>CM050454.1:11925000-12525000 GCA_027563935.2 Costus lasius | reverse complement strand
AAAAGCATAATTTCTTTTAATGGTAAAAATCTAATTACTTATCATTTCATGCTATGAAAATAGTTGCTTTGAAGACATGTGTATTAAGTAACGCAATCATACATTAACATGAGTTATTGTAATAACTTACAATTCACTATGAAGCTAATACTTAGTGCCAAGTTTTGAAATTTTTGTTTGAATTGGCTAATATTTTCATTTTGTACTAGTCGAGATGACTCCAAATTTACTGTAGCATTGTGTTTGTTATAATTTAAAACTAATATTTTTTTTATTTTATTTTACAGAACATACTTGTAATTTTTAGGAACTTGGGGTTTAAGTGTAATATATCTTTTAAAACCCTTTTTCCCTTTCCTTACCGAGGGTTTTGTTTCTTTTTACTCGTTCATTTTTTTTCTCCCCTTTTTGCGAGCAGCGGCGACGGTGAGTTCTCCTTCTCCCTCTCGTTCGAATAAAATTTCTTCCCTTCCTCTTCCATTGATTTCTTGAAATTGGTGCTGGAAGGTTTGTTCGGTGGCGTCTCTACCTTGGATCTGCTTCGAGAACTTGATCGGAGGCGTCTTCACCTGGGATTTGCATCAAGAGGTGTGCGGCAATAGTTTTTGGATTTTCTCTTGTTTACAGATTTTGAGATTAGGTACTCTTCTTCTATTCGATCAGTGAGATTTCTTCCCTCTATCTCTTTTCTTTTGGATTTCTGGGCGTTCCTCCATCTCCCTTTTACGTTGGACATTTTTTTGGGCATTCTGGATGGATTTAGATTACTGCTTAACATTTTAGGGTTCTTTTAAATTTTTTTCATTATCATTTGATCTTCTTAAACAACATCCATATTGGTATTAACCTGTGTTTGATATTGTTTTGTATAGCTGCCAGTCACGTTTCTTGGAAAATTGAAATCAGTGTTGCAAGTATTAATTTTCGTTGCCATCATCTATACATCAGATAACCATTTGAACACTGCGATTAGGATTTTCTCTTTCTCTCTTTTCATCTGAGAATGCAAGAATTTCTGCAATCTTTGGTTGGGTGGGATAGATAAGCAATTTCAATTCTGTCACCTGGAAAGATTATAGTTAATTTACCACCGTCTGACTGTTTAAACAATATCTATACTTTTGTTAAATTAGGTGTTGTTTTGGATGATAGATATACAGTGACCAAATTCTTATTCTATTTGATATAGTGCTATGACAATTTAAGATTCCAGAACTTAATTCTTTACTTAAAAAAAAACAATTTTACAATAATAATAATAAGCCATACCAGGAAACTGTATACT
The DNA here is from genome assembly GCA_027563935.2 of Costus lasius. Taxonomy (NCBI): domain Eukaryota; kingdom Viridiplantae; phylum Streptophyta; class Magnoliopsida; order Zingiberales; family Costaceae; genus Costus; species Costus lasius. The sequence continues at coordinate 12,523,715 of CM050454.1, read as the reverse complement.
GAGTAGAATGAATTCTATAAATTAGGAAACTGTATATTGAGTAGAGGACTTGATAACTTTTAACATTTTCATTTTATAAAGTAAGTTTATACATTGAGCACTCAAGCAATTAGTTTAATTATTTCAGATTTTATTGTTGTATTTGGCTGCAAATTAAATTTAATTGGATGATACTCCTATACTCTTATCTCTTGAACTAGTAGAGTAATTGACAGCATGAGCCAATTCCATATCTTGTGAGCTTAATTAGTTCATTTTTTCAAATCTTTTTATCAACTACAATTGGTAAATGTTATTTAGATGTACTTGATAGTAGTCAATTAAATTCCTGCACACTCATAAGTTTTAAAAATTGATTTTGGGAGTTGTAGACCGCACTGTTAACAAATGTTATATACATATATATACTTAATTAGGATTAGAGTATAAGCTGAATTTTTATATAGGCATGAATTTCCTGCACCTTATGTCAGCAAGCATACAACGTTGTTAAATGTTTCTCAAGAATCTTCACCATGATAATCAAACTTATGTATTTAAAGAGTCACAAGCCATCTTGAAATTTTTTTAAAGCAACCACTACCATCCGATTTCTTAAACAGTAACTACACAGATGCATTGTTAATCAAAGAATATTGTATTCAGCTATGTATGATGAATGGAATTATTATGATTGGATATGCTATTTTAATTCATTATTGCTTGAAGTCAATCTGAATTGTGAAATATGAAATTTCATTGGAAAACTATGAAGGATATTTAAATGAATCTGTTAGTTTAGCTTATGTGTACAATTCCACTCCAATATGTGTTAGAGATATGATTGAATTAGTGAATAAGTGATCATTTTACGTCATGGTAACTAGGTATACATGTATACTTAATACTTGATTTCCATACTTTAATAAATCATTAACAAGACATGATAATATAATTTTAAGGTAGCAAGGAAATCAAGATTTGGACTTCAAGTAGACCAATAATATTGAACTTTGGTAGAGTTTTGATAAGTCAACCGTTGAGGTAGGAATCTAACCTCTCTCCTTTCCTCACAGTATTTTAAGCTTATTTAAAATCTGTGGTACCTTATCGTTCAGTTCCTTTGATTATTGTTTCTTTACCATTGAATTCAATATTATTCATTTATGATCATTATGATGGACATGACATGGTTTGATATTTGCATTGGTTATTTTGTTGAAACATATATGATGATAGTGTAGTACTTTTGGGGATTGACTGATGTCGTGACATGGATTGATCTTATGATACCACCATGGACTCTATAGTGCCGAGTGTGGATCGACTATAGAGGTGCTAGCTAGAGGTCACCTGACGGGTAGTCGTTAGACTAACCGGGGTCCTGGATGTTGGACGCAACATTCTCCGAGCTGTCTGAGGGCAGTTGTTCCATCGGTTGAGCAACGATGGAAACACTCTAACAAAGAGTGCAGACTCGATTGTGAGGTTATTATGTGGTTACGCTCTTGATTGTACACGACTATGATGATGTGATGTTTACATATAGAATAGTCAAATTATTTTTAATTATCTTTCCTTGTTACCTGCATTTTGTGATTCCTACTTAGCTCTTCTTGCTAACTCCTTCGTTTTGCCTCCAGGTCCAGGTTCAGGTTCGGCCCAACCCCAAAATGAATAGCTAGATAGACTGCAGTCATGGGGGAATAAATAGCTAAAGTTGGATCTTTCTTGTGTTGTGGTATTTGTTTCTTGGTATTGTTGCCAAATGTTGAACTTTGTAGAAAGTATTGAAAGACATTGTAGTAAGCAAACTTTGACTTGATTTGTTTTGGTTTGAATCGTGAGACTGAATGTTTTATACACATTTTGTTAGTGATTGCTATGTTGTGATATTATGATATGAAGTGTGATATTGTGTTGGCTTTTATTTGTTAAACTCTTACGTCCCTAGTGAAGACTTTCGCCGGGGCGTAGCAGTGTCGATGTAGACAGATTATTGTAGCACAATATTGGATTCACTGTAGCATACAGTTCGAGACCAGAACGATATACCGGTTTGAATCAATTTTTCAAACAATGCTTAGGAGCACTAAAAATGTATTTATGCAAGTTTGATCTTTTAAAGAAAATCTAGTTTGTGTCATAATTATTGTTATTTAAAGCCTAGGTGTACTATGTAAGATTTAAATATCGGTTCGAGCTGCTGTACTAGTTTAGGCTTAGATCAATACTATATTGGGTTGTACTAGACGAAACAAGACGAACTGAGTTAGAAAAACTATAGAAAAAGCTCATGAGGCAGTATAGACTAGTATTTGAAATCTTAGCACTAAGATAAGTGTATTGCCATATATAATACAATTGCTATTATGCAACTCTATATTATACTCATCATTACGACTTTTCCAACACATGCAAAATTAATTTGACATTCTAAATTAAGACTTAATTAGTAAATACTATCACCTAAGAATCTTAATTTTGAAATTTGTACCAAACCATTTTAATATTTGTCGCATGTAATAATATCAAAACAAGAGGAACACATTTGAGATCTATTCAACCAATTCTCTCTTTTTTTTTTTTAACTTGTGCTTTGGTGAACTTGTGCTTCGGTTAACCAAACCGTATGCCAAAAAACCAAACGGAACCAAACCAGTAGGTGCTTAACCGGTTTGGTTAACTACCGGTTTATAGTTAACTAATTTTTTTATAAAAATTTAAAAATTTAAATTATAAATTTTAAAAATTATAAAACCCTCCCCATATAATTACTTAAAATATACTATATAAATTTATTTTTTCTCTTTTATTTACAGTTGAATTTACTAAAATTTTAGTTAATATTAGTTGAGTACAATCTCCCACCCATGGGTATGGAGCATGTGTTGAAGCAAGGCTAATTTCTTTAGGCTTATGCCAATTTTCGCTGGTTTGTTTGCTGTGAGCAAATGGTTTGGAGATGTTTGTGCATGGAGGAATCCCATAGGCCATAACCATTTACTGGTGCACATTCTATTCTTAATGCTACACATTCTATTCTTAATGCTAGTATGCTTCATGGAGTTGCTACTTCCTAGTTCCTACATTTTTTATGTACATGTTTCTCATAGGCATTTGGAACTACCGCTATCGAGTCGATAGCATCGACCACGTTATCCTAATATCCTCCACACATGAATACAAAAATCTCTCATGTTGAAACTGTGCACCCCGATGAACTTGACGAGGAGTTTGATACATTTCCACCCCCCAACAGTTTGAAGAAGCCTGCATTTAGCCATTCAAACATCATAATTCACCTCCCAGTTTTCTCACTGCTACGTGCTAACACATACTCGTTCAAATCAGAGCTACAAACTAATTGCAAAACTTGAATTAAGCAGCAAAATATTTGGAAATATTCAAGTAAAAATGAATTGCAAAAGTGAACAGCAAGAAGAGGGAGAAATCAAGAGAAATCAAATCATGATTGCACACTGCACAAGTACAGAAATAGCTCTAGATTACATGGGAATAGAAATAGTCCAAAAGGCAACAACATTAGACCATTAGTTAAATTACACAACTTATTTAAGTAACAAGTAATAACTGATATCTAAGTCCAAAAGTCACTAGCAAGTAGCCAAGTAGCAACTAGCCAACTACCAAGTAGCAAATTATCAAATATCAAATACACCCTTAGAATAATCATGTAACAAAATAATTATTTTCTTGTTTAATATAATTCAATTTCTCAGGATTCAAAACATATCAAATTTAGTGACTCACAATTGTGAGTAACCTCGACACCATATTTATATAATTCTAGGGTTATAACAACAATACTAATCACATATAAACAAATATTAAACTATTATCCAAAATATTCATATTGAATGATATCACACTCCACCTATCCACCAAATAAAATATCAGTCACAAGACAACACGCCAAACACTCAACACTACAACAAAATTACTTCCAAGTTCCGCCAACTCCAAAAAGTCAACAATCACATTTTATATCAATGTGAGTTGCACTTTCCACTTGATAGTTGATAACCTCATATCTGTAATAAAAAAATTTCAATAGTCAATACTAATAAATTAGAAAAATATAAGAACTAAAAAGTTAATAAGTAAAAGCATCAAGATACATAACTCTTGTTTCTCAATTATCAATCACAATTGATAACATTGTGAGTTACATTTTATGATACCATATCTGCACCAAAACATATTCAATAGTCAATACTAATTAGAAAATATAAAACAAAGTAAGAACTAAGAAGTTACTATGTAACAACATAAAGATACCTAATTCTAGTTTCTCAAGTTCATCTAAAGCCTCTTCAAGATAAAAAGGAGTTTGCGATCTTTGAAGCCAATCTTGAGTACAAATCAATGCTTTTACAATTCTTAGGGTAAGAGAACTCCGAAATGATTCAAACACTCTACCACTAGTGCTAAAAGCTGACTCAGAGGCAACTGTAGAAATAAGAAAAGCTGGAACATACCTAAAAATCAATGAAATAACTAGATATCATGGTGCATTTAATTTCCACCATAATAAGTTGTCAAAGGAATTGATTGTTGGATCTTCACATTCTTCTTTTAAATACTTGTCCAACTCAGATTTTTTTTCTATAGAGCTTCTTGACCACCTTTCTGTTTCTTATACATCAAATTCACATAATCAACACAAATTAAGTTATCAACCTCCATTTCACTTGAAAGTTCAGTAACTTGGCTTTGAGTACTTATTGATGAAGTTGGAATAGTTGCATTATAAGAATCAAATAAATTTCTTAAAACATCATTTGCCTTTTCAACTTCATATGACTCCTCAATAATCCAATTTGCATCTTGGATCAAGTACTACAACAGTGAATATCATCACATTAAGAGTCTCAGCATTGCCCCAATATTTCTTATTCTTTCTTAGCATACTTGAAGCCATTGTTCTCAAGTTGAAATCATCATTATTGAAATATTTAGAGACAATCATTTCAAGACTAAATGTTTCTTTTCCATACAAGTTACTAGTTGCATACAATGATCTAGACAACTTTGTAGTGACATCATAAAATTTTTTCAGAAAAGGCATCAAACCACGAGCATAATCTCAATCAATTTCAGTTGGTACCCCTTTTTTTTGAGTTAAGATCATTATCAAATTTACTATCTTGATTATCTAGCAATTCAAAAGCTTTCTGAAACTTAATTGCTGAATCTAACATCAAATAGGTAGAGTTTCACCTCATCTAAACATCCAAACAAATATTACTATTGCACTGAATCTTTTCTTTCTCAATACAAGACTTAAACCAATGTAATCTTGTAGGAGAAGAGCGCACATATCTCATAGTTGAATGAATTCTTGCAATAGAATCATCAATCTCTTTTAACCCGTCTTTAACAGTAAGACTCATAATGGGGGCATCACACCTCATATACAAATATTTTCCATTTAAAACACTACCCTTTCAATTGTTAAGTCTCTTCTTCAAGTAATTAATACACAAATCATTTGAACTTGCATTTTCTACTGTAACAGTGAAAACTTTGTCTATACCCCATTCAACCAAGCATGCTTCAATCGCTTTACCAATCACGACACCCACATGACTAGCAATTGGACAAAAGTTAATAACTCTTTTATGCAAATTCCAATCATCGTCAATGAAATGAGGTATGAGGCACATGTAATTCAGGTTTTGGCAAGATGTCCGACTATGAGTTGTCAAACATACATGAGAATACAATTTACCAAAAAATGCCTTTGATTCATTTTTTTTTTCAAAAAACAATTCATAACAATCTATTATAATGGTAGTTCATGAAGGAATTACAAATCGAGATTACATTTGTGCATAGAATTCATGAAATCCATCACTTTCAACATATTTAAAAGGCAATTTATCAAGAAAAATCATTTTGACGAGGGCTTTTCTACAATCTTCTTGGTTAAATGAGTAAGCCATAGTTATTGTTTTGTTGCCCTTACATTCCATAACTATTTCTAATATTTTCTATCTCTTATCCTTAGAATTCAAATTATAAGATTTGCATCTATCTAGATGATTTATCATACCACTTGTGCCATTTACTGAAATACAACTAATTAAAATACCACAATAGTTGCATTTAACTGTGCAATCAGTTTTGTTCTTAGGATTTTCCTTAATAAAATGTTCCTATATCCATGATTCTTTCTTAGTAGCTTTGCCTTTACTGACTTTAGAAATTGAAGCATTGAAAAAATTAGGTTGTCCTTCATTACTTTCATTTGTTGGCATATCCTTTGGAGTTTGAATGTTATCTCCAGCACTCTCCATCTGCAAATGTGAACCTCATTAGGGCTTAGTGGATACCGGCTTGGAGAACAAATGTGAATAGTGGCTTACCGTAGCCGAGCTTCAACCTTCAAGAGAACATAGCTGAGCTTCGATCGAAGATTGGGGAGAAGTTGTTGGGAAACTCCGGGGATATTTTACAATTTTTCAGAAGTTTATGGACACAAATACATTGCGCAGCGGAAGAATATTCCCAAAACAAGCCAGTCCCAAAAACCCAGTGAAGATCGTCAAGCGAGAGAGTTGACACGATGTGATAGAAAATACCTTGAAGCAGGGTGAGGCCGATGTCAACGTAGGCGCCCAATCGTGCGCCCTCTGCAGTCTCACACACACGGATCACCTCGAGCTCTCTTCTTCCACGCCCGGTGCTAGCCTCGGGAAGAAGATCCAAGCCTTGAGAGATCTCTACTTCACTTGTGCCCCCTTCTAGAGAAGTTGCACCAAGGAGGAAGAGGGAAGGAGACAAGTCGCCAAGCTCCAATGCTCCAAGCGCCAAGAGGAAAGGAGGAAGCTTGCTTGCGGCTAGGGTTTGATGGAAGAAGATGAAGTGCGCCACCACCTCGCCACCACCTCTTGCTCTCGCCCTTGATGTTGCTCACGACTTCAAGATCAGATTGTCCATCAAGAGGGGCGGCCAAGGTCTCTATTTATAGAGACAAGAGGCGGTTTAGAGTGTGGCCACAATTCAATTGGAATTTGCGGCTAGGAGAGAAAAGGGGAATCAAATCCTAATCTAATTAGGACTTGCATTGGCGGTTTGAACATGTCCTAATTCGATTAGGACTCATATGGCGGTTTGATCAAGTGAGTCCTAATCCAATTAGGACTACTTAAGTGGGCGAATTGGTCATGATAAAACAAGCCCTCAAGTCCTAGTCCAACTAGAACTCAAGTGGGCAGATTGACCAAGATTCAAATTTTGAATCAAGTCCTAATCCAATTAGGACTCTAATTATTTATTTAATTAATTAAATCCTAATCCAATTAGGACTCTAATTAATTCAAATAAATCAGCCCATAATTAATCAATTAATTAGCCCCAATCCAATCAGGATTCATATTAATTAATTAATTAACCCTCACATGGTTAATTTCAAATTCTAGGCGTTAACCCTAGTCTAACTAGAGTTAAGCACACGCCTACAATTCCCTTTCTCCTTGAGCCCAATAAGCCCAACTTTTCAATGGGCCCAACCCAATGTCCATTATGCATGTTAACCAAGCCCTTGGATCCAATCCAATTTAACCCTAGGTCAAACTGGGCTAACCATGATTAATATGCCGCAAATGAAAGTTGGCTTCAATAAATCTCTTCCATCTCATCAGACCCATTGGCGCTGATGAAATCTCCAAAATCGATCCGAGTTACCCAATAACTCGATCATAAGGCTTCCCGATCAATACGAGAATTCGAGTATCAAGGTGTGCGACCCTGTAGGTTCCTCTGACGCTGACAGTGCTGACCAAAGGCTACCACAAGCAGTGAGTGACACCTAGCAGTGCATCGCTGCTACCCAGGTCATTGGAATGGATATCGACATCGACATCCCCATCATCGCAATTAGGTACAGATGCATTACAGTCTCTTTGCCGTACTGATTTCTGATTGGACAAGTGTGTCACCACTTGTTTTCATCCAATCTCATGGCTATGACTAAATCAGGTCTAACCTGGGTATGACCATACACTTTCAGTCATAGAACCATAGAGGAGCTCCATGGATATCAAGCTTCCCTTAGGAAAGGGGCAAATCCTATGTCTGTGCATTGACCTTCTCATATGGGTCGTGACATGCCCAATGACAACCGTTATTACCTCCCAACTATGGCAAGGTGTTAGGTTGTATCAAAGCATATCCCTAACCATATAGAATGGCCAATGACCTCAAGTCAAGGGATCAATGCATCTCCTATCACTTGTGAGGATAACTTGTGACACCAAGTCATTGCCTCACAGCGGGTCGGTCCAGTATATCCACCCCTGATATACACATATGTCTGCGTTAGCACCTCGTGCTTAACCAGCCCATATACTAGTCTCACAAGTACCAGAGCTGTCCCTTATCCACTCAGGTACATTGACTGGGGACGATCGTTTGAGCACAGATCCAATCTGTCTCCAGGGACATTATCATATAAGTACATATTCGCAGATGTAAACAAATAATGATAACGACAATGCCAGTATGATATAAATATCAATGTCAAGTAGTATAAGTAACGGACCAGAATTAGGTCCTTAGGGCATATACACCAACAGAAGTAGCAAACGATCAAAGGCAACTGAGCTTGATGCAAATGACTATCAAGCATGGTTGTCGGGCGAGCAATGGGAGGCTAGGAGCATCTAGAACTTTGGATCGACACTGCTTTCGCAGTCGGCTATTAACGCATAGAGCGACTAGGGTTTAGTGATTTAGGGAAGGCAGGAAAGTGGAAACCGAGATGGCGAGACCAGTGAGAAGAATAGAACAAAGTCACGAAGTACGAGTCTACAAGCGTCGAGCGAATGCAAATGATGGAAATTGGTAAATTGGAATGAGTGAATAGTTAAAATGTTGAATACTGATTACTAAATAAGTTAATAGGGATTTAGGAATTAGATTTAGGGCTCATCAGTCGTCCTAATTTGTAGGATCACAGATCGACGATCAAGTTATTAGTTAATTAGTTAACTATTAAATTATTAATATTTAATAACAAATAATGAGCTAATAATAATAATATTATTATATATATATAGTTCGATTAACTGCGATTCAGAAAATTTGAAAATCGAAACCGAACTAAGAATAGTTTGAAATAGAAAAAATTGAATCATTCAATTAATCGTCGGTCAAAAACAAACCAAGAATAGTTTGAAATTAGAAAAACCGAACCATTCAATTAGCTATCGATTCAGTTTTCAATTTTGATTTGATTCGACCTATCTCAGTTTGATTTTTTTGCACACCCCTAATTAGGTAGTTGTCTAGGACTTTAGGTGATGCTTAAATAAAAAAATATGCCTATATAATTTCATAGCTTATGGCTTGCGTTCAAAGAAAGGAGGCAAGAGTGTTAAAAATGTTGTGTTAAGAAAACCTAATAATTTTTTGTTTTATTGGACATCAGTGATAGGTGAATTCCGCAAGTATACGGACTATCGAAGTAATATAAATGTATCGATCCCACAGGGACCAAATACCAAGTACCGACTGATTAGACTATCACAAGCTAGACGATCCTTTGATGGTTATGAAAAGGTTGCTAAGATCTAAAATTAGGCTAAACAGTAATAAAGCAAGGTAAATAAAGACGAAAGCAAAGTAATTGCACAACGCAAGGTCTAAGGATGAATAGGATCAGAGCTAGGGTTCACCGCCTTGACGCGCTATGCGTGGATTGATAACAATATAGAATTCCCTTTTTTGAGTCTGTATGAGTCGTCCTCTCTCAAGGATGCAACAAGTGCTTACCCCTGCCAAACGTCTACCGTCGTAGTATGCCTAGTGGGATAAACCCAATGAACGCCGGATTGTGCATACCATCCCATCATTTGTACAAGTCGTCTCCTTTTGAGGATGCGAAGAGGTGTTTATACAGTTAGACATCTACCATCGTAGTACGCATAACCGAATAAACCCAAAGGGTGCAAAATGGCATACACTACCCGTACTCAACCAACTACTCTCGTATGGAGATTGAGGTACTCTTGCCTAGAGTTTCTAACATCTAGACATGCCTCTCGGCCTTACCGGACATCTAAGAGCATGAAGCTAACAAAATGCAACACTTCATTCATTTGGTGCAACTAGGCATGATAAGACAATTTAGGGTTCATAAAATAAAGCTACAATCAACACATAAAACATTCAAGGGGCTTTCCCTAGCCCCATGACACGACCGCAAGTGCACGGTTATGTCGAAGTAATATAAAAGATATCGAATCCCACAGGGAACAAGGTTGAGTACCAGAAAATCTGAGTCCTAATAGCTAGGCGAATCGAGAATGGGTTTTGAAAGTAGAAATCGAAAACAAGTAATCAACGCTACGATGGTAGGAGGTAAATATGAGAGAGATATCGGGGCTTTGGTTTTCACCACGATGACTACTTTAATCGCACAAGGCAGATGTCGGTTATTTGGATTATTGATTTTGCACAAGGAATCTAACTCTAGGGTACAAGGTGCCCTCTCTCGAGTGTACACCTCAGTGTTCGACTTAGAACAACCTCATACTCTCACGGTAGATCGTTCTAAGCGAACCCAATGAGTTCTATGACAGATTATGAAACCCTCGAGTGAGACCAAGCACTCTCGTGTCGAGGTCTCACTAGTTTTACTAAGGGATTCCACCCTTACGATCCATCTCTCGATATGAATCGTAACGGCTAACACGTGAAAGTACTTGGCCAAGGTAAAATCACGGAATAAACACGTCAAAGTAAAATATGCTCACAACACAATCCAAATAATAGAATAAAGATAAAGTTTGCGATTAAATTCGTCAACGGGTTTAAACCAAGCCCCGAAATAGGGTTTACGCTACAATCATCATTGAAACGCTCAAAAATCTCTCTTTTAGCATAGGAAGATCACAAGAAAGAGTTTCTAAGGGATAGGAGAAGATAAACCGAAACAAATCCTGAAGAATTGAAGTGCTCCGGCGATCAGATCTCCGAAAATCACCCCGAAATCATGTTTTCGCCGTGTTCTTCCGCCTCTGCCGTTTCATCGTGTGATTTCTCGATGATTAGGGCATAAAAATTAGGGATTTTATATCCCACACGTTCTCCTTCGAAAGAGCTTTCCATAGAGTCCTTACTTGCCAAATTTGGATGCCAAACAGGCCGGGAATCATCAAAAATCTGAGTGGAACTCGAACTCGTGCGAGCCTGGGTTAAAATCACGGGTGAACCCCTCGGGGTTCACCTGGCCATGATTCACTCTGTGCATTCTAGCAGAAAGAAGCGCGGTGCACCCCGCTGGGGTTCACCTGGCTGTGCTTCACTCTGTGCAAATTTCGGCCTGAAGGAAATCTGGTGAACCCCGTTGGGGTTCACCCGGCCGTGAAGCTCTCTGTGAGTTCTTCTGGCTGGCGACTGGGATGGTGAACCCCATGGCCTTTGTATAAGAAATCGTCCCATGGCCTTAGAATCTTCAAAATATGTCTAAAAAGGGTGATTTTGCTTGAAATTTCACAAAAGCACCAAAAAGTAAAGATTCCGAAGATATGAAGGAAATAAGCCTATAAAGAGTATAAAAGTGTCAAAATAAGCCTAGATTTAGCATGAAATGACCATCAAAATTACTATCAAAATGCAAGGCATCAAAATACTCCAGACTTAAATCCTTGCTTGTCCTCAAGCAATAAAATAAGATGAAACACAAGATGGGTGTAAGAGAAATCTTTCGTGTTAAGGCATACATCCAGGTTAGAAAAACATTTAATAACAATCCAAGATCTAATCAGGAGAAATCAAGTAAATGGTTGTTTCAAGTGTTCAACAGTTTGATCCTACAAAAACTAGATGCCAAACAACCTAGTAAGCAACAAACATAGGATTCATTCAAGCCTACACACAACACTCATGCAATTCCAATCCTCCATATTCAAATCGTTGGGGTTAACTCAAATGCTATACTCAGGGTACGTTACACTGATTATTGCAATAGACTTCAACTCATAACCTTAGGTCGCAATGCCAAGTAGAGGAGTCTCTTTATTGATTTCAATTTCACATCTCTTAGATTTCAACTCATGTCCTTCAGTACCACTGCCAATTTTGCGCAGTGCCAAGTAGAGGAATCTCAGGGTGTTCTCTCTTTTTTTTTTTTAATAACAATAGTTGATAACATATCCTTTTGGACAAATGCAGTGTCCCCCCAACAATAGAAAGTAATTCAAAGAATATCTAAGCAAATATGTATCTTAATATGATTCTCATGTAAGTTGCAAGCTTGAGTTGATTTAACAATCATAGAAATGTTTGACCCACTAATGAACAACTCAAAGTCAATCCAAATTACAAAATTTCTAAATCATAGAATATATGGACACGATAAAAAAGGTATCTCTAACAAAGAGGTATACTCTAGACTTAATTCTTTGATCATTCCTAACCAATCATGCATTCAACTCAAATTTTTGAAATAGCTTTCATAGGACAAGTCTCATGACAGACATACGAATCCATGAATAATAAGCATCAAAACATTTCAAAATTTTCAATCATCATAGCAAAGTATTAATATAAGCATGAAAGTAAAATGCAAGGTGTCATACATAACTGTCACAGAATGGGGCCTGAGGATGTGGACCAGGTCCACGGATAGAATGGAATATAAGATACAATGTCATATAATATCCATCACAGAAAAGTGTCCAAACACAATAGACCAAGCGAGCAAAGTTAAATAGCCACATGAAGACAAAAGGAGAAACCGGAGTATAGAAAGCTCACCCACTCTAAAAGTTTGCATAGTCCTCTATGCGAAGTCCAGATACGTGAGAGGAGTAGGTGGAGGGCCGGGAGAAAGCAGAAATTGCCTGCTATCACAGACGAACACCATAATCACGGCCGGGCCGTGATTCACACTATGCTGCAAACAATGCTTAGCTTTGATTCCCTATTCTCCAGAAAGTGTTCCTACAATATAAAATAAATCTCAATCAGCAAAAACCTCCATGAAAACAAAACAAAACACATCAAAATCAACCTATAAGAGTTTTCAAGTAAAATAAAAAATAATCAACACATAACAGAAATAAACAAGCAAAAACTTGGGCTGCCTCCCAAGGAGCGCTAGTTTTAGGTCTATAGCTCGACCATAAACAATGTTTATCAACCCACACCAGATGAATCAAAAAGTGTGAGAACACCCATTTTGTCAGTTTGTTCATCCATATGATAGTGTTTTAGTCTCTGGCCATTAACAATAAAACTTCTTGTATGCTCTCCCCAAATCTTGATGGCCCCATGAGGATATACTTGTTGCACAATGAAGGGTCCTGGCCACCTTGTCCTTGACTTTCCATGAAACAATTTTGGCCTAGAGTTAAAGAGCGGAACTCTATCACCTTCAAGAAATTCTTCTTTGATAATGCGCTGGTCGTGCCATTGCTTAGTGTGTTCTTTGTTCAGATCGGCGTTGGCTATCACTTGATATGTAGAGTTGTTACCAAGGAACTCATGGTGAGGGTTGCTAGGAAGGCTCTTGTACTCAATCTTCTTTTCTTCTATCTCTCCTAAGATTACTTTAGAAAGAGTTTCCAACTTCGATGACTTGGACTCCAAAACTGGATGCGAGTCCAACAATAATGAATATGCAGTAGTGTGGTCATCAATGTCTCGATCCTCAGCATCAAGCAAACATAGTTCTGGCAAGTCGATGTCTCTCTTGTACGGTTCAGTGTGCTTCACATCTCTCTCTATGATATCAACATGACAACATGTACCTGCAAGAGAATGTTTCTTTAGAGAGTCTGATAAATTAAATTGTACAACATTCTCACCGATGTTTAAATCCAGTTTTCCATTTTTGACATCGACCACTGTACCAGCTGTGGCAAGGAATGGTCTCCCAAGAATAATAGGTAATCTGTCATCCTCATCAATCTCCAATACAACAAAATCTGTAAGAATAAAATAGTTTCCTACTTTGACAGGGACATCCTCTACAATCCCAATAGCTCGGCGGATCGATCTATCAGCCAACTATAGTGAAATGGTGGATGGCTTCAAGTCTCCTAAATTCAGCTTCTTGCACAAGGAAAGAGGTATCAAACTAACACTCGCCTCCAAGTCACAGAGGGCTCGCTGAAAGGTCATCTCTCCTATCTGGCAGGATATGGAAAAACTACCTGGGTTCTTGAGCTTTTGGGGGAGTTTGTTCTGGATAATCGCACTACACTCCTGAGTAAGTGCAACAGTCTCTTGCTCCTCTAGCTTCCTCTTATTGGACAAGATGTCATTTAGAAATTTGGCATATGTAGGCATCTCTGACAATACATCAACAAAAGGCATGTTAATATAAAGCTTTTTTAGAACTTCAAGAAACTTACCAAATTGTTTGTCTAGCATGGCCTTGACTAATCTCTGTGGAAAAGGAATGGGAGGTTTGTATGCAGGTGGCTCAACATAAGGCCACTCCTCCTCAGTTTGTTCAAGTGTCACAGGAGTTGTCCCTTGGTTTTGATCGCTGGTGTTAGGTGTTGCATCTTCTCCTCTGTCATCAGTTGACATTTTTGGATCTTCTAGTTGCTTGCTACTTAGGGTTGAGATTGCATTGCAATACTCCCTTGGATTGACCTCTGGTTGGGATGAGAGCTTTCCTGAAGGTCTAGTAGATGAGCTAGCTTGCTGGGCTAGCTGAGTCTCCAACATCTTATTGTGGGCGGTTAAGGCATCTAACTTTGATGTTATTTATTTCATGGTCTTATTCACTACTTCATTTTGTTTGATTTGTGCCACCACAAAAGTCTCAAGTAGAGACTCCAGATTTGACTTTGGTGGTGGAGTGTAAGTCCTGGCTTGGAATCCTGAAAATTGCCTGTAATTTGCCTGCGGTGATTGTGGCGGTTGTGCCGGTTGTTGTTGCACTGGTTGGGAAGTCTGGTATGAAAAGTTCTGGTGGTTGCGCCATTCTTGGTTATATGTGTTGGAATATGTGTTATTCATCGGGTTAATGTTTCCAACTGTATTCATGTGTTCATGATGATTCAGGACCAACTGACCAATCCCCAGCTGGCAATCTGCACCTGCATAGCCTACAACCCCACATAACTCACAAGATATAGAATTAGCATCAACGGAGTTAATTGGAAAAGAATCCAACCTCTTGGTTAAAGAATCTACCTTAGCGGTTAATGAAGTCAAGACATCCACTTCATACTTACCTGATGCTCTGGAAGGTATACCTCTTTCTGATGACCATTGGTGATGGTTGATTGCCATGTCCTCGAGGAGGTTCATCGCATCTTCCACTCGTCTATTCGTCAAAGCGCCACCTGCTGCTGCGTCCACTGTAAGTCTTGTGTTGTAATCCAAACCGCTATAGAACGTTTGGATTAAGACCCAAGTCTCTATTCCGTGATGTGGACACATCCTTTGGAGCTCTTTAAACCTCTCCCAAGCTTCATATAGAGACTCTCCATCCTTCTGCATGAAACTTGTTATCTGATTCCGCAACTGAATCATCTTGGATGGAGGAAAGTACTTGGAGAGAAAGGCTTGAGAAAATTCCACCCATGTCCTTATCGAAGCAGAAGGTAGCGTCTGCAGCCAAGCTCTCGCTCTGTCCCTTAAAGAGAAGGAAAATAATCGCAACCTGACAGCATCAGCAGACACACCGTTAATTTTCAGCATATCACAATATTCTAGAAAAATAGACAGGTGCATGTTGGGGTCCTCAAGAGGAGAACCACCAAATTCGTTTTCTTGCACCATAGAAAGCAACACAGGTTTTATTTCAAAATTGTTGGCCTCAACAGCGGGCCTAGCAATTCCTGATTGAAAAGCATAAGTATAGGGAACAACATAGTCTTTCAGCATCCTGTTATTTTAGTTGTTCCCCATAGGTTGGGGTGCTTGATCATTGTTCAGGTCTAGTGGAATGTGCTCCATCTGGTTTTGATCTTTTGGATGGTTCATGTCTTCCTTCTTCTGAATTTGGATTTGCTTCCTTCTTGCTCTGAACATGCGCTCTATCTCAGGATCAATGTCAAAGAATGCTCCTGCCCTGGAACTTCTTCGCATAAAAGGGTCAGTCAAAATTTTAGAGTTCTAAGGCAATGGGCAACTAGAGAGAAAAAGAAAAATAGCAGTGCAGTAAAGTAATAAAACTAACTAAGGCCTAGTCTACCAATTCTCAAAAATATACTAATATCAACCGTTGTTCCCCGGCAACGGCGCCAAAAACTTGACACGACCGCAAGTGCACGGTTATGTCGAAGTAATATAAAAGATATCGAATCCCACAGGGAACAAGGTTGAGTACTAGAAAATCTGAGTCCTAATAGCTAGGCGAATCGAGAATGAGTTTTGAAAGCAGAAATTGAAAACAAGTAATCAACGCTACGATGGTAGGAGGTAAATATGAGAGAGATATCAAGGCTTTGGTTTTGACCACGATGACTACTTTAATTGCACAAGGCAGATGTTGGTTATTTGGATTATTGATTTTGCACAAGGAATCTAACCCTAGGGTACAAGGTGCCCTCTCTCGAGTGTATACCCCGGTGTTCGACTTAGAATAACCTCCTACTCTCGCGGTGGATTGTTCTAAGCGAACCCAATGAGTTCTATGACAGATTATGAAACCCTCGAGTGAGACCAAGCACTCTCATGCCGAGGTCTCACTAGTTTTACTAAGGGATTCCACTCTTACTTCTCTCGATATGAATCGTAACGGCTAACACGTGAAAGTACTCAGCCAAGGTAAAATCATGGAATAAATACGTCAAAGTAAAATATGCTTACAACACAATCCAAATAACAGAATAAAGATAAAGTTTGCGATTAAATTCGTCAACGGGTTTAAACCAAGCCATGAAATAGGGTTTACGCTACAATCATCATTGAAACGCTCAAAAATCTCTCTTTTAGCATAGGAAGATCACAAGAAAGAGTTTCTAAGGGATATGAGAAGATAAACCAAAACAAATCTTGAAGAATCAAAGTGCTCCGGCGATCAGATCTCCGAAAATCGCCCCAAAATCGTGTTTTCGCTGTGTTCTTCCGCCTCTGCCGCTTCATCATGTGATTCCTCAATGATTAGGGCATAAGAATTAGGGCTTTTATATCCCACGTGTTCTCCTTCGAAAGAGCTTTCCATAGAGTCATCACTTGCCAAATTTGGATGCCAAACGGGCTGGGAATCATCAAAAATCCGAGTGGAACTCAGACTCGTGCGAGCCTGGGTTAAAATCACGGGTGAACCCCGCGGGGTTCACCTGGCCGTGATTCACTCTGTGCATTCTGGCAGAAAGAAGCGCGGTGCACCCCGCTGGGGTTCACCTGGCTGTGCTTCGCTTAGTGCTTCACTTGGCCGTGAAGCTCCCTGTGAGTTCTGTTGGCTGGCGACTGGGATGGTGAACCCCGTGGGGTTCACCTTGCCGTATTTTTCAGGCTAACTCCGTTTTGGCCCAAATTTGACGTGTAGCTTCGTCTTTGTATAAGAAATCATCCCATAGCCTTAGAATCTTCAAAATATGTAGAAAAAGGGTGATTTACCTGAAATTTCACAAAAGCACCAAAAAGTGAAGATTCCGAAGATATGAAGGAAATAAGCCTATAAAGAGTATAAAAGTGTCAAAATAAGCCCAGATTTAGCATGAAATGACCATCAAAATAATATCAAAATGCAAGGCATCATCCCGAAATAAGATTTAAGCTACAATATCCATGTTCCAAAGCAAAGCATAAATCAATCCGATCGATACATCCATGGTTAACAAAAGTGATCAAATAAACAAGGAATGAGAAAACGAGACTCTCTCAAGAAGGAAGAAGCCGCCTAGAAAGCCTTCCTCTTCCCCTATTCAGTCATCCTCCTCCCTCCACGCTCTCGCGTTGAAGGGGTTTCTCTCCTCTTTCGCTGCTCAGTCGCCGCCTTCGTGCGTACCTGCGTGGATGAATCAATAAAAACTCCCCCCTTTCTCCCTTACGTGAATAGGGCTTTTGTGTTTTTTTTTCCCTCCTCCCTCGGTCAAATTCCTCTTCTGCCCCTTTGGAGCCTTCTATCTGATGTGGATAAGGCGAGGGTTAAAATCTGGAGAAATCAGCATCATGCGACACAAAAGTCACGGGGTGTGATTCCGGTCGGTGGGTGGACCGTGGTTCTTGTCGAAAATACAGATTTAGCTAAAAATAGTCGTATTCCCTCGCTTTTCTCCTGAAATGAAACAGAAACACCCAAGAGTGTAGATTCCGAAGATAATGCAATAATTCCATGTAAATCAGGTATAAATGCTAGAATAGTGAAGATATAACAGTGAAAATAGCATATAAATTCCTCTATAAACACTACTTAACAATCAGCAATGTGGGACTAATTGCAAAACAAAAATTTCTAATATACAACATTGATCTTGGGATAAATTGGTCTTTGGAATGATAGAATTGTTGCAGTAACCACATGAAACTATCCTATTATCGACTCATTTTTGATATATGTTTATTGTTCTAAATCTTGTATCATAATTCTTACTTAGATCTTAAATAAACCAAATCTAGGTATGGGTATAAGTATCTAACTCCTGTAGCAGGTATCGCCTGCCAGATTGCTTCCTCACCTTTCAACTCCCACATGGATCGCCTATCACCACTTCACTGTTTCAATGATCTCTAAACCCTTGCTCTTGCTAGGACCGTCTCGCAGCACCACCGCTTCTTTGTTTTGGTCATCTCCAAACCCTTCCTCTCACTAGGACTCTAGCCGCCCATTCGACCCTTAGTTTGAAGGCAGCCTATGTGGGCCGCTCGATCTACGATGGGCTCCGCGACCCATCTCAGAGTACCAGTTAGTGTTGCATGATTTGATTATGCATACATTTTTTTATCTTCTTTTTATGATTTTTTTTATAATATGCATGTCCAACAAAGGTGAGAGAAAACATTTTCTTTAACTTTGTTTTTATTGTATAATGATCTTTGACCCTGTTATTGTGATATAATTACTTAGGGCCCATTTGAAGGTACTATTTTTCAACTTCTACTCTGGCCCAGCAAAAGCTATTTGACCATAGATTTTAGGGGATCTCATAGTTTTGAGAAGAGAAGCTCTATTGTAGCTCATAATTTGTGAGACTTGCACCTATTCAAAGGCAACTTCAGCTTTTGCTCTCCTGATTCGCTACCTACCCAACATCACTGCTCTCCCTTGTGACAAGAACTTGGCATTCGACCTTCTTGCTCTCGACAAGTTGTCTATTGGGATCAGCCTCAGCTCTGATACCACTTGTTAGGAGAGATAGCACAAAAACTCCATATTGCTAAATTTAATACCAAATGAACTATCAGCAATAAACTTAGAAATGACAGCGAAATAAAAACAATAGACAAGGAACACCAAGATTTTACGTGGAAAACCTCCCCAACTTAGGAGAAAAAACCACAAGACCGAAGTCCGCTCAAACCTTCCACTAAATCAATTTAATGGGTTTTACAACTCTTCCTAGAACATCTAGGAGCATAACAACATCATCAAGAATAAACTTGGATCTCAGACAAATATCAACACAAAGTTGGTAAGCAATACAGGAGAAGAGGAGAGTTCAGATTTCACCAAGATGAATAGTCTTGGTTTTGGGCTAACTGCGAGAGATAGAGGTGTCAGTTCGATGATCCGACCGTTTAGATTGAAGAGCACTGAGTCTCGAACCTTCTCAAAAGTTTAGCCCGATCCAACGGTGAACTTCATGCCGGCGACCGATTTACACGGACTGCCCTAAGTTCACAGCTTGTCTCGGAAGCTTCTCCTCTCTCTGTCTTTTTCTTCAAGTCAAGTGGCTCTCTCTCTCTCTCTCTCTCTCTCTCTCTCTCTCTCTCTCTCTTGTCTGCTCTCGCTTGCTTACGGTGCTCTCCCGCTCTACAGTGGAATATATATGCATGCCAATTAAAAAACCTAATTGCAACAGTACGTGTCAAGGTGTCACTTATCCATCCACGAAAGTGTGTAGCAATCCACGATAGTCTTTATCCACTATATGTGTGCTGCAATCTACGATAGCTGTATTCACCATAAGTGTGTAGCAATCCCTTATAGGTTGTATCCACCATAAGTGTGCAGTAATCCACCATAGGTGCAGCACTATCCACCATAGCTGCAGCCCATCCACGATAGTCTACAGCATATCCACCATAGTTGCAGCCCATCCACGATAGTCTGCAGCATATCTACCATAGCTGCAGCCCATCCACGATAGTCTGTAGCATATTGTTAAGTTATTTTTATATAGGGATTTTTATGTGATTTTACAGTTATATCTTCATTCTTCTCGCATTTATATCTGATTACATTTCAAATTATTGTGATATCTTTGGAATCTACACTCTTTCATGTTTTTGCTTCATTTTAGGGAAAAAGCGAGGGGATGCAACCATTTTCAGCTGGATCAATGTTCTCAGCAAGAATCACGACCTACCCAGTGACCAGAATCACACCCCATGGCTTTCTGTGTCGCCTGACACTGATTTTCTAGATTTTACCCCTCGTTTTCCCTACACTGCAGAGGAGGTTTCGTGAGGGCAAATAGGGAATTTGACAGAAAGGGAGGAGGAGATAAAAGAGGCGCCCTTTACATGCCAAAAGGGGAGGATTCACGCACGCACGACAGCGAAAGCAGGAGATAGGAGTCAGCGACTGAACTGAGGAGAAAGGGAGAAACTTTTCACTGTGAGAGCGTGAAGGGGGCGGACTACCGATCAGAGGAAGAAGAAGACCTCACCAGGCGCCTTCTTCCTCCTTGAGGGAGTTCTATTTTCCTTTTCTCATTGGTCTCATTCTCCTTGTTTATCCATGGATGTCACATTGAGATTGCTCTATGCTTTGCCTTGGACTATGAATGTTGTAGCTTAATCTTGTTTCAGGGCTAGGGAAAGCCCCTTGTATGCTTTATGCATGGATTGTTAACCTTATTTTGTAAACCCTAGTTTGTTCTATGTTACCTAGTTGCACCTCATGAATGGAGAATGCTATCTTGTTTTCTTCGTATTTTAGATATCTAGTATTGCTGAGAGGCACATCTGGATGTTAGATAACCTAGGTAGAAGTATCTCAATCATCATACGAGAGTTGTTGATTGTTTACGGGTAGTGTATGCCATCTTGCGCTCCTTGGGTTTATTCGGCTAAGTGTACTACGACGGTAGACGTCTAGCCGTGTAAATACCTTGTTGCATCCTTGAGAGGACAACTTGTACAATTGATGGGATGGTGTACACAATCCAGCTCTCATTGGGTTTGCTCGGTTAAGCGTACTACGACGGTAGACGTCTAGCCGGGTAAGCACCTCGTTGCATCATTGAGAGAGGACAACTTGTACCTTTGTGGATTACCCTAGAGTTAGAAGAGGGAATTTTATATTACTAATCATCCTTGCATAATGCATCAAAGGCGGCAGACCCTTGCCCTGATTTCATGCATCCTGAGATTTATCGTCATGCAATTTTCTTGCTTTCTTAATTAGATTTAATTTAGCAACCAACTTACAACAATTAGGGTTTATCTAGCTTGTGATAATTCAATTAGTCGGTACTTGGTATTTGGTCTTTGTGGGATCGATACATATATATTACTTCGATAATCCGTATACTTGCGGAGCCTATCACATATCCACCATAGTTGCAGCATATCCACGATAGCTACACCTATCTACCATAGGGTGCAGCATATCCATGATAGGTTGCAGTCTATCCATGTTAAGTTGCAATCTATCCACGTTATTTACAGCATATCCACGTTAAGCTGCAGTCTATCTATGTTATCTGCAGCATATCCACGTTAAGCTGCAGTCTATCCACGTTATCTGCAGTGCTTCATCCACGATAGAGCCAACCTCCACATGGGCATAATATGAGCCATCCTCCACATAGGAGGGAAACTCACCCAACAAATCTCCTCCTTCACTACTATGTAGAGAGGTTTTCCATTTCGGCAATCATCCACGATGTGAGCTAGTCACAATCTAGGCTGCATCATCCATGATGTGAGCTAGTCATAATTTGGGCTGCTTCATCCACGTGGGCATGATCTGAGCTATACTTCACAAGGGTATGATCTAAGCCATCCTCCACATGGGTAGCTCCATCCACGATCTAAGCCACATATCTATGATATGTGCTATCCACGATCTGGGCAAATTTATCCACAATGGAGTTATTGATACCTGCCGCAAGCGTAACAGCTTTATCGTGGTAGTATATAGTATCGTTCTAACGAGGACGATTGAGTCAAGTACCAATAATTCTTAATTTCAATAGCTAAACGACTTCGTAACTGAGGGTGTTATCAGTTTAACGTTCAAAATAAAGTAAACAACTAAAACAACTCCAATTGATAGCGAAAACAGAAGAAAGACAAT
This sequence comes from Costus lasius, assembly GCA_027563935.2. Taxonomy (NCBI): domain Eukaryota; kingdom Viridiplantae; phylum Streptophyta; class Magnoliopsida; order Zingiberales; family Costaceae; genus Costus; species Costus lasius. The sequence goes on along the minus strand of CM050454.1, from coordinate 12,501,328 downwards.
TGTTATGAGAAAAATCAGATTTAAGGGGTTCACCACACCAACAATCAATAACTAAATGAAAAGCGTTGCTAGAGATAGTCTGAAACTACGAAAATTCTCGAGTTTACAAATTACCCCCTTTCAGCAGTGTAACTTGGTATCAAATCCGACCGTCCTTCTACCTTCGTGATAGAACGAACCGGGTCGATCCAATGAGTGCAGGAGAATATAAATTCCGCGGGCACGTTTTACCTACCTTCGTGGCAAAACCTACCAGCCCAATCAAAACAGATCAGTCGTCACAATTTTTACTTTCAGTACTTCTCGTGACGACTAGAGTAAAATTCGATTGATCAAGTCGAAGATTACGGAATTAACACAGTAAGGATTGAGTAGAGTCAAGAAAATCTCATAAAAGCAACACAATTAGTCCATAGATTGAAAAGTGGGCTACGCCCAAAAATCCGATTGAGTGTTTATGCTACAACTTGCATAGTTTCGGTTAAAATCTCTTTCAGATGAAGGAATACACAAGGCAGAAGAGGTACAAGATGAAAATAGAGGAGAAAAATGCAAACTTTCCCCCTAGATCTGGTTCCAAGCGCTGTCTTCTTCCTTGTTCTCCTTCTCCTCGCTGTTCTCTCGGAGTCGATGCCTCCTCTTTTTCCACCATAAGATCTCTTTTATATGTCTGATCGACTTCCCTTTGTTGACTGACATGTAGCTCTCCTAATTTTCGTCATTTTGACACCAAGATCACCCAAATCTGACTTGAAACGAGGGAGAAATGCCAAGAGTCATGATCTGCGTATAGAAATACGGGCGTGAAGCGTTTCTTGGGCTGGCCCGTGAAGCTCTCGGCTGAATTCTGCGTTGTGCCTTCAGTAGACTTCATGGGCGTATTCTGTTTCACAGGCTAGACGTATTCTTCTTGGCGAACATAATTCCAAAATTTCATTCCTGCGTTTCACGGTCGTGTCTTCGATCACGGCTAGAAAATGATGTGAAATATTCGTCCTCAGAAATACAGCTGTGAACACTTTCAAGGGCAGGCCGTATTTTCGGTAACAATTTTCGTTTGAGCTAAAAATTGCTGGGAAGCTTCGTCTTTTCATCCTTAACCATCATATAACTTTAATTTCCAGTTTTAAGCTCCATAGATAAGCGATTTAACCTGAAACACATAAAAGACAAAGAAATGTGTAGATTCAGAAAAGAACGAGGAAACAAGTGCTGAAAGAGATATAAAAGTAACAAAATAGGCCTTAATTCATGAAATAAATATATCAGGAAATGCAACATATGACAAGGCATCAAATTCTCCCAGACTAAAATCCTTGCTTGCCCTCAAGCAATGAGAATCAGAAAACAGAAAAACCAGATATGATAGAAAATGATCTTAGCTTATGACGTGTCTCCAAGGAAAGAGTAACCATGCTAAGCTTCAAAATTCAAAATAATTAGCAAATTGTCAAAAGTCAAATCAATAAGGTCCCACAATCCAAGATCAAAAAGGACTCGCAACCTATGCAATGCAATGAACTCCGATCTTATAAATAAACTTCATCCGCCTATGTAAGCCTACCAAGATCATGAATTGGGATGAAAAACTCAATGCTGACGTGGAAAGCTTGATGTAATAGAAAACGTGATGAAAGAAACCCCTTTTGTTTTCTTTCATTTTTATTTTTTTTTATTTTTTTTGTGTTTGTGTGTCCCTAAACTTTTGTTAGAGAATCTTTTCCAATAAAAGGCTTTTGCCCTTTTTTTTTTCAAAATGATTGCCCTAAATTGTAGTGTGGAGGGCAAATGATAATTGTATAGTGAAGTGGCGAGGGTTATGCATTGAGTTTCCATACCAACAAGCAATCAGGTAAACCGCATAGATAGATAAAGCAATCCACTTAACCAGAAGCGCAAAAACATCACATAAGTTTTGAAACCCTTAACAAAATTGAACATGTTCCCCATCAACTTTCATCCATTGAATAAACTAATTACAAGAACCTATCTATCTTAATCACAGTTGGCATCCAAGGAGACAAGTTGAAACAAAGAACAATGTCATTCATACCATGGCATCCTGAATATTCATCATGTGTAATCGCAATTCACAAACAAAAAATTTTAAGAACATTCCATCATCAGATACAACAAAATAGCATCACAAAATAGTATCATAACATCAGAGTACCATCACATCATCACAAAATAGCATCACAAAAAAATTTCATGGAGACAACAAAACAGCATCACAAAACGATTTCACAAAACATAAAACAACATCAGAATACCCTACATATCTCCCAGACTAAATGCAACACAGTCCTCTGTGCTATGAATAATTACACAAAATTTGGAAAATGTAGGGTATGATACTCACAAAAACTAAGAGGCGCCATCACCATCATTATCCTCGTCTGTGCTCATCTCTGCGCCTGGTTCTTGAGCTTCATCTTCATCATCATCATCGTCGTCGTCTCCCCGGATGTCATCAGAATCATCATCACCAAGGCCGGGCTGCAATTTTGTCTTGAGATCACTAAATGACTCCCAGAAAGAACTCATAAATTTGGCTTGGCGTTTTAGTTCATCACTAAGCCCGTGATTTTCGTCATGGAGGCTAGACATATCAAAGCGCATGTGTGCCAATGTGTCTTCAATACCTTATGTGATAGTAAGTAGGCGGTCCAACTTCTCTTCAATATGACTCCATCATCCCTCCACGTCTGGAGCAGAGGAGGGAGTGAAGGCTCCATAACTAAATGAACTTCCTGCTGGTGGTATCGGTGCAGCTGTAGAAACCGGGGTAGGGATCTCCTCAACTACCTCAGGCCCTAAGGTCCAATTGTGTTTATCACGTATAGTGGTGTGCCTTTGATTAGGTAGTGGCATAGTAGTATCACAGCCCTTGAAAATCAGACAATAGTCATCACCCTCTTTCACTATCAGCTTCATAGAAATGCAAGAGTCCAAATCAATGCGGTTACGCCCTTTGGCTTTTGGCATAGTAGTAGGGTCGACTCCTAAAGCTAAGGCAATGTGTGTAATGAGTCCACCCATGACGACCATTCCTTTATGGGCTCTTGCTACCCTATATAATTGCTTGACCAGAAAGTAAAAAGAGTTCAATTTAAATCCATGTAGCATTGCCCAGATGAAGAGGACCTCGGTGGAGCGTACCATGCTGTCACTTTCTCCTCGACCAAAGATAGAGTGTGCCAACACCCTATGTACGTATCAGAGTACTGGGTTACTTATGGAACTGGCACGAGCTGTCTTGGAAGCATAGTAGAGGTCATGACTAATGATCTTCCAAAATTCACTCTCGTTATAATCCCGAGGTGCCCGTCGTGTGCCGTCCTCTGGAAAACCAAAAATTTGATTTAAATTCTGGAGTGTTAGTGAGAATTCCTTGCCCCATAACCGGAATGAAATTCGGCCTTTATCTGCATCGTCGTATGTACTCACTTGGACGTTTAAGTAATTAAAGAATTCCAAAGTCTGTGGTATATATGTGGCATGATGTAATCCAAAGAACTGCTGCCATCCGATATTTGCATACATCCACTGAACATCTTCATAAAGTCCCAACATACTCATTGATTTTGTATCAAGATAGCGCGTGTTGATGATCTGGCGTTGTAGAATAAGAGCGCAAGCAGATTCTTGGGCAGCATTACGAAGTGGAAAACCATATGGCGCGGCAGCTGGTTGAGCTTCAGCAGGGGGTTGCTGTTGTTGGCCTGAACGAGATGAAGAAGGACCCTTTGATGAGGAAGTACCAGCACGAGGAGTGTGCTTCTTTGCCATAACTTTTCGTTTGGGTGCCATTGATATCCCAGAAACAAAGAAACCCAAAAACAGAGAAAAGCAGAGAAATCTCGGTACAAAACATAAGATAGAATGAACGCCTTCAATGTCGATCAAGCTAGAACCGATTTCATCGCGTTGGAGATAAAGAATAGATCAGAGAGTTGCCTGATGGGAGAAGCGTCGCGGAGCGGAGAGGATGGCACATGACACAAATCCCTTCAATGTCACACACCGGAAGCTGTTTGTGCATAAAGGGGGAACAATAATGGCAACGACAGCAGTAGGAACTCCGGCGAACTCGCTGGAAGACTGGAGACGCCGATCGGCGACAGAGAAGAATGGGAAGAGGGGCCACGGCGGTCGCTGGTGTGGTCTAGGGCACGAGGGAAGACGTGAAAACCCTAGGTGGTGTATTTAAATGAAAGGGTGTTGACCAGCTTTGACCAGCAAGAGTGATGAAGTTACGGGCGTATACCATAATACACCTATGCCCGTATTTCTCTCGGCGAAAACTTGGTTCAGAAGAATACGCCCATGTTATGAAGTACAGGTGCGGTTGTGTAATCCTTGGGAGAAAATAGTCACTCAAAGTACGCCTATATAGTGTAACACTGCCTGGCCGTATTTCCCTCGGCAGCAAAACTTGCTTGGAAAGAATGGCCAGAAATCATTTCACGGGTGCGGCTGTGCTCTTCTCGGTGGAAAACTGTCATATGCTGAAATTCCAAAATACGGTCGTATCACATTTCACGGCCAGCCCGTATTTTCATAAAAATCCTTGAAATTGAGTTTTTTTTCAGTTCCCAGCTTCTTGCATATCATTCCTACATTCACCATGAGATAAAGTTCATCAGAATGAAGCAAAGAAATGAACAAAAATGCTCACTAAGCATAGTAAACTATATTACAAAGAAACACAAGGAGATAGATAAAAGCTATAAACAACAAACTACACTAAGCATCAGATACTTGGGCTGCCTCCCAAGGAGCGCTACTTTTAGGTCGGTAGCTCGACCAGTAAGTTTATCAGTTAGAGGATGGAGGTTCTAGGAGAGCTTGAGTACTCCCCTTTTCAACCGACTCAGATTCATAGTAAATCTTCAGCCTTTGTCTATTCACAGTGAAACTCCCTGAATGTTCACTCCATATCATTATCTCTCCATGAGGATAAACCTTTTGAATCAGAAAGGGTCCTGACCAACATGTCCTTAGCTTTCCAGGGAAGAGCCTGAGACGTGAATTGAATAGGAGAACCTGGTCTCCTTCTTTAAATTCTTTCTTCCTAATGCGCTGGTTATGCCAAAATTTTGTTCTTTACTTGTACAATTTGGAGTTCTCATAAGCAAACATTCTCACTTCATCTAACTCATTCAGCTGGAATTTTCTCCTCTCTTCTGCAGATTTCAAATCATAGTTCAGCAATTTAACAGCCCAAACGCTCTATGCTCTATCTCCACTGGCAGATGGCAAGATTTGCCATAAATAAGCTGAAATGGTGACATTCCTAATGGAGTCTTAAATGCTGTCCTATAGGCCCATAAAACATCATCCAATTTAAGGGCCCAATCCTTTCTCGATGTAGAAACTGTCCTCTCAAGTATACGTTTAATCTCTCGGTTTGAGACTTCGACCTGCCCGCTAGTTTGGGGGTGATATGGTGTTGCAACTTTATGCTTCACCCCATACTTTCTCAATAAAGCCTCAAACTTCTGTTCAATAAAGTGGGATCCCCCGTTGCAACTTTAGAAATGTTGCCACTCCTTTGGCATCTATCACATCTTTGAATAAACTCTCGAGCATCTTTGAAAATGGTGGGCCAATATAATCCTGACTGTAAAACTTTAAATGTCGTCTTTTCAGCGCTAGCATGGCCACCGTAGGGTGAAGAATGACATTGCAAAAGTACATCAGAAATTTCTGAATCTGGTATACATCTTCTAAAAAGCCCGTCAGCACATCGTCGGTAGAGGTAGGGATCGTCCCAATAGTAGTGTCGTACTTCAGATAAGAATTTCTTTTTCATCTGAAATGTCAAATCATGTGGAAGGATATCAGTAGCCAAAAAATTTACAAAGTCCGCGTACCATGGCGTATCTTGCGCCATAATGGCGAGCAGCTGCTCTTCAGGAAAATTATCATTGATTTCAAGATCATCTCCGGTCTGCTCTTCTTTCTCATATATCAATCGGGATAGGTGATCTGCCACCGAGTTTTCTACTCCTTTCTTATCCTGAATCTCCAGGTCGAACTCTTGTAAGAGAAGGATCCATCGGATAAGTCTCGGCTTCTCATCTTTCTTGCTCATCAGATATTTAATCGCTGCATGGTCAGTAAAAACGATTATCTTAGAATTAATCAAATAGGACCGAAACTTATCAAAAGCGAAGACGATGGCAAGTAGCTCCTTCTCCGTCGTAGCATAATTAATCTGCGCCTCATCCAAAGTGCGACTCGCGTAATAGATGGCATGAAGTTTGTTGTCCTTTCGCTGCCCCAGTACAGCTCCCACAGCGAAGTCGCTTGCATCGCACATTAATTCGAAAGGAAGACTCCAATCTGGAGGCTACATAACAGGGGCAGAAATTAAAGCCAACTTTAGTTTTTCAAACGCTAATAAACAATCATTATCAAAGCAGAATCCAGAATCTTTTGAAAGCAAGTTCGTGAGTAGTCGGGCTATCTTTGAGAAGTCTTTGATAAATCTTCTGTAGAAACCCACGTGCCCAAGGAAGCTGCAGATTCCTTTTACGGAGTTGGGTGGCTTCTTCTTCTCAATAACTTGGACCTTAGCTTGATCGACTTCGATCCCAAGTTCAGAAATCAGGTGTCCTAGTACAATGCCCTCTTGTGCCATAAAATGACACTTTTCCCAATTGAGGACGAGGTTCACTTCCTCGCATCGCTGTAAAACTTTCATAAGGTTAGATAAACATTTTTTAAAAGAATGGCCATAAATTGAAAAATTGTCCATAAAAATGTCCATAAAGTCCTCATTATAGTCAGAGAAAATTGCCATCATGCAACGCTGGAATGTAGCTGGAGCGTTGCACAATCCGAATGGCATTCGTCGGTATGCAAAAGTGCCGTATGGACAGGTAAATGTGGTCTTCTCTTGATCTTCCGAGTGAATAGGTATCTGCAGAAAACCAGAAAAACCGTTAAGAAAATAGAAATAAGAGTTATGAACCAGACGCTCAAGCATTTGATCGATGAAGGGCAAAGGAAAATGGTCCTTCCGCGTTGCTTTGTTCAATTTCCGGTAATCGATACACATTCTCCATCCACTTACGGTGCGTACCGGAATGAGCTCATTCTGATCGTTCTTAACTACAGTGACCCCTCCTTTCTTTGGAACTACATGAATGGGACTAACCCATTGACTGTCAGAGATAGGGTAAATGATTCCCGCATCCAGAAGCTTGAGAATTTCCTTTTTAACGACTTCTTTCATACTCGGGTTCAACCTTCGCTGAAACTCCACTGAGGGCCTACTCCCCTCTTCCAAAAGTATTCTATGCATACACACAAATGGGTTCAGTCCTTGAATATCATCCAACAAATAGCCTATGACTTTCCTGTGAAGTCTCAGTTTAGCAAGTAAAAGTTCAATCTGCTCTTCAGACAAGTTAGCATTCACTATAACAGGTAAAGTCGAATTTGCACCAAGAAATTGATATTTAAGATTCTCAGGAAGTGATTTCAGTTCAATCTTCTTTTCCTTACTCTTGATTGGTGTCTTATCATGGAGATTTTCAGAATTCACCTTCTCCGAATGAAATGTTCCAGTCGTATCCATCAATTGTGCATATCTTATGGCTTCCTCATTGTCTTCGGTATGTGGACTCTCCAAAAGAGTGACCTCTAGCGGGTCAGTGCTGGAGCTAATGTGCGCAACTTCTTCTACCACATCATCTATGATGTCCACACTGCAACAAGATCCTGCAACAAAAGGCTTTTTCAGACTCGAAGATAAATCAAACTCTATAGTGTCACTACCGATATTCAATGCTAGTTTTCCCTTTTTCACATCAATGACCGCTTCGGCTGTGGCAAGGAACGGTCATCCCAGAATTATCGGTAACTTAACATCCTCTTCCATTTCAAGAACAACAAAGTCCACTAGGATGAAGAAGTCACCGACTTTGATCGGGACATCTTCTAGAATTCCCATAGGTTTCCGCACCGAGCGGTTAGCTAGCTACAAGGAAATCGGCGCCGCTTTCATGTCGCCAATGTCAAGTCGCTTGAAAAGGGAAGAAGGCATAAGACTGAAGCTTGCTCCCAAGTCGCATAGTGCGTGATCAAAAGAGATATCCCCTATTTGGCAAGGGATCGAGAAGCTGCCCGGATCTTTCATCTTTTGCCGAAGCTTGTTCTGGATTATGGCACTGCCCTCCTCAGTGAGTGCAACGGTCCCCGGTTCTTCCAGCTTCCGCCTATTCGAAAGGATGTCCTTTAGAAACTTAGCATATGTGGGCATCTGCAAAATTGCTTCAGTAAACAGAATATTAATATACAGTTTATTCAAAATATCCAAAATCTTTCTAAACTGTTTATCCAACTTTGCCTTAGCCAATCTTTGGGGAAATGGGACAGGTGGCTTGTAGGCAGGGGGAGGAATATAAGTTGGTTCTTTCACTTCAGGTTCTTTTTCTTCTCCCTTTTTGACAGGTTCAGATTGGGAGGGTAGCTCAACTTCGACTTCAGAATTAGACACCCTAGGCTCCTCTAGTTGTTTACCACTTCGAGTGATAATAGCATTGATGTGCTCCCTCGGGTTTGGTTCAGCTTGGGAGGGTAACTTTCCTGGAGCTCTAGCTATGGAAGTGGCTAAGTTTGCTAACTGGGTGTCTATTTGTTTGTTATGGTTTTCTATGACTTCAAGTCTTGTAGTGACATGTCTCATCATATCATTGGCTGTTTCATTTGTCCTTCGTCTGAGAAGAAATGAAAGTCTCCATGATTGCTTCCAGTTGAGATTTCTGTGGCTGTTGTGGTTGCTGTTGTGCATAAGGTCGAGGTTGGGGTTGAAATCCGGGGGGGTTGTCTATACGTCTGTTGAGGAACTGGGTTTGGATTGTTTCTATATGAAAAATTTGGATGGTTCCTCCACCCTGGATTATAGGTACTTGAGTATGGGTCCAGTTGGGGTCTAGGATTAGGGTTAAGGTTCCCTATGGCATTGATATTCTCTCGGTTAGGTTCAGAGGTTTGGGCAATCCCCAACTAGCATTCAGCAAAACTATGGCCGGCAACCCCACAAAGTTCACAAAGAGTAGAGTTAGTATCAACTGAGTGAACATGAAAGGAATCAAGTTTACGTGCTAGAGAATATACTTTCGCTTCTAGTGAGCTCATTGAGTCGAGCGCATACTTACCGGGCGCTATGGCCTTAGAAGTTGTAGTACCTCGTTCTCCTGCAGACCGCTGATTGTGGTTTAGCACCATGTCCTCTAGAAGATTTATTGCCTCTCCTAAACGCTTGTTCATTAGCACGCCTCCGGCAGCTGCATCGACAGCAAGACGCGTGTTATAAATAAGACCATGGTAAAAGGTATGTATGATTACCCATGGTTCTAAACCATGATGTGGGCAGAGATGCTGAAGATCCTTGTATCTCTCCCATGCTTCATAAAAAGATTCTACATCTCTTTGAGTGAAACTAGTGATCAGGTTTCGCAGTTGAACAGTTTTAGACGGTGGAAAGTATTTGGACAGAAAGGCCTGGGATAACTGATCCCATGTGATAATCGATCCTGGGTTCAAAGACTGTAGCCAGCTGCGCGCTCTATCACGCAAAGAAAATCGAAAAAACCTCAATCGTATAGCATCTGAAGAAACTTCGTTGATCTTCAACGTGCTGCAGAACTCTAGAAATAAGGACAAATGTTGGTGAGGATCCTCAATGTGTGTGCCCCCAAATTGATGTTGCTGGATTTTGCCTAGTAAGGCCGGCTTGATCTCAAAGTTGTTAGCATTCACTGGAGGTCGTACAATTCCAGATTGCAGTCCTTGCACATTCGGGGAAGCAAAATCCTTTAAGGTTCGATTATCATCTGGGGCTTGTAAGTTCAAGGGTGCCAGCTCTGGTGCATGCTCCATTAGAAGATCTAGAGGAATCGCCTCTGTCCTGCTGGATTGCTCCTTGTTTCTTTGCTCTATTAACCTCCTTCGTCGGTGGAGCGTCCGTTCGATTTCGTCGATTTGGTCGTATAGGTCGTCGATTCCACCTGATTTAAGACCTTGACGCATAAAAGAAGGGTAAGCAGCAAATGTTCCACAGTAATTCAAAAGCAACAAGCTGTTATCAGTAACTTAGTCTATCAATCTTAAGAAGACAATCGATATTAACTATCACCGTCCCCGGCAACGGCGCCAAAACTTGATACCTGCCGCAAGCGTAACGACTTTATCGCGGTAGTATATAGTATCGTTCTCACGAGGACGGTTGACTCAAGTACCAATAATTCTTAATTTCAATAGCTAAATGACTTCGTAACTGAGGGTGTTATCGGTTTAACATTCAAAATAAAGTAAACAACTAAAACAACTCCAATTGACAGCGAAAACAGAAGAAAGACAGTTGTTATGAGAAAAATCAGATTTAAGGGGTTCACCACACCAACAATCAAGAACTAAATGAAAAGCGTTGCTAGAGATAGTCTGAAACTACGGAAATTCTCGAGTTTACAAATTACCCCCTTTCAGCAGCGTAACTTGGTATCAAATCCAACCGTCCTTCTACTTTCGTGATAGAACGAACCGGGTCGATCCAATGAGTGCAGGAGAATATAAATTCCGCGGGCACGTTTTACCTACTTTCGTGGCAAAACCTACCAGCCCAATCAAAATAGATCAGTCATCACAATTTTCCCTTTCAATACTTCTCGAGACGACTAGAGTAAAATTCGATTGATCAAGTCGAAGATTACGGAATTAACACAGTAAGGATTGAGTAGAGTCAAGAAAATCTCATAAAAGCAACACAATCAGTCCATAGATTGAAAAGTGGGCTACGCCCAAAAATCCGATTGAGTGTTTATGCTACAACTTGCATAGTTTCGGTTAAAATCTCTTTCAGATGAAGGAATACACAAGGCAGAAGAGGTACAAGATGAAAATAGAGGAGAAAAATGCAAACTTTCCCCCTAGATCTGGTTCCAAGCGCTGTCTTCTTCCTTGTTCTCCTTCTCCTCGCTGTCCTCTCGGAGTCGATGCCTCCTCTTTTTCCACCATAAGATCTCTTTTATATGTCTGATCGACTTCCCTTTGTTGACTGACATGTAGCTCTCCTAATTTTCGTCATTTTGACACCAAGATCACCCAAATCTGACTTGAAACGAGGGAGAAATGCCAAGAGTCGTGATCTGCGTATAGAAATACGGGCGTGAAGCGTTTCTTGGGCTGGCCCGTGAAGCTCTCGGCTGAATTCTGCGTTGTGCCTTCAGTAGACTTCATGGGCGTCTTCTGTTTCATGGGCTAGACATATTCTTCTCGGCGAACATAATTCCAAAATTTCATTCCCGCGTTTCACGGTCGTGTCTTCGATCACGGCTAGAAAATGATGTGAAATATTCGTCCTCAGAAATACAGCCGTGAACACGTTCACGGGCAGGCCGTATTTTCGGTAACAATTTCCGTTTGAGTTGAAAATTGCTAGGAAGCTTCGTCTTTTCATCCTTAACCATCATATAACTTTAATTTCTAGTTTGAAGCTCCATAGATAAGCGATTTAACCTGAAACACATGAAAGACAAAGAAATGTGTGATGACATGTAAAAATATGATATTTCGTGACTCAATTTCATTCTTATTTTAGAGCATAATGCATGTTTCATCTTATTTATTTACTCAAATGCTTCATATTCTTCAGAACCTTCAATTTTCCTCTGTTTTAATGAAATGCAGGTATTTGGCCTCAAAATCGATGGAATTTGGAGAATCTAAAAGTATGTGACGATTTCCCATGATGAGATGGTGTTATACGCCAATTTTCAGCTCAATCGGAGTCCTCTACATCATACACGGCCATGGGTGTGCACCCATGCACGACCGTGCATCATAAGTCACCAAAATTCACTTAACCGAGCCGTACACGGGCATGGCCGTGCACCCATGCACGGCCGTGTATCGTTACGCACAGCACGACAAGCGTCCGGTATTTTGCCTGTAACTTTCTATTCTGGGCTTGGAATTGGACGAAATTTGGGGAGCACCTTCCCAACTTAGCCACGAACGTTTTGGGACCAAAATCATCGGATTTGGTCAAGCAACGAAGGAGAACGAGGCGAAAGGATGACAACTTAGGGTTTTGGGGTGATTTTCTGATCGGCGACACTGTTCCGGCGGGTTTCTCTCTTCGCTCCGACGTGGAGGATCACGCTGAGCCATCTTCAATCAAGGATCCACCATTCCCTTTAGTTTGATTCAATTTTCATGAGAGATTCTATGTATTTAACGATGTATACCATAGCGTAAACCTTATTTTCGGGGTTTGGGCGTAGCCCACTGTAAGAATGCTTGATAATATGACTTGATCTATATATTCCTCTATTTATCTTTGTTCTTATTCCTGTTTAGGATGTTTTAATTCTTGTTTACATACTAGCCATATGTATGCATGCTTTAGATGTCGAGGGAAGGACTGAGAGGTGAACCTTGACCATCGGAACCCCTGGACTGGACTGGTGATTTCGTGTTACGAGAGCACTCGAAATTACTCGAGGAACCCTAATCTTTCACAGATCTCATTGGATCCGCCTTACCCCTAGTAAGCCACGAGAGTAGGAGACTTGGGTTAAGACGGATGCCAGACCATGTCCTGAGAGGGAGCGCGTCTGTACCCTAGGAAAGGTTACCTTGAGAACTTAGATAAAACTTTATTAAATTGTCAAGCCCTAATATTTATGCATGCTTCAGTGTGGTGAAACCTAAAACCCCGAATCTCTCTCATAATCTTAAAACCCCGTTTGCTTTGCTCTTTGCGCTGCTTGTTCTTAATCTGCCTTAGTTTAACTACTCGCTCTAGGGCATTAGCCATTTTCCCATTAATCATTAACCTAGCTTTCGATTGACTGATTTGTTAGTACTTGACCCTAGTCCCTGTGGGTTCGATCTTTTTATTATGCGATAGACCGTGCACTTGCGGGTAGCAGCTGTCTAGGCCCTATCAATGTGTAGATTCCGAAAAGAATGAGGAAATAAGTGCTGAAAGAGATATAAAAGTAATAAAATAGGCCTTAATTCGTGAAATAAATATATCAGGAAATGCAACATACGACAAGGCATCAGTTATCCTCCACATGGGCATAAACTTAGTCATCCTCCATATATGATGAATTGTGTCATCCTCCATACAGGCAGGAACTGAGCCATCCTCTACATAGGAGGGAAACTCATCCAACACTATCACTAGCCAGTCTAGTCCCTCACGGCGAGCTATTTTGCAATTGACATGAACCCCCTCACACCAGCCGAGCTCACCACAGCCTTAGCGTCACGAGCATCCACCCCATGTCATACCCCCTGCGCCACCATTGGATGCAGCCCCCCATCTCACATGAGTGTTGGTGTATATGCCCTAAGACATAGTTTTGGTCTTTTATTGTGCTATTTGACATTGATAGTTATATATCATTCTGGCATTGTCATTATCATTGTTTGTCTACATCTGCGATTGTGTACTTACACGATAATGTCCCTGGAGACAGATTGGATCTGTGCTCAATCTATTGTCCCCAGTCAAGTACCTAAGTGGATATGGGACAGCTCTGGTACATGTGAGACTAGTATATGGGCTGGTTAGTGACATGCTCCGCAAGTGCATGGTTATGTCGAAGTAATATAAAAGATGTCGAATCCCACAGGGAACAAGGTTGAGTACCAGAAAATCCGAGTCCTAATAGCTAGGTGAATCGAAACGTGATTTTGAGAACAGAAATCGTAAATAAACAATCACAATTACGTCGGTAGAGAAAAGATATAAGAGAGAATTCAGGGCTACGGCTTCCACCACGATGATAATCTTAATCGCATAAGAAAGATATTAGTTATTTGGTTTATTGGTTTTGCACAAGGAGTCTAACCCTAGGGTACAAGGTGCCCTCTCTCGAGTGATACACCCCGGTGTTCGTTTTAGACCGACCTCCTACTCTCGTGGTGGATCATTCTAAGACGAACCCAATGAGTTCTATGGTAGACTATGAAATCCTCGAGCGAAGGCCAAGCACTCTCGTGTCGAGGTCTCGCAAGTTTTACTCAGAGGTTCGACCCTCACGATCCTTCTCTCGATATGAATCGTAACGGCTAACACGTGAAATCACTCGGCCAAGGTAAAACCGCCAAATAAATACGTCAAAGTAAAATATGCTCACAATTCATACCAAATAACATAAATAGATACAAAGTTTGCAATTAAAATGATCAAAGGGTTTCCACCAAGCCCTGAAATAGGGTTTACGCTACAATCGTCATTGAAACGCTCAAAATCTCTCTTTTAATGAAATGAAAAGTATAAGAAAATGAAGCCAAGGGGAAGGAGATGATGAACCGAAGGAATCCTGAAGAAATCGTGATGATCATGTGTCTCAATTTCCGAAAATCTCCAAAAGTTGCCTTTGTCGCCGTGTTCTTCCTCCCACGCCATTTCTTCATGTGAATGCTCTCTGTTTAGGGCAAGAAAATTGGAGATTTTATATTCCATCTGTTCGCCTCTGAAAGAGCTTTCCATAGACACCTCACTTGCCAAATTTGGACTTCAAACGAGTGAGAAATCAAGGAAAAACCGAGTGGAACTCGATCTCGTGCGTGACTGGGTTAGAATCACCGGTGAACCCCTTTGGGTTCACCTGCCCGTGATTCCTTCTGTGAGTTTGGGCAAATAGAAGTGCGGTGCACTCCGTGGGGTTCACGCAGCCGTGCTTCCCTCTGGATTGGTTTCGGCTTTTAGGAAATCCGTTGAACCCGGTGGGGTTCACCTGGCTGTGAAGCTTTCTGCGAATTCTGCTGGCTGGCGACCGGGATGGTGAACCCCATGGGGTTCACCTAGCCGTGCTTTTGAGGCTAACTCCGTTTAAGCCCAAATTTGACGTGTGACTTCGTCTTCACATAAGAAATCGTCCCATGGCCTTAAAATGTTCAAAATACGTCGAAAAAGGGCATTTTTACCTGAAATTCCACAAAAGTGCCAAAAAGTGAAGATTCCGAAGATATCAAGTAATTTAGCTTAAAAAGGGTATGAAAGTATTAAAATAAGACTAAAATTAGCATGAAATAGCTATGAAAATTACTACTAAAATGCAAGGCATCAAAATAACCCAGACTTAAATCTTTGCTTGTCCTCAAGCAATAAAATAAGATGAAATGCAAGATAGGTATAAGAGCAATCTTTTGAGTCAATGCATACATCCAAGTTAGAAAAACATTTGATAGCAATCCATGATCTAATCAGGAGAAATCAAGTAAATGGTTGTTTCAAGTGTTCAACAGTTTGATCCCACAATAACTAGATGCTAAACAACCTAGTAAGCAGCAAACATAGGATTCAATCAAGCCTACACACAATACTCATGCAATTCTAATATTTCCAAATCAAATCGTTGGGGTTAACTCAAATGCTTTATGTGGAGTATGATATACTGATTATTGCATTAGACTTTAACTCATAACCTTAGGTACCATTGCCAATTTTTCGCAATGCCAAGTAGAGGAGTCTTTTTATTGATTTTTATTTTTTTATTTCACATCTCTTAGATTTCAACTCATATCCTTCGGTACCACTGCCAATTTTTCGCAGTGCCAAGTAGAGGAATCTAAGGGTGATGATTTTTTTTTTATTTTTTTTGAATCATGCTCAGCAGTTGATAACATATCCTTTTTGACAAATATAGTGTTTCCCCAACAACAGATAGGAATTCAAAGAATAACTAAGAGAGTATGTATCTCAATACGATTCTCATGTAAGTTGCAAGCTTTAGTTGGTTTAACAATCATAGTTATATTTGACCTACTAATGAACAACTCAAATCAATCAAATTGCAAGATTTCTAAATCATAAAATATATGGACATGATCAAAAAGTAATCCTAACAAGGAGGTATTATCAACAATTATTGATTATTCCTAACCAATCATGCAATCAGCTCATAAAACTTTAACATGGCTATCATAGGACAATTCATACATATGCTAACTCATGGGAAAAAAAAATTTCACACAGCATGTATGAAAAACATAATCATCAAATCAAAGTACGGTATAGACACAGTCAAGAAAATGATGTCATACAAATCTGTCACAGAGTAGGGCCTGAAGATGTGGACCAGGCCCACGAATATGATGGCATATAAGATACAATGCCACATAATATCCATCACAAAGTATCAATCCAAATATAACAAAGTCTAGGTGTCACAGTCAACTAGCCACATGAAGCAAGAAAATAGGAATTGGAATGTAGAAAGCTCACCCACTCTAAAAGTTTGCATAGTCCTCTATGTAATACCATGATGTGAGAGGAGTGGATGCTGAAATGGGTATCCGGGGGCAGCTACTTCTTTTTGCGTGAGCGAGAGCCAGAAGCTCTCAAGCTCGAGCTCTTCTTCTTCCCACGCGCACTATAATCCGGCTCAATCTCCTCATCTAAAGGAAATGCGCTATCAGAAGAGATGTCCATGCGAGTCATGTTCTCTTCATTGAGGAAGACGAGTCTCTCATCCATGCTCGATAGCTTCTCCCAAACGGACCCCATCATTTTGTGCTGCCTTTGCATGTGAGCTTCCATAGACTCCCAATGCGAAGATTGGTTCTGCTGGATGTGGGTAACGGCATTGTCCAGGTTATCAATCATATCCCATTGATGGAGTTGCTCCTCCCTGATTTCCTGCAACACAGACATCATAGAATCGTAAGAGGATGTGCCACCAAAAGAGAAGGCGCTAGGGGCTGGTGGTGCGGTGTCGACTGGGTCGGGCTGTGCATCCTCAACTGGCTGGATGCGCCAGTTTCCACGGACTCTGACTGATGTGCGCTCTGGGTTCGGTAGTGGAAGGCAGAATGGGCTCCCTTTGAATGTCATACAATAGGAATCTCCCTTGTGAACAATCAGCTTCATGGCAACGCAAGAGTCGATGTCGAGCCTGTTGCTGCCAGTGGCTTCCAGTGTGCCGTATGGGATGATGCCCAAGGAAACTGCCAATGGTGTAATCAGGCCGCCGATCACAATCGCTCCTTTCAATGAACGGGCGGCACAGCTAAATTGCTTTGCCAAATAATACCTAGAGTCCACCCTAAAACTATGCAGCATACACCAGAGATAAAAGAGCTCAGTCTGCCGAACCATACCATCACTCTCACCGCGGCCAAATAAGGTGTGGGCCAACACGCGGTGGACGTACTTGAGCACAGAGTTGCATAAACTAGATGCACGAGCCACGCAAGCGGAATAGATGTGCTCGTTAGTAATTGCACCCCAAAAACCCTGCTCACTGAACTCAGTGGGGACCCTGCGAACACAAGGCTCCGGAAAACCAAAAATACCATGCAATTGTGAGAGAGTGAGGGTATGTTCGATGTTACCCAACCGAAATATCAAACGTCCTGGATCATCCTCGAGAATAGGATCAGCCTTCACTTCCAAAGAACTCAGAAATTCCAAAGTCACGCCAACATAGGTGGGAGAAAATAGTCGCTGGAATTGCTCCAAACCCACTGCAGCATACATCATGTTGACGTCATCCAGCATCCTAAGCATCTGCAGTGTACCTCTGTCAAGATACCTCGTGTTGAGGATGCGGTGCTGGTGCAATATCTGATAGCGTTGTTCTTGGTCAGCGTCGCGAAAGATAATCCCGAGCTCGTTCGGGGGAGAGGCATATGGTTGTGATCGGCTGGAAGGAATGCGCCCGCGGCGAGAGGAAGAAGAGCCTAGAGTCGCCGCCGAAGATGGTCGGCGAGATGGAGGTGTAGGCGTAGGCTCATACTACTCATCGTCGGTGGCAGACGAATCAGATAGCACCTGTTGCGGGTGTGAGGTCTGCTTGGCAGCCATAACTTTAGTCCTTGGAGGCATGGTGGTTGACAGTTATCGGAAGAGGTTGGCGAGTTCTGGTGAGAAGGTTCGAAAGGAGGCGCAGAGAAAACACAGGCGGCGGACCGACTGAAAAAGAAACTCAGAGAAACTGGCGGAAAGGAAATCTGGAACCGATTGGAGAAGTAACCCGACTGGATGAAGGGAAAAGCTGGATCAAACCCCTGGAGATCTTCTTCGAGTGCTAAGAGGGAGAGGAGGCGGCGCGATCTGGTCAGCTCCGTCGGAATCGGGAGGCGTGATGCGTTGCATTTTAGTAGTAATTTTCATGGATATTTCATGCTAATTCTAGGCTTATTTCAATACTTTCATACTCTTTTTAGGCTAAATTACTTGATATCTTCGGAATCTTCACTTTTTGGAACTTTTATGGAATTTTAGGTAAAAACACCCTTTTTCGACATATTTTGAAGATTCTAAGGCCATGGGACGATTTCTTGTATGAAGACGAGGTCACACGTCAAATTTGAGCTTAAACGGAGTCAGCTTGAAAAATACGGCCAGGTGAACCCCATGGGGTTCACCAGATTCTTCGCCAGACTGCAGGGACTTCACAGTAAGAATCACGGCCGGGTGAACCCCACTGGGTTCACCATCACGGTCGTCAGCCAGCAGAGGTCCAGAAAACATCACGGCCAGGTGAACCCCACCGGGTTCACCGGTTTTCACTTTGGCCGAGATCTGTCCAGAGAGAAGCACGGGCGGGTGAACCCCACCGGGTTCACCGTGCTTCTATTCGTCCAAACTCACAGAGGGAATCACGGGCAGGTGAACCCGGCGGGGTTCACTTGTGATTCCAACCCAGGCGCAAACGAGACTGAGTTCCACTCGGTTTTTCCATGATTTCTCACTCGTTTGGAGTCCAAATTTAGCAAGTGAGGTGTCTATGGAAAGCTCTTTCAGAGGCGAATAGATGAAATATAAAAGCCCTAAATTTTCATACCCTAACTATCGAGCATTCACGTGAAGAAACGGCGCGGGCGGAAGAACACGGCGACAAAGGCGATTTTTGGAGATTTTCAGAGATTGAGACACACGATCATCACGATTTCTTCAGGATTTCTTCGGTTCATCGTCTCCTTCCCCTTAGCTTCATTTTCTTATACTTATCATTTCATTAAAAGAGAGATTTTGAGTGTTTCAATGACGATTGTAGCGTAAACCCTATTTCGGGGCTTGGTGGAAACCCTTTGATGATTTTAATTGCAAACTTTGTATCTATTTTTGTTATTTGGTATGAATTTGTGAGCATATTTTACTTTGACGTATTTATTTTATGATTTTACCTTGGCCGAGTATTTTCACGCGTTAGCTATTACGATTCATATCGAGAGAAGGATCGTAAAGGTGGAATCTCTAAGTAAATCTTGCGAGACCTCGACATGAGAGTGCTTGGTCTTCGCTCGAGGATTTCATAGTCTGCCATAGAACTCATTGGGTTCGCCTTAGAACGATCAACCGTGAGGGTAGGAGGTCGGTCTAAGACGAACACTGGGGTGTATCACTCGAGAGAGGGCACCTTGTACCCTAGGGTTAGACTCCTTGTGCAAAACCAATAAACCAAGTAATTAATATCTTTCTTGTGCGATTAAGATTATCATCGTGGTGGAAGCCATAGCCCTGAAGTCTCTCTCATATCTTTTCTCTACCGAAGTAGTTGCAATTGTTTGTTTTCGATTTCCATCTTCAAAAACCCACGTTTTGATTCGCCTAGCTATTAGGACTCGGATTTTTTGGTACTCAACCTTGTTCCCTGTGGGATTCGGCATCTTTTATATAACTCCGACATATCCATGTACTTGCGGAGCATGTTAAGTTTTGGGCGCCGTTGCCGGGGAGCAACGGTTGATATTAGTATACTTCTGAGAATTGGTAGACTAGGCCTTATGTTAGATTTTTCTTACTGCACTGCTATTTTCTTTTTCTTTTTATTTACTTGCTGTCTTAGAACTTTATAATTTTGACTGACTGTTTTATGCGAAGAAGTTCTAGGGCAGGTACATTCTTTGACATTGATCCAGAGATCGAGCACACCTTCAGGACAAGAAGGAAGCAAAATCAAATCCAGAAGAGAGAAATAATGAACCATCCAGGAGAAGACAATCAGATGGAACACATTCAACTTGATGTGAACAATGACCGAGTACAACATACAATGGGCAACAACTATAACAACAGGACATTGAAGGATTACTCAACACCTTACACTTACGATTTTCAATCAGGAATTGCTAGGTCCGCTGTTGAGGCCAATAATTTTGAAATAAAATCTGCTCTTCTTTCTATGGTGCAACAAAACTAATTTGGTGGTTCTCCTCTTGAGGACCCCAACATGCACCTTTCTATTTTTTTAGAATATTGTGATATGCTGAAAATTAACAGTGTGTCTGCTGATGCTATCAGGTTGTGACTATTTCCCTTCTCTCTGAGGGATAGGGTGAGAGCTTGGCTGCACACACTACCTGCTGCTTCAATAAGAACATGGACAGAGCTTTCTCAAGCCTTTCTCTCCAAGTACTTCCCTCCATCAAAGACAATCCAATTGCGAAATCAGATAACGAGCTTCATGCAAAAGGATGGAGAGTCTCTATATGAAGCTTGGGAGAGGTTTAAGGAGCTCCAAAGGATGTGTCCACATCACGGTGTTGAGACTTGGGTTTTGATCCAAACGTTCTACAGCGGTTTGGATTACAACACAAGACTTACAGTAGACGTTGCAGCAGTGGGTGCCTTGATGAATAGGAGAGTTGAAGATGCAATGAACCTTCTCGAGGATATGGCGATTAACCATCACCAATGGACATCTAAGAGAGGTACTTCTAGCAAGAAGTCAGGTAAGTATGACCTAGACTCTCTTACTGCACACACGGATAAGGTTGATAATCTGACTAGAAAGCTTGATTCTTGGTCTGTTAATTCTACGGATGTTAACGCTATTTCTAGTGAGGTCTGTGGAGTTGTAGGTCATGCAAGAGGCAGATTGTCAGGCGGAAGATGGACAGATGGCTGTGGCTCATCCTGAGCAGTTGAATGCAGTTGAAAATTTCAACCAGAACAATAACCCTTATTCCAACTACTATAATCCAGGATGGCGCAACCACCCAAATTTCTCTTACCGGACAACTCAACCAATTCAACCTAGACAAGTTCCACCACAGCAAACCCAGCCCCCACAAGGAAACTTCAGGCAACCACAACAGAGCAATTTCAGACCACCAGGATTTCAGGCTAGGGACTTCAATGCACCACCACCACAGCCAATGCCGAATAATGATTCAAATTTGAGCAAGCAACTTGAAGGACTTGCGGACATGATGAAACTTATGATGATAAGGATGGACTCCCTGGAGACACACAATAAAATGCTAGAGAGTCAGCTAGCCCAGCAAGCTAGCTCGTCTTCCAGAGCACCAGGCAAGCTTCCATCCCAACCAGAAGTTAACCCGAGGGAGTATTGCAATGCAATCTCCACTCGGAGCGGCAAACAACTTGAGGAGCCTAGGATGCCTGCACATGACACTGAGATTAAATCTCCTAAGACACTTCAACCTGAACAATCAAAAGAGGAGATAGAACATGAGAAACCACTTGAGGATATATCTTATTTTGTAGGGTCTTGTCATAAGGTTGATATTGTTGAGGAAGTGGTTAACCAAGAAGTGATTAGTGAATTGTTTGTGGATCCTATAAAAATCTATTTTGCAGCTGAAGATGAGGTGAAGGATAATGAGGAAGCTGAAGCTTTTGTGAAACTCTTTGATTCAACTGAACTAGTCAACTTAAGGAAGGTACAATTTGAAAATCTGCATAAGGTAACAATCAAGGTAACTGATCAAGGTAAAATAAGCTTGAAATCATTTTTTGACCCTTAAAGGTATGAACCACTTGGTAATTTTATCTTCATTCTGATTTATGAATAACACTCTTATGGTTGAGCTACCGACCTCAAACTAGTGCTCTTGGGAGACAACCCAAGTTTTTGCTTAATTTTAATTTTTATGCATAGTTTCTTTTTGTTATTAGTTAGTGTTTTAGACTATTGGTTTCTTTTTCATTTTTTTTAGATTTCTAGAAGGGATTGCTACTAAATTGATGTCTCTTTATGATGTAGGATGAAGATGGGGTGCATGGAAATTTTTCCAGAATTTTCCTAGAATTTTTGAAGTAAACAGTGCAAATCACGGCCTCGTGAACCCCATGGGGTTCACCCGTGAAGTGCACTGTGCAGGCACCCAGGAATATGTTCAGTAAGTTTCACAGCCAGGTGAACCCCACGGGGTTCACCAGATTTTCAGTACGCGTAGAAAACAACCAGTGAGCTTCACAAGCAGGTGAACCCCACAGGGTTCACCATCTTTCCGGACTGCAAAAAATTTCCAGTGAGCTTCACAGGTCGGTGAACCCCAGCGGGTTCACCCGTGCTTCTGTTACCGCAGCCCGACCGTAGAGAACATCACGGGCTGGTGAACCCGAGCGGGTTCACTGGTATTCTAACCCGTGTTCATCCGAAGCTAGGGCACCGCACGCGATTTCTCCGCCGCCGCCTCCTGTGCTCGACGAAGATCATCCGATCACGCCGCCCTCTTCTCCTTCCAGCACGCACAAGAGGTTCCCAAGGGTTTGATGTAGGGATGTCTCCAAGGATCTCCAAGGATTTAATTATGTTTGATGTTATTTTGAAAACTTGTTGCATTTTGATATTTTGGGATTATATGTTGCAACATTATTTTTAAGTTCCGCACTTGTTGTTGTTGTAGTTAGGACCTAGCCTAGGGTTTATTTTGAAGTCTTTATTTTCCTTTTGTAGTGAATGTAATAGGTTGTTTAGCCTAGGATATTTGGCACCTGTAATGCACTTACAAGGCACCTCCAACCTCATCAACTACAAATCAGCCCTCAATATTGAAGAAGTTAAAGGTCAACATCAACATCTTCAAGTCAAAGGCAAGGACTAGTCAACATGCAATGCTCCAAACGGCTCCAACAACTCCAGCATACGCTGCCACCATTCAAAGCATCACAAGCCACCTCAAATTCGGCCAATCAGCTTCAGCCTCCACCAAGCATGCACATTGAAGAAGCCAACCACTCAAGATCAGCCGAATGACTCCCAAGGTACTTTAATTACCAACAAGATCCATCCATACCACTAATTCAAACCATCTCCAAATCCAGTCGTTGACTAAGGATACACGTTGGGCCATCTTGTAATTCCACTTCATGTAACCGTTGAGGGAGAAAGGGGTTTAAAGCCCTTATAATTTACACTTTGCACTAAGTCAATTTGTTTTGGAAAACTTGTGTTTGCGTGGTTTGTTTGTGCCGAGGGTGGAGCTTGCTCCTCTTGTGTACCGAGGGTTGAGCTTGCTCCTCTCTTATCCTTCTCTTCCTCCTTGCTTGCTAAGTTAAGGGTTCTCTTCTACTTCTCTTCTACCAATCTCTCCTCTTCTCGTCAAAACTTTCAATCTTCTCTTCTATTATTCCTCTTCATCCTCTTGCTGCCGCAACCACCATCGTTTCACCAATCGCAACATCCTTCCACGCCACATTACATACACATCATCACTGTTCCATTGGTTTGCTGAAGCTTGCGGTGGTTGTCTGCATTGGAGAAGCTTAGAACTTGAAGGTACAGCAACACAACACTTGGAGGACATTCGGCTAAGGTCCTGCTGCAAGCATCAGAAGGGGGTCAGCCCCCTTCCTTCAAGGGAGCCTCAGGTGCCTTCTTTCCCTCTCAACTTTAGAATCGCATGTTAAACACCCCATGTTAGAACTTGCTTACACTGTTACATTAGAAGAGCTCCATACCTAAGGTGATCTAGGGCAATAGGATTTTCATCCTTCATCAGGGTTAGATGTAAGATTTCATATCGGGTTTCTTCTTCGAACGACACTGGATTTTCGTTTCGCCAGTTCTTCGGGTTTTTCTGCCGATTGCTGCCGCCTTCCCAATCCCGTCGAAGCCGACCAAGATTGCGCCGTTTGCTTTCCTTCTTGACACTCGAGGAAGATCTCTAAGGGGTTGATCCAGCTTTTCCCTTCATCCAGACGGATCTTTGCTTCCAGCGATTACGGATTTCGGTTTCCGTCGATCCGCCACCTGCTCACCTTTCCTCACGCCACCGGCCAGATCTTCTTCCATGAGGCTTCCCAACTGATCTTGATCTATTTCAGCACCATGCCTCCACGAACAAAAGTAACAGCTGCGAAGAGGACCGCGCGCCCTCAACAGGCGCTGTCCGATTCGTCCGGTACCGACGATGAGGAGTACGAGCCGACACCTACACCTCCATCTCGCCGGCCATCTTCAGCGGTGACTCCAGGCTCTTCCACATCTCGCCATGGTCGCACTCCTTCCAGCCGACCACAGCCATACGCCTCTCCCCCGAACGAGTTCAGGATTGTCTTCCGCGACGCCGACCAGGAGCAGCGCTACCAGATATTGCGTCAACGTTGAGTCCTAAACACGAGATACCTTGATAGGGGGACATTGCAGATACTGGGGATGTTGGACGATGTTGATATGATGTATGCGGCATTGGGATTGGAGCAGTTCCAGCGTCTATTTACTCCTACGTATGTCGGCGTGACATTGGAATTTTTGAGTTCTTTAGAAGTGAAAGCTGACCCTATTCTTGAAGACGATCCAGGGAGTTTGACATTTCGACTGGGTAATATCGAGCACACTCTTACTCTCTCGCAGTTTCGTAGCATATATGGTTTTCCAGAGCCTTGTGTTCGCAGGGTCCCCATTGAGTTTAGTGAGCAGGGTTTTTGGGGCGCGATTACCAACGAGCACATCTATTCCGCTTGTGTGGCCCGTGCGTCCAGCCTATGCAACCCTGTGATAAAATATGTCTGTTAGGGAATACTGGGTGTAATTTAAAATTTTGCAGTCCCAGGACGCAGCGGAAGAATCATTACACCCGAAACATATTCCGGTACCAAGGATCCATGCGAGAGAGAAGACACAAGGATGTGATAGAGATGTACCTCTTTTGCTTGTCTAGTTGCCGAAGCCATGTTGAAGGCGATCAAGTGCTCGCCCTCTACAAGTATCCACGCGTTGACTCCTTGATCATTGCTCCCTTCCACACTTGGTGCTAGCCTCGGGAAGAGAATCAAGCCTTAGGGTTCCTTCATGGTATGAGCTAGCCCAAACTTCATGGTATGGGTTAATTAAGCCATTGGATCCAATCCAATGTAACCCTAATCCAAATGTGACCAATCTAGGTCAATTTCGGGTCAACCTGCCAAAAATGAAGTTTGACTCCAATAACCTTCTTCCAACTCATTAGGCCCATTGGCGCTGATGAAATCTTCCAAATGGATCCAAGTTATCCAATAACTTGATCATAAGGCTTCTGATTAAAGCAACGTCAAGAGTCTATTGCGTGTGACCCCGTAGGATCCTTATGACGATGGCAATGATGTAAACATCATAAGTAGTGAGGGGTATCTAGCAAGATATCACTACTACCCATGTCATAGGACTTAAGTTATTATGGCAACAACTCCTAACAAGCAACGAGGATTCCCATTGCATTATAGATCCCTTTGCCTAAATTGATATCCTGCCATTGGATTAGTCTCAAGTTTATCAATCCAATGCATTGGTCATGACTCAACTAGTGTGGCCACACATTCCTGTCATGCACCAATAAGATGGGGCGCCCCCGAGTGGATATCATGCTTCCAATAAGGAAGGGGCAAATCCTACTATTGGTCATCCATGTCTCTACATGACTTATGACATGCCCAATGACAGTCGTTTTGGTCTCCCAATTACGGAGAGACGTAAGACTGTATCAAAGCATACCCATCATCAAATCTAGACATGAATACCTCAAGTCTAAGGATCAATGCAAACCTCTTGCATGTGAGATTGACTTGTTGACTAGACAAGTCAATCCTCACGGTGGATCACTCCAGTGCATCCAATGCACTTGTATGTCTGCGTTACTGTGCCCCGCACTTAACCAGCCCATACACCAGTCTCACATGTACCAAAGTTGTCCCATATCTGCTATGGTACCTTGTCTGGGGATAGCTTATGAGAATGGATCCAATCCAAACTCCTGGGACATTATTTATGCAACTCAATACATCAACGCAGGTAGAGAAGTCTGCATAATAACGACCATGCCTTTAAAGAGAATAATAATTCTATCAAAGTACATTTAAACAATGCCTGACCATGTCCATACATTGGTCTTCAGGGCATATACACCAACAATGTCCACCGCGTGTTGGCCCACACCTTATTTGGCCGCGGTGAGAGTGATGGTATGGTGCGGCAGACCAAGCTCTTTTATCTCTGGTGTATGCTGCACAGTTTTAGGGTGGACTCTAGGTATTATTTGGCAAAGCAATTCAGCTGCGTCGCCCGCTCTCTGAAAGGGGCGATAGTGATTGGCGGTTTGATCACACCTCTAGCAGTTTCCTTGGGATTATTCCATATAGCACACTAGAAGCTACTGGCAGCACGAGGCTTGACATCGAGTCTTGTGTCGCTATGAAGCTGATTGTTCATAGGGGAGACTCATACTGCATGACATTTAAAGGAAGCCAGTTTTGCCTGCCATTACCGAACCCAGAGCGCACGACAGTCAGAGTTCGAGGAAACTGGCACATCCAGCTAGTTGAGGAAGCACAGCCAGATCCAGTCGACGCCGCACCACCAGCTCCAGGCGCCTTCTCTTTTGGTGGTACCTCCTCTCACAATTCTATATTATCTGTGTTGCAGGAAATCAGGGAGGAGCAGCTCCATCAAAGGGAGGTGATCGATCACATGGACACCACTATCTCTCACATGCAGCAGGACTACGCCGCTCGATGGGAATCAAATGAAGCTGGTATGCAACGTCAGCATGACGTGTTGAGCTCTATTTGGGGGAAGCTATCCGCGATTGATGAGCGCCTCACCTTCGCATCTGAGGAGCACATGGCTCAGATGGACATCTCCTCTGACAGCGTTTTTCCTTCAGATGAGGAGGTTGAGCCAGATTATAGCGCGCGGGGGAATAAGAAGAGCTAGAGCTCGAGGGCTTCAGGCTCTCGCTTGCGCAAGCGGAAGTAGCCTCCCTGGACATCGGCGTCTTCATCCACTCCTCTCACAGCACGGTATTGCATAGAGGACTATGCAAACTTTTAGAGTGGGTGAGCTTTCTGCATTCTGGTTTCTATTCTCTTTTCTTCATGCGGCTACATGACTATGACACCTTGACTTTACTATGTTTGGATGGATACTTTTACTTTGAGATGGATATTATGTGGCATTGTATCCTATATGCCATTATATTCGTGGGCCTGGTCCACATCTTCAGGCCCCACCCTGTGACTGTATGAGATTACTTTCTTGCTTGTTACCTGTGACCTTACTTTGTTATGATGATTATGCTTCTCATACATGCTGTGTAAAATTTTTGTTGAATTCGCATGTGCATGAGTCTTGTCAGTCTTGTCCTATGAAAGCCATTTCAAAAATTTGAAAGTTGAATGCATGATTGGTTAAGAATAATCAGATATTGTTGATAATACCTCCTTGTTAGAGATTCTTTTTGATTATATACATATGTTCTATGATTTAGAAATTTTGTATTTTGGATTGTCTTTAAGTTGTTCATTAGTGGGTCAAACATTTCTTTGATTGTTAAATCAACTCAAGCTTGCATCTTACATGAGAATCGTATTGAGATATATGCTCTCTTAGTTATTCTTTGAATTCCTTTCTGTTGTTGGGGAGTGACTGCATTTGTCAAAAAGGATATGTTATCAACTGCTGAGCATTTTTTTAAAAAAAAACAAAAAAACAAAAACAAAATTTGCACCCTTAGATTCCTCTACTTGGCACTGCGCAAAATTGGCAGTGGTACCGAAGGACATGAGTTGAAATCTAAGGGATGTGAAGTTGAAATCAATAAAAAGACTCCTCTACTTGGCATTGCGAAAATTGACAATGATACCTAAGGTTATGAGTTGAAGTCCAATGCAATAATTAGTGTATCATACTCCACATAAAACATCTGAGTTAACCCCAACGATTTGATTTGGAGAGATTAGAATTGCATAAGTGTGGTGTCTAGGCTTTATTGAATCTTATGTTTGTTGCTTACTAGGTTGTTTAACATCTAGTTATTGTGGGATCAAACTGTTGAACACTTGAAGCAACCATTTACTTAATTTCTCCTGATTAGATCTTGGATTGCTATTGAATGTTTTTCTAACTTGGAAGTATATCTCAGCACAAAAAATTGCTCTTATACTTATCTTGTATTTCATCTTATTTTATTGCTTGAGGACAAGCAAAGATTTTAGTCTGGGGTATTTTGATGCGTTGCATTTTAGTAGTAATTTTCATGGATATTTCATGCTAATTCTAGGCTTATTTCAATACTTTCATACTCTTTTTAGGCTAAATTACTTGATATCTTCGGAATCTTCACTTTTTGGCACTTTTATGAAATTTCAGGTAAAAACACCCTTTTTCGACATATTTTGAAGATTCTAAGGCCATGGGACGATTTCTTGTATGAAGACGAAGTCACACGTCAAATTTGAGCTTAAACGGAGTCAGCCTGAAAAATACGGTCAGGTGAACCCCATGGGATTCACTAGATTTTTCACCAGGATGCAGGGACTTCACAGTAAGAATCATGGCCGGGTGAACCCCACCGGGTTCACCATCCCGGTCGTCAGCCAGCAGAGGTTCAGAAAGCATCACGGCTAGGTGAACCCGGTGGTGAACCCCACCGGGTTCACCGGTTTTCACTTTGGCCGAGATCTGTCCAGAGAGAAGCACGGGCGGGTGAACCCCACCGGGTTCACCGTGCTTCTATTCCTCCGAACTCACAGAGGGAATCACGGGCAGGTGAACCCGGCGGGGTTCACTTGTGATTCCAACCCAGGCGCAAATGAGACTGAGTTCCACTCGGTTTTTCCATGATTTCTCACTCGTTTGGAGTCCAAATTTAGCAAGTGAGGTGTCTATGGAAAGCTCTTTCAGAGGTGAACAGATGGAATATAAAATCCCCAAATTTTCATGCCCTAAATATAGAGCATTCATGTGAAGAAGCGGCGCGGGCGAAAGAACACGGCAACAGAGGCAATTTTTGGAGATTTTCGGAGATTGAGACACACGATCATCACGATTCTTCAGGATTTCTTCGGTTCATCGTCTCCTTCCCCTTAGCTTTGTTTTCTTATACTTATCATTTCAATAAAAGAGAGATTTTGAGCGTTTCAATGACGATTGTAGTGTAAACCCTATTTCGGGGCTTGGTGGAAACCCTTTGATGATTTTAATTGCAAACTTTGTATCTATTTTCGTTATTTGGTATGAATTTGTGAGCATATTTTACTTTGACATATTTATTTCATAATTTTACCTTGGCCGAGTATTTTCACGCGTTAGCCATTACGATTCATATCGAGAGAAGGATCGTAAAGGTGGAATCTCTGAGTAAAACTTGCGAGACCTCGACATGAGAGTGCTTGGTCTTCGCTCGAGGATTTCATAGTCTGCCATAGAACTCATTGGGTTCACCTTAGAATGATCCACCGCGAGAGTAGGAGGTCGGTCTAAGACGAACACCAGGGTGTATCACTCGAGAGAGGGAACCTTATACCCTAGGGTTAGACTCCTTGTGCAAAACCAATAAACCAAGTAATTAATATCTTTCTTGTGCGATTAAGACTATCATCGTGGTGGAAGCCATAGCCCTGAAGTCTCTCTCATATCTTTTCTCTACCGAAGTAGTTGCAATTGTTTGTTTTCGATTTTCGTCTTCAAAAACCCACGTTTTGATTCGCCTAGCTATTAGGACTCAGATTTTCTGGTACTCAACCTTGTTCCCTGTGGGATTTGACATCTTTTATATTACTCCGACATATCCGTGCACTTGCGGAGCGTGTCAAGGCGGCGGCGAGTCGGCTGAAAAGCTCGAAGAAACTTGCGAAACGAAGATCTAGTGTCGTTTGAAGAAGAAACCTGATACAGAAACTTAGATCTAACCCTTGGGAACCTCCTCCGTGTGCTGGAAGGACAAGAGGGCGGCGTGATCGGATGATCTTCGTCGGCACAGGAGGCGGCGGCGCAAGAGTCACACGCGATGCCCTAGTTTCGGGTGAACACAGGGTTAGAAAACCAGTGAACCCGCCCGGGTTCACCTGCCCGTGATGTTCATTGCGGTCGGGCTGAAGCAACAGAAGCACGGGTGAACCCGCTGGGGTTCAATGACCCGTGAAGCTTACTGGACATTTTCTGGAGTTTAGAAAGATGGTGAACCCCGTGGGGTTCACCTGCCTGAGAAGCTCACTGGAGGGTTCCTGTGCGAATAGAATACTGGTGAACCCGCTGGGGTTCACCAAGCCGTGAAACGCTCTGCTCTCAAATCTGGAAGCGTCAGTATAGTGCACTTCACGGGTGAACCCCGTGGGGTTCACCAGGCTGTGATTTGCACTGTTCACTTCAAAAATCCTGGAAAAATCTGGAAAAATTCCCATGCGCTCCATTTTCATCCTAGATTATAAATAGACATCAAATTAGTAGCAATCCCCTCTAGAAAACTAAAAATAAAATGAAAAAGAAAGCAACAGTCTGAAACATTAATTAATATCAAAGGGAAACTATGCTTAAAAACTAAAAATCATGCAAAAACTTGGGTTGCCTCCCAAGAGCGCTAGTTTAGGGTCGGTAGCTCGACCATAAGAGTTTTCAAGGTTGCAAATTTTGGGGGGTCTGAAAGAGTAAGAACTTCCTCTCTTTCGACCCGCTCATCTTCAAAGTAGTGCTTGAGGCGGTGCCCATTTACTGTGAAGCTCCCAGTTCGTTATGTCCAAATCGTGATAGCACCATAAGGTTGAAATTTCTGAACTATGAAAGGACCGAACCACCTCGTTCAAAGCTTTCCTGGAAACAATCGAAGTCTTGAATTAAAAAGAAGTACTTTGTCTCCCTCATGAAATTCTTTCTTTGTTATGCGCTTGTCGTGCCAAAATTTGGTGTGTGCTTTGTAGCTCTTGGCATTCGTGATGGGGGTTGTTAGTGCAAGTTCCAATGGTTCCACTTCTCTCCTAGGCGGCTCAACATCCTGTATAGCTTTCTCCACAATGTCAATGTTGTAGCATGTACCTGCAAGAGAAGGTTTTTTCAGGGTGTCAGTCAAATCGAATTGAATAATGTTGCCCCAAATGTTCAAAGACAGTTTCCCATTCTTGACATCCATGACAGCGCCTGCAGTGGCAAGAAAAGGTCTCCCCAGAATGATAGGGAGTCTATCATCCTCATCAATCTCCAAAATAATAAAGTCAGTAGGAATAAAGTAATCTCCTACTTTAACAGGTACGTCTTCTAAAATACCAACTGGGTGGCATACAGATCTGTCTGCAAGCTGTATGGAAATATTAGTTGGTTGCAAATCTCCTAAATCTAGCCTTTTATAGTGTGATAGTGGCATGAGACTAACGCTTGCTCCTAGATCGCATAAAGCTCTCTGAAAAGACATCTCCCCAATCTGGCATGGTATGAAAAAACTGCCTGGGTCCTTCAGCTTCTGAGGGAGCTTGTTCTGGATTATGGCGCTGCACTCCTCAGTAAGTGCAACGGTCCCTTGATCTTCTAGCTTCCTCTTGTTTGATAAGATATCATTCAGAAATTTTGCATAAGTCGCCATCTGCGAAAGAGCATCAATGAAAGGGATGTTAATATAAAGTTTCTTTAAAACCTCTAAAAACTTACCAAACTGCTTATCCAATTTAGCCTTGACAAGCCTTTGTGGAAAGGGAATCGGTGGCTTATATGCTGGCGGTCCCACATAGGGCCGCTCCTCCTCAACTGGCTCAGGTGCCACTAGTGTTACATCAGCATGTGGTTCCACAGGTTCAGTAGTTGACTCATCTCTTTTGTCATCAGTCGGCATCTTTGGATCTTCCAGTTGCTTGCCGCTCCGAGTGGAGATTGCATTGCAATGCTCCCTCGGATTTACTTCTGGTTGGGATGGTAGCTTCCCTGGTACTCTCGATGATGAGTTAGCTTGCTGGGCTAGCTGACTCTTTAGCATTTTATTGTCTGTCTCTAGGGAATCCATCCTCGTCATCATCATCTTCATCATATCTGTAAGTCCTTCAAGTTGCTTGCCCAGATTTGAATCATTGTTCGGCCTTGGCTGTTGTTGCAGTGGTGGCAGTGCATTATAGTTTCTGGCCTGGAATCCTGGTGGTCTGAAATTGTTTTGTTGGGGTTGCCTAAAGTTTCTTTGTGGGGGCTGGGTCTGCTGTGGTGGAACTTGTCCAGGCTGAATTGGCTGAGTTGTCCGGTAAGAGAAATTTGGGTGGTTGCGCCATCCTGGATTGTAGTAGTTAGAATAAGGGTTATTGTTCTAGTTGAAATTTCCAACTGCATTCAACTGCTCAGGATGAGCTGCAGCCATCTATCCATCTCCCGCCTGACAATCTGCCCCAGCATGACCTACAACTCCCAAGCTTTCTAGTCAAATTATCAACCTTAGCCGTGAGTGCAGTAAGAGAGTTTAGGTCATACTTACCTGACTTCTTGGTAGAAGTACCTCTCTCAGATGTCCATTGGTGATGGTTAATCGCCATATCCTCGAGAAGGTTCATTGCATCTTCAACTCTCCTATTCATCAAGGCGCCTCCTGCTGCAGCGTCCACTGTAAGCCTCGTGTTGTAATCCAAACCGCTGTAGAATATTTGGATCAAAACCCAAGTCTTAATACCGTGATGTGGACACATCCTTTGGAGCTCCTTAAACCTCTCACAAGCTTCATATAGAGACTCTTCATCCTTTTACATGAAGCTCGTTATTTGATTTCGCAATTGGATTGTCTTTGATGGAGGGAAGTACTTGGAGAGAAAGGCTTGAGAAAGCTTTGCCCATGTTCTTATCGAAGCAGCAGGTAGTGTGTGCAGCCAAGCTCTCGCCCTATCCCTCAGAGAGAAGGGAAATAGTCGCAACCTGATAGCATCAGCAGACACACCTTTAATTTCCTGTTGGGGTCCTCAAGAGGAGAGCCACCAAATTGGTTTTGTTGCACCATAGAAAGAAGAGCAGGTTTTATTTCAAAATTATTGGCCTCAACAGCGGGCCTAGCAATTCCTGATTGAAAACGGTAAGTGTAAGGTGTCGAGTAATCTTTCAATGTCCTGTTGTTATAGTTGTTGCCCAATGGTTGTTGTACTCGGTCATTGTTCACATCAAGTTGAATGTGTTCCATCTGATTGTCTTCTCTTGGATGGTTCATGATTTCTCTCTTCTGGATTTGATTTTGCTTCCTTCTTGTCCTGAAGGTGCGCTCGATCTCTGGATCAATGTCAAAGAACGTACCTGCCCTAGAACTTCTTCGCATAAAACAGTCAGTCAAAATTATAAAGTTCTAAGACAGCAAGTAAATAAAAAGAAAAAGAAAATAGCAGTGCAGTAAGAAAAATCTAACATAAGGCATAGTCTACCAATTCTCAGAAGTATACTAATATCAACCGTTGCTCCCCGGCAACGGCGCCAAAAACTTGACATGCTCCGCAAGTACATGGATATGTCGGAGTAATATAAAAGATGTCGAATCTCACAAGGAACAAGGTTGAGTACCAGAAAATCTGAGTCATAATAGCTAGGCGAATCGAAACGTGATTTTGAGAACAGAAATCGTAAATAAGCAATCACAACTACGTCGGTAGAGAAAAGATATAAGAGAGAATTCAGGGCTACGGCTTCCACCACGATGATAATCTTAATCGCACAAGAAAGATATTAGTTATTTGGTTTATTGGTTTTGCATAAGGAGTCTAACCCTAGGGTACAAGGTGCCCTCTCTCCAGTGATACATCCCGGTGTTCATTTTAGACCGACCTCCTACTCTCACGGTGGATCATTCTAAGACGAACTCAATGAGTTCTATGGTAGACTATGAAATCCTCGAGCGAAGACCAAGCACTCTCGTGTCGAGGTCTCGCAAGTTTTACTCAGAGATTCGACCCTCACGATCCTTCTCTCGATATGAATCGTAACGGCTAACATGCAAAATCACTCGGCCAAGGTAAAACCATGAAATAAATACGTCAAAGTAAAATATGCTCACAATTCATACCAAATAACATAAATAGATATAAAGTTTGCAATTAAAATCATCAAAGGGTTTCCACCAAGCCCCGAAATAGGGTTTACGCTACAATCGTCATTGAAACGCTCAAAATCACTCTTTTAATGAAATGAAAAGTATAAAAAAATGAAGCCAAGGGGAAGGAGATGATGAATCGAAGGAATCCTGAAGAAATCGTGATGATCGTGTGTCTCAATCTCCGAAAATCTCCAAAAGTCGCCTCTGTCGCCGTGCTCTTCCTCCCACGCCGCTTCTTCGAGTGAATGCTCTCTGTTTAGAGCAAGAAAATTGGGACTTTTATATTCCATCTGTTCGCCTCTGAAAGAGCTTTCCATAAACACCTCACTTGCCGAATTTGGACTTCAAACGAGTGAGAAATCAAGGAAAAACCGAGTGAAACTCGGTCTCGTGCATGACTGGGTTAGAATCACGGGTGAACCCCTCCGGGTTCACCTACCCGTGATTCCTTCTGTGAGTTTGGGCAAATAGAAGCGCGGTGCACCCCGTGGGGTTCACCCAGCCGTGCTTCCCTCTGGACTGGTTTCGGCTTTCTGGAAATCTGGTGAACCCGGTGGGGTTCACCTGGCTGTGAAGCTTTCTGTGAATTCTGCTGGCTGGCGACCGGGATGGTGAACCCCATGGGGTTCACCTGGCCGTGCTTTTGTGGCTAACTCCGTTTAAGCCCAAATTTGACGTGTGACTTCGTCTTCACATGAGAAATCGTCCCATGACCTTAGAATATTCAAAATACGTTGAAAAAAGGGCGTTTTTACCTGAAATTCTACAAAAGTGCCAAAAAGTGAAGATTCCGAAGATATCAAGTAATTTAGCTTAAAAAGGGTATGAAAGTATTAAAATAAGCCTAGAATTAGCATGAAATAGCTATGAAAATTACTACTAAAATGCAAGGCATCAGTTAGACACGAGGTGCTAACGTAGACATATGAGTATATCAATGGTGGATATACTGGATCGATCCACTGTGAGGCTATAACTTGGTGTCATGAGTTACCCTCACAAGCGACAGGAGATGCATTGATCCCTTGACTTGAGGTCATTGATCTTTCTATATGGTTAGGGACATACTTTGATGCAACTTAACACCTCGCCGTAGTTGGGAGGTAATAACGGTTGTCATTGAGCATGTCATGATCCATATGAGTAGGTCAATGGACAGACGGAGCATTTGCCCCTTCTTGATGGAAGCTTGATATCCATGGAGCTCCTCTATGGTTCTATGACTGAAAGTGTATGACCATACCCAGGTGAGAACCTGATTAAGTCATAACCATGAGATTGGGTAAAAACAAGTGGTGACATACTTGTCCGATCGGATATCAGTTTGGCAAAGAGACTATAATGCATCTGTACCTAGTTGTGATGACTTGGGTAGCAGTGATGCACTGCTAGGTGCCACTCACTACTTGTGGTGACCTTAGGTCGGCATTGCCAACGTCAGAGGAACCTACAGGGTCGCACACCTTGATACTCAAGTTTTCGTATTGATCGGGTTGCCTTTATATCGAGTTATTAGATAACTCTGATCTATTTGGGAGATTTCATCAGCGCTAATGGGCCTAATGCGATGGAAGAAATTTATTGGGGCCAACTTCCATTTTTGGCATATTGACCAAATTAACCATAGTTAATCTCATTTGACCTTGGGTTAAATTGGATGGGATCCAATGGCTTGGTTAAACATACTTAATGGAGTATGGGCCACGAGAATGGTCTTAGGGGCTTAATAGGGATATAAATTGGGCCTAAGTACAAAGAATCCTAATTGGATTAGGAATCCTAATTGGATTAGGATTTGTACTTAAGAGGCCTAATAAGGTATCTTCAAGTGGTTAAATTTGATTAGGATTTGATCTAATCACTTGAGATATTATTTGAGATTTTTGTGGAGATAAAATAGGCAATTAAGGGGCTGATTATTTAAATTAATTAGAGTCCTAATTGGATTAGGACTTGATTAATTAAATTCCTAAAATTATGCTCTTATCTCCTAATCCTTCTCCTTTACTCAACCCGCTTATAACTCCTATAAAAGAGACCCTAGCCCACCCCTCCTCTTGCATTAATCTTCTTGGAAGCATGGAGACAAGTAGAGGGCGACGAATAGAGATCTTGGAGGCCTCCTCTTCATCTTCCATCAAGGCCGAAAGCTTCTTCCCTTTCCCTTCCTTGGCGCAAAGGAACAAGAAGGCTTCCGGCATCTTTCCTCTCTTCTTCCCTTGGCGCCACTTCTCCTTGGTGGTTGGCACAAGCGATTAAGAGGCACTCCCTTGGCGTGGATCTTTTTCTCGAGGCTAGCACCAGGAGTGGAAGAAGGAGACTCGAAGCATCCGTGTGTGTGAGACTACAGAGGGCGCACGCTTGGGCGCCTACATCGACATCGGCATCGCCTTGCCCTAGGTACTTTCTATCTCAACGTGTCGACTCCCTCGCAAGATGATCTTCACTGGGTTTTTGGGATCTGCATATTTCGGGGATATTATTCCGCTGCGTTTCTTTTATAATTTCTAATGCCAAAAATTTATAAAATATCCCCGGGGTTTCCCAACAATGAGCCCCCACCCCAAGCTGCCACCCCCCTTCAATGTGAGTCCCCACTCCCATGTTGTTGCCCCCTTCGAACAGATCTAGCTGAACGCGGTCCTCATCCCCACAATTGGCGGACGCCCCCACCCCCACTATCTATGAACGTAAGCTCCTTGTCGCCTCCTTCCATATTTGCCCTAATCTTTTTTAGCTTTTTCAAATAATCATTTTAATTATAATTAATAAATTATGTATAATATTGTTATCATTTAAAATATTTTTAAAATTTTTAAAATTATTAATAATAAAAATTTAGTTATATAATTTTATTTGGTAATATTTTTAATAAATATTTTAATTATTTTAACAAATATTTTAATTATTTAACAAATATTTTAATTATAATTAATAAAAAATTTAGTCACATAATTTTTATCTGAGTGGTTTTTTAATAAAAATATTTTAATTATTATTAATAAAAAATTTAGATAAATTATAATTTTAAATATATTCTATATATTTATTTATTGATAAATTATATATATAATATATGTATTGCTACTTAACAGAATAGCACTACATCTCTAAACTGCTAACCAATATAACTATTTACCTAAACAATCTAAAAATTTTCCAACCAGCGCTGATCAAGCCAGCAAAATGTATAAGCTCCATTAACCCTAAACTGATGAAAGGGTGATTATAGTTTTTGTAAAAATGCATGGTGAGACTGAAGAAATCTTAAAAAAAAAAAAGAAAAAACAATACTGGCTAGTTCGGCTTGATTTGATTATATAAACATTTTCTTTTTTTTCTTCTTTTTATGATTTTTCAAAATATTACAAGTCATTAATTCGGCGTTGCAATTTTGTTTTTGCAAAATCAACTCCTAGTGTAGGTGAAAGTTCTCACATTCTATCGAAGAAGATGAGAGAAAATATAATTATCTTTGACACTGTTATTGTGATATAATTACTCTATGAGTAACCTCAACTCAGTTTACAAATCTAAGAAAGGGTGATTATAGTTTTTGCAAAAATGAATGCTCGGACTAATAAAATCTACAAAAAAAAACAGGTTAGTCCCCGTTGATTTTATAATATATACCTTTTTATTATGAAGGGATATGGATGCATTTATTGTGACCATTGGCTTTTCGGTTACCCTATTAAATATTAGACCTTTCGTTTCGTATTCCTTGTATTTATGATCCTAGTCCTATAAATAGGATGTTTGTAAAGTTTGTAATGATCTCGATTTGAAGTGAATAAGAATTCTCTCCCCCATCATTCTTTCCTTGTCTCGTTACTATTGTTGTTTTACAACACGTTATCATCACGAAGCTCTTATTTGACGTAGGAAGCCAGATTCTTTGAGGTTGTAAACGGTGCTTTCATCTTTTCTGTTTATAATCTTATCACTTTTCGTTCTTTGAGTTATAATGTCGAACCTCACAAAATTGGAGTTCGCGGCCCTTGATATCACCGGAAAGAATTATCTTTCATGGATTCTAGATGCTGAAATTCATCTTGCTGCAAATGGTCTTGAAGATATCATCAAAAGGCAAAACACCACGTCCAACCAAGATAAGGCTAAAGCGAGGATTTTTCTCCGTCGTCATCTTCATGATGCGTTGAAAATTGAATATCTCACCGTGAAGGATCCTCTTGTTCTTTGGAACAATTTAAAGGAGAGGTATGATCATCTAAAGACAATCATCCTTCCAAAAGCTCAATTTGATTGGTTGCACTTGCACCTACAAGATTTCAAATCTGTAAGTGATTATAATTCGGTAATATTTCGAATTACTTCTCAACTGAAATTATGTGGGGAAACTATTACTGACGGAGATATGTTAGAGAAAACGTTCTCTACTTTTCATGCATCAAATGTGCTCCTGCAGCAGCAATACCGTGCAAAAGGTTTTGAGAAGTATTCTGAACAATATCATGTCTATTGTTGGCCGAACAAAATAATGAGCTTTTAATGAAAAATCACGAGACCCGTCCAACCAGATCTGCTCCATTCCCTGAAGTGAATGCGACAGCATATAATTACGGAAGCCGAAATCGAGGTCGTGGTCATGAACGTAGACGTGGAATTGGACGTGGACGACGTCGCCAATATTTTCACAATGATCGCCCTCGTTACATGGATAAGGGAGAAAATAGCAAAGAAGTGCATGAAAGCAAGAAAGGCCAAGGCACTACAAGTATAGATAACAAGTGTTATCGTTGCGGTATGAAAGGCCATTGGTCGCGTACCTGTCGTATGCCAAAACATCTTACCGATCTCTACCAAGAACACATGAGAAATAAAGGAAAAGATGTGGTAGAAACAAATTTTATCTCTAATGATGATAATGTTGATTATGGCTTCGACGATATCCCTCAATTTGATGTAGCTGATTTCATAGGTCAGCCTGAGAATAACGTCGATCATTTTATTTAATAAAATCTCGCATTTTCTTTACTTATAATATTACATTTACTTTATCTTACTTTTCTGTTTATTAATTCTATTATTTTATCTTTATGAAGAAAATGGAAAAACTTCCAATTGGATTCTCAATCTACGATGATGATGCATGCCTCATAGATAGCGCATCAACGCATACTATTCTCAAAAATAAGAAATTCTTTACCTCGCTGGTAATGAATAATACAAATGTGAATACCATTTCAGGAAGTGCGAAAATGATAGAAGGCTCCGGAAGAGCCAACATTCTTCTACCTGGTGGAACGAATGTTCATATTAATGAAGCATTATTTTCTTCGAAGTCTCCCAGAAACTTACTAAGTTTCAAAGACATCCGTCAAAATAAATATCATGTCGAGACTATGAATGAAAATAATATTGAATATCTTTGTATAACAAGTAACATCTCGGGTAAGAAACGCTTCTTAGAAAAACTACCCGCAGTCTCATCCGGGTTATATTATACAAAGACAAGTGTCATTGAAATACACACTATTACAAACCAGAAGTTTATTGAGCAGGATAATTTTATTATATGGCATGAACGGTTGGGGCATCCAGGTTCTATTATGATGCGAAGGATTATTAATAATTCAACTGGACATTCATTAAAAAACCAGAAGATTTTTCAGTCCAACGAATTTTCATGTGCTGCTTGTTCCCCAGGGAAGTTAATAATAAGGCCATCACTAATTAAAGTTAGGACTGAATCCCTAACATTCTTAGAACGAATACAAGGTAATATTTGTTGGCCTATACATCCATCATGTGGACCATTCAGATATTTTATGGTCTTAATTGACGCATCAACGAAATGATCACATGTATGTCTTTTATCAACTCGAAATCAAGCTTTCGCAAGATTACTTGCACAAATTATTCGATTACGAGCATATTTCCCGGATTATCCAATTAAGACTATTCGTCTTGATAATGCCGGAGAATTTACTTCCCAAGCTTTTAATGATTATTGTATGTCAATTGAGATAAGTGTTGAACATCCTGTAGCCCATGTTCACACACAAAATGGCCTTGCAGAGTCATTGATAAAGTGTCTTCAATTAATTGCGAGACCTTTACTAATGAAGACAAAATTACCAATTACTACATGGGGACATGCTGTTTTGCATGCAGCGGCATTAATTCGCATCAGACCTACTAATTATCATGAGGTCTCCCCTTTACATTGGTTTATGGTCAGGAACCAAATATTTCCCATATAAGAATTTTCGGATGTGTGGTATATGTGCCAATTGCTCCACCACAACGCACTAAGATGGGACCTCAAAGGAGGTTGGGAATTTATGTTGGATATGAGTCTCCATCAATTATTAAGTATTTAGAGCCATTAACTGGAGATTTATTTACGGCTCGTTTTGCCGATTGTCATTTTGATGAAATGACATTCCCAACATTGAAAGGGGAAAATAAGCAGTTGGAGAATGAGATTATCTGGCGTGAGATATCATTATCTCATTATGATCCTCGTACAAAACAATCTGAACTAGAAGTTCAAAAGATTATTCACTTGCAAAATTTAGCAAATCAAATGCCAGATGCTTTTACTGACCCCAAGAGAGTGACAAAGTCATATATTCCATCTGCAAATACTCCAATCAGAATTAGTGTCCCTGAAGGACAACCCATAATTGCAAATGAGCCTAGAGTGCAAGTGAAACGTGGTAGACCTGTCGGTTCCAAAAATAAAAATCCTCGAAAAAGAAAAGAAATAAAGACTCAAAATGAGGATATTATGACTCCAGAAGAGACTCTAGTCATGCATAATATGATTCCGGTAGAATCTCAGGTACCTGATAATAAAGAGATCTCCATAAATTACATTATGACTGGAAAAAGATGGAACCGAGGTGAAATCGACGTTGATGATAATTTTGCTTATCATATTGCATGCAATATTATGAAAAATGATGAGGATCATGAACCAAAGTCTGTTGAAGAATGCAGACGAAGAAATGATTGGCCAAAATGGAAAGATGCGATTGATGCTGAATTGAAATCACTTGCAAAACATAAAGTTTTTGGACCTGTAGTCCGTACACCAGAAGGTGTAAAACCGATCGGATACAAATGGGTGTTTGTGCGCAAACGAAATGAGAAAAATGAAATTGTCAGATATAAGACACGACTTGTTGCCCAAGGGTTCTCTCAGAGACCTGAGATTGATTATGAGGAAACATATTCTCCTGTGGTGGATGCAATGACTTTTCGATATCTGATAAGTTTATCAATTCATGAAAGGTTGGAAATGCGATTAATGGATGTTGTTACTGCATATTTGTATGGCTCACTTGACAACAACATCTACATGAAACTCCCCGAAGGATTCAAAATGCCAGAAGCATTTAATTCCAATCATCGAGAATTATTCTCAATTAAATTATGTAGATCTCTATATGGATTGAAACAATCTGGACGGATGTGGTATAAATGTTTGAGTGAGTATTTGTTGAAAATGAGATACCAAAATGATCCTATTTGCTCATGCATTTTTATTAAGAGATCTGGATCAAAGTTCGTAATAATTGCAGTATATGTTGATGATCTAAATATTATTGGAACTCTTGAAGAGCTTTCCGACACAGTTGATTATCTAAAGAATGAGTTTGAGATGAAAGATCTCGGGAAAACAAAACTTTGTCTCGGACTACAAATTGAACATTTAGAAAATAGAATTTTTGTTCATCAATCAGCTTATATAGCCAAAATGCTGAAAAGATTCTATATGGATAAAGCACATCCATTAAGTACCCCGATGGTTGTTAGGTCGCTTAATGTAAATAAAGATCCATTTCGACCTCAAATGAAAGAAGAAGAACTGATTGGTCCAGAAGTACCATATCTTAGTGCTATTGGGGCACTAATGTACCTCGCTAATCATACTCGACTGGATATTACATTTGCTGTAAATTTATTAGCAAGATATAGTTCTTCTCCGACAAGAAGACATTGGAATGGAGTTAAACATATATTTCGATATCTTCGAGGTACAATGAATTTGGGATTATATTATCCTCACATGCCTGAAGCTAAATTAATTGGATATGCAGATGCGGGCTATTTATCTGATCCTCATAATAGTAGATCTCAAACAGGTTACGTATTCACATGTGGAGGAATAGCTATATCTTGGAGATGTATGAAACAAACTATTACTGCCACATCTTCTAATCATTCTAAGATCATAGCAATTCATGAGGCAAGTCGTGAATGTGTATGGTTAAGATCTGTTATTCATCATATTCGGGAGGCATTTGAATTGGTTTTAAATAAGAATATCCCAACGATATTATATGAGGATAATGTTGTATGTATAGCCCAGTTAAAGGAAGGATATATTAAAGGCGATCGAACGAAACATATATCACCAAAG
Organism: Costus lasius; assembly: GCA_027563935.2. Taxonomy (NCBI): domain Eukaryota; kingdom Viridiplantae; phylum Streptophyta; class Magnoliopsida; order Zingiberales; family Costaceae; genus Costus; species Costus lasius. Next base: position 12,458,916 of record CM050454.1, on the reverse strand, counting down.
TTTTTCTTTACACACGATATCCAAAAGAGAGGTGATATTGATATTCGATAAATTCGTTCATCGGACAACTTAGCAGATTTATTTACAAAATCATTGTCTGCTACAACTTTTGAAAGGTTTGTTTATCAAATCAGAATGCGCAAGCTCAAAAATTTAAAGTAATGTTGCAATGAGGGGGAGTAATCAACTGCACTCTTTTTTCCTTAACCATGGTTTTTTCCCACAGGGTTTTCTTGGTAAGGTCTTTAACAAGGCAGTATATAAATGACATCCAAGGGAGAGTATTATGAAGGGATATGGATACATTTATTGTGACCATTGGCTTTTCGGTTACCCTATTAAATATTAGACCTTTCGTTTCGTATTCCTTGTATTTATGATCCTAGTCCTATAAATAAGATGTTTGTAAAGTTTGTAATGATCTCGATTCAAAGTGAATAAGAATTCTCTCCCCCATCATTCTTTCCTTGTCTCGTCACTATTGTTGTTTTACAACACTTTTCTTATTATTTGTTTTTTATGATTTTTAAAAAAATTTTCATATCTTTAATTCGGTGTTGCAATTTTGTTTTTAAAGAATCACCCTTCAACGCATGCAAAATTTTTCACATTCCATCCAAGAAGGTGAGGGAAAATATTTTCTTTAACTATATTCTTATTGTATAATGATCTTTGAAACTCCCCAAAGTAATTATTGTCATATAATTACTTTAGCGTGTTTGGGGTTGTAGGCGCGGCTGTAGGTCGCACAAGTCGTTGGTAAAAAAAGCCGGGAACACGAAGCCAAGTAGGGCTGTCTATTCAGTTTGAACCGAACCAAACCGAACCTATTCGGTTCAACCCGAATCGAATTTATTTCAGGTATAAGAAACCGAACCCGAACCGAATTTTGGTGAAATTGAATTAAAACCGAACCGAGTAAACCGAATTAGCTCGGTTCGGTTCGGTTTAAATCGATTAAACCGAGTTATCAAAGAGCTTACAGTAAAAAAAACCTCTAGTTCTCGTCTTCTCGGTAGAATCGTCGTAAGCAGTAAGCAAAAAAATTTCTGTTCGGCAGAAGAAAAAAAAGTAGTAAGCAAAAGCAAACTTAAATTTAGAAATGTTAGCAAGGAAAAGTAGTTTAATGGAAGATTGAAGGGCGCCTGCTCTTTACGTTTCTTCGTCACACCACTCCAAGATAGACGGCAAGAGGAGGGGAGTGAAGGTAGCAGCGGCGAGGTGAAACGAGGGGGAGAAAAGAATTAAGATTACCTTGAGCAGCAACGGCAGCAGGGGATCGGTGAATGCTTCTATCCTCCCCGTCTTCGAGCTCATCTCCCAGGCCATCAGCGCCGCCTACGACGCCATCAACGCCTCCCGCGCCGTCCTCGTCCAGCGCCACAACTTCACCGAGCTCGCCGCCTCAGGCGATGAAGCAGCTTAGGACGAATTAGGGTTCGGCGGTGGTAAGAGCGAGTGCCGTAGAGGGAGTCAGCGACTGCGACGAGTCGCGGGCAAAGGGTAGAGGACGATTTAGGGTCGGCGATGCCGGTGGTAAGAGCAGGAAATGAGGAAGAGGAGTGCCATAGAGGGAGTCGGCGACTGCGAGTGTTTTTGAGAAAAGGGACGGCGGACTGCGTGAGGGAGCCGAATGGAGAAAATTAACGGGCAGATTGCAGGGATGGAATCGGTTCGGTTCGTCCACTATTTTAATGTTTTTTTAATTTTAATTTCTTTAATCGGTTCGGTTCCGTTTGTATCGGTTTTCAAAACAGAAAACCGAAAACTGAACCGATTTTATTTCAATCCACCCAACCCGACCCGAACCGAACCGATTTATCATAAAACCGAACTGAACCGACTAATTCGGTTCAGTTCGGTTCGGTTTATCGGGTTGAACAGATTAATGGATAGCCCTAAAGCCAAGTATCTGCTTTCCAACCGCTTTAACGCGCTTGATCGACACTTGACCAACTCGTTTCGCCTGGTTCAGCCTATCATCTACGGGCTCCTCTGAAAAAATTTCCGGGGCAAGAAAACTGCACAAGAAATCCTAAGCATAGCCCCTAAAAAAAATCCATGATTCTAAAAATCATAGAAAAATATCTACAATGTTGTCCACAATGAGAGCTATCTAACGGTACCAAAATTCACGAAATGGACGTGTCCACGATGAGATATCGTGGATACAAATATCATAAATACACTGGTATAATAATAATATTTGTATTTATGATGTTTATATCCATAATATCTCATCATAAATACGTCTATTTTTATAGATATTGATACTGTTGATAGCTTTCATCATGAATAATATTGTAAATATTTTTTTAAATTTTTAAGATTATAAATTTTTTTTAAAAAAGATTATGCTTAGGATTTCTTGTGCAGCCCCCAGTAAATTTTCTTGGCTCCCTGTAGGTCGCGTGGGCAAAAAATCCCGTTGAAGTGGAAAAAGCTTCTCCGAAACCTTTCCCTTCGTCTCCTCTGCTCGTGAGCCCTAGCGACACCGATCTGCTTCCTGTCCCGCCGCCCCCGACTCTCATCTGCTCGCGAGTAGTATCGCTGCCGAGTGTCGCTTCTAGTTGCCGGCCGCCGCCCGCTAACTCTCCTCTGCTCGCGAGCGCTATCGCCGCCTGATTTGCTTCCAGTTGCCGGCCGCCGCCCCCAAACTCTCCTCTGCTCGCGACCCCTATCGCCGCTTGATTTGCTTCCAGTCGCCGGTCGCCGCCGCCCTCAAACGCCTGCTGCCGCCCCTAAAAGCGTGTTGCCGCCTCCAAGGGACGAGGGCCGCCCCCATACGCGCATTTGTTTGCAGGATCTGTGAACACAAGTATAAAATTTGTTTATGGTGCTTTAGTTTATATGCCCATTATAAATTTGATATTCATTCCTTTGTATATTTCTGTTTTCGTTTTGGATTCTGGTACTCGTGTATTAATTTGTGCATTAACTCCCTTTCTGATGTAACTATTAGTATTATTATACTATAGAATTGTATACAAAGTATAGAATTCTGATGTAACTATCTATTACCTATCACTCAGTGTATCAGAACATAGTTTAAAAGATAGATAAGGTAGTACATAGTTTAAAAGATAGATAAGAAATTAGAATCTACCTGCAGGTTTAGGAAGCTGATACTCAAACACATATCCTGTACTTAAGGCTATTAGGCTTGAAACACCTTTTTGTAGGCAATTAGTGTACTCAAAATTCAATAACTCTCATATGGTCTATTTCAATGAGAAGTTGATGGACAGTAAGATCAAATTGATGTCTAGATGATGGTGGAATAAAGACTGCTCCTGGACAGCATTTGCCTATTCTGTGGAATTAGCACTTGAAATATCATGTATATATATTTAGTACCTTTGTTAGGAGGAATAAAGATGATGAGTGGAGCTGCTGAAATAGTATTATTTCTTGTTGAATGATGTTAGCTAGGAACTTGCTGCTGACCATAAATGTTCAAGTTTTACCTTGTAGCTCGTTACTGCATCTTTACACCTAAGGAAGAGTATCTTTACTGCATCTTTACACTTAAAAGTTGTCCAATGTTTGTATTTGATATAGGTGATCCTTTTTCATCCATGTATGAATTTGGTGTAGCTTTATATCTTATGTTATCTTAGTAGATTAGTCATCTTACCTAATTAATCAATTTGGTTATTGCACAAAGGTACTTTTAGATGGAACATAACACGAAAGATCAGGAAAGGCTATATGGACCTTTCAGACTACATGGATTTTTTGTTATATCTGTGTTTTGAGTTGTTGAGCAATCCATGAGACTTGACACATATTTTAATACACAAGGTTGAAAATATATGATGGATAATTTCCAACAACAAACTGGTATCATGTACGACAAGGCTCAATTAAAAAATCGATGGGAACAACTTAAAATTGATTGGAAGCTATGGAGAGAATTGAAGGGATGAGAGATTGGGCTTGGATGGAATTCTCGTCTAGAAACAATGGACACACCAATAGATTGGTGGGAGGCAAAATTCAGGTATTTTTAATTTAGTGTTGGGCTGGAATCACTCTTCTTCGAGTATGATACTAGATACGGAATTGTGGCCAACAACAACTTAGTGATTTTGTGATGTGATAGGGCATATTTCGTTATGCAATATATTTTGGATATATGTGTTATACTCATGTAGTTTGATAGAGATGTGTTGTTGTTATCATGTTATTTAAACATACATTCATCATGTTGTAAATCCCTATTTAGTTACTTAGCATATGCAATTTAGAGATCGTTAGATAGATTAGAGGCTCCCTATGAAGAGTGATCAATCTTATATAAATATTTCTTTTTTTTTCGCATTGCTAAGACATGATCAACATGATCAATATATATATATATATATATATATATATATATATATATATATATATATATATATATATGGTTGAACACATGATGCATATATTTTTTTATTGTTTTCTATTTGATAGTTGAACATATAGTTTTTATGGATTTTTAGTATTATGCAGTTGAGTAATGTTATTTATTATTGACTTCATTGAGAAATCATGTGAGTATTTTGAGAAATTGATTCTTGGCGTAGTTGTTATAAACTCATTGTGATTTGGGTTTTACAATTTGGATTTATGAAAGTATTATAAATTGTTGTCTTGGATTGGATTGGATTGATTTATTAAATTTGTAAATGAGGTTGGATTCTTGACAAACATAAATTATTAGTTTGTGTGGAATGTTATGGAGCATTTTTAATATGTCAAATTGTTATGTCCCCATAAGTGGCGTCATATATTGTGGCGTGATAATTTTATGGTATCATGAGAGGGAAGGAGAACAACATGAGACATTGCGAGAGCTCCAATTACCACAAGTGACAAAGTGACATTAGGCGTTGCGAGAGCTCCAATCACCACAAGCCATTGAGTTGCATTAGGTATCGCGAGAACTCCTAATGATTAGAAGAAGGATCACGTGCTCAATATTGGTAGTGCTAGGTTTGCCAATTTGTTGACCCAATCCAAAAAAGGTGCTGATGCAGATGTTGATTTTATTGCACTTTTGTTGCCACTATTATTGCCACTATTGGTCTCAAATTGTTGTTGTTAAGTGAACTACAAAGAAACAGTTTAGATGTCCTCTTGAAAGACATATTAGGCCCTTAAAGCTTGAATCATTGCCTTTATCTTAATGTCTTGTGCTATGGTATTGATTATAAGAGGCAGACTCCACTACACAATGCTCAAACACTTCATGCTTCTTGACTATACATTGCTTCTCTAAGGGAAAGGTCTTCATTTTTTTGGCAAATGATTTTATGGATCTGTTGACACCTTTAGACATTTGGAAACATCATGATAAATGTCAATAAGATGTTTAACTTGGCATCATTTACCTTTGAAAATGTGTTGCAATGAGTGTAATCACAACAATGGTGATTGTCTAGCATTTTCCATGTATAATGATATGCAAGGTTATGCAAGGTTAAAATTCTGGCTTTTAGGTGCCATAGAATATTAATTAAGATCAATTAAGAGATAAATAAAAGAGAGTTTGAGTAGGAAAGAGATTGAGAGAATTGTGAAAGAATGAGAGTTTATATAGAAAATATTCCCCTAAACTCTTAAGCCATTAAAATCTTGATTTTTTTTCTTTTTTCTTTTAAAAGCAAATGGGTAGCTGTTGAACTGGTACCAACATTTCTATGTTTGTATGGGTTGGTGCATGTTAGTACTGATTGGTACCTAATCAAAAGTTATTAAACTTGGTATCTATCGGGTCCATGCTTGGACACCACAAACAAGTGGTACTACCCAATATAGATTGGTTTTTTAATCTACAGTTTCTTTGCATTGGAGAATAAATTATACTTTACTTTTTCCCTTGCAATTTGATTTTTAGAATTTTTTTGCAAGTACCTGCTTTCATAATTTTTCTTCTTCATCCTGTACGTTTATGGAATACATTTTACAGTACACATGATTTTTAACTAGAAGTATGGCAAATTTTTGTTTTTGATGTCCCTTAACTCTGTAAGATGCACCAAACTGACACTGTGATCAGTGCTGCTGTGAGCTGTGGCATATTCACTTTCTAACCTGACTTTTTCTTTTTTGTAAACAAGTAGTCAATTTAGTTTAATAAATTATTCTTTAGATTGAGCTTGGTGTGTGTGCCATATTCATAAAAATAAACCTCTTTATCACAGTTCATAAACTCTCACGATTTGAGGTAGCAATGGAGGCATTGGTTAGGAAGCTTCAGCAGAAGTACAAGAAGGCAAGGGAAGAAATGGGAAGGTGGGATGAATTCCATTTACGCTTGCTCTCCCTCTTCCGGAGTGCCTCAGCCATCATTGACAGACTACAGGTTATATTTTTCTTCATGTTTTATCGTTGTTACATCTTTTGTTTACTTCTGTATAATTGTAGATGCTCTTTTGGTATTTCCTGATTTGGTTGTTTCCTTTGCATCCTTCCTTTCATTTCTACCTTCTTCAGTTTATGGCAAAAAGACATTATTTGCACAAAAGACATTATTTGCACCAGTAGGATGAAATATTTGCTTCTTTTATGTGATGATGTTAAGGACTATTTGTTACGGGCCCATTAGTATTAGTAGGTTATTAATAAGTGGATCTGGGTTGGATTGTCATACCCGGTCCGCTAAATAGGAAGAGTTTATAAATAAGGGCCTAGGGTTAGGGTTGAGTTTTGTCAAGTGTCTTGTTATTTTCTCATTTGGGCGTGCTTTGCACAATTCTCGCCGGTGACGGCTGAGGGGTTCTATTAATTGGTCCGACTTGCCGGATCGATCGCCGGAGAACCGGTGGTCCGGTGACGGATAAAGGCGGAAAGAGTTTCCGTTGTCGGTATTAGATCTACACGGCGGTTCTAGTATTGTTCATCAAGCCGTTACAGAAATCCTAGGGGGAGTTCGAACCCTAGGAGGAGGCACTCTTCTTCGACGCAAGCACTATTCATCTTCCTCTCATCCCGATCTTCCGCGGCGTCCAGGCCTTTGGGCAAAGCAGCGGATCTGGCTGATCAAACTTCCAACGTGAGTAGCAAATCTAGACGACTTGAAGATCTTCGTCCGCCGGCATCGTGTTGCTGCGGCGGCCTCCAGGCGACGAGTTTTGCTGCATCGGGCGGATCTAGTTCCAGGTAGAGGCGGCATCGGGCGGACATCAAGGGCATCGGGCAGCATCAGGCGGCGTGCGCGTGAGTTGAGAATCAGACGATGGAACCTGACAGCAGAGGCTTTCGGCGTTTTCTTCTCCCCCCTCACCAGATCCAGGCCAATCGGCGACAAGGTCCTACTTCGATGCCGACGCTTCCCTCACCAGATATAGGCGTCGGAGGTCTTCTTCGACGCTGGCTGGAGTCTTCCTTAGAGACAAGAGGACGTGAGGAGGCGACGTGTTTCAGGCTGCGGAGGCGTCTTCTGTGACCGCGGAGGCGGGCGAAGGAAGCTTGTGGCGGCCTTTCCCTGTCGCGAAGCAAGCCAGCAGACCTCGTAAGCGGTGCCCCCCCCCCCCCAAAACCCGGCAGACTTCCACTGCCGGAACCCTAACGGGCGAGGGTGGTGGCTGAAGGCGGAGCAGGCGGCTTCGTGCGGCGGACGCGGCGTTAGAAGAAGGTTACTGTAGCCAGGTTTGTGAAAAAATTGGGCACTATAGCTTACTGTAGCAAGTTACTGTAGCACTTAAAAAATCAAAAAAATCAGAAGGATGACAACGAGAAGTGAGGCTCGGTTGGAGGCTTTGGAGAAAACAGTAGGAGAAGTGCATAGTTCTCTTGCAATTATACGAGAGGAACTTCAGTCTGCATGAGAAAGAAGGAGGATTGAAGTGCTGATAGCCGAAGAAGAGCGGAGTCAATATCGAGAGGAAGTAGCTGCCCTTACTAAGCGACATGATGAGATGGATCATCACGGGGGGGGGGGGGTTATTGATGAGTTGACGAGCGAGATGAGGAACTTGGCTGCGACATTAATAGGCAGGCGAGACGAGCAAAGGGAGGGTTCAACGGGCCCTCATCATCGCCCAGGCAAGGAGCCATACCGCCCACCCCCTTCACGAGAGCATTGGCTCCCACCAGAGGCAAACATGAGGCCGAATAGAATAGAAATCATTGATGAAGACAGACTAGGAGGTGGAGTGCATTAGGGAGGAGAAACAAATAGGGGGATGAATTCGGGGGAGAATATGCGGTGGATCCATAAGCGCATAGAGCTGCCAGGATTTGATGGGATTGATCCCGTAGGATGGATTGCACAGGCTGAGCAGTACTTTAATATCTAGGGAACGACAGATGAATATAAGGTCCCGATGGCTTTTGTGAGCATGGAGGGCTCAGCAGGACATTGGTTTCGGTGGTTGAGGCGGAGGACTCCCAATCTAACATGGGGGAGGCTGAAAGAAGAAATGCTACTGCGCTATAGTGAGTTCCCAGCCACTTCAGCCTATGAGCGTCTGACAACCTTAGAACAAGGTCTCCTGACTGTTACCGAGCACATTGGAGTTTTTGAAGAGATTGTTTTACAGCTACCTAATCTGTCTGAGCAATACGTGAGTTTCTTCTTAAAGAGCCTAAACGGCACTATCAAGAAATCATTGATGAAGACAGACTAGGAGGTGGAGTGCATTGGGGAGGAGAAACAAATAGGGGGATGAATTCGGGGAGAATATGCGGTGGATCCATAAGCACATAGAGCTGCCAGGATTTGATGGGATTGATCCCGGAGGATGGATTGCACGGGCTGAGCAGTACTTTGATATCCAGGGAACGACAGATGAATACAAGGTCCCGATGGCTTTTGTGAGCATGGAGGGCTCAGCAGGACATTGGTTTCGGTGGTTGAGGCGGAGGACTCCCAATCTGACATGGGGAAGGCTGAAAGAAGAAATGCTACAGCGCTATAGTGAGTTCCCAGCCACTTCAGCCTATGAGCGTCTGACAGCCTTAGAACAAGGTCTCCTGACTGTTACCGAGCACATTGGAGTTTTTGAAGAGATTGTTTCACAGCTACCTGATCTGTCTGAGGAGCAATACGTGAGTTTCTTCTTAAAGAGCCTAAACGGCACTATCAGAGAAAAGGTGCGCGCCTTCTTACCCACTGATGTTATACGTGCCATGACTCTCGCTCGAGTCATCGAGAGGGAGCTGATGGGGGGGACCACACCACAAGGGCGAACAGGGACAGAAGGGGTGGTAAGCAAAAGTCAGATAGGCAGTGGGAACTACTCTTGGGGAGGAAGCATTCCTCTTAATCCAACTATACCAGATTCACGATCCCAAGTGGTTTCGGCCTACAGTGTCCAGTAGCCGAGGAGGAGCATTAGTGTAAATTCTAGCATTACATTGACTGCTGAGGGAAAAGGAGGTGTGCCATCCCAATGGTCCCAAGGAGGTGGGGGATCAACGCACATCGTCGAGCACCTATGACCGGTCCAGAAGGAGTCAAGCTATGTCCCACCAGGAGTACATCAATAAGAGAGAGAAAGGATTATGCTTCTAGTGTGATCAACCATATCATCCAATGCACCGATGCGCAAACAAGCAATTCCGGGTGATGTTGCTAGCTGAAGATGAAGATCTCGAGGGAGAGGATCGCGTGCCGTGGGACCCTGGAGACGACACAAGAGGAAGTTTTCAGCCTTGAGGACAAGGCTAGTTCAAAAGAGGGGCAATTGTTACGGGCCCATTAGTATTAGTAGGTTATTAATAAATGGATCCGGGTCGGATTGTCGTACCCGGTCCGCTAAGTAGGAAGAGTCTATAAATAAGGGCCTAGGTTTAGGGTTGAATTTTGTCAAGTGTCTTGTTATTTTCTCATTTGGGCGTGCTTTGCACGATTCTCGCCGGTGACGGCTGAGGGGTGCTATCACAATTCTTTGCTTACCTTTATATTGTGAATAGATTCTTAGAATCAGTAAGTGCATAGATAATATTGCTAATGGACATATTCTTGGTGCTTTTATAATTTATATGACTTGTATTGTAACTTTTTAAAGAAAGATAGGGAAAGAGAGGCTAGGGAAAACCAATTGTGTCAATTAGAGGATTTCAATAGTACCCAGGAGGACAAGGTTAGGAAGATCCTAGTACACTTTTATCCCTCCATTTGGAAGTCCCTTACTTTAAAATGAGCAAAATGAGCTTCTCGAACAAATAAATGGGAATTGCTCCCCTCCCTTCGCATCCAAATCCCTCAATCAAGGCAAGCCTATACTTTATAATTATGTATAGTTGATTTCTACTTTATGTTTATACCTGTAATTCAATTCTATGAATCATCGATTTAAAAAGGTGCCGACAATTAGTTGGAGCAACTGATTGCAATTTAGTATACTTCTCTGTTCTTTTAGCCAGGTGCTTGCAGAAAACAAAAATTATGGTGCTTTGAGGAGTATTCCTGGAATTCGAGAAGCCCTATTGGGAAAGCAGATGCAAGCCCTGGAAATGATCTTTTATTCCATGAGAGATATAGTGTAAGCTGCTAACACTAAGATCAATTTTCATGTTTAATATATCGTTTAAATCTTTGTTCAATGGATACCATAAGTAATAAATGAGTCAGATATCTTGTTGAAATACCGCAGGTAGGATTGCAATTACTATATCATAACTCGTCATAAGGAGGCATAGCTTGCTTATATCCAAAGTCAAGATTTAGATAATGCTCGGAATTTATTTGGTCCATTCTACTATATGACTAGTCAAATCAGTCTGGCACAGCTAGTCAAGGTCTTTAAATAGTTGATCTTTGGTAGTCATTTTTTCTTAGAATTACAGCCAATAGCTAATAAATGGCTGGCCTATGCTAATAAATGTTTACTTTCCTTTTCCTTCTTTCTTAAATAAACCAATTAAATTAAATCATTTTGATTCATTTCGCAGTTTTGATAGTTTCACCAGGCAAGGTTGGCTCATTACTTCGTAAAATTCGGCCAGAAAAGCGATTAATGTGATTGGCTCACAAAATTTTTAATCTCTGATTCAAAATTCTCAAATGAGATTTTGATAGTATTCAATTAGGCTACTTCCTGAGTTTCAGGAACGGATCATTTATTAGAAGAATGAAGAATGAACAACGAGCTGTTTGAATCTGTGAAATGGTAAGTTTGTAATAGCCTCACGGTTTAGTTTGGAAAGAATTGTAATAACATAACAAATTTTAGTGATCTTTATGATGCTCCTCTCATGTAACTTATATTCAGACAAACTAGCACCTGCATTAAATAAATCTTGTTCTTCTATCCACCTGTGGGAAATAAATCTTGGTTATCTATCATCTCTAGATTGACTACCTTAAAATTTTCATTCACAAGAAATTTGTTTTCTGTCGATGATTCAAATTTGTGAAATAGAGCGGGAATTGTAAAAGGAAGATTGCTATGGTGAATTATTGATGATTGAACATAAGTTTTGCAATCTTTGACAAAAAATAATAGAGAAAGATATTTGTTATTGAAATCAACTAATTAGTAGCAAGCGTTAGAAGTTATGGTAGTTAACACACATAATAAGATGACCATGAGAACACCATATTGGCAACACTATTATGAAAACATCACTAGCTAAGTAGCCATATCAAATCTCATCAGTATTGTATCTCTTTATTTTTGTAGAAACAAAATGGACCGGAGATCCTATAGTTCCTACATCCATTAAGGTCCTATCCATGTTTTGGATGTCTGATTTGGATGGTGTCATTTTCATATACAATATACTTATTCTCATTCCTTCTATTTCAACTATGGATTATAATTTGCAGCTCGGTTCGGTGCACTGTGGCATGTACTAGTGGCAAAAGCACCACCCCGATACACCATTGCTCTGGGACCGATCTTCCACCAGATCGGTATCCGGTTCCTCAATCCATGATTTCAACCAGTAGATTTACCAATGTTTTCCATCATGGATAGCTATATTATTTATGGATTGTTACTTCATAGGTGATTATTTATTCCTCTTTATAAATAACCTTGCCATGCAATAGAATATGCTTATCAAATTGAACTAAATTCTTTTTCTCAACTTTAGATTAGAGCAAGTTTGGCTTCCTAATAGCAATCTCAAGCGCACAAACTTCACCACATTCCTTCGGCATTGTGATCTTCCTCTTTTATCAAAACATCTTTAGATCTTCTACTCTGAAGGTCTCTAATGCTAAATTTCTCATCAAAGTTTCTTTTGAGGATCTGCATACCTTCAAAGATATTGATAGCACCTATCACATGTACAAATTCCTTCAGTTTTTTAAAGCTTGAACAAGGATTGCTGTTACCACTTACATGTATACTGATATGGGCTTTGTTCTCTCACGTGCATGAATTTGCCTACATGTTGACAATGCGATTACTATAAAAAAGTAGCACATCTCTCATTTGACAGAAAATAAGAAATTATATAAAAGTGAACAATTGTACAAACGACATACATATCATGGACACTCATTGTTCAACTCAATTTTATAGAACCAACACTTTAAGTTCACATAAAATCTATCTCTAGATATCTACTTAGAACTGATGTATAAATAGAGGTTTGAATGGAACTGATGTATAAATAGAGGTTTGAATGGATAAGGACCAGTCTTGGATCACTTAATTCCTAGTTACCCAAGTTGGTATATGACAAGGTTTGCAAAGCTAGTCCGGACTGGCGGCATCAGGAAGGAGGAACCGTACGCCGCAACTCGCCCGCTCATATCCACCATTGCTTGGTCACGGCTGCCATCACCCGCCCTTCTCCTTTCTTTCATTCTCCTTCTCGGTTCCGCTGTTCTGCCCCTTAGTTCGGACCAGTACAATCAAATTGGACCGATTTGAACCGGAAAAACCGGCCAATATAGACCGATTTTGAAAACCTTGGTATATGATAACAGTAAATACTAACTTCTTTAGAGTGTCTTTGATGCTTATTCCTCGAAGGGCTTGTGGTCCCAACTCCCAAGTGCATAAGCCATTGCCTAGATTTCTTATTGAAGCCATTGCTATATGAAATTAATTCTCAAATGGATTGAGTAAATTGGAATGGAAGAAGAGGGGATTTATGCTTTTATCATAGGAGTTTTATAAATGATACAAGCTGTCAAAGAAATCTCTTAATTTTGTGAGTTGGCAATAGAAGGGAAGTCAAGTGATGGTCTCTTCCCTTGTGTCACACGACCTTACGCTAGTCCTCCCTTAGGCTGGATGGTCATGCACGCATGACAAGTGTTCTTCATGTAATGGTTAATGTTCAATCTAATTTAAGCTGTCAGCTATGTTAACTTGTACAGGCCAAAATAAATTGTATTCAAATCAGAGAATACAACATGGCATGGAGACCAGTGAAAAACGTCTGCAGACATGTGACCATTTGGGGATAAATTAATTTGTTTTCTTACCCACTCTGGTCGTTTCATCCTTGCAATTGACGTGGAGGGATAGTATTTTATAGAACTGTTTACTAGTGAGATATATGATATTTTTTATGCCCTTTTTGTGTTTAGTTGTTGGATATAAATAAGTTTTAGAGTGGTTCTTGATCTTAAAATTTTTATTGAAATTAACGTTTTTACTATGTTAAACTTTTGCTGTGAAAATTTAGGAAAGAATTTCATGCTATTGTCTTGTCCCTTGAGAAGATCACAAGTGACGCTAGCCAATTGGTGAAAGCTGGATCAGCACAAACTCCAAAGCAAATGAAACTGCAAATTGGATTATGGCCAAATCTTGCTTATTGCTTGGATGGGCTTCAGTCCATTTACGCGATGCATCAATCTGAGTAAGTTACTGTTTTTATTTTGCTGAGGACCTGCATGCATTTTTTTAACAAAGATGCTTCACTTGCACTAACCACAGCTTACATCTTTGTACATTTAACTGGTCAGCTGTGTCGACCAGTTTTCAAAATGAAATTATTGAGCCATAAAGTGTAATTAATTAAGTTACATCTCTGTTCGTATACATGTGCAGACTCAGCATACATACATATACATATATAAATATTCTTAGATGAATATATATATATATATATATATATATATATATATATTTATTTATTTATTTTAGCAACTTAGTACCATGTGTCTGAGTTATGATTGATAGATACACATACACAGACCCTTTGTGTATAGGATTTTGTGAATAGTAGATGCTTACTTGTAGCCAGTGGCGGATCCAGGACTCAAGGTACGTGGGTGCAAAAATATTTAAAAAGGCAAATAGATAAAATGCATGTGTTAGATTGGGGTTAATATATATTTTATCCATCTTTACACCTAGTTATAAACATATAAAATCAATACTAAAATTAAAATTGAGTGGGGCATTTTCCACACTTCCTCACATGTGGCTCTGCTACAGCTTGAAGCTTCGATTGGATGATACAAATCCAATTCAGATTTGTATTTTCAACATTGCCTTAAACCATGCATCTAAATACTATTATCGTTGTTATAGGTTATGCCAATTGGCCATAGGAAATGTAAAGCTCGTGTCTCTGTTATTTGGCATCAAATCTATTAATTTACATTAGGTGTCTTTTGTTTTCTTCGCCATTGTTTCTCCCTGGATAATGATGATTATAACTTGTATTTTGCATTTCTCAGGTATTCACTTAAATTATCACTGGTATCTTCTTTGACATGGAAATCCAGGCAAGTTTAATACCCTTCTTTGTACGTAATAATGCATCTGGTTGCCTTTTCTAATGCAAATATTAACTATACCTTTTCTTTTCAAAAAGAAAAAATATATTTAAGCAGCAGATTACATTACACACCCACTGATACGAACTATCGTGCAAAGCACGTCCAAGAGGAAATAACAAGACACTAGACAAACCCTAACACAACTCTAAGGCCCTTATTTATAGATTCTTACTACTTAGCGGACCGGGTATGACAAGCTAACCCGGATCTACTTATTAATAACCTACTAACACTAATGAGCCCGTAACAATTGCCCCCCTCTTGAACTAGCCTTGTCCTCAAGGCTGAAAACTTCCTCTTGTGTCATCTCCAGGGTCCTACGACATGCAATCCTCTCCCTCCAGATCTTTATCTTCAGCTAGCAACATCATCCGGAATTGCTTGTTTGCGCAGCGGTGCATTGGATGATATGGTTGATCACACTGGAAGCATAATCCTTTCTCTCTCTTATTGATGTGCTCCTGGTAGGATATAGTTCGACTCCTTCTAGATCGATCATAGGTGCTTGACGATGTGCGTTAACCCCCCACCTCCTTGGAACCATTTTGAGATGACACACTTCCTTTTCCCTCGGCAGGCAGTGTAATGCTAGAATTTACCCTAATGCTCCTTCTCGGCTGCTGGACACTATAGGTCGAAACCACTTGGGATGGTGAATCTGGTATAGTTGGATTAGGAGGAAAGCTTCCTCCCCAAGAATTGTTGCCATTACCTGGCGGGCTTTTGCTTGCCACCCCTTCTGTCCCTGTCCGCCCTGGTAATGTGGATCCCCCAACCAACTCTCTCTCAATGACTCGAGCGAGAGTCATGACACGCATAACAGTAGTAGATAAGAAGGCTCGCACCTTCTCTCTGATAGTGCTGTTTAGGCTCTTTAAGAAGAAACTCACATACTGCTCCTCAGACAAATCAGGTAGCTGTGAAACAATCTCTTCAAAAGCTCCAATGTGTTCGGTCACAGTCAGGAGACCCTGTTCTAAGGCTGCCAGACGCTCATAGGCTGAAGTGGCTGGGAACTGACTATCGCGCTGTAGCATTTCTCCTTTCAGCCTTTCCCATGTCAGGTTGGGAGTCTTTCGTCTCAATCACCAAAACCAGTGTCCTGCTGAGCCCTCCATACTCACAAAAGCCATCGGGACCTTGTATTCATCTGTCGTTCCCTGGATATCAAAGTACTGCTCAGCCCGTGCAATCCATCCTACGGGATCAGACTCATCAAATCCTGGCAGCTCTATGCGCTTATGGATCCATTGCATGTTCTCCCCCGAAGTCATCCCCCTTTTTGGTTCTCCTCCCAGTGCACTCCACCTTCTAATCTGTCTTCATCAGTGATTTTTATTCTGTTTGGCCTCATGTTTGCCTCTGGTGGTGACCAATGCTCCCGTGAAGGTGGTGGGCGGTATGACTCCTTGCCTGGGCGGTGTTGAGGACCCATTGAACCCTCCTTTTGCTCATCTCGCCTGCCTGTTAATGTTGCAGCCAAGTTCCTCATCTCGTTCGTCAACGCATCAATAACCTTCAGTGACGATCCATCTCATCCTGTCGCTTAGTAAGAGCCGCTACTTCCTCTCGATATTGACTCCGCTCTTCTTCGGCCGCCAGCATTTCAATCCTCCTTCTTTCTCCTACAGACTGAAGTTCCTCTCGTATAATCGCAAGAGAACTATGCACTTCTCCTACTGTTTTCTCCAAAGCCTCCAACCGAGCCTCACTTCTCGTTGTCATCCTTTTGTTTTTTTCTTTGATTTTTTTGGTGCTACAGTAACTTGCTACAGTACCGTTTTTTTTTTTCAAAAATAACCTAATCTATAGTACCTTCACGCGTCCTCTCGAGCCGCCGTTGTCCGCCTACGTTAGCTTCGCTGGTGGCTTGCCGCCTGCCCTAGCTTCGCCAGCTAGGGCTCCGGCGGTGAAGAAGTGTCGGCATCGTCGTCTGCCAGACGCTTCCGGTCGACTAGGGTTTCGGCCAGGAGAGTGTCGCCTGATCTCGCCTGATCGTCCGCCTGAGGAGAAGACGCCGTAGAGGGAGGAAGTGGCCTTCCGATACGATCGTTTCCTCTTTCGATCTGATCGCGAGCGAACAACGGCCAAAGCTCGTCGAACGCCCGCGCGTGTGAGCGGCTCGCCGGGGAAAGGCAGCGAGCCAACAGGGAGGGCCGCCCGCCTTACTTCAGTTCCTCACCGACATCCAGACAGCCACCTGCCGCCGGGAACTATTGCGGTTGAGGTTGTAATCGTCGCCGCCGCTCGTAGCACTGGGAGAAGAGGAGGAATTCTGGATCTGGAGCAGAACGAGTGCGGCGTCGCGTGGCATGGATGAGCTCGACGAGGCGGACGAAAATCTTCACAGCCACCTGGATGGAAAACTTGATCGTTCCGATGATTTTTTTTTTTTTTGGCTTGATGAACGATACTAGACCCGCCGTGTAGATCTAATACCGACAACGGAAACTCTTTCCGCCTTTATCCGTCGCCGAACCACCGGTTCCCCGGTGATCAATCCGGCAGGTTGGACCAATTGATACGAACTATCGTGCAAAGCACGCCCAAGAGGAAATAACAAGACACTAGACAAACCCTAGCACAACTCTAAGAGCCTTATTTATAGATTTTTACTACTTAGCGTACCGGGTATGACAAGCCAACCCGGATCCACATATTAATAACCTACTAACACTAATGGGCCCGTAACATCCACACCCAAGCTTCCTAGGTTAAAAAATTGGTGAGGCTTAATAGTGACGACCACAAAATATTAGAGTTTTTCTAACAAAATTTGCAATCCAGTTGGTTGCAATATTTTCTCTATGATTAGAAGAGAAAAAAAAATTATCTAGTCACAGCTCAAGAATATCCAAAAGAACATGCCTTCAACCCAGTGAAAACCTTGGTACTAAAGAGAATTTGGAAGGAACGATTCATTGATAACCAATCTCACAGACCAACTTACAAAGCTTAAAGGAAGTCTCCTCGTTTGTTAACAATGTCCTGGTATCCAAATCTTCTTTACCACTTTCCTTACAAAAAACAATGAAGAATCTTTAATCCAAATAGATGACTGGCATTTTCATCATGAGCTGTTAGAACTTAATCCAATATGGGGCTCAAAGCCATGTAAAACTGGAAAAAAGATATACTAGAATATCTAGCAATGTCTTCTCAGGAGAATATGGTCGTTCATGTTTGCTTTAAGGGTGGCTGTATGGGCAAATAGGTGACGAGGCCAGTTATGTCGGGCCACAGATGACAGCTTAGATTAGAACATATCGAGTACAGGGATCCACGTATTAAGGTGCAGTTTAATTGTTTAAATTAAATTGGGAATGTAGCTTTGAAATGATATACATGCCAAATACAAACTTGTAAATTATTACCCTGGTTAAGTAGCTTGCTTAATTTTTGCAGTTCGACAGATATTGCTGCCACGATCCAGCTTTTGGTAGATCAGCCCAACATTCAAAAAGACGAAGGTGAGAGGCAATTTACTTCAATCTATTACCAGGTCCAAAACTTTTGAGAGGACAGCTTCTCATGACTATTTTGTTTTGATGCAGTTCAAGCTATATTTGACATAATATTTGCCGAGGAGATCAGCTGATTCGCTCTCAGAGTGTTGTGCCAATTACGCTGCTGTGCTGGATGCAATTTTATAGAATTCGGATACTGCCGCGCCTGTGCTTAAGCAAAGTAATTGACTGCGGTCTGCGGATTCAGCTCAAAAATGGATTGCTGCGGCAGTGGATTGCTGATGGACGAAGGCTGGGTTGTTAGATTAGTATCGAAAATCAGTCGTGATATTAGGAGTCGATTTTTTCAGGCGATTCATGTTTTTTTCCGCGCGTGATAAAATAACTTTCAATGTATGAGTAGATGTTTTATGTTCTTATGGTCTTATCAAATTCACACTAAAATTAGGACATTTTATTTTATGGGTTGTATCTTCTGATAAGCACTCATCCTTGATTATCTCTAAATAAAATGTGGGATAATTTTGTTTAAGATATATATATATATATATATATATATATATATATATATATTATGACGTGTTTTGAAATTAATGTACATTATTTTAGAGATATTATTAGTATCACTTATATTTTGTAGATGTAATCAAGTATAAGGATGATAATATTTTTATAAAATATATAAATATGAATGATAATACTTGGTACACTCTACCCACCCCTCTAAAGTGAGTTGATAATATGAACACAACGTACTGAATTTAATAAGACCGATTTATTTGAAAAAAACTTTCGACACAATCGGAATTTAAGCAGAATTATTTATTTATTATTGGATTTACTGAAAATACAAATATTAAAACACTACTTTTTTTTTTACTAAATCTGTGACTTCGAACTGAATTTTTTTCCATTCGCTTGCTCTGACGTTTGAAAAAAAAAAATCCTTCAAGAAGAACACACAAAATCAACGCCACGTGGAGTGAATTAATTTATTAAATTGGCATGTCCAAACTAATCACGCCGAAGCATCAAACGCAGTGAACAGAATTGACTCCACTAAATTTCATCCACGCCGGCCACGACGAACGAATGTAGTTGACCGTTTCTCTTTTTATGTACACGTGCTTCCCAATTCATCGTCACCTTTCCAAAGTCCAAAGGCGGGCGAGCCGCGGGCGTGTTGTTGGGCTTGTGGCCCAACTAGTCCAACCCTACTTAAAAAGAAAGGCTTTTTTGAAACCCTCTCTCCTAACTCCTACTCAAAATTGATTTATCTTATTTGGCATGTCCATATTCATAATGAATCAAAAGGTTTGAATGACAGTTTGAATAAAGGTATTGACTTTGATGAAAATTGTTCTCTAGTAGTCAAAATGAGTTCCATTCAAGTTATACTTAGGTTAGCAGCCAGTTTGAATCTTGAGATAAAACAACTTGATATAAAGATTACATTTTTATATGGTGACTTGGAAGAAGAGATCTATATGTACCAACCAAATGGTTTTGAGAATGAAGGAAAGTAATAATTGGTTTGCAAATTAAAGAAGTGCTTGTGTTCACTAGAGGTAGTTTGAAACAAGCTCTAAGGCAATACAAGAAGTCTGATTCTTTCGTCGTAAGTCAACTTTTTAATAGAACTTTAGAATATCTTTAAGTTTAGTTTAAATTATTTGATAATAATGATTTTATTATTTTCTTGTTATATATTGATGACATATTAATTATTAAACAAGATATAAAGTGAATTCAGAAGCTAAAAGATGATTTGTCTAAGTCCTTTGATATGAATGATTTAGGATTAGTTATGCATATCTTTGGTATGGATATCATTCAAGACAAAAAGCTAGAAAGTTGTGGACATCACAAGAGAAATATGTTGAAAGAATACTCAAGAGATTCAACATGCAATATGCTAAATTAGTTAGCACACCCCTTGTAAATTATTTGAAGCTGAATAAGAAATCTAATACAGTAACTAAGTAAGAGAACTATGATATATCATTCATTCCATATTCCTCTACAATCAATTTTTTATATATATCTTGCTATTTGCACATGACCTGATATATCTCACGTAGTTGGTGTTGTAAGTGCATTTTTTTTGCTCACTAGGAAGCAATAAAATGGATCTTTAGATATTTGAGAGGCACATCAAAAATGTGTTTAGCATTTGAAAGTTCTTAGCCATCACTTGAGGGATTCACAGATGCAAATATGACATGAGATCTTATTGGTAGAAAGTCTACTTCAGGATATATATTTACTTTTACATGAGGTTTTATTTTTTGATAGTTTAGTTATAAAAGTTTGTTGCCCTATCACCTACATAAGTTGAATATATAGCAGCAACTTAAGCTTGAAAATAAATATTATGATTTAAAATATTCTTTAGTTAATTGGGTTGAATCAGAAAGAGTATGTGGTATTTTGTGACAGTCAGAGCATTCGAGATTTGAGTAATAATATAATGTATCATGTAAGGACTAAACATATTGACAGTCAGAGCATTCAAGTTTAAAATCAAAAGCTATTGTTGAAGAAAATCCACATAGATGACAATGTTGCAGATACATTGACAAAAAAAAAATTTAAGAGAAAAACTTGAATGGTATTGTAATTCAGTTGGTATGAATATCTTGGTCAAGACAGGTTGGTCAAGACAGGTTTCAAGTGAAAAATAAACATGATATCTCCCCCTAGGAGGAGAGATTATTGAGCTTGTGGGCCAAGTGGATCCAATCCCACTGAAAAATAAAAAGTTTTTTAATCCTCTTTCGTAACTCTCTCTCAAAATTGATTTCTCTCAATTGTTACTTTCTCTCTCGCGAATAGAAGTAGCGGCCTGCTCTTGGCGAAAGAAAATAAAATCAGAGAAGAAAGAGGAGAGGAGAAGAAAAAAAAAAAAGATCAGTCTGTTTGACTCTTAAGTCCATTTTGAAGGAAATAAAATAAAATTTTAACTAATTGATATGATTTTTATGGAGATTAATTTGTTGCTTAAAAATAAATTTATTGTGATGATTTTAATTAATTAGTTTTTAAGTTTTGTAAAAATTTAATTTATAATTAATATTGTACTGACATATTTTTTATTAGTAGATTATTTAATCTGATTTATTTATTTATTTTTTATGTAATTTTTTTTATTTTAAAATTTTATATTATTAATGTTAATTATTATTTAATATTATGTTTATTAATTCTGCAGACTTATTATGATAAATTCTATCCCTTGTAGGAACTCTCGAGCAGCGTGAACGACGGTCAACGTCGCCGGACTATGACCAGGGAACAAATCAGTCCCAACCAACAACAGTTTCATTCATACCGCAAAAGTCCTATCTTTTGTTAGAATTCAGTCTCCCTTTGTTGTTTTCTGTTCTCAACATCCTCTAATTTACAAAACTAAGAACACTTGTTTTAAGAGACAAAGATACAACTTAGTAAACATGACAGACTTTAACATTTGCGCCGGTCAAAAGGGTCCCCTGCCGGCAGATAAGCGGCTCTGAGTTCGCTGGTCGACGGCCATGGCGTCTCCAGTAAGCGCCACGGCGTTGGTGGCGTGACTGGTGGCGTGACGGTGCTCGCCCTCGTACGTCACGATCAACATCGAGGGGTCGTCGGGCGCCCGCTCCACGTGCTTCCTGGCCGGGCAACCCCGCATGCTGCTGCACCTGTAGTAACCCCTGGTCACAATATCATCACCCCTCAGAATCCATCAAATCAGGTTCTAGTGATGTATGGAGAGATAGAGCAATTAGCTTGGCAGAGTATAGTTACCTGGGGTACGGAGATCCCTTGATGGGCTTCTGCCCGTACTTGCGCCACGAGTACTCGTCGGCCGGAATATCGGCGTTCCTCGCGCTTATCGCGGGCACGCGGATCGTCTTCTTCACCCGAGACTTCCTGCAAAATAACAGAGCAGCGTAGGTTAGACCACCGGACCGTCGTCTGCTATGCTGCGCCGGACAAAGAAGAGGGATTTGTTAGTAACATTACTTACTTCTTGGAGCAGTGGCAGCGGCCGCCGGAGCTTCCATTCTTCCTTACGCAGAGTTCGGTGTGTACGTCACATTGACCGTGAGCACGGCCGTCGCTAAGGCATCGCTTCTTCTGGGTCGATGCTAGAGGCGGCTTCCCGGAAGTTGAGGCGGTGGCTACGGTGAGTGGCCCTAGCTTGCCGTTGGTGACGCTGCCGTCGTCGGTGAGCGAGGATAAAAACGAGGAGTTGCCCAACGAAGACATGGCGGAAGTGCTGAAGCTTAGACTCTGGCCAGTTGTTGCCAGGTCGGCCGACGGTTTAGCGAAGTCCAGGGTTATAACCTTGCGCGCCGCCAGTGGGCACGGTTGTGGCGGCGGCTGTTTCGGTGGTTCCGGGATTACGCTGGCGCTTTCAGGGAAGGCGTCGACATCTGCCTGAGCGGGAAAGGGGCCTCGGCGAAATCGGGCATGACCAGTGCGATTGAGGACGGAGATCACCTTCTTGAGCTTGGAGACAGTGAGATATGTAATTTCGTGGCAATCAGAGGTGGATCTGTGCTGGAAGGCGAGGTGTTCCAAGGTGCGCACTCCGGCAGCAGCCGCCTCCTGGATAGTCATCCGGTCGTCCATCTCCCTCAGGCGCATCAGATCGATGGCCATCGTCAATCGACGAGCTCAAGGTCAACCGCAAGATCAGATCCTGACAACCAACAGTGTGAATTCTCAAGTGATTGAGGGGAAGAAATGAGATGAACTGAACTCGTTAGTCCGGAACGATTGGGCTACAAGAGATTTATATCGTGGAAAGCGTGTCAGGTCAACTAGAATTGATAATAAATAAAACAAAACAAAATAAAAAGCATGAAATAAAAGTCAAAAGAGCTCTAGAAACAAACGCCATAATGGGAGTACAACGCGAAGCACGTTGGAAAGAAAAAACAAAGTCGCAACGTGCGATGGCTTATCAAGTCAACGGCGGAATATCGTATATTAATTGCGTTGAACAGCAAAGCACAAAAACAATTGCATCTAGAACATGAATTAGCATGTGGAAGTAATGCGGACCATTAAAAATAAGGTGGCGCAATAGATTAATTTTGAACAATTTGACACCGATCTATTTATATGTGCGTTGACTAAATCTCATGAGCCGGGAAGAATCCGCTCCTGCAAGAACACCCTAGAAAGTCCACCTCCAAGTTGGATTTTCCATGGATGCAGGCGGCCGAAACGTTCACGGTCGTAAACCCAGGGATCCGATTCGCATCTATATCTAAAGCTTACAACCTTCTTCCCCCCCCCCCAAAAGAAGTCAACGATGCATCGATTGAGAAAGTCGTCGCCTCCAAGCTATCGCGAGAATAAATGCGGACGTCGTTGAGTGGAAGGTCCATCATCCCATCATCGAGGCTCTTTCTTTGATATTTCCTGTTCTCATGGTGGGTCCGTCCTGTTACCAAGGAGTTGACTGACATGAGAAGAGCGTGACTTCGACGCAAAGCTTTGGTTTTTTTCTTGCTCATATGTTTTGACAAACTTATCCTTCAAGGGAGCTCATTAGGTCAACAATCGTTGTGTTTACTTTTTCATAGGGTAGTCAGTAGCAACTTGTTCTTTTCTTTTGACTTTTGGCGGCCAATCGTTAATAATTGATATTTTAGTCAACCCTCAAACAGAAGTTAGTGGCAAGCTAAATTTGGAGGTCCATCACTAATTGGTACAATATTAGTGGAGCTTTATTTATGTTAAATATGGTTTAAGTTAATATGCTTGCAAAGTCAAACTGTCGTGATACTCTTTACTGTTGAAGGTTAGTAGAGAAGAGTATGTTAAAGAAACATTTAAATCAATGGAACATAAAATGCAATGCTTAAAAACAAAAGCCATCTAGAGTTTGGGTCAAAATCCGAACTCTTGTTTTAGTTAAATTCAAAATAAACAATTGAAGATACAATTAAAACTCTTCTTTGTGGGACACAAGCATAAAGAGGTTGATCCGACATTCTTTTATAGCAAGTAATAAAAAATAGAAATTGAAAGAAGAAAAGAGAACAAGAGAAAGCTCCATAATTGTGGGAGGATATCTTTTAGTCAAGGGTTGGATACGATTTTACAAGGGAGATCCAACAATTAAAAATTAATCCTTGAGGCTTTGATTTAATTTTAAAATGGCCAAAACCATTGTGAGTTAATGTGCGACGATTCGGAACTACAGACAACATATTAATGCATAATCATGATTCGTAATTATAGATAACATGTTAATGCATAATAACTCTTAATAGTTATACGATAATATGCGACGACTATAATGTCTAAAACATTAACATGTTGAATTAATTAGAGAAGTTCTAAAATTTTCTCCAATAATCCTCCACAAAAATTTAAAACTTTTTAAATATAATTAAAACCAACAAAATGGATAAATAAAATTAAATTGATGCTCATGCCTAAACTATGTAGTTAATAAAGTGTGCAGTTGAAGGCATAATCTTTAATTAGTAAAAATATTTTCACCTGAAAAAAAATAGTGAATTAATTTTAAACTATTTGACCTGGACTTGAACAAAACTACATATAATATAGAGGTTCTCCATTGGCAATGTTGCATAATTTTTATTGTATGCACGTATTATCCAGGATAGCTTCTAAGGGTTGTCTATGTCATCATCTACAACTGTGTACAGATTCTTTTATATATAAAATTGCCTACAAATGATAAGTGTAGAGTCTCATCTCCTAGTATATTGAGTAAAAAATCATCCATAATAGTAAGGGTGAGCATAATTCGGTTTTTACCCAATTTACCGATCGGTACATAATTAAATCGGTTCGGTAAATTCGGTATCGGTTTTCAGTTCGATAATAATTTTTAGGTAATTCGGTTTTCAGTTTTCGGTTCGGTAATTTACTGATATGCATATATATTAATATGAATTAAGGAAAAGTTAAATAGTTGAATTATGAAAAAAATACTAAACAATTGAATAAACTTAAAAATCAAGTGACCATCAAGAGATCATCCATTGTCATTCTTGTATAACAAGCATTTTTTTTCTTTTATTTAAAACCTCCTCCATAAAAATCAATTAAATCCATTTGGTAATATATTAATATTTTTGTAATCGGTAAATCGGTTTATTCGGTAATTTACCGATTTACCGATCGGTAATTCGGTAATTTACCAAACGGTAAATTCCTTATTCGGTTCGGGATCGATTTTTAACATTTCGGTATTCGACAATTCGGTTTTCGGTAATTCGGTATTCTGTAATTCGGTTTTTACTGAATACTCACCCCTACATAATAGATGACACCTAACACAAACATTATAAAAATTCTGAGAACTTATTATGATGGGCCAGTTTGGGGCTGTGGAGCTTATAGCTTCTGATGGTTTGACCAGAGCTGGCTAGATAACTTTAAGACTGTTTGGATAAACTGCTGAGCTGCAGTGTAGAAATGCTGTGATGTTCTATTAAGCAGAAATTTATATGTGCATTTAAAATTAAGCAATCACATAAATAAAATATTTTAAGAACATCCACATAGAATTATCAGATAAAATAAAAAGTGTTTTCAGTGCATACAAAATATAATTTGCTACATATTTGATGTCATTAAACTTAATATAATCCGATTGCAAAACATTTCTACATCTGTAGAATTTCCTTGATCTTCAACATTTTCCTTAGAACCTTCATCTTCATTTTCCACAACAACTGCAGAATCAGTCTCAAATTCTTCAAAAATTGCATCTGAAATAGCGGTTTACCTAATATAATTATGCAATGCCATTGTTGTAATTACAATTTTAACTTGTGTTTTAAATGCAAACGAAGACATGTCCCACAATATATCCCACCTCTTTTTCCACACTCCAAAACATTTTTCAATGACACATCTAAGAGAGGAGTGTGCCTTATTAAATATTTCTTTAAGCCCTTGAGGTGGTAGCCCTTGTTGAAATTCATAAAGATGGTATCTGACTCCTCTATATGGGCCAAGGTACCCACTCATTTGTGCATATCCAGCATCAACTAAATAAATTTTTTCTATAATTTTCATATTTAATCATAATTAATAATTATATTGCCTTAATAAAATAAATTATATGGCATACCTAGAGGAGGTTTTGGAAAGAATGGTGTGGTTTTGGAAAGAACCTTCAAAGAATGGTGTGTTTGAGGACTTAAGGCCTATTTGGCATAGTTGAAGCGTTTAACTTTTGCTGGTTAAAAAAGTGCTAGTTGAAAAATAGTTGTCTAGAAAAGTTTGAAGGTGTTTGGGTAAAATAAACTTTTAAACCAACCAGCAGTTTTGACTAGCCAAAAGCAAAAGGGTGTCAGCTTTTGAGGGAAGCAGCTGTTTCTGGGTTTGGAACTCAGAAGTTGACAGCCAAACACTAAAACTTTTGAAAACCTGCTTTTGCAACCAGTAGAAGCAGCTAAAAAGCTGTGCCAAACTCACCCTTAGGTCTTCCTCAAGGCACTTTTCCTTTCAAATACTTAGGTGTTAATTATAACCATCTTAATGCCTAAAAGGAAAGTCTTAATGCCATTATATCCAAATTGAATCTTGGCATGGGAAGCTTTTGAGCCAACCTGGGCATATTTCTCTTGCTAGAAGTGTTTTAGCCTCTATGCCTCTTCATAATATTATTGCCACAGGTCTCTCAAGAATGTATTCATTTTTCTAAGTTCCAAGAGTTGATGCAAATAGTAGAGAAAGGAGCCCTATGGCTTCTCTCAAATTCTATTTTTTGTATTTTGGAACTCATCTTGATCACTTATCGGTTGGTCTAGAAAGAAAGAAATACTGTAATTTTCCAAAATGATCTTGCTAATGTGACTCGGGTTGGAAGAAAAACTTGGGCTGATTTTAAGGATCACTTGAAGGTGCATCGGTTAACAAAATGATGGAACAAAGATGGATGCCCCCCGAAGAAATATTGGATGAAACCCCCAATAGGATTCCTAAAGGTGAACCTTGATGGTGCGTGGAACAAGGATTTCAAAGATGTAGGCATTAGCAACATTATCAGAGATAGCAACGCTAGTGTGAAAGTGATTGATGCTGTGTTTTGTCAGTGCGATACGACCCTTTTTGCCAAACTTCTAGTGCTGAGAAGTTATATGCAATATCTCTATTCAAATATTGAATTACAGCAATATCCGGCAGTGATATTTGAAGTAGATAGCACAGAGGTACTTAGCATCATCAAGGATCTTACTTTGTCTTTGGATGCAGTCACCCATAATATTCAGGGATGGCAGCGGGTCAGGTACCCGCATTTTTTGCACTACCCATAACCGAACCCAACTAGCTGCCCGATTTTTTTCTAACACTACTACCCAAACCCGACCCCGAATACAATTTTTCTACCCGTATACTACCCGAACCCTATAAATACCCGATTTACATATAAGCACCTTGAATATTGAATTACTAAAATACCAATTCCTACTGAACCAAATTTAGGTAAATTACCAATTTCGGTAAATTCGGTAAATTACCGAAAATATAATATAAATTATACAATATATATGACATAATTGTTTCAGGCTTTCAGCTTAATAAATATATTTACAAAAAAATAAACTGTAAAATTTTATAGCAAGTTCGACGATATATATAGCAAGTTCGACAATAATTATTGTTGAACTTGCTATATATATCGTCGAACTGGTTCTTTTTTAGCAAGTTCGACAATATATATAGCAAGTTCGACAATAATTAGTTCGACAATAATTATTGTCGAACTTGCTATATATATCGTCGAACTGGTTCAAACATAACCAGGTTCGGGTAGCGGATATCCAGACTATACTACCCAAACCCGACTCGAGTAGTATTTTCATTACCCATACCCAAACCGAACCCGATTAATAACTACCCAATTACCTATAATCGGGTTCGGATAGCGCGGGTACCCGCTAAAATAGTACCCGACTGCCATCCCTAATAATATTGTCCAAGAAATATCTTTGATGTCCAAAAATAAGCATATAGTTTTTTTATCATGTGGATAAATGTTACAACTTAGCTGTAGATTGGCTTGCCAAATCTGCAAAGCGTAACAAATGTAATACTATATGGTTGGTTGAATGGCCTCTTCAGCATATAGTCTTTTCTACTTTGATGCCTTAGGGCAGTAATTTTTCAATAAATTTCTTTCTTCAAAAAAAAAGCCCTTGAAATGTAGGATATTCATCAAAATCCTGATATCAACGAGCCTTCAAAAGATAAGATGTCGATTAAATTCATATATTCACTAAACTATATTTAGTTGTAAGCTATGTCACAACACAATGTTATAAACTATATTATTATTATTATTATTGAGAAAAAAAATAAACTATATTATTATTTCAACCATTTTTCTTCAATTTGTTGTATGTTTTTTTGATCTCTTAAGCAAATATGCCCAAAGCTACTTAAAGATAAATTAATAATAAATGCTTACATTCATTAAAAAGCCATAATTTACTAAATAAAAAATTTTATAATTTATAAAATGAATTTGAAACGGTAGCAAAATAAATTTAACTTAACCAATTTGACCCTACAAAAATATTTTAATCATTACCAAAATAATTAATTTATACATTATATACATTGATTTTTTTATGTACATGATATTTCTATCCATTATATTTATGACAATTATAATCGTTATATATGTTAAATTCATTACGTGCAATGTTTATTAAGCACATTATTTTCTCATATCAACATTATGTTTATAATGTATATTATATTGATTACATAAATTATTTTCTATTTTATATATTAAGTACAAAATGTGATGTGCTTGCAATACATAATGCATTTCATCTTTTTATGTCCAATATATCAATTATATACATCAGGAATATTATGACATTATATTCATTATATATACTATGAATATTCATGTTCATTGTAAATTTAAGTTTTGCATTATGTCTATATTTTACATAATATATATAAAAAATATTTTAAATATTATTAAAATAATTAATTTATGCACATTATATATATTATGAAAATTATTAATTCCATTTACTTTATTTTAAATATACTCATTAAATAAATTATGTACAAAATATTTTCCAAATATGTTTGACATGTTCATGATAAATTGCAGCATGCAATTCTACTAACAGATAATATAAATAAATAAAAAGTGTATAATCCTTTTTAAAATATTAAAGTTTTAATATATATCTTTTATAGAAAATTGTAACAGTGTCTTGTTTAATTATTTTTTGCAAATAAAATGAAATTACTGTTCTAAATGTCGGAATTTAAGATCAGAAATTAATGGTAACAATAAACAATGACAGTAACTGAAAATATGTCACGTAACACTAAATAATAAATACTGTTACGAATAATATATCATAGTTTTAAAACCACAAATATGGTGTAAATGTTATATACAATAACTTATCAGTAGACCATTTATAATGTATAACAAAAAGTTGTTACCAAAAGATTTTATTTATTTTGAACATTGTTACCATATTATTTAAAACTGTAAAAGTACGTAACAGTAGAAAAGAACAGTTATAAATATTCTTTTTTCGCAAAACACTGTCCGTTTCTTTATTTTTTTACGTGAGAGTAATATTACAGAATGAAAAAGTTTAAAAGGTAATATTTTGTTTTATTAAATAACTATGAACAGAAATGGAAGTCAACAATCGGTAAAAATGGAAATCAGAAATTGGTAATAAACAGGATTTGGACAATAAATTGATCAGTCATAACAGTGAATTAATTGATTACAAATTCTATGCATGAAATTTGAATTTGAATCGGTAAAAATGAAAATTTCTCTACCTGTTAATTAGAATTTTATATGAATTTGATTACAAATTCTATACATGAAATTTGATTAAACAAATTACAGTAGCCGTCGCAAGGAGCAACGACTAATAAAATTTAACCAAATTAATATAATTGAAATTGGACTAAATTTATTATTAGTACTATCATTTAAACATTGCTAAGATTAAAATTCCAGTCCAATTTATAACTCTAGACTGAAACCAATTATATGTGGGTCCTACAAAAAAGACCCACTTGCAGAAAAAAAGTTAGATTTTTTTTTTAATGAAAGGTCTTTAATTAAAATCAAAATCCACATGAACGTGAATAACGTTGATGTGAGGAATTTGTTTGATGAGAGCCGTGGCTGAATTTTGAGCGAGGTTGGATGGGAATTGTTTGTTCTCTAAAGAGTCTGTTTCTCTTTAGAGGGAAAAAAAAGTGAGTTTTTTTCTGTTTTTTTGGATGGAATAAAAACTTTGAGTGGAAAAATAGGTGAAATTTTTTTAAAATTTTCTATCCAAATTGGACGGAAAAGTTGAAGGAAAATCAATTTCTCGCTCGATCTCACCTGTCTTCGCCGAAAACGACTCCTTTTTCGCCCGACCTCGCCTCTGTCTTCTCCAAAAAGTCATTTTTTCACTCGAGCTTCATTCTCATGTCTTCTCCAGCAGCCTTTCGCTCTCATCTCGTTTCTCTTCTCCACTAGTAAGTTCACCGCCTCCTCGCCGCCTAGATCCACTGCAAGAGGCTCTCACTTGCATTCGCCACTACAAATCCATCGCCTCTCGCTGGCCACTGCAGATCCGTAGCTCGCAGCCACTCACCGACGTAGATCAGCTGCATCTCACCCACTCGCTGCCCAGTTCTGCTACAACTCGCGGCTCAAATCCACTGCTCGCCCTAGATCTATTGCTCGTCTCAGATCTGCTGCTTGCCCCAGATCTTCTTCGGCCCAAAGTCACTGCTCACAGATCCGACTGTAAGATTCATTTTTTTTTTCCACTCATCCTACTTTTTTACCCTAAACCCCTTATTTGAATATGCAAACTAGAACCTGGAATTTTTTTTGCCCTAAACCCCTTATTTGAATACGTAAACTAGAATCAGTTTCCATATGTAACAGCGTTGTCTATCCTGCACACACAGAAGATTTTTATTTTTATTTACTTGAGTTACACCTCACAGGGATGTGATTCTTGATTCTGGAATTTTGAGAAGCAAACACAATATAGTTTAATTAACTGTATAGATAGATGAAGGGATTATGAGTTCTTATACATTTGGTCTTCACTATTTGGTGGATGTGCTAGCTATTATGTTCTTAAAATTTTATTTTCAGTTCTTTTTTGAGGGAGACAGCTTATCTTGACACTATCATCTGTAGTTGTACTTGTTTCATCTTTTTATTATAAGAATGCAGTTGTATTTTTCAACTTCACATTCTTCGCTTGGGTGAATATAGCAGTCATCTTGTTTAGACATAATTAGAACCATGAAAGAAGCCAATGTGTAGGACAAATACTGAGTTGCAACAGCAGGATACCTTGTTAGTATAAAGCAAAATTAGGAAGTATAATTATCTTCATCAATGTACATGGCACATTATGCACAGCATGTCACACACTGTTAAGAATTGTCTAAGCAAACAAATCACTTGACATGCTGTTGCATCACTTGACACGCTGAGTTGCAACAGCAGGATACATTTCACATGAAAGAGAAAACAAATAGATGAATATATATTAAACAAAACAATGGAAATACTTATGTCCTAGGGGCAAGAGGAAACAATTCAATTATGAACACCAAATAGCTGTTGTTTTACAGAATTATAAAAGACATAATAGACTAACAAAAATATAAATTCTATCCTAACAGTCAAATAATCTCATAACTACTCATCACTATTCCTGACAACAATGGCCATTGGATCTCTATAAAGCTTCTGCATCCCTTAATATATGTTTTTTCTCCTTTATGCTGCCTTTTCCTATATGTACATCCTGATAAAGAAACTTATTTGAAGCTTTTTTTATGCTGCAAACTACTCAAACAAACCCATAATTACAAGCAGAGCAGTTCTTATATGTTGATATTTTAGCCTTTCCTTGAAATCTTTTTCAAGGACAAGTGTTGCATCAGCTATTTTAAAACAAATCCGACATGTAAGACATGTAAATTACATATACGTTTAACTATGAAAAATAAATATAGCAATCATCTTGTTTAGACACAATTGTTGTATCTGAAACAATTGTTGGAATTTTGTTACTTGTTGGATATTGTTATTTGGTATTAGATAATAGTATTTGTTGTTGAAACCATTGTTGGCATTTTGTATGTTGTTGAATATTGTTATTTTATTGTGGATATTGTTATTTTATTGTGGATATTATTACTTGTTGGCTTATCTTTCTCCTTTTACCATGTTGATGGTTGTATGTTTTGATGATATTTTGTATGGTTCCACTCAAACTTGAAACCATTGATGTCGGATGGTGTTGAATTAGGAGCTATATTGTATCTGAAACAATTGTTAGAATTTTGTTACTTGCTGGATGTTGGATGGTGTTGAATTAGGAGCTATGTGGCTGTTCAATTTACAACTCAGCATAAATTGATGCGATGTAAACATTTCTGGATATACATTGGCGTCATTCTTGCTTGTGGCCTTGATTGATCAGACATGCATAAGCTTTTTAAATTACTGCACTTGCTTCTTAAATATAAGTTTTCTGTATCGATCCTTGTAAGCAACTCCTATTAGTTCTCATCCTAGTACTCACTGTACATATGATCATATTGGCTTATCTTTCGGTCTTTTTATAATCATTGATGATATGATAGTTGGTACCAAGCAGGACATTGGTGGTAGCCTCAGTTGTTCTAATGGCTAGTGGATCTGTTGCATACATCCAATCATGTTGCTGTAGAAGATCTCCCGTCAGAATTTTCTTCAAATTCCATTACATCTAGAGCGAATGGAGAAAGCCAAGAAGATGTAGGTAATCAACTAGTTCGTCATCATAGCTTGCTTCGTCGCTAGAGGAAAATCGGGAGAAAAAAAGAGCGCTGGCCCTTCAACCATCGCCAACAACCTGCAGCCTCTACTCCATGTTCTCTGCACCTTTTCTCCTTCTCGATTTCTCAACAATATTCTCTTCTTTCAACTTTTTTTGTTTTCTCTACCACAGAAGAACAATCGGTAAGGGGACGAGAGTTGGTCCTTGGCCGCTACTTCATCGCCAACGGCTTCCATCCATATTAGCTTTTTTTTTTCTTTTTTTTTTTACCGAGTTATCTCTCCTCCAAAATGATTTTTCTCTAAATCGGAATTTTCATTCTACGACAATAGAAATATTTTGTATCAAAGTTTTCCTTCTCCTCTGTGAGAATGATTTTTGTTAATCAGACTTTTTCTTCTCTGTCGAAATAATTTTTTGTTAATAGAAGTTTTTTCTTTCTCCGGTAATAAAAACATATTTTAACAAAATTAATTACTAGAGTTATATTCTCCAATGAATTTTCACAGTGAAAGGCAAAAAAAAAACGAAAGACACAGGGGAAAAAGAAATTTACCTTTAGTTGATTTTTTTTTCTTCATAACCATGAGCCTTCATGGTTATTTTCTACCTTTATTTGAAGGGATAAAATTCTTAAGCGGGTACCCCGCTGAAGTGAGATAAGTAAATTTTTACAAATAAGATAGAATTTTTCACAGATAGAATTTTTTTCTATAGTAAAAAAGTTTTACCTTATGAGAGCCCGCTGAAGTGAGATAAGTAAATACCCCGCTTAAGAGTTCTATCTTTTTTTATCGCAGCAATTGCTAACACCCTTTTGAGTCACCCGCAGTTATAACTTTCTTTTCAAAATCGTTTGCCACGTGTCTCCTTTTTATTTTATTGCAACATCCTATTAATTTAATGGTCAAAATTGATAATTTTAACTTCAATCTACTCATGGCCGAAACCTCTTACTGCAATTTAGTCAAAAACAAAATAAATAAAGAAATAAAGAAATTTGACCCAACCTTCGTAGCAACTGATTGCAGCCAAATTTTTCCAACCCAATTTTAAAAGAAATTGGGATCTAATGTCAATTTTGACCCAAACTTAACAGCAAATGTGATTCTTTCTTCCAAGCTTGAAATTAGTATACAATCCCAACTTGGTCATCATTTCAATTTTGACCCACAATTTCATACCAATTGATCATGATTAGGAAGGTCAATCATGGCAAAATTTGACTAATAATTTAATTATGGCAATCAAAATTATTTTTTTCAGCCAAAATTTCACTTATCTCTCATCTCAACATTTGAATCATATTTAAAAATCAATGATTTCAATCTTGATTTACAATATTACTACGTCGCATTATAGTCAAAATGTATATAATTAAAATCTAACTACACTTTATTTTCTCTTTTTTACTTTCAATGATATAACCTGATATCTATTGAAATTAGTCTCTTATGTTCATGGTGTTCCGAAATGAACAAACCCAATAAGCACAAAAATAATATATAAAATCCTCATGTGAATTTTAACTATTTCATGATAGAAAAATATAAGTTGGATCTAAGTAATTTCAACATCGCAATTAATCTCTATTTAATATCTAGGGTAATCCCTTAATTATATAAGAAATTAGGCATTGTGAACATATCACGTTTTGAAATACAAACTCTATATGGCATGTGCCAAATTACTTAATTCTAAAAACAATATTAGTTTCTCATTAATAGGAAATTTTATAGGATTTTGACTTTTGATAGTAGTTACAACATTGAATTACAACATTATGTTTTTGATATGCTTATCATATATTAATTGTGTTTTTTCTAATGCTTTTGATCTGAAAGTTGATAATGTTTGCAACTATTCTAATTAATCATGGTTAAATAGAATATGATTACATTAAAAATTTTAGTTTAACATGAGCTCAACTTATTTTAAAAATATTAAAAGAAAATAAAAACTAAAAGTTGCTTAAAAATTTGTTGCTTTTAAAGGTGAAATGATAAATGTACTTTTGTATTTTTGCAATTTTAATAATTATTTATATAAAATAATAAAATATAAAACATTTTTTAATATTTGAAAAGTAACTAATGATATAATGTGAATAAATAAACATATGTAGAAATTTAAATAACTAATTTAAATTCTAATGTAATAAAACATTTTATAAATCAAGTAGAAAAGGGATTCTAATGCAATAAATTTATTTTAAATATTAGAAAAGTATAAAAACTAATAAATGAAATCACTATGCCAACAAACAAGAGAATAGAAAGCTAATAGATGAAGCTAAAGGCGAGCAGTTCTTGTCTTCTTTTTCCATTGTCTTTCTACAAATGAATACATGCTCAAAATATCCATCATTACATTTATTATAGACCTATTAAATATTTAAAATGATCGACGTGCAATATTATCCCGATATGAAGCATGATCAGCCACACATGCGTCAGCAGCTCCCCGCCGTGGCTCAGCTGCTTCGCATGCGCCTCTGTGTTGCAGCGGCCGGCGGCGTAGCACAGCATCTCCACCCACACGGCGCTGATCACCTCCCATTTCTCCTCCCGCCTCTCCTTGAACGAGTCCTGCAATTGTTGCGCCAGCTTGCATGCATCGCCCAGCTGAGACTTGTTCAGCAAGGTTCTTCGTAGAAGGCGCGACGACTCCACGCTCAGTAGCATCTCGCACGCTACCTTCTCCATTTCTTGCTTCATTTTCTCCCGCGAAACCAAATTCGGTTCCTTCCTTTTCCAGATGTCCATCAACCTAGACCCGCTGGCGCGAAGCGTGCCCGTGCAACCTATCGAATTAGCATATCTTTCCTGTGCCAATTTTGGACCTTCAGCTTTCGCTTTCATCTCTATAGCTTTGCATATATCGGCGTCCCTGTCGGAAAAAAATTTCATGGTAACAGCGCAGGTGTCCTTGAATCGGACCTTCCCAATCCCCGCTGGCAGCATTGACGGTTTAAAAAGCAGGAGGAACATCATGTATTCAGATATCATCCTGCTTATCTCGAGACGCTCACGCAGTAACTTGGCCTTATCGTCTTGTGTAGCGGCACAAGAAGGTAGATTCTGTTCCGCATCCTCGTCGGGTGGCTCTGCTCGGCACCAAATCTTCTTTCTCAACTTACCTATCGCATGGGAGATTCTTGGGATATTTTTATTTTCTTCCTTACGGGCGTCCTGTCCCACAGTGGCCGCCGGCTGGTCTTCAATGTAGCAGAGATGCGTGACAATGTGCCACACCAGGATGCTCTCATCGAACTCTTTCTTCACACTCCAATCAAGCTCGGTGTAGCGCTTCCTCAGTAGCACCCACTCACCTCTGCTCGCACACAATCGTTCGTAGTTGCTGTATGTAGAATCCTGCACCTCATTAAGCTTGTTCTTCAGCTCGTTGACAATGAGATCCTTGAGGTCATCACTCACCGTCTTCTGGTTCGCGCGAAACCAGCCATCCCACGTTTCTCTCAAGAAAACATACCACTTGTTTTTCAACCTTTTCCACTCGTTTTTCCTGAGACACAGGCGGATGAGGTTGTACTGCTTCATAGAATTCGACCACCTCCTCATTGCAGTTTCGCCGAGGGCGAGTCGCCGATATTTAACAATTAGGCGGCCTAATTCCTTCCCCCTGCCGCTCATCCGTAGGTAGAAGATGGTCCAATCCGAGAACAAGAGCAGCACAATGGCGATGACCTCGATCGCCAGAGCCGCAATGAGCAGGATGTAGGTAATGCGAATCTCACCGGGCTTGAAATCTTCCTTGTTGGCGCGGTAGAAGAGCACAAGAGAGAGGACGGCCATAATGAGCGAGAGGAAACGCATCGTGCGGCCCTTGCTGCTGTGCATGCTGTGGAGTGTGTCATGGAGCATGGAGAGCTCGATCTCAACGATCTGAAAGACCTGCCTAAAGTTGATCCTTTCGCATAACCCGTCGTCCTTGATCCACCCCCATATATTGAGCACGTGGTTCGCCGAGAAGCCCAGGAAGGTATAGAAAACCTGTGCGCCCATACGATGATCTCCTCGTCATTCATCTCCGTGATTTGAACCTCAAAGATGGGGAATGGAATTTCTACGACAGCGATTCCGCTCAAGATATTTTCTTTAATGAACTTGACGGGCTCGATGAGCATGAACTTCCTGAGCATGCTGGCCGACCGCAGCGACCACGTGCGCTCGCCATACTTGAGGATCCCAGCAGCGAAAACAACGATGGCGGCCTGCCATAGGTGCGGGCTCGGGAGCGACTCGAGGAATAGAAAGATGGCGATGGAGACCTGCAAGAGCATCCCCAGCAGGTGACGCAGCCACAGCTGGTTGTCCTCGAGGGAGTAGGATGTTATTGTGTCGGGGCCGCCGAGGTGGAGCAGAAGGAAGGGCCCCCAGAAGGGGGCGAGGTTGCCGGTGGTGTTCTCCCCCAAAGCCCCATTCTGTTTGTTGAGGAGG
Organism: Costus lasius; assembly: GCA_027563935.2. Lineage (NCBI taxonomy): Eukaryota > Viridiplantae > Streptophyta > Magnoliopsida > Zingiberales > Costaceae > Costus > Costus lasius. Next base: position 12,421,475 of record CM050454.1, on the reverse strand, counting down.
TTGCCAAGGGCCAAGGTGGCGACGTAGTCTGCGCCGAGGTATGAGGACCAGAGCAGGATGCGGAGCAGGTAGCTGGCCTGGCGCTTGCGAAAGAGGGAGAAGACGATGAGGAATATCTGCAGGAGGAGGCTGGCGAGGACCAGGTCAGAAATTTCGCCTCTGCTCCATTCTTGTCTGATTCGCTTCGGGATGATCTCCATCTGCACTACTGCTGCTCGTTTATGGTTAGATTAATCATGCTTCAGTTTACCAAAATTATTTCTATGCAGTCGATTGCCGTTACCTTAACAGTATTAAGCGTTGACCTTGATCCAAGATTGAACCCGAGTGTGCAATCACTGAACAATTAAAAAAATATATACTAAAACTTTGGCTCCATAAATTCTTAGCAATAGCAAAAGCCAAGAGGGGATGGTTTTGGGATTGCAATTCCTGTGCGCCTGCCTTTAATAATGCAGTAGAATCTGGTTCCTAAATTAGCATATGAAGAATCTGCCCGACAGTTATCTGCAAATCAAGCGAAAGCTCTTATGCTATTGAAAGAAAAGAATTGCCAACTATCAAAAGTTGGCAATTCTTGCTGCCGCTCAGTCGTCTCAGTCGTCCCCAAATCTTGCTGCACTCATAGTCGACGGAACCTGATGTACTGTCGACTCCGAGACGGAAAAAACAACACCAACCGCCGGCTGGAACCCATCGGCGGCGGCGAACTAGGGCAAAGATGAAAGAGAAGAGGAAAGATTATTAACTGCAGCAACGTTTGGCCAACGGCAACGAACCTCAGCGTCTTCGACGATGGCGAGCGTCCTTGGCGATGACAATGACCCAAACAGGAAAGACGCTAGGGGAGAATGATTGCTGCTCCTCCCGCGACTCGATGGCGGTTTGGAACTGCACGTCGAGGGCCAGATTTTGCGGAGAGTAATGGGGTAAATCTGGAGAAGAAAGGGGGAAGTTTGACCAACGAATGAAGCAGCTAAGTCAACATGCTTCACAGTCTACCCCAAAGGAAAAAAAACTCTTAAAGCGGGTACGGAGTACCAAGTTTGGGGCACAATCTCTGTATATTTTGTTGAATAGAATGGATGAAAAATATAATAAATTTAGATAATTTTGTATTTTTTTTATTCCACCATATATTTTATTCACTAAAACATACCCAAATTAGCTTTAGGGCACAAATCCCAAGATAAGTATTTTAGATTTAATGGTAAGATTGGGTACCCGCTTAGGAATTTTATTTCCCAAAATGGGCTCTAGCCCGATCGCCAACACCAGGATTTGATGGAGAGGAGAGTTTTATTTATAGCATGAAACAATAATATTTTTAACTTATGAGTATTAAAAGCATCTTAGGAATAAAAGATGTACTTATCTTATGAGTACCAAAGCATCATAAACGAACTATTGGGAACAAAATATAATAAAGTCCTCCACATTAGAAAGCATGGCTAACTCATGTCTACGAAAGTCAACAAACAAAAATCGACAAAAGAGCTCGCCGTGGCTTAACCAAATGCAATTGGAGGAATTCTAGAGGCGGCTCTCATAGAGACTATGAGAGGCGGCCTCCATTATTTTTAATGTGACACTTTGCTCTATATAGTACTTAGTTCCACATCCATAGTGATAATTCTTATGAATGGGATCCAATCATCTTCTCACTTGAAGATGTAAGGCCAAATGACAATTATATATAAGAAAATTAACTGATATAACAGTATTGATGCATTCAAACATTTACCCTTACAACATGATCATGAGTATATAGTATCAAAGATCCTTATCAAAGTCCACAGGAATCATATATAATATCCTTAAATCAAATACGAATTACAAATGAAAAGAAGTTCATCAATTACCTATCATGAGCATATATTACAGAAGGATCATAACAATTACACCATAAGGATTCTATTGCAAATGATAGAACACTGTCAAACTTGATCAATTCAATTCATTCAAATGATTCAAATATAAATACTATAACTATCCATACAAACCAGGAGCTATTGGAAGCATTTTTGAGTCTACATTTTCATAAATCAAGTTTTATGCCATTTTGACAAGTACTCAAAAAGATATAAGGGTTGAAGTGCCAAGGGGTTACACTGCCCGGTTTCTAGAATTTCAGAAGTGCTAAGCTAAAGTTTATAGTTTATTTGAGGGTATGAAATGACTATTATATATGTAATTTATAATCCGCTGGAAAGGTATTTGGGACTTATTTTATTCAACATAAATTTATTCAAAACCAATTCGGATATCAAACTTTACAAAAAAAAATACCACGCAATGGTCAACCTATAGTTTTTTTAGAAAATGTGTGTTGAAATGGCTCTTTCATTGATACATTATCATGATTAACTATATATCATACATGATGCATTAGAAAGCTTTTCAAGTCATCTTTACATATAATAAATTTCATTTTAAAATTTTTTGTATGGACAAAGTTATAAGAAAAAAAAACCTTCAAGAGGTCATATTTATACAAATTTCAATATCATAATATTTCTATCAAAACTTTCCAATACTGATATGATAAAAAAACTGAAATCATTCTTAGAATCCAACAATTAGAATCTTACAGTCCCAAAATCATAAAATATCATTTCTATCAAACTATTACTTAGTTTTGACAAATGCAAATTTAGAGCATAAGGTAGAAACTTGTCTTATACAAATTTAAGCTTTTCCTAATTCTTCTCCTTCACTTCACCACCTTCATCAATTCTTCCCCAAGTTCAAATGAAAGTTGCTGGCAAAAATCCTATTTTGTTTCCCATATTTTTCTTTCATTTTACCTCATTAGTCACGCCTAGTATGAGGTGTTATCACCATGTTCATCTTATCCTCATGCAAGCTTGAGGTGGCTTGAAAGACAAGCTATTTTTAACTTCATTCATTTCACTTAAGTAATTATTTTCTTTCTTTCTTTCTTTTTACTTTACAAAATAATGAGCAACACTAATTCAAATTCCCCAACTAAGCTATCAAGATACATTTTCTTCTATATTTTTTATTATACATCTTACTAGGTTGAATTTATATTTTAGTCATTTTCTTTATACATTATTTCACCATATTTCTTACTATAAGTATTTATCTATAATTACTTAGAAAATTTTTATCATTATGTTAGAAGATAAATCGTGGATATCATAAAAGCTGCCAAATGTGTAGGCGAATGATTGAACTTACAGATCAAAGCTACCACATCACCTACCGGTATGTCAACTATGCTTCACAGTTCAAATCACTTTTGTAATATTTGTTTAATATTGGATTTAGGTTCCACGATATGATTTATTCATACAGTACCAGTCAGAGAAGTGTGGACGAAATATGATGAACTGGAATTTTGACTAAACCTATAACTGCCCTTTGTCAATGGAAAATGACAGATTACCTACTAATTCAACTTTTATGAATGACATCTGCGTAGAAATTCTATTATTGAAATTGCCTAGTTATGCGAGTGGGTTTCTTTCCCATATTGATGTTAGGTACTCCACACAATTTGCAACAACTCCATGGTATATAATTTATTCTCTAAATGTGTTTTGTCTTTGTTTTGTAGAATCATCTGTCGCTTCCCATTAATCATCTGTCACTTCCCATTGGAAAGTAGTTTTAAATCAGTTGCTAATTTTTTAGTCACGAAGAAGATAGAATATTTTATGGCTCAATATCAATGAATAATTGAACACTATATGTAATATCGATTTTCAGATCTTTGTTTGTGAACTTATGCTAGGACATTTAAGTATCAACAACTAGTCTATTCAGGGAGCAGTACCATATGCTACTGTAGATGAAAAGTGAAATATGTTATATGCCTCTGTAAAACTCTTTAGTTAAACTGTCAGTATATTTGGATCACCTTTATTAATTGAAGTCTGTTTAGTTTATGCTTTTTTATTTTGCATCAACTCTTCAAGAAGTTGTAAGAAATGTTTCCTTGAAAAATAGTATAGAATAAAAAGTGAGATCAAGTTTGGTATCCAAAATTTTGTGCGGAATGGGAGTATCTAGTGTAATCCATTAATTATATAAGAAATTTGGCATTGTGAACATGCCACTTTTTGAAATGCAAACTCTATATGGCATGTGCCAAAAAAACAATATTGATTTCTAATAACAGGAAATTCTAAAGGATTTTTGATATGCTTATCATAAATTAATTGTGCCAAAAAAACAAACTTTACGGGAGTGGCGGCAGGAAAGAGAAAGGGAAGAGAAGTTTGGCTGAAAATCTCCTACAACCTAAGAGTTATCTACTATTGATCAACGTGAAATTTTATAGAATTATTTTTAGGTAATTTCTTACATATCTAGTGATCATATTTTTTTATTGATCTCTTTTATATGCTGTTTCAGGTATAGTAGTGAATTTTGGAATAGTTCTCTTTTACATGATTTTTCACTTTGTATAATTTTTTGTAATAAAAATTAGTTAACAACAAAAATATATATATAAGCAAATAGGAATTTTCTATTGGGTGAGTTTCCCTCCTATAGGGAGGATGGCTCAGATTATGCCCACATGGAGGATGGCTCTATCGTGGATGAAGTTGGTGGATATCATGGACACAACTGCTACTATCATGGACACATTGCAGATATCATGGATTTCCTGCAGAAGATCGTGGACACGAAGATCATGGATTTCCTACGAAGATCGTGGACACGATGATCGTGGATTTCCTGCGAAGATCGTGGACACGAAGTTCGTGGATTTCCTGCAGAAGATCATGGACAGACTGCCTCTATCGTGGATGCACACCTTTTTCATGGATTCGTTAGTGTATGTTTGACACGTGTCGTTGTCATTAGGTTTTATTGGAAGTACTGGTGCATGCTACAGGGTGTATGCGCAAGAGCAGACGTGAAAAAGAGAGAGAAGAAGCTTCGGCGACAAGCTGTGAACTTAGGGCAGTCCGAATAAATCGGTCGCCGGCAAGAAGTTCATCGTTGGATCAGGCTGAAATTTTAGGACAAGGTTCATGACTCAGTGCTCTACAATCTGAATGGTCGGATCATCGAATTGAGGTCACTATTTCTCGCAGTCAGCCTAGAACCGAGACTGTTCATCTTAGTGAAATCTGAACTCTCCTCTTCTCTTGTAGTTGCTGCCAACTTTGTGTTGATGCTTGTCTGAGATCCAAGATTAGTCTTGATGATGTTGTTATGCTCCTAGATGATCTAGGAAGATTTGTAAAACCCATTAACTGATCTAGTGGAAGGTTTTGAGTGGACTTTGGTCCCGTGGTTTTTCCTCCTCAAGTTGGGGAGGTTTTCCACGTAAAAATCTTGGTATCCCTTGTTCTCTGTTTTCATTTCCACTGCCATTTATGTGTTATTATTGCTGGTAGTTATTCCGCATTAAATCTAGCAACATAGGGTTTTTGCTTCGTCTCCCCCAACAAGTGGTATCAGAGTGAGGTTCGTGGAATCTATTGCATTCGAGATATAGACGTTATCTCACGTTGTTTGGAGGGTGCGTACGTCGGTGTTTATCGCCAGGGCGTAGTCTCGAGTCTGTGTGTTAATCGCTCAGTCTCAAACCAGATTAAATCTTGGTTTTCATCAGTGCACCCAGAGGACAGAACTCTGAGAGTTATTTTGTTGCTAGTGGGAATCAGCTTGCATCACACAATGGAGGTGAATACAAACAGCATAATTCTATTGAACGGTTCTAATTACCATAAATGGAGGGAAAAGATGGAAAACCTCATTTATGTGAAAGATTATTACTAGCCAGTCTTCCTTAGTGAAAAACCCGAGGGTAAGACCGAAGAGTAGTGGGCTATTGCTCATCGGCAAGTGTGTGGCTACATAAGGTAATGGTTGAATGATAATATGTTGAACCATGTGTGTGGAGAGACAAATGCAAAAACATTATGGGCTAAGCTCGAGAACATGTATGCTCGAAAGATCGGCAACAACAAACTCTACTTGATGAGCTGATTATGTCCTTGAGGCTAAGAGACAGTGGTTCAGTTAAAGACCACTTGAATACATTCCAAGGAATCCTTAATCAGCTGGCAGAAATAGGTATCAAGTTTGATGACGAGATACAAGGATTGTTGCTCCTATGCATATTGCTAGACTCTTGGGAAACCTTTAGAATGACTCTATTCAATTCAGCCCCAGAAGGTGTTATGACAATGGATTTAGCCAAAAATGGTATTATGAATGAAGAAGAAAGAATGAGAGTTCAAGGATCTTCCTCTCATTAAGATGTGCTAGTGTAACGCCCCCTCAGAATAAACCCCAATCACAGACAGAAACCGCGGAAGATAGGGAACGTCACACACAAACAACAATACAGATGCTAGGGAACGTCAGAATGAGGGTTGTTTGACTTATTTACTGATCATCAGAGTCTCAAGTACATTTTCACTCAGAAGGAGTTGAATATGAGGCAGAGAAGGTGGATGGAGCTGATAAAGGATTATGATTTCTCTATTCAGTATCAGGCCGGGAAAGCCAATGTGGTAGCTGATGCATTGAGCAGACACCCAGTTACTTCGGTAGCAGCACTAAGAGTCAGTGAGTGGCAGTTACTACAGGAGTTCCGAGAGCTCAGGGTTGAGGTGTCTCCCAGAGTCCAGTCTGGATATGTGGCTTTTCTCCGGGTTCAGTCTGCTTTACTATAGAGGATCAGGGATCAGCAGCTGGTAGATCCGAGTCTAGTTCAGATCAGAGAGAGGTTGGCTGCCGGGCCAATGGAGGATTTCGGCTTATCTGGTGATAGTATTCTGCGGTTCCGTGGAAGGGTGTGTGTCCCTGAGGAACCTAGTCTGAGGAGAGAGATCTTGGAGGAGGGTCATAACTCCAAGTATTCCTTGCATCCCGGAGTCACAAAAATGTATCAGGATTTGAAGAAAGATTTCTGGTGGCCAGGCATGAAGAAGGAGGTCGCGGTGTTCGTATCTCGGTGTTTGACCTGTCAGACTGTGAAGGCCGAACACCAGAGGCCTGGGGGATTATTGCAGCAGCTCCCTATCCCGCAGTGGAAGTGGGAGTGCATTAGTATGGATTTTGTCTATGGGTTGCCTCGGACTAGGAGAGGGCATGATGCGGTTTGGGTCATCGTAGACAGGCTCACGAAGGCTGCACACTTTTTGCCTATTCGGATGACTTATCCACTCGATCGGCTGGCTAAGCTGTACATCGATGAGATAGTCAGATTACACGGAGTGCCTGTGGATATTGTATCAGACCGCGATTCCAGATTCCTTTCCAAATTCTAGAAGAGCTTGCATGAGGGTCTTGGCACTAAGTTGAGTTTTAGTACCGCCTACCATCCGCAGTCAGATGGTCAGTCAGAGCGTACTATAAAGACTTTGGAGGATTTGCTGAGGGCTTATGTTGTAGATTGGAGCTCTGAGTGGGACAGTGATTTATCCCTGATAGAGTTCACCTACAATAACAGCTTTCACTCCAGTATTCAGATGGCTCCGTACGAGGCTCTGTATGGCAGGAAGTGCAGGTCTCCTCTGAGTTGGGAGGAATCGGGGGACCGGATGATTCTGAGATCAGAGGCTGTGCAGGAGGCTACAGATAGAGTCAGAGTTAGATTTTCAATTTGCATGAAGATTAGGGCTTAGTTGAGAATTTCGCCCCTTCTTCATGACATTACGCCCAAATGTATGGGTAAGAATTGGGGCAAACCGGATTTTTCATGAGATTAGGTATATGATCATGAGGGTTACCGGTTTGTGTTAAGGGTATTTTGTCCAAGTGATAAACCTTTTGAGAGTTGGGTGTTTGAAGCAAAGTGCCACGTCTTGGTCAGACGGGGGCCACCTCTTGAATTCATTCACCTCCCGTTCTGTTCTGTTCTTGTTTCCGCTCCCGATTGTGGGGGTGTTGTGTTCCCGGTAAGGGGGTGCGGTTGAGTGTCGTAGAGCAAAGTGCCACGTCGTGACCTGGCGGGGGCCACCTCTTGAATCTACGCCTCACCAAAAATCAGCAAACCAGCCACATTCGGCTAACATGTCCATAAACAAAATCATAAGAACCCTGGCCACATCCGGCCCTCAAAAAGCACAGGCTCGCAGGCCCCAAAATATCAAGTCAGAAAACTAAACATCCGCTCAGGCTTTAGGCTCCTGCCCTGCATCTGGAAATATCGTGGAATGAGCTACACGGCTCAGGCTAACAAACTAAGACTCACACAACTATTGTCCAGTGATTTCAGAATTGACCCCGAGGGTCCAACCCGGCCTTCAGGAAAAACTGAAGGTTGCTCGGGACAGGCAGAAGAGTTATGCAGATAATCGCCGTCGTCCCTTAGAGTTTATGGTGGGGGATCATGTGTTTCTGAAGCTCTCACCAACCAAGGGTGTCATGCGGTTTGGCAAGAAAGGAAAGCTGAGCCCGAGGTTTGTTGGACCTTACGATATTGTAGAGAGGGTTGGTCCTGTAGCTTACAGACTAGCTCTGCCACCATCTCTGGAGCATCTTCATAACGTATTTCATGTGTCAGTTCTGAGGAAATACTATGCAGAACTTAATCTCATATACCTAATCTCAAGATCATATACCTAATCTCATGAATTCATTCACCTTCATGAAATACTGTACATTGATTAATCATGTATGTGGCTTTAGATTTTCAATTTGCATGAAGATTAGGGCTTAGTTGAGAATTTCGCCCCTTCTTCATGACATTACGCCCAATTGTATGGGTAAGAATTGGGGCAAACCGGATTTTCATGAGATTAGGTATATGAGGACTCTACCGTTTTTTTTTTGGGAATTTTTGGAAATAAAAGTTTATAAGGAGCCTTTGATATTGGAGCTGTACCAGGCACCAGCTCAATACCAAACTCCACGACCCTGTGGGGAGGTAAACCTGAAAACTCATCTGAGAATACATCAGGAAACTCACAGACTACCTCCATCTGAGCTAAGTCTGGATCTGAGTCTTCTTGCACTTTAACATGTGCAAGGTATCCTTTGCACCCACTGGCTAGCAACCTGCTGGCATGCACAAATGATATCATAAGAGGCCCTTGATCAGACACCTGTGCCACAGAGATCCGGAGCTTTCTGGGATTAGCAGGATATTACAGGAGGTTTGTGGAGGGGTTCTCCAAGTTGGCGGGTCCCTTAACCAAGCTGACTAGGAAAGAGGCTAAGTTTGTTTGGGCGCGAGAAGTGTGAGGAAAGCTTCCAGGAACTAAAAAGGAGATTGACCAGTACACCCATCCTTATCATTCCTACTGATGGGGAGAGGTTTACTGTTTATACTGATGCCTCAGGCAAAGGACTGGGCTGCGTCCTGATGCAGAAAGGGGCCGTGGTAGCTTATGCTTCGCGGCAACTGAAGGAGTATGAGTTAAACTATCCCACACACGATTTGGAGTTGGCGGCAGTGGTTTTTGCACTGAAGATATGGCGCCACTATCTATTGGGACTGGGAAGTATGCTCCACACTTGATAAATACCGAGGGTAGACGAGCTAAGAAATTTCTCAGGGGTCTCAGAAGGGATATCAGACAGAAGGTAGGATTGCAGCACTTGGAGACTTATGCTGAGATGCTGGATCGTGCCCGCACCGCAGAGAAGTACATCCTGGAGGAGCAGACCGAGTCGGCCCTAGTTGTAGCCCTTATAGCTGAGGCACCGGTTCCCCAGCAGACTGGTGGAGGCAGTAGGAAATACCATAAGGGGAAGGACCAGAAGAAAGGCCGATACAGACCTCACCAGGGGAAAGGAATTCAGAGACCGCAGCAGGCATCTCAGCCACAGCAGCGGGGTACTGATGGCCGGGTAGAGGACAGAGTCTGCTACCATTGTGGGGCCAAGGGTCACCTGAAGGCGGACTGCCACAAGAAGTCTGGGGCGTGCTTCAAGTGCGGAAAAGTGGGGCACAGGGTCAGAGATTGCACGGCACCTGAGCCACATATCCGGGGGTACCGATAGACCAGCTGTCCAGGCCAGAGTCTATGCCGTAGCAGAGAAGGACACTCGAGCTTCCCGATCCGTCGTGGAAGGTACCTTACTTGTATTTGATCAGTTAGCTCGTATTTTGTTTGATCCGGGGTCCAATTTGTCCTTTGTGTCTGCTAACTTTGCTTCTAGACTACCTGTCTCACCTAGAGTACTAGGTTACACAGTTTCAGTATGTACACCCCTGGGGGATAGTTTATCCACTGACATAGTCTACCCTGACTGTGTTATTCACGTAGAGCAGTACCAGTTTATAATTGATTTGATACTGCTAGGCATGCAGGATTATGATTTGATCCTAGGCATGGATTGGCTATCTTCTCACCACGCTACAGTGGATTGCTTTGAGAAGATTATTACTCTGCACCTGCATGATGGGAGTCATCTGCTGGTAAGGGGCCTGGTGTCTGATCAAGGGCCACATATGATATCATTTGTGCATGCCAGCAGGTTGCTAGCCAGTGGGTGCAAAGGATACCTTGCACATGTTAAAGTGCAAGAAGACTCAGCTCCAGACTTAGCTCAGATGGAGGTAGTCTGTGAGTTTCTTGATGTATTCTCAGATGAGTTTTCAGGTTTGCCTCCCCACAGGGATGTGGAATTTGGTATTGAGCTGGTGCCTGGTACAGCTCCAATATCAAAGGCCCCTTATCGTATGGCCACCTCAGAGTTAGCTGAGTTGAAGAAGCAGTTAGAGGAACTGCTTGAAAAGGGGTATATCAGACCGAGTGCTTCACCCTGGGGAGCACTAGTCTTGTTTGTAAAGAAGAAGGACGGAACACTGAGGATGTGTATAGATTACCGCCAGCTGAATCAGGTGACTATAAAGAATAAGTATCCCCTTCCGAGGATAGATGATCTATTCGATCAGTTGCAGGGTGCCACTGTGTTCTCCAAGATCGATTTGAGGTCAGGATACTATCAGCTCAAGGTCAGGGATGAGGATATCCTGAAGACTGCTTTCAGAACCAGGTATGGACACTACGAGTTTGTAGTTATGCCTTTTGGACTGACCAATGCACCTGCTGTTTTTATGGATCTGATGAACAGGGTGTTTCACGAGCTGTTAGACACTTGTGTGGTGGTATTTATAGATGATATACTGGTATACTCCCGTACTTATCAGGATCACGCTAGGGACTTGTGCAGGGTACTAGCAATTCTGAGGAAGCACCAGTTGTATGCTAAGGCCAGCAAGTGCGAGTTTTGGTTGGATCAGATCAGCTTTCTGGGGCATGTGATATCGGGTCAGGGCGTGTCTGTGGATCCAGTGAAGGTACAGGCTATCCTGAACTGGTCTTACAGCTAGCTGTCCAAAGACCTGGGAGAAACTTGAGTAGAGGTCCTAAAGGAAGAGACAAAAGCAAGCATAGTGAAAGAGATAAGAGCAGAGGTAGTTCAAACAAGTTTGCCAACATTGAATGCTATCATTGTGGCAAAAAGGGGCACATTAAAAGGTACTGCCGTGCATTTAAAAGGGACAACAAGAAAGGAAAGAGCATTAAAAAATGTGCTGAGAAGAGCACTAAGAAGCCCAAGGAAGAAAATAGTGGTGATGATGACTGCGTTGATGTCACTACTGATAGCTTCTTGCTTGTCCATGATAATGATGCAGTAAATGTTGCCTCCTATGATATGAGCTGGGTGGTTGATAGTGGTGCCACTACCCATGCTACCTCCAACAAAGATTGTTTTGTCACCTACTGATGTCGTCCGCAAGTGTACGGCAACGTTGAAGTAATAAAAATATCGATCCCACAGGGACCAATGACCAAGTACTGACTTATCTTAGGATCGTTAGCTAGATAGTTTGAAAGAGGGTTTAATTTTTGTAAAAGAGAAAATAAAAATACGAATGGGTTACAATCAAATTATGGATAATCAGGACTTCGGGTTCACCACACTATGTTTCATGACTTGTTATAATTAAAATATCTTAACAAGGATTTACTGTATTGAAGAGGATTTACCACATGTACAGATTGCCCCCTCTCAGCAATACAATCCGGTGTTTATCTGAATTAACCCTCTACTCTCGTGGTTGTTAACTCAAGATAAACCAAATGGGTTCTTGATAAATCTAAGAAATCCCTCAAGCCGATTCGAACTACTCTTGTGTTCAAATCAACTTGTCCAAAAATTGTAGATCCGACGTCGCAATTCACTTCTTAGTACTTCTTGCGACGTCTCTAAGCATGCAAATTATGGCCAGTAATTAACATGTAATATGTATAATAATAATTGAATTGAACACAAGTAAAATACTTCTAAAGATGATAAGAAATAATTAAGTCATGAAAACATAAAGGGCTACGCCCTAAATCCTGAAGAAAAGTTACGCTAGCATGGTGTTCATGTTCACGTTGTAAAGATCCATATTTTGATTATAAAATTGGCAAATAAAAATATAAATCAACAAGGAGGATGTAGTATGATGCTCCCTCGTGAAGATCGACGCCAATCGACCGGAAAAACAGAGTTTTTCTGGTGAAGAAACGCCTCTCGCCGCCGGTTGCCCTAGTTTTTGCCCTTTTGTCGATTTCGCCTTCAATAATTGCCAAAAGCCCCCAATAATTGCTCCATATGTTGCTTAAATAGTTCCCCATCATCTAATTAGGTTTTCCCCAAAATTTGGCTCAAAAATGGGTCTAATCGGATGAAAAACAGAGTCAAAACTGAAACTAGCGGACAAAATTACGACCATAAAAATTTTCACATGCGGCCATATTTTCTTCTGTTCAATTCTGGGTTAAAAATATGGCTGTGAAATTGTCACGGGCAGGAATTACGGCCGTGAAAATTTTCATGGGCAAGCCGTAAAACTCTCTGTGAAAAACGTCAAAAAGCACTGCAGAAATTATGGCCGTAATTATTTTCACAGGCGGAGTGTATTTTTCAAACTTGCTCCGATTCTCATGAAATTAGGCAGGTGACTTCGTCTCAGCGTCTGGAATCTATTCGTGTACTCGGATCTTTCAAATCCATTAAAATTTGATCGTTTTCACCTAAAATATGACAAAAGTGAAGAGAGGTGAAGACTCCGAATAAACAAAAGGATTTAAACCAAAATGAGTAAGAACATGATAGAAAAGAGAGATATTTTGTAGTAAAAGCATAATAAAAATTCTATATAAATGCATGTCATCACCTACACACCTATTAAACATGGAACAGTGAAAATGGGTGACAATACCACCATTGAAGTTGCAGAATATAGTGATATTTGTTTAGAGATTATTAATGGGACCATGCTGACTATCAAAAATGTGAAGCATGTTCCCAACATTTGCTTGAATCTGATTTCCATGGGAAAGCTTGATGATGAAGGTTACTGCAACACTTTTAAGAATGATGATTGAAAGCTTAGTAAATGTGTTATGGTTGTAGCAAAGGGAAAGAAGATATCTTCTTTGTATGTCTTGCAGACTAAGCTTTCCAAGGACATTATTAATGCTGTAAAGAATGAAGAAATTGAATTGTGGCATAAGAGACTATGTCATATGAGTGAGAAAGACATGACTAAGTTAGCCAAACAAAAGGTTATTTCCGGAATTTAGAATAACTAACTGAAAAGATGCTCTCACTGTATAGTAGGGAAGCAAACCAAAGATACATTCAAAAGTCAATCAACTTCAAGAAAGCTGAATGTCACATTCATTGATGATCATTCAAGGAAGACATGAGTCTATACCTTGAAGACAAAAGATCAAGCCTTGCAAGCCTTCAAGCAATTTCAAGCCTCAGTTGAAAAAGAAACTGAGAAAAAATTAAAATGCATTAGAACTGACAATGGAGGTGAGTACATTGGGCATTTTGATAAATATTATAAGAAATATGGTACTCATAAAACACACGTACAATTCTACTGCTGTATGAACCGTCCCAATATAATACATAACACAGCGATGCACAATCTCTTACCTGATCACATAGGATTATAATACCTCTTAAATAGATTTAGAGCTGATATGAGTTCTACATATACTACCTCAAATAAGATTCAAAGTCCAAATGCAGACAATTTTATGTTCAAAGTTTCTGCCATGGAGTTTATAGCACATCCTGTGACTGAAGATGCTGGCTGGATCGAGTACTTCATTTTGAAGCTCACACCATTTTCTTTTCAGGAATTATTTTTCAATCTAAAAAAATAATTATACAGCTTGCACTTGTAACCACTCCAGATTCCAGTATTAATTGCTGCAAGTTTTCATAAGATGGACCAACGTAAATCAAATAACATACTAAGTTTAGACAAGCCAAAAAATGAACACAAATCATCAGCCCGGCTCGATAAATGGTGATCAATCACCTCCAAACAACTTAGCACTGTGGAAGTCAAACTAATACAAACCTATGCTCCAATTGAGCAACAAAATCTGGGTAGCCGCCCGCTCTTTCCAAGTTTCCCACATCAAGATTGTTCGCATATTGCAAAGCCATTTCAATGCCATGATAAATTACTCCAAAATGTCTAAATAAAAACAATGGCATTTTGTCTTGTAGAGAGATTGTTAGATGTTGCCGACTCCCACGGTTTTTCGAAATTGCTATCTGGTTGAAAGCACAGCAGCGTAGCATAGCTTCCAATAGTCCATGTATGAGATTTGCATCCATGGCATTGTGGGAGGCAGACGAGTACCTAAAGTAGATGGGAAACTGCGACAATATCCAAAATCAGTCTACAAAAAAATTGTGGAAAAAACACGATTACGAGCAAAAGAAAATCAGCTTATATATACACATGTATCTATCACCTCTGACCACTGAGTATCCCTCGTGCCAGCGATGCGCAAAAGGATGGTGCAACTCCAGAAAATATATCTGCATAATAAGGTCCAATAACTTGTCCTACAACATTTGTACCCAAAATTAAGATCCTGCTTGATTCCATATAAAATTACAGACGTAATATAAACATTAACAAATATGTAAAAAAGATTTACTTTATTTACTTCTATACTAGGCTCTTTCTTTCTCATAAGTGTTAGCTAAAAAACAAAATTGCACATTCAAATAGAGGTCAAGAATTATTACAATATTTTCCCTGATCATCACAACAGCAAGTTTCACCTTTCTCATGAGATCAAATGCAACCGTGAAGTGATAATCAATCTTTTTCACACATGAATAAAATTCCACTGCCGGCTTCCCGCCCAAAAGGACTGCATTTGTTTAAAGATCAACAAGCAATACCGAGCTCAATGAAGAAGCCAAATCACAATAAAAATTGTACAAGATTACAATGAAGGTGACAACCACAAAATGAATCAAAGAGAGACCATTAATTTTAGTCTTAGATAGAGATGTAATCCATGTAAGAAATGGAAAAAATAAAAGATGATGATCTTTCTCCCATTTTCCCCCATCTTTCCCTCTTCCTCCACCCACTTCTCCCTCCAATATTTCACATTCAAAAGACCAAACATCAAAATAATCAATCAATAGGATGAGGAAGAAGGCAGACAAAGAGGAGGTAATTGCAGGAGGAATGTGAAGACCATAGGAGAAATAAACTGAGAGGGAGTACTAGTTGGGGAAGTGGGTGGAGGTAGATACAGCAGAGTAAAGGAGTAATGGGTGGCATGAGGTTGGATGAGAAAAGAAGAGAGGTGGTGAGAGAGAGTATGAGCAGATGGAGGAAGTGGGAATGAGAAAAGGTAGATTAGGAAGATTGAATAAAAGAGAGAAGCAAGAGGTGGAGTAAAAACATGCTTTTTAAGTTTTTTAATGCTCACATGGACGGACTTATCATTTAAGATAGACAATCCAGTATTACAGTTGATAAAATAAAACAGAAGAATGACACATGAATTTATCTAAAGGAAGTTTAGAGTCATTTTGAAACAAAAAATAGGATCAAATCGTAATAAATGTGATATTTTAGAGATGTCATGTGTCATAGAGAAGAGACAAAAAAAGGAAATGAGGAAATCGTCTGTAGTAACTGAAGGCAACGCTAGTTACACTTTTCCAGCGTAGCATAGTTACTGTATGTGATAATCTTCATCTTTTGACTCTTCCACTTTTATGGAATATAAAAAAACATTAAACAGGTAACGATTAAAAACTCTAGCTTATTACACTTAAAGTTTCTAATGTAAGAACAGTCGAAACTCTTGGACTATGCCTATAAAAGATAATTTGAGAGAAGGAAAGAAAAAATTCACACAAAATTTAAATAAAAATAAATATTAAAAAATGAGTAGAATATTTATGATTTTTTTTATTTTTAGTTCTTTTCTAAAAAAAATAAAATAAAATCTAATTTTAAACTATTCTTCTTACGTTCCTTCCTATTTTATAATTTAGGAGAGACAACTTTAGTTGACTTCTCATATTATTGGTATGACAACCAGAGCTGGAAACAAAAGAGATTAAATTTTACAAATACCAGAATGAAAGTGAGGAGAAGCAAAGTTGAGATGAGAGAAGAGAAAAAAGAAATTGATCAACCAGAAAGATAGATAGAAGAATCCAAAAAAAATAAAAATTCATGAACCAAAATATATTAATATTAACACTTACAACCTTTTAAATAGCCAAAAGCAAACAATTACCAACCACACAAAACCTACTACTCACATATGACCTAGTTAATCACCCCACTAATACTTCATCCAGTAAAACGTAATAACACACCTAATATAATTCAACAATAAAAAATTAAACCACATAATTGAACCTACTAATGAAATGTGATGCCTCTCTTTGAGGAGGTAGAGGCTTGTTGTCGATGGTTTAGTGTAATGATAAGCTATAGATCTGAAGATGCATTAAACAGAGGGCAGAGAGGGAGTAGCACAACGACCTACAATGTTCCATGTTGGATGCGACCAGTGGTATGGATGTGGAAGTAAGCTATGACCTACAAGAAGGCATGGAGGACGGATGATGACGTATGCAACAAGAATTTAAGCTAGTGACAATAATTCATACAAGGTCAGTTGCAAGTCAAGAGGTGATCTATTGTGAATAAAAATGTGTGCAAAGAAAGATTTAGTCAGTCAAATTCTTCTCGTCTTTTGTACAATTACTAGTTGAATAAGAAGGACTTAGAGTAAGAAAGCTCTGATATTAACCAATGTAAGACAAAGTTGAGAAGTAGAATAGAGGCAGAGAAAAGAAAAAAACAAACATTAGAAACACTTGCATCTCCTTAAATAGTCTTTTAGACACAACTCTAAACAATTACCAACCACACATCATAAACAAAGACTGAGGTTATCCTTAACTAACCTACTAATACTTGACCAGGCAAACACTTCTAACAAACTAGTATAATTAAATAACTGAAAATTTAACCACACCAGGAGTCCTCTTAACTGACAAGACATAATTTGATTGTGTCCAAAATAAAACACAAAACAGTTATCAGCAAACACTGAAGGCAGATGAGTAACATTTTCCACAAAATAAGAATACATTATCAATGAAACTGTTAATTTGCTTTGCTTTACCTATTGTAGCGTAGTTACTGCAAAGGATTGAAACCAAAGGTTCTGATTCTCCATCAACAGACTGATCATTCATCCTTGTATTGTAACATGTAGGTGAAGAAACTTGATTTGAAATTTCATGATTTGGTTCTAAGATTTGAAACCAAATTCCGGAGGAAAACTTCCTCCTACTCATGATCCACGTGAATATCTCAGCATAAGGAGTCGCATGAAGCAATGAAATGATGATCTCAAATATGATTCGCAGGAAAATAATGGCAGTAATCAAACTGGTGAAGAATATGTAGAAAACAGAAGTTGTTGGAATCAATAGTAAGAGTGGTGTAAATAGAAGCGAACCAACAACATGCTGCTCAACTGTGTAGTCATAACTATCCAACCGCCGCCTAAGTGGATTTTGCTTCCGCCCACTGCCAGAATTAGTAACAAATAGAAGTTTTCACTGTAAGAATGAGGATATTTAGACTTCTTAATGTACTTAAGAAGTAGATAAGTAAACGACAAGTGCAAAATCTTCATAAACTAGTCGAGATTTGACGTTAAGGGTAGTTCCACGACAAGCATACTTACGTCATGTTGAACATCAAGTCATAATTTTGGTAGAAAATCAAAGGCAAAATGACTAGGAATATTGCAAGAGAAATTTCCAAAACATATAAAAGGTTTTTCTGTCCGTTGTAATGGTGTACATTCCTAGTGTATTTGCTCTTCACTAGGTCTTCATTTGAGTGTTCATTCATTTTTTTCAAATTGCTCAAGCATATTACTCAAGCATCTTATTTTGGTTAAAAACTTTGTAGATAGATTTAGGCAGTTGAGTAGTAAAAAAAAAGAAATAATGAGAACTTGTCAATTCACGGGCATAACATGACACTGGTGAATTTTAGTGCGAATAGCTAGGCATTACGAATGTTCACCAAGCCAAGTATACCATTGTTTAATTCTGTTCTTACAAATAATCAATATGACATCAAAGCATTAGAAAATTCTCATTTTCAACATGCAATTTTTAATAACATCAATTGCAACTACATATAACCTTCCAAATTGTGCTTGAAATGCAATTGTAAATTTATGATTACGCTTACATCATGCAGCAGTAAATGCTTTTTCAACTGAGTCATGAAAATGATAATGATCGGGCAAAAGAAGTTTTTAAGGATCACAATTATTACACTCTTTCTTAACAATATATGAACTCTAACAAATCTCCATTTGCCTGTGGATTAATTGTATGACAGTACAAGCACACTTAAGGTGAATTTGCTATTTATCAATCCATTAAACGTAAACTAGTTTCACAGAAAGCATTAAGTTGCTAAGAAACTCACCGGAAGAGACGCCATAAAGAAGCTGAAGCCCGAATTTGTGCTGAATATAAAATTGATATTAAGAAATGTAGAAGATAAATATGTTGAGTCATGAGTTTGAGCATGTCAATGGACAAGGCCACTGGTGCAGTCAAGCCAAAAAAAATCCCCAACAATGCAAGAAACCAAAGATAAAACTGGAGATAAGAGCCCAGAAAAAAACAAAGGGTGGAGAAAATCTGGATTGCATTGAGTGAAATCATGCCAATAAACTTTGCAAGCTCATTATTCAGCTTAAAACCAGCAGGAACACCCATTAACCAGACACAACCCGAACGCAAGAGATCATTTGTTACTTGGTGCATACTAACTGAAATCCAAGCACAAACACTTTCAATATTAGCCAATAGCAGGATTCCGAAAATGGTCCCAAAGATAACATCCATCAGAAAATTAGACCACATGAAGTGCTTCCTCAATGCAGTTTTGTGAGAATACTCAATATTTGAATGAGAACTGCAGTTAAAATAATCGCAAACATAACATAAGCAGAATAGATAGAAAAGAGAGGAAGCTTATTATAATTATTTACTTACCTGATACCTGTGCCTTGGAGAAAAACTGGCCAATACAGAATCTGACAACTGCGGATATGCACATTATTCCATGTATGTACGAAAATCTTGGGTAATATAAAGGAGATAGATCCACAAGTCAAGGGCCTGTGTAAGCATTGAAGGAAGATGTATATAGAAGTCGAGATAGAAGCCACAAGTGCTGCCACCATATGCCATATCATGGATGCTAATCTCAGCCATCTGAACATAAGCAACAGAAAAATTCAGAATTGAAAACATGTAATAGATTTGGAAAGGGAAAGGCAAGAAAAATTACATTGATGTAGAGATGTGAATCAAGGGACTAGAAGTACTTTCCATTTGCCCAAATAAAATATTAGCCGCATTTGAACAGTTGAGTGCCAAAAGAATTCTGTCCTGCAAATTAAAATTTTGAAGATAAGCAACTAATGTTGGAGAGGAAAAAAAAGTAAAGGGAAAAGGTTCATGGACATACCAAATCAAGGAGTAGGGGCTTCTTGTGAAGTTCATTTACCCAGCTTGGTTTATTTGACAAGCCAACATATTTGGGAGAATACCAAGGGCTCAGAGAGAAATGACTTACACCATAGCTAGGAACCTCATACATTATTATCTGAGATCAATGCAAAGGCAAACTCCACGATAGAAGATTGATGACAAATTAAACAGAGATAAAAGAAATAAACAGTAAACTTTCCTGACTTACATACGTGAACATGAGCAGGGGACACCAAGTATCCATTCTGATGCACATGATGCAGATATGGAATTCGTTTATTTCTGTTATACATCAAATTTTGAGGTTGACAAAAGATTAGAATCCAATTATCATATTTCATCAAAGACGGAAAGTGATCTTTGAGCTCCTTGCAACCACAGTTCCATCTCCCATCAACCTTTTCACCAGCTTTCACTTTGATAGAGCATTCATGATTCCACAGTTGACTCTGTGCCTCATAATTTTCTGTTTGTGTAACAGAATCTTCTGTTCCATTTTGACTGCAAACTGGTTGCAGTTTCCTATTCGGTAAATCAGTTACGCAGTATCCAAGAACAGAAAATGATGACTCCTGTAAACTTATAGGCATCTTTCCATCGACAGATTTAAAGATTTCCTAAATAATTACGACATAATCAGCATGTATTTTTCATATGTCAGTAGAAGAACTAGATATTCACCCAAGGTAAACACTACTGATAAGTTTCATATTAACTTCTGTCCAAAAGTAGCAAGTCCATAGCTTTATTAGTAAAAAAAACTAAATAACAGACACCTTTTGTGAAGAATAGGTCACTCAGTTATACATGAGAACCTGCCATATAGTTGGCACTTGCACATAAAATATGCATATTAGTTGGCCTATCATATTGCTTCATCTTCATTATTAAACAGTATTAAATTAATGCAAATACACGAAAAAGGGCAAATTGACATAGTTAACCTGCAAATTCATCTACAAAATTGTCAACACCCTAAACCAAAAATAAACATTGAACAACATGGGGAAATGAATTTTGCTCTGAACATCTGACTTTCTACTTTTGACTAACATCGTCAGTGGACCATAAAACAAATGCTAAATAATTATGCAGTATGTTTTTTTTAAATTATGCCCAGGTAAGTAAACAGTTACATCTTCCAATTTTGAAGAGTCACTAGTTATTCAGACTTTCAGAATAACTACATTTTAAATTCCCAAGTTCTTATATGCAATTAGTTCTTGGAACATCAAGCAGCATATTTTCGTCAAACACAATTTTTTGGACATGACTAAAGAACTCTTCGCCTATATTTGTTCCTTTTAGGCACCACAAAAATATCTAGAGTGTTACAAATAAGTAGCATATTAAACGAGCATATCAGAGTAATCTGTACAACAGAATATATTTGACTATTAGTTAGCACACAACAAAGTAAATAGATAATGCATTCTAACCTGTATATTAGTCTGAAGAGGAAAGAGAGAGATCTTTTCTGAAGGAATTGCAGTCGCCACAACAATGTCAAATGAATACACAGATTCCATGAACCAACCCAATAGCAACAAGCCCGAACTGGATGTGCAGGACAATAACTGTTCTGGCCACCATACCCTACATCTTCCCATTGTTCTCATTACCTCACTGTCATAGATGTAAAAGGAAAAATATAAACTAAACTCACTGGTCAATAAGAACCATAGCAAATTCCATATCTTATGAACCACTAATAGGAAAGAAAAATCCTCAATGCATAATTCAGATAGGAGAAAATTATCAGATTTATTAATATGTGAACAAAAATAATAACAACAAAGCACGCTGAGAAATAAATCAAATCAAGCTTCCCTTTTGTCTGGGATCAGCAATCCTTTTATGACTAACATGACAACCTAAAATTAACTTGATGCAGGGTTTTGGAGAAAAAGAATTAGGCCCCATTTGGCTGTGTGGCGTGAGCAACGGCAAGGGAAGCAAAAGTGGTTTATTTTTCCTATTTGACCTGTGGCGTGGCTCAACAATGAAATAACACATTCCACTCAAAAGCAACGGCAACCCACTTCTGGCGTGGCACATTTGCTATTTACTCACAGGTGAACTATTTCCGGCACCCAATGGATTACTGTTCACTCACTGAGCGGCAGCAAGGCTATCACTAAATCTTCATTGTCGAGTGATCCCTTGCCCTCCCCCTTGGCTAGTCACTACAGCCCAGCTCAGCAATGTCCAAGCTCAAATCAACCTTGTTATGTCAAATAATTAATTAATTAAGTCACCAATTTATTGCATTATCTTTGTCTAAGTGTTATATTTTTGAATGATTTGCTAGCTCTGGCTGATTTTAATATTACCATCGTTTCTTCCCAATCGTTATAGATCTGTTTTGTATTTTTTTTCACTAATTCATATATTTTTTATTTTTTTTATTTTACAACATGTATTTATTTTAATCTCGTAGTTGTAGATAATAAAATTTAATAATTTCTATATAGATGGCACTTCATCACAAAAATATGGAAAAGCGGTTAATACTTACCATACAACACAATTTTTTTATGATATTCGTGTTGCTACAAGTTGAGAAATGTATGCAATCTGGTATACACCTAAATGCACAAGATTGGAGATTTATTGTTGACAATATTCAACAATGGACTGCATTACACTATGATAAACAATAATTAAAAAATAAGTGGAATTAATTAAAAGCTGGAGGTTGACTAATATAACCATCCTTGACGATGATTTTTTTTTCAACTTTGCTCATATTGAAGGATGCTCACATTAGCTAGAGGTTAGGAGGTGCACATTAGTAGTTGAAAGTCCTTATCTAACATTGTAGACATTGCCCGAGATCTATTTTTTGCATTTGGATCTAAGACCAATAATAAAGGTAAACAGAAAGAAGGTAACAATAAATGGTAAAAATGAAAAAAAAAACTTCTTATGTGTTGTCATTCCAATGTATCATGAGGTTACCACTAAGAGAGTCACAAACAGGGCTTTAGAATTGTAAGACTAATCATTTCACTTCCATTATTGCTATTATTTCATGTTTTATGCATCTATTGCTATCACTGTTAAGAACTTCCATTTTTATTATAAGAAAATAAAAAGAAACTCTACATCTTTGCTTTGATTCAATCACCCATAAGCCATCCAACAAATATTGTTGTTTTTTGAACTAGTGGCCTGCAAATTATTCATCACCTAAAATCTATTGTTTGGTAAAAGAGTCTTCTTCTTGCCCTCTAGTACTCCCATGCAAGGATGGCAGCAATTAGAATACCTGTTTTACCCTAATAATTTTTCTATTACTCATACCCGACTTTTTTTTAAACCCCTTCCTAAACCTAACCCTATTAAAATTTTAACTACCTATTAAGTACACAAACCCTTATAAACATTCAACTTGAGTACCTGACCTTATTAAATTGCTTATTACAATTATAATAATAGGTTTGGGCAACAAGATATTAATAAAATGAAGAACGCATTAATACTAGATCTACCAAATATAGTCCAAGCATTGCTGGACAAGTCAGCATTGGCAGCAAAAAATTACCTCTAACACGTTCTAGACTATTTGGCTGATAAAATTTAAGACAAACCAAATGACCTAATAACCTAAGGAAAAAGAATTGAAAGAGAAATCAGGAAAGGAATCCCATCAACGCTGAACCCTACTTACGCAGCTGGGATGCTCATGAGGATCCCTCTTGTACATAGAGACGTATGTCGCTTTGAGGGCGCGGTAGCGTAGGTGGCAGCACTCGTAGCCGATGGAGTTAGCCCCGAGGTGGTAGACCCAGTCGGCGTACTCGATCGCGCGCTCGCTCCCCCGCCCACGAGAGGGCTCCTCTCTTATGCGTGCCTTTCCATGTCGTCCAGCTCCTCTCTGACAAGTCGACGACCACGAGAGCGCTCCTCACGGTCGCTCTCGCCCACGACGAGCTTTGAATGGCACGGGGAGCAGTGGGCAGTGAGCTGGCAACGACGGGCGACGAGATTAGGGATTTAGGGAATTGGGATTTGAAGACGAGTGGACGCTGGGAACTGGGGCAGCGGTGTGCGGCGGCGGCGGCGAGAAGCGGGGACGAACAGAATGGCGAGCATAGACAAAATTTTGTGAGCGGCGCCGGCGAGAGAGCAAGAAAAAGAAAGAAAAATCGGAGACAAATACAAACTGGAATAGTGGCAGCGGCGTCTCGGGTCCACGAGGCGTGTGGCGTCTGGGTTCGGCGAGCGCAGCAGTCGTATTAGGGCAGATCGAGGCCAGATGGATTATGCTTTTTGAACTTTTGCTGCAGAATTGTTGATTAAAAAATAGTTGACTGGCAACTTATTTGGTTAAAACAAAAATAGAATAAATTATTATGTTATAATATTACGCAGAGAAATATGAGATAATACTAATATTATTATATAATATAATTTTAATAATATAATAAATTTATACTTTGATATCATAACAAATTTATAATATATTTGATAAATACCAAAGTTATTATATACGATTAAATTATTTTTAGGCTACATAGATCATACTAATAAATTTAAAACAATATGATTATAAAATATATCTATCTTAATAGGATTTGATTGCTCTTCATCAATCTCCTCATCTTGATTATAATCATCTTCAGGAACAAAATCAGGAATAGCATCAACTTCTAGTTGCAAAGTTGGTCGTCGAAGCTAGTCACGATTGCAAAGCTAGTTGCCAAAGTCATGGAGCTGATCACGATTGCAAAGCTGGTCGCGAAACTGAGCTTGGTCGCCATATTCACGAAGCTGAGCTTGCTTACCAAAGTCACAGAGCTGGTCGTCGAAGTCGCAGAGCTGGTTGCCGGAGTCACGAAGTTGGTCACAAAGTCGCGGAGTTGGTCGCAGAGCTGCTCATAGATCTAGTCGTAGATTTGTTTGCGGAGTTGAGCTTGTCGTAGATCTAGGTTGCCGGAGTCACGGAGCAATAAGTCGAGCAAAGCTGGTTGGGGAGTTGAGCCCAGTCGAGCGAGTAGCGGACCTCGGCTGCTTTATTGTTGCTCCTCG
This sequence comes from Costus lasius, assembly GCA_027563935.2. Classification (NCBI taxonomy): domain Eukaryota; kingdom Viridiplantae; phylum Streptophyta; class Magnoliopsida; order Zingiberales; family Costaceae; genus Costus; species Costus lasius. The sequence goes on along the minus strand of CM050454.1, from coordinate 12,396,605 downwards.
GATGAGGAGATGGAACTCGGAAGATCTGAAGCTTCTGGTTGACCAAGGCAGAGGTAGTGGACGATTAGTGGAGACGGAGGCGGTGGATGATTGGATGAGGGGTTGGCAAAGCTTAGGCAACGTATGTGGAGAAAGAGCTCGAGAGGTCACCGGTAATGCACAAAGGTAGCAGCAACAACTTTTAGATTCTAGGAGAATTTAATTCTCCCCAACTTCCCAGCACAATTGGAAATCACTACCTCCAAGTTGGAAAGCAATCCCAAACAATTGTTTAAGATCTTCTTTTGCTACCCGTGCCAGCAAAAGCTGCTCGGAAGTGGCCCCAAACTGCGCCGGAGTTTAGCATATGCTTTTGTTTGTGTGGGTAGATGGCTATACTACGAAAATTGGCGTTATTTAAGGAAACATACTATAAATAAGGTAGTGGATATTGGGTAATGGGTAATAGACCCACTGGTGGCGGATGAGCATATTTAAATTAAAATTATATATATATATATATATATATATATATATATATATATATATATATATATATATATATATATATATATATATATATATATATATATATATGGACCTAATTGGTCATGCACCCATCACTAGAATTTGTCCATTTGTAGTTGAACCCCTTTGTCTTTGTTATTGATCTATGTCATCTTTGACCACTCTAATTGTGTGATCATAGCAACCTCCCCTTACCTTTATTATATCATTTATCATCTATGCATCAAATAATTGACTGAAAAAAATTCCCTAGTTCAATAGTTTCATTATGTTTATCAGAGAAAGAAGAATCGTATGAATTAAAACTAGTAGATTCAAATATATTCCAAATCTTTAAGTTCATAATCCACTCCAATATGTTTTAATTGAAACCAAATGCCTAATACCAAACCATCAGTCCGCTTGATCTAGGAATACTTTTAACCTAATTAATAATTTTGAAAATCTAGATTCTTTTGAAAAATCTAACTTGATCTACCTTGCAAATTGAGCCTAACCTTTCTAAATTTAACCTTTGATGACTCACTAAAAGTTAATTTCAGAAGATTTGATAATATATTGAAGGGATAACAAAAATTGTGTAGATATTGTAAAATCAAACCATATAGGCCAAGTTATAAATTTTAAATATTTTTGGAGACGATGCTCATCTACACTATTGAATTTGAATTATAGTACTCAAGTTAAGGGGTGTCTAAAGGTAGTTCTATTGTAACTCTCAACCTTAGGATGGTGACTCACTACCACATTTTTGCGTTAGCTTATGACCCTAAAGAGAGGACTTATCTGACGAGTTCTTACCTAAGAGTGGCTTGTAAAATACGTTGATGTAGTTCTTCCAAAATTCATTTGATTTATTATTCACTCTTTTAAAGTAGTATTGAGTATACATAATACAAAGCAACTCAATGGTCTTCCTCAAATAGTAAAAGAATTGACATACCTATGCATGCATGCCAAGCCAAACATGGAAAGAGCTACTAGAACAGCATGACACGCGGGCAAAGTAGGACACACACAAAATTTTCCCTTTTTTCCTATTTTTTTTCTTTTTTTTAATTTTTTCTTCTTTTGTTTTCTGATTTTCTTGAATTTTATTAATATTTTCTTATTTTTTAAATATTTCCTTTTTTTCATATCATGTGTTAGGCTTGGCCATAGTTTGGAAAAGTTAGGTCATATAGCATGCGAGGTTAGTCTATAGCTTTAAATAGTCATGTCGTGTCATTTAGTATTAATCTAGCTAATTTAGCACAATTCTATCTGGTTTAGTTAGTTTTAGCTCAATTCAATTGATATGAGATTGATTCCCTATGTCTTTGAACTAGGGTCTAGTTTGCATGTTATACATCAATTTAACTATGCTTATATATAAACTTAACATGCAGATTGATCAATTTTACCCAACTTGCTTTTGATAATTGCAAATTAATTAGAAGTTTATAGCATCTCAAAAGGTAAGGCCGTAAATTAGATTTTTTAAGATAAAATTTGTTATTCCTGATTCAGTTGATTTACTAGAATAGCATCTTGTGCTATGATATTATTAGCCTATTTGCATATAGACTATTGAGTTGAATAGATTTACTATTATGGTACATATATTTAGAGTTATATTTTATACATCTCCATGACACATTCTACATTGATATAGTATATTAACTAAAGATATTCACAAGCTAGATATGGGGTTCATACTAGAGCATGCCAATGGACCCATGATGCAGATAAAATAACCCAGTTCTATGATTATGATCGTAACCAAAATCATAGCCTAGTCGTGAAATCTACTATGTAGAATACTCATCAAGATTATGCCCGTGACCAAAATCATGACCTACCTATGATGCCTTTTGTGAAAATTGCACACCAAGATTACGATCGTGACCAAAATCACAGCATGCCCATGATTCCTTCTATGAAGATTGCACACCAAGTTTACAGTCATGACCATTGATGTAATGGAGAGCAACGCTTTAAAAATATATATATAGGCTAATGCAGAAGTGTAAGAAAATTGAAATTAATGTCTAAATCTAAACAATGCATAAGCAACTAAAATAAGTGTATAATTGTAAAACTACAAAAATTAGAGAAGATGAGGTTACCTCTATGCTCTTTGAAACCAAAGGATAGCCACTTTCTGTCTTGGTCCGGTTCAAGATCCCTTGCGAATGTCAACGATAATTCCCAGTATTTGGGTTACAACATACTAGGGATGATAGTCGGGTTATTTTTTAGCGGGTACCTGATCTACCCAAACTAGATTATAAGTAATCGAGTTCAGGTAAGGTATAGGTAGTATATATACTACTCGATTTGGGTTCGAGTAGTATAGGGTTCAGGTTCGGGTTTGAGTAGTATAATAATAATTTATAATCTAAATCTCCCCTCTCTCTCTCTACCAATTGCCCTAAAATAAGAAATCCAGTAGCGGCCAACCCCTTTGCTACCAACTCTCGTCGTTGCCTCCAACCCTCATTGCCTCTGCCAGCCCTGTTCTCTACCAACTCTCGTCACTGCTAGTCTCGTCATCGTTGCCAGCCCCTTTGGTTACCAACTCTCGTCGCCGCCAACCCTCGTCGTCGCTGCAAGCCTCATCACCTTCGACACGTCTCTCGTCGCCGCCAGCCCTCATCATCCCCACCAGTCCTCATTGTCATCGTCGTCTCCGGCAATAAGAAGCCAACGGCAAGGGCCAGGTGATGACATGCAAATATATGATATATCGTGACTCATTTCTGTTATTATTTTGGAATAAAAAGCACACTTTGTCTCATTTAATTCCTTAAATGCTTTATATTCTTCAGAGTCTTCACTTTTCCTTTGTTTTATTATAATGTAGGTATTTTGCCTCAAAATTGGTGGAATTTGGAGAATCTGAAGATATGGGACGATCCCTCATGATGAGATGAAGCTACACGCCAAATTTCAGATTAAACGGAGCCTTCTATAGGATGCATGGTCGTGGGTGTGTACCCATGCACGGCCGTGCATGATCTGACTATCCCAGGCTTCACCGAGCCGTACACGGACATGGCCGTGCATGGATGCACGGCCGTGAAGAGTAAGTTTTCCAGCCACTGAGCCGTACACGGGCATGACCGTGCATCTATGCACAGTCGCGTATCGTCTCGCGAACTGCACGACAGACGCCTAGTTTTTCGCCCATAACTTTCTATTTGGGAAGCAGAATTGAACGAAATTTTGTGGAGACCTTCCTAACTTAGCTACGCACGTTTTGGGACCAGAATCATCGGATTTGATCAAGCGGTTGAGGAGAACAAAGTGAAATGGAGAGACCTAGGGCTTTTGGGGTGATTTTCTAGGCGACAACATTGTTTCGGCGTGATTTTTCCTCCGTTCCGACGTGGATCTTCGTGCTGGACCTTCTTCCATCAAGGATCTACCCTTCCCTTTGGTTTGATTTCATTTGCATGAGAAATTTGATGAATTTCATGATGTATATGATAGCGTAAACTCTCTTTTCGGGGTTTGGGCGTAGCCCACTGTATGAATGTTGAATGTTATGACTTGATATATATATTTCTTTATTTATCTTTGTTCTTATTCATGTCTAGGATGTTTTCATTCATGTTTATGTACTGGCCATATATATGCATGCTTTAGATGTTGTGGGATGGATTCAGAGGTGAACAACAATCATCGAAACCTTTATATTAGTCTGGTGATTTCATTTAGCGAGAGCACTCGAAATCACCCGAAGAACCCTAATCCTCCATAGAACCTATTGGGTCCGCTTAACCTGGTAAACCACGAGAGTAGGAGACTTGGGTTAAGTCGGATACCGGTCAGTGTCCTAAGAGGGAGCGTGTCTGTACCCTATGAAGGATTACCTTGAGAACATAGGTAAAACTATAATTAAAATATCAAGCTTTAATATTTCTTCATACTTCAGTGTGGTGAAACCCAATACCCCGAGCTTCTCTCATAAGTTTAAAACCCCGTTAGCTTTGCTCTTTATTCTGTCTGCTTTCAATCTGCTTTAGTTTAATCTCTTGCACTAGGATACTAGTCATTCTCCCATTAATCACTGACCTAGCTATTGGTTATCTGATCAGTTAGTACTTGACCCCTAGTCCTCGTGGGATCGATACTTATTGCATTACGCGATAGACCGTGCACTTGCGGCAGCAACCATTGAGGCCCTATCAAGTTTTTGGCACCGTTGCCGGGGACTAGGTTGCCAATATTAACATGATTAGAAGATTAATAGACTAGGTTTAGTTAGATTTTATTTACTTTTTATTCTGTCTATTTTCTGTTTATTTGCTTTTTGTTTTTAGTTGTAATTTTTGTTTGGTGCGGTGCTACTAATCTCTTTTGTTCAAGGTACTTGTTTATGCCCAGGAATACTGTCAGAACAGGAGAATTTGTACCTGCAGATCCGGAGATAGAGCATACTTTCCGTTTGATCAGAAGAAATTTGAAAAGATTAAAGCTTGAAGGAAAATTTTCTGACAATCAAACAATAGAAGCCAACCGCTTTTTGAAAGACTTTGCAGCACCCACCATCTCTGATGTGCACTCGAGCATATCGCGACCTGCTATCGAAGCTAACAACTTCGAGATCAAGCCATCACTTGTACAAATGGTGCAATAGAACCAATTCAGTGGAGCAGCCACTGATGATCCTAACCTTCATTTATCTATCTTTTTAGAATGCTGTGATACTCTTAAGATTAACGGTGCTCATCCTGATGCTATCAAACTAAGACTCTTCCCTTTTTCCCTCAGGGATCGAGCTAGGGCGTGGTTGCAGTCTTTACCACAAGCATCTATCACGACGTGGGAACAATTATCTCAGGCTTTTCTGTCAAAGTATTTCCCACCGAGCAAAACAGCCTAGCTCAGGAATCAAATCACCAACTTTGCCCAACGAGAAGGAGAGTCTCTGTATGAAGCATGGGACCTATTCCAAGAACTACTGAGGATGTGCCCGCACCATGGTCTACAGAAATGGGTGATCATTCACACCTTCTACAGTGGATTGCTATACCAGACCAGACTTTTTGTAGATGCTGCTGCTGGTGGGGCGTTAATGAACAAGAACTATGATGATGCGATGGAGTTGAAGACATGACCCTCAACCATTATCAGTGGTCAGGAGAGAGGAGCCAACCAGTTCGAAGTTCAGGGAAGTTTAATATGAATGTGATTAACTCCCTAGTAGCCAAAGTAGATTCACTTTCTTCTAAACTTGACTCTATAAATGTTTCTACTTCTAATTCTATGACCTGTGATGTTTGTGGAGTGACAGAACATTCCTCTGATGATTGTCATATCTTGAGCACTCCCTCAGAACATGTCAATGCTATTGGGAATTTCAGGAATCAGAACGACCCTTACTCGAACACATACAATCCAGGATGGAGAAATCATCCTAATTTCTCCTACAAGTTAAACCAAGGGCAAGTCCCTCCTGCAAATTTTTCTAATCAAAATTTCTCTTCTAATTTCAGGCCTCCTCCTGGAATACAACATCCATATGCTAATCAAAGACAACAAGATCCTCCACAGAAATCTAGGCTAGAGTCAATGTTGGAAAATTTCATGGCAACTCAAATGAAGCACAATGATTCTATAAGTGAGCAAATTCACCAGTTGAACATGAAGGTGGACTCTGTCTCCACTCACTCGAAAATGATGGAAAACCAAATCACGCAACTGGATCAAAAAACCAGTTCGCTCCAAGAGAGAATCGACTTCAATGAGCACTGTAATGCGATTACAACAAGGAGCAGGATTCAGCTAGAAGACCCTAAGGTGCCCAAACCTAAGGAAAGGACAAAGCCAACTTCATCTAAGGAAATTCCACCTGAAGAGGACTCTGCAGTTAATCCAGAGTCAGAACAGCAAGGCTTGAATGCACCGAACGAGCATGTTTACATTCCACCTCCACCATACAAACTGCATGTCCCTTTCCCTCAGTGGCTAGCTAAGGCCAAGCTAGATCAGTAGTTTGGAAAATTTTTGGAGGTATTAAAAAATCTCTATATCAATATTCCTTTTACTGACGCTCTTTCACAAATGCCAGCATACGCCAAGTTTTTAAAAGAAATCCTATTCAATAAGCGAAAGATTGAGGAGCAAGGAACAGTTGCCCTAACCGAAGAATGCAGTGCCATCCTCCAAAATAATCTTCCAACTAAACTCAATGATCCAGGGAGTTTTTCCATCCCATGTCAAATTGGAAATATGCCTTTTGATAGAGCTCTATGTGATTTAGAAGCTAGCTTTAGCTTAATTCCATTGTCTATCTGCAGGAAGTTGGGTATGGGTGAAATGAAACCCACCTCTATATCCCTCTAGCTAGCCAACCGGTCAGTGCGCAGACCAGTCAGAATCATTGAAGATGTACCAATAAAGGTTGGAGAATTCTTCATCCCTGCAGATTTTGTGGTGCTAGAGATGGAGGAGGATACTCGACTACCCATCATCTTGGGGCGCCCCTTCCTCGCGACCGCTGGCGCCGTTATTGATGTGAAAAATGGGAAATTGGCACTGAATGTTGGTGAGGAGAAGTTAGAATTTGACTTGCCCTCTACCCTGAAAAAACCATCTTTTGCAGGGGCTTGCTGCAACATGGAAACAACGGAGGACAATGTTGAGCTCACTTCACCAACCATCAAAGATACTTTGGATGTCTGTCTGCTGAGTGATGAAGACAAGATTGATACTGATGAACCTCAAGACCAAGTGAAAAGTTTGGGGACTGTCAACACTGAGAGATTCAGAAGACCACAGTCCGAGAGTCTTGGAGAGGTTAAGTCTGGTCCTTCTGCAAAGAAGGAATTAGAATTTAAACCTCTTCCAGATAATCTTAAATATGAATTTCTTGATGCTAACTCCACTTGTCCTGTGATAATTAGTGCTGATCTGAATGCAGAGGAAACTAGGAAGCTACTGAAAGAATTGCGCATCCATAAACAGGTAATTGGGTATTCATTAGAAGATATCAAAGGAATTAATCCTTCGTTCTATATGCACATGATCTTTTTGGAGAGCGACAGTAAAGCCTCTGTAGAGTTTCAACGCCGTTTGAACCCAAATATGAAAGAAGTGGTCAAGCAAGAGATATTGAAGCTACTTGATGCAGGGGTCATCTACCCAATATCAGACAGCGAATGAGTAAGTCCGGTGCACATTGTGCAGAAGAAGAGTGGAGTTACTGTAGTCAAGAATGAGAACAATGAGCTTATCCCCACCCGCACTGTGACTGGATGACGCATGTGCATCGACTACAGGAAGCTAAACAAAGCCACACGCAAGGACCACTACCCACTTCCATTTATTGACCAGATGCTGGAGCGGCTAGCAAAGAATTCTCACTGCTGTTTCCTTGACGGCTTCTCAGGATTTTTCCAGATTCCTATTCATCCGGAAGACCAGGAGAAGACTATTTTCACCTGTCCTTATGGGACATTTGCTTACCGCCGAATGCCGTTTGGGCTATGCAACGCCCTAGCTACCTTTCAAAGATGCATGGTTTCAATTTTCTATGATTTTATAGAAAATATAATGGATGTTTTCATCGATGATTTCTCAGTTTATGGTACTTCATTTGATTTTTGTTTGGCTAACCTCTTTAAAGTGTTAAAAAGGTGCGAAGAAGTCAACCTCATCTTAAACTAGGAGAAGTGTCATTTTATGGTACGAGAAGGGATAGTGCTTGGACACCTAATCTCAGAACGCGGCATCGAGGTCGACCGGTCCAAAGTAGATGCCATTGAAAAGATGCCACCACCTTCATCTGAAAGGGAAGTTCGAAGTTTTCTTGGGCATGCAGGTTTTTATCGTCGTTTTATAAAAGACTTTTCTAAAATTGCTAGGCCATTGACTAATCTGCTCGCTAAAGATGTTTCTTTCTCCTTTGATCAGGACTGCATGACATCATTTGAAAAATTAAAGAAAGCATTGATCTCAGCCCCCATCATGCAGCCACCAGACTGGTCACTCCCGTTCGAGCTTATGTGTGATGCCAGCGACTTCGCAATCGGGGCGGTTCTAGGACAACGGGAGGACAACAAGCTACATGTAATCTATTATGCTAGTCGGACATTGAACTAGGCTCAAATCAACTACGCTACTATGGAAAAGGAGTTCCTTGCTATTATCTTTGCTTTTGACAAATTTAGATCCTATGTCATTGATTCGAAAGTGATTGTTTACACTGACCACGCCGCTATCAGGTACCTCTTGGCAAAGAAAGACGAGAAGCCAAGGTTAATTCGCTGGATCCTCTTGCTTTAGGAATTTGATCTGGAGATCCGCGACAAGAAAGGCTCAGAGAACTTAGTGGCTGATCACTTGTCACGATTACCAAATGATAAAAAAGAAGAAAAGAGCTGTCAAGACATTAACGATTATTTCCCTGATGAACAGCTCTTAGCTCTGACAAGAATCGAAGCACCCTAGTATGCTGACTTTGTTAATTATTTAGTATCTGATATCATTCCCTTCGATCTTTCATGGCAGCAAAAGAAGCAATTTTTGCATGACGTCAAACACTATTATTGGGATGATCCTCTTTTATTTCGACGATGTGCTGATGGGCTTTTCCGATGCTGCATACTCGAGGAGGAAGTCCAGGATGTCTTACACTCATCTCCTTACGCCGGGCGGGGGGGGGGGGGGCACGCTAGTGCTTCCAAGACGGCCTTCAAAGTGTTACAATATGAACTTTACTGGCCCACTATCTTTCGGGATGTCAGCCGATTCATCACCCGTTGTGACCAGTGTCAGCGGTCAGGGAACATCTCCAAACGAGACGAGTTACCATTAAATAGCATCCTGAAGCTGGAGATCTTCGACGTATGGGGAATAGACTTCATGAGACCATTCTCATCATCTTGTGGACATCGATTCATCCTGGTAGATGTGGACTATGTTTCTAAGTGGGTGGAAGCCTCAGCTGAACACACATCTGATGCGAAGGCGGTAACCAGAATGCTTAAGCGCACCATTTTCCCTAGATTTGGTGTACCGCGAGTATTGATCAGCGATGGGGGATCTCACTTTCTGAATCACAAGTTAGCCTCCTTGTTGAAGAAATATGGGGTAACCCACAAAGTTGCAACCCCTTATCATCCACAAACCAGCGGGCAAGTAGAAGTCTCCAATAGAGAAATAAAGAACATCTTGTAGAAGACAGTCAACTTCTCGCGAACTGATTGGTCAATGAAGCTAGATGATGCACTTTGGGCTTATAGGACAGCCTTTAAGACCCCTCTGGGAATGTCTCCCTATCAGCTTGTGTATGGAAAATCATGTTATTTGCCAATTGAAGTCGAGCACAAAGCCTATTGGGCAATCTGAAAACTGAACTATGACCTCCAAAGTGCCAGTGAAAAGAGAAAGCTTCAACTCAATGAACTGGATGAAGTCCATCTCTCCGCTTATCAAAATGCGAAGATCTACAAAGAACGAACAAAGAGATGGCATGATCAGCACATAGTGATAAAGAATTTTCACATGGGAGATCAGGTTCTTCTGTTCAACTCTCATCTGAAACTCTTTCCTGGAAAATTGAGGACTCGATGGTCTGGGCTATTCATTATAAAGAAAATCTTTCCACATGGAGCTGTTGAAATTTGGAGCCAAAGAACAGGGAATTTTAAAGTAAATGGCCAACAATTGAAACTCTACTTCGAACATGATATCATCGACAAGGGCCTCTCTTTGCATATATCTGATCCTCCATCGCTAGATCCACCATGAGCATCACGCTGGTCAAGCTAGTGACCCTAAAGAAGTGCTTGTTGGGAGGCAACCCAACCTCTAGTTCACTATTTCATTTTCTCATTTATTTTCATCATTTAGACGTTGTTATTTTCTAGTTTTTATTTCATATTTATGCTCTCAAAGCTGCACCATGCTGAAGGGAATTTTTCTGGATTTTTCAGGAATCACCGAGCCATACACGGTCGCACCCGTGCATCCATGCACGGCCGTGCACAGCTCGGTTAACTCTTCTGCACATGCGACCGAGCGCTGCACGGGCATGGGCGTGAAGGTGCACCGCCGTGATGCGTAACGAGCTCCGCATACGCCCTTCACCGAGACATGCACGGGCATGCCCGTGCACCGATGCACAGCCGTGCATCGTAAGTGAATTCCGATGCTTTCTTTGGCCGAGCGTCACACGGTCTGGGCTGTGTACGCGTGCACGCCCGTGCATGATTTTCTTATAAGGAGCACCGTCTGTACACCCACGTACACACCCGTGTATGCAACCCTAGCGCCGCCGCCATCATCCCGATCCGCCACCTCCGGCGCCCGATCAACCGCCGGTGAACTTCCATTGTCTTCCCCATCCTCCGGTGACTCCTTCCCCCAACTTTTCAGCGTCGATCCGTGCTTCCGCCGCCGTTCGCCGCAACCCTAGTTCTTATCGCCGCCCGCTGTTCCGCAGCCGTCGACCCTGCTTCTTCGACTCCGACGCTCCCGACGCCTCTCCACCACCTGCTATTACCTTCCCGTCACCTCCCTTCATCGTCAGGATGTCCCGACGCAAACAGGTCACTTCCAAACACCGAGCCTCCTCTTCCAGCGGCGCCGCCGTTCAACATCCACCGCTTGTTGCTCCTCCAACTCCCTATGGAATCATCTATAGAGATCCTGAGCAGCTTGCCAAACTCACTACCCTCACACGCCGTCCGGTGGTCACTACACGATTTTTGGATCATGCTACGCTGAGCACACTGGGATTCTACGAGAATGTGAAATGGCTCTTTCAACGTGTGGGGTGGGATCAGTTCTTCACTATCTGCTATCCTACCTACATCCCTATTGTACTGGAATTCATGTCTTCCATGGAGTTTCATTCTAGCATTCACACTGACGATGATGATGGCAATCTTTCCTTCCGGCTCAACAACACTGAGTTTGTGCTTACACTGACAGAGCTGAATTCTATCTACGGCTTTCCTACAGATGGGACGAGACTCACACCAATTGAATTTTAAGCAAGCAACTTCTGGGCCAACTTGACTGGCTTCCGACCCTTTGACACCAGGACAGCTAGGGCTACCTGTCTGAGGAACCCTCTGGTGAAATATGTGCACCGTGTCTTGGCACATACTATTTTCGGCCGAGGAGAGTCTGATGGTCTTGTTCGAGCATCTGAGCTTTAGTTTCTATGGGTGATGTTGCATGGGGTCCGACTCAACACTACCTTTCACTTTGCCAAGCAACTCCAGAAAGTGTCGAGGGCACCGAAGGGTGCCATTGCTCTCAGGGGACTTCTTACCCCCACTAGCTTTTGCAGTAGGGATCCATCCCTACTAGATGGAACAAACCCGGGGAAACAGCCGACTTGATCTTGATTCCTGCATCTCCATGCGAATGATAGTTAAGGAGGGAGAATTCTACAGTCTAGTCTTCCCCGGAAGTGATGTCAAGCTACCACTGCCAAATCTCGCGCGCACCACAGTTCGCGAGCAGCAAAACTGGAGAGTTGAGGCAGTCGAGGATCAGGACGTGCCCCTTGCGACTGAGCCTCCACCCCCTTCGCAGCAACCTTCTACCCAGCTTGACCGCATAGAGACTATGATCCGCTTTGTCCGAGACGCCCAGCAAGAGACTCACCTGTCCGTCGATGAAGGAAATGATCAGATTAACCAACTTGAGACAGAGGTGGAACGCCAAGGACGAGTGCAATCCTCTATATTAGAGTCTGTGCATGACCTTCAGGCGAGACTTCGTCGGCACTGGGGATGAGCATCATCGGTTTCACTCATCACTTGGTCAGCTTTCTGTTTTTCCAGTAGTTTTCTTTATTGTAGTTGTTTGTTTTCTTTAGTCAACTCTTGCTAGTTTTAAGTTTGTCACTTCTATTTCTTGCATGCTTTGTTAGTTAGTTATATCAACATCTTTAGTGTCTTGCCCAAACCCTACTTTTCTACACGCTATTTGCTTTGTTTTATGGTATTGAATTGTTCTATGAGCACTTGATTGATTGGGATGAGAATCTTGACTTTTCTTTGCCAACAGTCTATAATGGTTTTGGGTTGCACATTTGATTCTTTGGTGTAATGTAGTTGATTGATGTACTTAAATCAATTCATTATTGGTATGATCTTGTAGAGTATGCCTGTTATTTCACTTTACCCTTGATATACATCTCATGTGTAGCGAATGATTGTATCTTGCTTCAAATATCTACTTCAATTGTGCACTCTGTCATGGGAGTCAGAAATAATAATAGTGGTACCGAAGTGTTCTTGTACACTACACAATGTACTTCCACTTGACACTATTCATAGCACTCCAATAGAAACAAAGACAGTGGTACCGAAGTGGTACCGAAGTAAAGCTTGGCACTTGGCACTGTCCAGCTCTTATATAAAAAAAAAGGCACCACATAGGGACTATGTGGTACTAATGCTATCTTTCCCATGACTTAATGTACAATCACTCCCCATTTGAATGCTTGATCAATCATATCATTAATGTGAAATGTATTGTAGAGGTTTTTGGTAAAGTAACTTTGCATACTCTAATAGATTGCATTCATGATAATTGGTTTAATTTGTTTCCTATACTGCATTATAACCTGAAGACTTGTTGTGATTAACCTACAACCTAAATAGACCACTTTAAGCTAATTGAGATTCTCTATTTCATGTCATCACTGTGTTCTAGACAATTCAATTGCTTGAGGACAAGCAAAACTTTAAGTCCGATGTATTTTGATGACATGCAAATATATGATATATCGTGACTCATTTCTATTTTTATTTTGGAATAAAATGCACACTTTGTCTCATTTAATTGCTAAAATGCTTCATATTCTTCAGAGTCTTCACTTTTCCTTTGTTTTATTAAAATGTAGGTATTTTGCCTCAAAATTGGTGGAATTTGGAGAATCTAAAGATATGGGATGATCCCTCATGATGAGACGAAGCTACACGCCAAATTTCAGATTAAACGGAGCCTTCTATAGGATGCACGGTCGTGGGTGTGTACCCATGCACGGCCGTGCATGATCTGACTATCCCAGGCTTCACCGAGCCGTACACGGGCATGGCCGTGCATCCATGCACGGCCGTGAAGAGTAAGTTTTCTAGCCACCGAGCTGTACACGGGCATGACCGTGCATCCATGAACTGCACGACAGGCGCCCGGTTTTTCGCCCATAACTTTCTATTTTAGAAGCGGAATTGAATGAAATTTTGTGGAGACCTTCCTAACTTAGCTACGCACGTTTTGAGATTAGAATCATCAGATTTGATTAAGCGGTTGAGGAGAAAGAAGCAAAACGGCAAGACCTAGGGCTTTTGGGGCGATTTTCTAGGCGACAACACTGTTCCGGCGTGATTCTTCCTCCGTTCCAACGTGGATCTTCGTGTTGGACCTTCTTCCATCAAGGATCTACCCATCCCTTTGCTTTGATTTCATTTGCATGAGAGATTTGATGAATTTCACGATGTATATGATAGCATAAACTCTCTTTTCGGGGTTTGGGCGTAGCCCACTGTATGAATGTTGAATGTTATGACTTGATATATATATTTCTTTATTTATCTTTGTTCTTATTCATGTCTAGGATGTTTTCATTCATGTTTATATACTGGCCATATGTATGCATGCTTTAGATGTTGTGGGATGGACTGAGAGATGAACCACAATCATCGAAACCCCTTAGATTGGACTTGTGATTTTGTTTAGCGAGAGCATGCGAAATCACCCGAGGAACCCTAATCCTTCACAGAACCCATTGGGTCCGCTTAACCCGGTAAGCCACGAGAGTAGGAGACTTGGGTTAAGTCGGATGCCGGACCGTGTCTTGAGAGGGACCCTAAGAAGGATTACCTTGAGAACATAGGTAAAACTATAATTAAAATATCAAGCTTTAATATTTCTTCATACTTCAGTGTGGTGAAACCCAATACCCCGAGCTTCTCTCATAAGTTTAAAACCTCATTAGCTTTGCTTTCTATTCTGCATGCTTTCAATCTGCTTTAGTTTAATCTCTTGCACTAGGATATTAGTCATTCTCTCATTAATCATTGACCTAGCTATTGGTTATCTGATCAGTTAGTACTTGACCCCTAGTCCTCGTGGGATCGATACTTATTGTATTACGCGATAGACCATGCACTTGCGGTAGCAGCCGTTGAGGCCCTATCACCAGGTAGAGGCGGCGAAGAGGGGGAGGAGCTAGTCGATGACGAAGAGGGGGAGGAGGTAGCCACTGGCAAGGGCAATGCAGATTTGGGCAAGTGGAGCTTAGGGTAAAGAGTAATATCGGGTAATTGTTGGGTTCGGGTAATATTCCGGTATTGAAAATATTAATAGGGTCGGGTTCAGGTAGAGAGTTTAGAAAGATAGCAGGTAGTTAATCGGGTATGGGTGATAGAAAACATAATCAGGTTCGGGTATGGGTAGGGTAAACATAGCGGGTAGTTATGGCTGTGATAATTTTCACATATAGGCCATAATTTTCATGAAGCTCTAATTTGCTTGAAATTTTATGGAAAACATTGTCTTGATGTCTATAATCCACCCATGTGCTCAGATCTTTTAAATTCCATAATAAAATTAGTCATTTTCTTGAAATGTGGTAAAAATGAATAGCGTTAAAGATTCTAAAAAATTACAAGTATTTAAGTCAAAATAAGTATGAACATGATAGATAAGAGAGAGATTTTATAGTAAAAATATATTAAAAATACTATATAAATGTAAGACATCAGTAACTTAGTCATTTTTGTTCCCTTTCCTCTATATTATCAACGCTCTTTCTCCTTCCATCTAATCCCTCAGAGCTATGTTATCCAAGTTTTTATAAAGTTTCTCTTGAAATCGGCATACTAATTCAACAAGAGATTGTTTGTCTTTAGTTGTCATTTCAGGACTATAGAAGCGCGTCGACCTTTTACTATCCCATGGAATGTCTAAGTGCTATGCTTAGCTAAAAATTGGCCCTTCCACTTGGTTACATTTAATTTTCTGGAGTTGGGTGTCATGGTTCATGCATTTATCCTTCCATTTCTCAAACACACATTTCGATTGTGATTTATGCATGCTTTCTCGAAAGGATTTCTATTGTGCAGGCTTTTAACTTCCCTATTCTATATACACTCTACAGTTTTTTATTTTAATCCCCTCCCACATAACCACTGTCAACTTGTGACACATGTTGGCAAGCGTGTTCACCACCCTAATGGTGCAATAAATGAAGCTGACGACCCCAATCCGACCATTTCGTCGTTTTATATGTTATTATCATTATGGTTAGTGTGATGCCTAAAACCAATTGGGTCGGGCTGAGGGAAGACTAGATCGGGCGGCGGCCCAATCCATCCTCACCGAAGCTCTGGCCGGCCCAGAACCAATGCTCGTCTTAGACGCGGAAGCGGATCAGAAGGACGTCATCCTCGGCGCTATCTTCGGCGATGCCGATGGTGCCTCCGGCTTGGATGACGGCGAGTCCGGATCGAGGATGGAGGCGTGATTCACGCGCATGATCCCTGGGCGGCGAACGAGACAGAGGATCGAGAGAAGGAGCTCTACCTGTGAGAGGAGATCCATCGTGAGGACGAGGATCGACGGAAGCAGAGGTACTTTCCGAGGATTCAACAAGCGTAGGCGAAGAGGTTCGCCTTCTCCCTTCCGGTCGGCTACGAGGTCAGGAGAGGGATAGATTCGAGCGACTATAAGTCTGCGGCAAGTGGCGCCGCCGCCGTGAGCGAGTAGGAGCGAGAGCAAGGGTTTTATGTAACTGATTAAGAGGTTAATCAGAGAAATTTTCCCTACTCTTTATCTTCTCCGGTGTCGGAGAGTTTCTCTGGGTTTTCCGGCACGAAAGCTCCTGACTTTGTCTTCATCATCTAAGGCAGCGGAAGCTCCTGGCGACGAAGGCCGAGGTCCGAACCTGCCGCATGCCCCTTTACCCGCCCCTTTCTGCTTCGGCTCCAGCGTCAGCGCTGACACAACTCGAACACAAGCAGCATTCGAAAGGAGCAGACGAGCGTTTCGAACGAACGACATTTGAAACAAGGAGGAAGTCAACACCAGTCAAAATCAAAAATTGCAGCGGCGAGTTTTTGGATTTTGCACGCAATTCGGAGCAAAATCTAGTGACGTGGACGAGCTGAATAATGGGGGCGTGACATTTGGTATCAGAGCGGACCCGTTCCTGACAAGATGGTGACATAGGGGGACCGTTTGAATTAAGTCGAGGAGGTACTCGGCTTGACCGGAGATGGAGAACAAGGGGTTGTTCCCCGACTGGAGAACCTGCAGCAGGCCGTTGAGGAGCAACGGTTGCAAATTGCTGCACTTCAACGGGCGTTGGATGTAATACCCCGAGTTTAGTCCCACATTGTAAGTGGGAGAAACCAGTATATAGTATATAAGGCTTAGTGGGCTTGCTATTGTTAACTTAGGCTTAAGCATTTTAATAAATTGGGTCACGTTGCAAATCGGCTCACCAAGTTAATAAATAGTTTGCTTACTAAGCAGGTCGTAACAAATGGTATCAGAGCAAAACTTAGTCCTAAGCATGGTGGGAGGCCAATTGGAAAGGGCTACCAAGGATGGTGGAGCCGTCATTGGGCTGACCTCACATGCTATCGACTAAGGATGATTCCTGGGCATGTGATAAGGTTTGGGCTTGACGAGGACGTCAAGGCTTCAGTGGGGGAGATTGTAATACCCTGAGTTTAGTCCCACATTGCAAGTGGGAGAAACCAGTATATAGTATATAAGGCTTAGTGGGCTTGCTATTGTTAACTTGGGCTTAAGTATTTTAATAAATTGGGCCACGTTGCAAATCGGCTCACCAAGCTTACCGATGTAGTATTTAAGATATCGTTTCCATAGGGATGGATTGTCAAGTACCAAATCTTCCAATCTTTGATAGCTAAGCGATTGAAAATCTCGGTTGGTGATACAAACTAAGATAAAAGTGCAATAAAATAAAGGTCCTACTGATATGAGAGGAATCAAGAAATTGGGGTTCACCACGTTAATCGACTTATAAGCATAATGAAAAGTATAATGCTTCGATGATCTTTAGAAAACCAAGGACATGTCCCCTTGAGGCGTACCCCTCTCGGGTGCACAACTCAACAACTTAGTTAGTCTCCTACTCTCACGGTGGACTAAGCATAAGTAGATCGTGTTGAAATAGGACACGAAGATACCCCAAGTGGTCTCTATGACTCTCGTTGATTTCAATTCCCCGAGTAATAGAGCATACAGGATTGATCAAGGAGGATCCGTTGATTGTGATTCACCTCTCAGTTGTTACCACAATCAACTAAAGTGAAAACCGATCTGGCCAAGAAACGATAAACACGAATGAAACAAACCACGATCAAATGGTCTCGAAAGATACATCCAAAAGTAATTCTTAACATTAAGACTTATAAATCAAAAAGACGGGCTACGCCCAAATCCCGATCGAGGTTTTACTCTAATACATACATGGTTACAACAGCAACAAGACTTCCAATTAAAAGTAAGGAAACAGAACAAGGTAAAGAAGGGAAAAGAATCAAGACAAACTCCTTTCTCTCCTCCTCAATGAATCCTTCTTCTCCTTGGAATTACTTGCGTTCTTGCGACCAAGCCTTGGTTCTCGAGCGTAATCCTCCTCTCTTCCCCTAGAGCCCCGACTGGGCGCTCCGCCCCCGGGCCTCTGGGCGCCTCCGGACGCCTCTGGCCACCTCCCCCTAGAATTGAACCCATCTCTCTTATATATAGACTTCAAGGTGTCTCTTCAAGGTGTCTCTTCAAAGTGTCTCTTCAAGGTGACTCTTTAAGGTGTCCTCATTCATGAATGTCTTTCATTAAATCCTCATTCATGAATGTGTTTCATTAATTCCTCATTGATGGCGTGTTATCCTCATTCATGAATGTCTCCACATTAATGCTCTGTCTCTTGATATTTTCTTGATGGCATGTCGTTGGATAGTTGTTGATGGCGTGTCCCTTGATAGTTGGCAAAAAGTGCTAGATGCGGGTAAATTCTTACTCCCGTCGAAAGCCAATCTTCTTGTCAAGAATCCTGATTCACTCAGATATGTAAATGTACTTCCGTATAGCTCTAAAAGTGAGTGAATTATCATGTATTCAATAAACATGACAAGTAGTGAAGCTTTTAAAGAAAGTTAATGAAATAAGCTGGAAAGAGATGTAAAAGCATGAAAATAGGTCTCGATTCACGATGAAACATTAGTAAAAAAGACTACATAAATACGAGCCATCAGCGGTGCACTAACAGATGCAAGCAGAGCTCCTGGTGCTGCGCCTGGTGTTAGTGTTTATGCCCTAGGACCTCAGGATGGTCCATTGGGATATGTGTATCACATCTAGTTGATAGATGAGTTATCCTGGCATTGTCATTGTTATGCAAGTTTGTACATCTACGCATATGTACATTTGCATATACAATGTCACTAAGAGATAGATTTTATCTAGTCTCTGTGTTTATCCCTGGTTGAGAATCATGGTGGATATGGGACAGCTATGATTCACTTGAGGATTCATCTCCGTGTCACGAGATGAATATCACAATGACCTAGTTGTGCTTGTCCTAGACTTGAGGGCATTGGTATCTCTATATAGTGATTGATGTATTTTGATGCAACCTAACGCTTCGCCGTAAAAGTGAAGTCATAACGGTTGTCATTGGGTATGTCATAAGCTACATGAGGGATTCAATGTGCTAATAGAGGATTTGCCCCTTCTTTACGGGGAAGCTTGATTGTCCATGGCGCCCCTATATGGATGACTGAAAGTGTATGGCCATACCCAGGTGAGAACCTGATTTAGTCCTGCCATAATATTGGGATTAAGTGTGACACACTTGCCCAATCTGGACATCAGTTGGCAAAAGGACAAAGCTGCACTTGTACTGTCACAGTTTTAGGGGATGTCGATGATGACACCATTCTGATGACTTGGGTAGCAATGATGTACTGCTATGTGCTACTCATTGCTTGTGATGATTTAGTCATCACTGCCAACGTCTGAAGAGCCTACAACGTCGCACACCTAGACACTCGAATTCTCATACTGATCGTTTAGCCTCTGATCGAATCATTGTGTGACTCGGATCTTTTTGGGGAATCGATGCATTGAGAGTTTTATAGAGGAGATGATGTTTTATTTTAGTTCATGTTTGACCACGAGTTGACTCTAGTGGACCACGTTTGACCTATGTTGACCTGTTTTGTCAAAATGAGTCAAACAAGGGTCTTGGTGCAAGTTTGGGCTTGGCACTTTAGTCACATGAATAAAATAAAATTATTAATTGGCAAGAGAATTTTTCTCTTGGCTAATTAATAAGCTTGGGCGCAATTTACAATTAATAGTGTCTGCGGGGATTCGAACCCGTGACGCTGATCTGGTTAATTGTGAAAAGGCGCCTACTCATTATCCCACATGGGAAAAATCTCAATTGTGTGTCTGGCTCTGCTATTATAAATAGAAAGGCCCACCTGGGAGATTTTTGTACCAGACTCTTCTCATGTTTTTAGTTGTCGCCTCCCCTCTGCTCCCTGGCGTGAGGGTCCTAGAGCTGACGAGAATAAAAGTTTTTGCATCGAGGGGTTAGGACAAGTGGTAGTGCTACCCACTCCTTGTCGCCAACACCCCTTCTTCTCCTTGGCATTGGCGCAAGCTGAGAAGACAAAAGGCGTGGATCTCATCTCCCGAGGCTAGCACCACGTGTGGAGATTAGAGATATCTCGAGGAGTCCGTGTGTGCGCAATTGCAGAGGACGGGCCCTTGCGCGTTTTCATCATCGGCTGCTCCTAAAGTTGCTTCATAAGGTATTGCTCTTCACATCCTTCGGTTTTCTCTCATAAGTGATCCTGGTGTTTCTGGAATTCTGTTTCCGACCTCCGCTTCCACTGTGTTTAAAATTTTTCTGAGGTCCGGGGATTCCCAACAGTGGTATCAGAGGGAGGTTACGAGGCCCGAAGGTGTCTTTTCTACATGCGCCTACCCCATGTCATGAAAATCGTTTTCGAAAGTTTTATGCCATGAATTTTCTGTTGAAAATTAATTTCTTTTAATTCTCTCCTCTTAATCGTCTTCTGGTTTCGTTTTCTTCACATCTGGGATAGACCCTATGTGGAAGAATTTACTCCTCCTTGCGATCATGGGATAGACCCATGGCGCAAGACCCATAGGAGATTATGGGGCATGGACTGGGTGATTGTCCTAATCTCTGTGGGGTAAGGATTGCAAGGGGCGTCTACCCTTTGTAGACTCCTGAAAGGGGCGAGACAAAATAGAAGAATGATATAGAGTCGCTGAAAATTAATTGAAAGGGTTTTATGAAAAATTAAAGTGATTACTTGTTGATTTTTCATAGCATGTAGAATCTCATGAGTAATTCTATTTATGCATTTATGTTGTGATCAAAGTCAAGCCCTATTGTCATGCCTGTGATGTAACAATGTGAGGCCTGCGTGCCGTCTTTCAATTTTGTTTTTCAATTCTGTATTGTAATTTAAAAATTGAAGATTTTGAAGACGTTGTGGCATTTCTTTCTCTCTCCCTTGCGCATCTCTCAAGGTGGCGCAACCCATTACCTAGCTAAACCCTAGGGTGGCTTCTAGGGTTAAACCTAGGGGCGCATCTAGGGGGTGGCGGCTAGGGTTAGGGTTGGCACACCTCACCTCCCAAGGTGGCGCATCCCCTTATTTGACCTAACCTTGAGTGGCTTCTAGGGTTACCTAGTTGGTTCACTTAAGGGATGATGGATGGATAAGGTGATGGCGCAACCTAGGCAAGTAAGGGGGCTGACCTTCATCCTCTACCGAACCCTCATGGCTTCTAGGTCTCCTAGTGGCACATACATGGGTTCAAGGGCTGATGGTGAAGGAAAAGCAACCCAAGGGGGCTAGTCTTATTCCTTAACCGAACCATGGTGCATCCTAGGTTCTCCTAGGAGGCGCATGTTAAGGTTCAAGGGTTGAGGAAGAGGATTGGCGCTCCAAGCTTGCAAAGGAGCTGATCTTCTATCATTAGTCAGAAACTCAAAGTTCCTTTGGATGCTTCTTAAGTTCATGGGCTGATGAAGGAAGATTGAGCACCAAGGATGCTTAATGGCACATCCAGGCAAAGGGGGCGCACCTCTTGGTGGCGCACCTTGCAAGGGATGTGGTGTATCAAACAAAGAGGTAAGATACCTAGAGGAGGTGGCGCATGGATGTTTGGCCGAACCCTAGAAGGAGCCTAGGGTTTTCGAGCTATCTTCCAGGAAGAGATATGAGTTGGCCGAATCCTAGAAGGAGCCTAGGATTTGTGAGCTAGCTCACAGAGAAGACTCGGGCTGGTCGAACCTAAAGGGGATCTAGGGTTTTCCTGGATGGTGCCTTTAGGGTTCGCGAGCTGACCCATGGAGCTGAAGACCTAGGTAGTGCATCTCGGGGCCTTGGAGCAGAGCCCTTAGGGCACTCAGGGATGAGCTAAGGACTTGTTGGCATGGGCCCATGGCTCATAGCCCTTGGTAGTGCTAGGTGGCTAGGACTAGGTTTAAGGGCTTGTTACCCATGTTTTGGGCTTTGATCACATCATATTTACTATTTCTGCTCTATCATGCCTTTACTGCTTTGTTTTATTCCACCATAGGATTGCATGCCTGTATTGGTAGAATAAGATAAAAAGCCCGTGGTGCCGAGACCACAAAAATCCTCAACAAATCATATCAGGTCCCGTTACTTAGCCTTCTGACGCGTAACCCTCGTCAAACTGTCGATCGATGGTGTTGTGCACTGTTTCCCACCCTCGTGGGACACACCCATCTATCTTCAGGAGGCGTGTGGTGACAATAATTTCCCCAGTCCGGTTAAAACTCTGGACACGCCTTTCGCAAGGAAATTGTTGGCCCTGGGTATAACGGTCAGGTCAGACTTGACTAGGATTTTTCATATGTGGTGGTTCATATGATGAAATTTCTAGAGGCAGCCTCAAGAGGTTAGGACTTTGTGTTGTATCCAGCCCTCGCTGGACACAAAGTGCCTGAACTATCTTGAGAAGGGGAATTGCCGAGTAGCAATTGGCCGGCGAGCCTACCTCAGGAAGCATGTGTCACCTTGTGCAGTACATCCCACCCTCGTGGGACGCAGGGTCGTGTACGAAATGAGGATCCCATCTCACTAAGGAAGTCGGGCGACTTCTCGATCGAGTTTTGAGGATTATCGATTCGAATAAATTAGTGAGAAACAGTCATTTATAAAAAGCCAGAATAAATGATTGAAATGTAATACTGATCTGCTCTTGTTTGCATTGTAGATGGCTTCTACAAGCAATAACAACAGCAGACTGTCATTCCGTTCCTTCCTTGATAGGGAGAAGTTAACTGGAGTTAACTTCATGGACTGGTACCGGCACTTGAGGATAATCCTCAAGCAGGAGAAGAAGCTGTATGTCTTAGAGCAAGCGCTTCCTCCTCAACCGCTATCCTCAGCCCGCATGGCTGAACGGGATGCTTTTCGCAAGCATCAGGATGACGCCCTGGATGTTGGCTGCCTTATGTTAGCCACGATGTCATCTGAGTTGTAGATGTTGTATGAGGATCATAATGCATTTCAGATCATCACACATCTAAAGCAACTGTTCGAGTCGCAGGCTAGAACAGAAAGGTTTGAGACATCCAAGGCTGCTTTTCAGTGCAAGATGCCTGAAGGTACTCTAGTGGGACCACATGTACTCAAGTTGCTTGGGTACTTGTCACATCTCACTAGACTAGGACATCCGATGGATCAAGATGTGGCTACGGACCTTATTCTGCAGTCGCTGCCTCCGAGTTATAGCTCTTTTATCATTAACTTCAATATGAACAAAATTGCTTGTACTTATGAGGAGCTGCTAAAACTGCTGGAAGCGACCAAGAAGGAAATAGTCTGGTCCAAACCCAAGTCCGTTCTTATAGTCTCCAAAGACAGTAAGAAGCGGAAAAGGGGTAAGGGCAAGTCCAAGGCCAAGGCACTGAAGAAAGGCAGGGTGAGGGAGAACAAGTGCTTCAACTGTGGCCAGGAGGGCCATTAGCGCAAAGACTGTAAGCATCCTCAGAAAGAGATGAAGAGAAGTAACCCTTCGTCTTCAGGCTCAGGTAATTTTATTACCAAATCCTATATTATCTATTTCCATACATGGGTATTCTATACCGCATGGTGAGACTGATATTTGCAAAAATATGCAAGAGCTCCAGAGAAATAGGACATGGATGACAGTAAGAAGATCCAACTAGGGCATTGATGCTGCCGAGCTATTTTTCTTTTGTCATTGATAGGATTGTTTTGTTTTTGCAAATATGTAATTGACATTGTATCTATTCCTTCGGAGTAGAGTTTTTGGAATAAAAGGAATTTGACATTCTTTTCATTTGCAAAATCTTTTGTCATTACATTGTGCAAAACAATGAGGTAATAAAATAATTTAAATTTAATAAGTGGTTCAAATTGAATGCCAATCTTCTGACCCCAGACATTTTATCATAAACAAGTAATGCATCCACTGACTTCATTCACATGAATTCTTAGATTCGAACTCCTTCAAGGAGATTGACTATCTTAATCTCTTTCAAGATGTCATAGATGGGCAAAGACTGGTTTGTTGATAAATGTTTTTCACCAAGTGAGGTGAAGTGGTCTAAAAGGTCAAAAGATAGGAATTCGTGAAATTATCAAAATATTTATGGAACCAGCTTATCAAAATTCATAAGTGATCTTCAGTCCAGGTTGGATGAAGAGTACTTGAGCCACAGGTAACTATCATAGTGAGTATGAGGTCTGCTCATAGCTCATATCTCCTAAAGAACACCTTGGAAGGTGGTTCAAGTGGAAGGAATTGAAAGTCAACCATATCTCTACTGAGGTTATGCTGATAGTTTCTTCGACACTGAACTATTTCATCTCAAATGTATCTCTAGGTAAGGAGATGACATGACTAATTATCAGGATCTATAGATGTGAGACTTTGGGGGTCATACATCTGAATCTAGTGACATAGAATCAAGATCTGATAATTGTAAGTGGGGTATCCTAAATTGACTTAGGGATACTAATTTCTATAGACCCACAGGAGAACAAGCGATTGTTGCTCTTGATGTTGTTTTTCTTAGAAATGTATTTCCTTGAAAATGGAAAGTGGGAGGAAATTGTGACTTGAATTCAGTCCAAGGTCAGCCGCCTAGCACAGATGGTCAAAGATGGAATCTGAGCCTCGTATATAGGTTGTGGGCAACCTAGGCTCAGAAAGTGTGGGAATAAGGTTGAATCGATTCATGTGTGCCAGCGTTATGGGTAACTCCTAACTTGGACAAAGAATCTTCACCTTATAGTACCTAAGTTTAGTGGGAGCTTCATGACATCTCTGGTCTTGTATGTTGGGGACATACAAATCATCAAAGACGATATCCCGATCCTTCACATGGTGAATAGATGATTGGGAAATGTCTTAGTGAACATCACCTATGGGGTAGGTGTGAGAGTTTTTGGATAAGTCCAAGAAACTCCAAGTGCTAAGTCAGATAACATACATCGATGATGGTATGTTATAGACCAGATGTGGTTTGTGCCAAGAGCATAACCAATGGATACTAGGTCCAATCAAGGTGCATGGCACTGGATAAGGAATGAAGAACACACTTAGGTTCTATGTAGAACTAAGGGGTGGTTCTTGGTCAGTAATGACAAGAAAAGCTTAGTGTATTCACTTGGCAGCTTATTCTAGTCAGACCAATGACAGTCTAGCTGTTCCTGTAGTGGTGCTAGAAGCTTTGGGAGCTTTAGAGCAGACTACTTGAAAGCAGAGTATGCAAGTGCTTTTGGGAAGTAGTGGGAGTTCTTTGTTGAACTTCGCAGGCGTACTCAGATGCTTATACCTTGTCTTGGGGACATAGGTACTTAAGATATAGCAGACATGAACACTGATACAATCATGATAGGCCCATAGACCAATGCTCTGGCGCAGCAGGAGCATAGCAGGTCGTGCTTAAGACATGGTATTGAGGTTGCTCAATGCAAGGTCCTAGTGCAAGTGGGAGATTGTTAGTGTTTATGCCCTAGGACCTCAGGATGGTCCATTGGGATATGTGTATCACATCCAGTTGATAGATGAGTTATCCTGGTATTGTCGTTGTTATGCAAGTTTGTACATCTGCGCATATGTACATTTGCATATACAATGTCCCTAAGAGATAGATTTTATCTAGTCTCTGTGTTTATCCCTGGTTGAGAATCATGGTGGATATGGGATAGCTATGATTCACTTGAGACCGGTATATGCGCTGGTTGAGCACGGGTTGCTAACGCAGGCATATGGGTATATCAAGGGAGATATATTGGATCGACCCGCCGTGAGGATTCATCTCCGTGTCACGAGATGAATATCACAGTGACAGAGTTGCGCTTGTCCTAGACTTGAGGGCATTGGTATCTCTATATAGTGATTGATGTATTTTGATGCAACATAACGCTTCGCCGTAAAAGGGAAGTCATAACGGTTGTCATTGGGTATGTCATAAGCTACATGAGGGATTCAATGTGCTAATAGAGGATTTGCCCCTTCCTTACGGGGAAGCTTGATTGTCCATGGCGCCTCTATATGGATGACTGAAAGTGTATAGTCATACCCAGGTGAGAACCTGATTTAGTCCTGCCATAATATTGGGATTAAGTGTGACACACTTGCCCAATCTGGACATCAGTTGGCAAAAGGACAAAGCTGCACTTGTACTTTGTCGCAGTTTTAGGAGATGTCGATGATGACACCATTCTGATAACTTGGGTAGCAATGATGTACTGCTAGGTGCCACTCATTACTTGTGATGATTTAGTCATCACTACCAATGTCTGAAGAACCTACAGGGTCGCACACCTAGACACTCGAGTTCTCATACTGATCGTTTAGCCTCTGATCGAATCATTGTGTGATTCAGATCTTTTTGGGGAACTGATGCATTAAGAGTTTTATAGAGGAGATGATGTTTTATTTTAGTTCATGTTTGACCACTAGTTGACTCTAGTGGACCACATTTGACCTCTGTTGACCTGTGTTGTCAAAATGAGTCAAACAAGGGTCTTGGTGCAAGTTTGGGCTTGGCACTTTAGTCATATGAATAAAATAAAATTATTAATTGGCAAGAGAATTTTTCTCTTGGCTAATTAATAAGCTTGGGCGCAATTTACAATTAATAGCGTCTGCGGGGATTCGAACCCGTGATGCTGATCTGGTTAATTGTGAAAAGGCGCCTACTCATTATCCCACATGGGAAAAATCTCAATTGTGTGTCTGGTTCTGCTATTATAAATAGAGAGGCCCATGACACGTCCCGCAAGTGCATGGTTATGTCGAAGAAATATAAAAGATGTCGAATCCCACAGGGAACAAGGTTGAGTACCAGAAAGTCTAAGTTTTAATAGCTAGATGAATCGAAACGTGGTTTTAATAACTAAAATAATCGAAAACAAAACAAGCAATCACAACGACGACGGTTGAGAGTAAATATGGGAGAGATATCAAGGCTTTAGTTTCCACCACGATGATGATCTTAATCGCACAAGAAAGATATTAATTATTTGGATTATTGGTTTTGCACAAGGAATCTAACCCTAGGGTACAAGGTGCCCTCTCTCGAGTGTACACCCCAGTGTTCGACTTAGAACGACCTCCTACTCTCGCGATGGATCGTTCTAAGCGAACCCAATGAGTTCTATGGCAGATTATGAAACCCTCGAGCAAAAACCAAGCACTCTCGTGTCGAGGTCTCGCAAGTTTTACTAAGAGATTCCACCCTTACGATCCTCCTCTCGGTATGAATCATAATGGCTATTACATGAAAATACTCGGCCAAGGTAAAATCACGATATAAGCACGTCAAAGTAAAATATGCTCACAATACATTCCAAACAACGAAATTGCAATAAAGTTTGCGATCAAAATCATCAAAGGGCTTCAATCAAGCCCCAAAATAGGGTTTACGCTACAATCATCATTGAAACGCTCAAAAATCTCTCTTTTAACATAGGAAGATCACAAAAAAGAGTTTCTAAGGGATATGAGATGATAAACCGAAGCAGATCCTGAAGAATTGAAGCGCTCCGATGATCAGATCTCTGAAAATCTCCTCGAACTCGTGTTTTCGCCGTGTTCTTCCGCCACCGCCGCTTTGTCCCATGATTCCTCGATGATTAGGGCATAAAAATTATGGCTTTTATATCCCACGCGTTCTCCTTCCAAAGATCTTTCCATAGAGTCCTTACTTGCCAAAATTGGATGCCAAACGGGTGAGAAATCAGAGAAAATCCGAATCGAAGTCGGGTTCGTGCATGCCTGGGTCAGAATCACGGGTGAACCCCGCCGGGTTCACCTGGCCGTAATTCATTCTGTGCAATCTGGCTGAAAGAAGCGCGATGAACCCCACCGGGGTTCACCTGGTTGTGCTTCGCCTTGGATTGTTCTCGGCTTAAAGAAATTCTGGTGACCCCCCCCCCCCCCACCGCCGCGCTGGGGTTCACTTGGCCGTGAAGCTCTCTGTGAGTTCTGCTGGCTAGCGAAGAAACTGGTGAACCCCGTGGTCGTATTTTTCAGGCTAACTCCGATTTGGCCCAAATTTGACGTGTAGCTTCGTCTTCGTATAAGAAATCGTCCCAAGGCCTTAGAATCTTCAAAATACGTCGAAAATGGGTGATTTTACTTGAAATTCCACAAAAGCACGAAAAAGTGAAGATTCCGAAGCATTGAAGTAAATAAGCCCTAAAAGAGTATAAAAGTGTCAAAACAAGCCTAGATTTAACATGAAATAGCTATGAATATTACTACTAAAATGCAAGGCATCAGCCCACTTGGGAGATTTTTGTACCAGACTCTTCTCTTGTCTTTAGTTGTCGCCTCCCCTCTGCTCCTGGCGTGAGGGTCCTGGAGGTGACGAGAATAAAAGTTTTTGCATCGAGGGTTGGGACAAGTGGTAGTGCTACCCACTCCTTGTCGCCAACACCCCTTCTTCTCCTTGGCATTGGCACAAGCTGAGAAGACAAGAGGCGTGGATCTCATCTCCCGAGGCTAGCACCACGCGTGGAGATTGGAGAGATCTCGAGGAGTCCGTGTGTGCGCGATTGCAGAGGATGGGCCCTCACGCGTCTTCATCGTCGGCTGCTCCTAAAGTTGCTTGATAAGGTATTGCTCTTCACATCCTTCGGTTTTCTCTTGTAAGTGATTCTGGTGTTTCTGGAATTTTGTTTCGGACCTCTGCTTCCACTGTGTTTAAAATTTTTTTGAGGTCCGAGGATTCCCGACAGTTTGCACAAGCCCAAGGAGGATTTTCGGGGATGGGGGCTTCAACGGAGCAGACGGCTCCTAAGCCCAAGGTCCGGATCCCTGAACCTACGACGTTCGAAGGGGTTAGATTATCCAAGGAGCTCAAAAACTTCATATGGGATATGGAGCAATTCCTCACCGCCAGCCACGTCCTAGACAACGAGCTGGTGCAGGTGTGCACCGCCTACCTATCAGCCGACGCGAAACTTTGGTGGAGGACCAAAGTGGGTTCGCCGTCGGAGGTGGCACGGTGGACCTGGGAGGTGTTCCGTGAAGAACTACGACGACAATTCCTTCCCGGGAACTCGGTGGACCAAGCGCGGGATGTGGTGGATGAGCTTCGGCATACTGGCCCGATTCGGGAGTATGTCCGAGCTTACTCGGCGCTTATGCTGGAGATTCTAGATATGTCGGAAGACCATCGGCGGCATACCTTCCTCTGGCATTTGCAGCCGTGGGCCGAGGCAGAGGTGTGACGGCACTCACCACGGGATTGGAGAGAAGCCGCGGCGGTCGCCGAGGGTTTGGTGGATGCGAGAGCTTCGGGGTCGACTAAGCAGAGGGCTTCAAAGTCGCCTCCAAAGAGAGGCTCTCTGACGAGGGCGAGAGCACCAGAAAGGGAGAGACCCTTTCCCCGGCATGGCGTGGGTCAGCTGGCACGACAAGAAAACAACCAACCTACAGAGTGGGCGCAGGAAAAAGGGAGGACAATGGAGTGTTTCCTGTGCGGAGGGCCACATAGGATGCGCGAGTGTCCAACTCGAGGGCAAATCTCAGCAATTGTCGAGCGAGGTCTAGCTAACGAAGAGGAACCGATGAGGGTCGGAGCCATCACAGCCACCGACGGACGGCGAGGTGAGGTGGCACATGTCACGGCGATGGTCGCAACACCAAAAGACATTGAGGGCGACGTCCAGCTTGGGTGGGGGAGAAATGTGATGCCTAAAGCCAATTGGGCCGGGCTAAGGGAAGACTGGATCGGGTGGCAGCCCAGAACCAATGCTTGTCTTCGACACGGATGTGGACGCGGAAGCGGATCAGAAGGACGTCATCCTCGGTGCTATCTTCGGCGAAGTTGATGGCGATGCCGACGATGCCTCCAGCTTGGATGACGGCGAGTCCGATCGAGGATGGAGGCGTGATTCACGCGCGCGATCCCTGGCGAAGACGATGTGCTCGAAGATGGAAATAGGTGACATGCAGAGGCTGGCTTTCCTTCCCCGGATCCAACCTTCCCCCTTAAGAGCAGAGCCTCGGCAACATACGAGGCATCAGCAGCGAAAGAGGGAACTTGATTGAGAGAAGAGGGAGCTCCATCGAGAGGACGGCGGCACAACGGAAGCAGAGGTGTCTTCCGAGTGCTCGACGAGCGTAGGCGAAGAGGTTCGCCTTCTTCCTCAGGCGACAATCTCCGGCGACGTGGTAAGACGACCAAGTTGGCGTCGACGAGAGTAGACGGAGAGGAAGAGCTTGAGTGCGTGTAGAGAGGAGAGAAAAGGGTTTTATGTAACTGATTAAGAGGTTAATCAGAGAAATTTTCCCTAATCCTCTCCGTTTCTCCAGTTATCTTCTCCGAGGAGTTCTCTGAGTTTTTCGATGACCCCTCCTCTGTTCGAGCTATTCTTCCCTGGCAGCGGCGACTTCCGGCGCAAGGCTGAGGTTCGGACGTGGAAGCCGAACCTGCCGCATGCCCTTCCTGTCCACCTCCCTCGGCGATGGCGGCCGACGAATGAACGCAGGCGGCATTCGTTCGCAGCCTCGTGAAGGCAAAGGTGTTTCGAACGAGTGGCATTCGAAACGAGACAATGTCAACAACCGGGTCAAAATTGAAGCGCGGCATCGAAATCGAATTTTGATTTTGATTTCGCACGCAACCCGACGCAAAATTGCCTACGTGGATGAGAGATTTTGATGGGGGCGTGACAGTTAGTATGCATCGATATTAGTTTTAGTTTACATTTGAAGTTTCAATTTCATTTTAGAGTTCAATATACTTCATATAGATGTATACTTCATATTTAGTGTACATCCGATGTTCTAGTTCTGTTATCAATTTATAATCAAGCATACTTCATGTTAGTATACATCTGATGTTTCAGTATCAGTTGTATTCAGTGCATGCATGTAGATCATATTCATGCTTACTCCCGTTTATTCTCGGATTATATTTCATGCATCTTGCTTTATGGATATTTGGTGTCTTATAGTATATTTGTCTTTTTTTGATTCTAAGAAACTACCCTTCTCTTTTGGGAAGAAGCATACTCAGCAATGTAGGCTAAGATTTATTGATATTGCATGTGTTGTTCTAGATTAGGTTAAGCAACACAAGAATAAGAGGATATCTTATATTGGACGTTTAGATGGACGTTGAGATTATATATATTGTTCTATAGATATTATATGAAGTTATTATAAAAATTTTGTTTAAAGAATGTTGTACACTTTGCCATAATTTATTCTTAAAAAAAGATGTACGGGGACCTATACTATGATTACTTTATATATTTGTTATAAACTGTTGTGAGATTGATCCAAACATCAAACCCTTTGTTTCCCCTTACTTCCTTAGAGGGAAAGAAAACTAGAGGAGAAAAAATGAGTGGAAGGAAAGAAATGGTAAGGAAAAGAAAAGAATAGCACGTGATAGTTAGGTTATTTCCTTGGGAGAAAAGGAAAATAGGAAAGAAAAAAACAAGAAGTGGTGGTGGCAGCTATCCCAAGCTCGGTAGAGAGGCGGTGGCAGGAGCGAGCACCAGCTTGGAGGGAGGTGGCGGCAGCGACGGGCGAGCTCGATAGAGGGAGGCAATTTGGTAGCAGTGGGCGAGCTCGGCAGAGGGAGGTAGCAGCGACGACGTACGTGAGATCGGTAGTGCTTTTGGCAGCCGGCGAGAGGCATTCGCCCTCAGTAGAGGGAGGTAGCTTGGCAATAGCGGGCGAGCTCGATAGAGGGAGGCAGCAGGCGACGAGTGCGAGAGTCGAGGGAGAGAGTGGCGAACGAGAGAAAATAATTTTCTCTTCGATTCGGAGAGAAAAAAAATAGAAGAAAAACCCTCTATTTTTCTTTCAACTTTTCTTTCCTTTCTCCTCTTTTCCGCCCAAGGAAAAATAATTTTTGTTTCCTTCCCTCCCCTTTTCCTCCCAAGAAAACATACTCTTAATCAAACTAGTGGGGTTAGCGAACCCTATTCTCCCAAAGGCAGCGACAATGCTTCCCAAGTACATGTGAATTACAGTAATAAAAATATATATTATAATTAAATTTTTATGGATAATTGGTCCATCCACTCGTCAGTGAACAGATCTCATTCAAGATGATGTATAATGGATGACCAGGGAGCAAAATCTAGAAAGACCGAAATAGATTTACTTGGAACGAATGGTTAGATCATTGAAAACCTTATAAGATGCTTGATATTATAGTCAAACTAATCTGAACCATTAAAAGGGAAAGTTGGATTTGAACTTATGCATATTTGGGCGAATGAAATGATAAATGAGTGTCTAGAAATTTAATATCATATATTAATGTGCCAAACATTAATGCATTATCTATGTTTACGAGTCATCGAGCATTAATGTGTGATAGTTTTAATTGTTTCAACATTAATTTTAGTTGTTCGGGCTTCTTATATAAAAATATGTCTAACACTAAACTAAAGATATCCGGACTAACCCTTTTTTTCTCATTGAATATTTGCATATGTACAGTTCTTTTATTAATGTGTATCTTATGGTTATTGCTTCAAGAGATATATCGTCTATGCATTCATGTTATAACAGAGGAATTATAAATTGCATATTGACTACCTTTTCTAAGTATTAAACTCGTCACATGTCCCACTTATAATCACAACCTAAATCTTATTTATGTTGCATTAGTTTAGTATTACAGCAAAAGTTCCTAACCTATTTAGTATGAAATATTAACTTGGTTTTAAAGCAAACTTTTTGTTTGTCTATGGAAAAAGTTCATTATTTAAGGTTTACATTTCTCAAATAGAACAAAATAACACTAGTGAGATCCAAGTTCATTACATTTCTCATGCATATGATATTTCACCTTTGATCATGATGAGTAGATCCAAGGCAAATTTTGCCACTTCTTCCCTTAGAAAGCTGAATCTAGTGAGATAACAAGTTAATAGAGAGTTGATGTTTCACAATATAGGCATAGAGATAGCCTATCAATTAACCTATGGGATTTACTATGATCTTAAGCACATGAATCATTTGAACACCTCAAGCGACATAACATTTTCTATGGAGATTTGAACCACATCATTCTAATTTATGCTATTTTCTGATTTGAATACAGGAAAATAATTATATGCGAGGCCAAGCACCCGATGGTGGTGGACATCCACCATCAACATGCACCTTGGGATTTGTGTTTTCACAAATCTGTAAGTGCTTTAATTGTTATTGATGGTGGATGAGGGGGTGGCCACACATAGAACATTTATTCTTGAATACACATCAAATATTGCCAACCTCATTTACATAATTGTTTTGTGACGTCAAAAAGATGATTAATAAAATTTTAAAATATTTCATCCCTATGAGCGAAATAGTCAGATTGAAACATATTGTTGGGATCAAGACACCGCCTTCAAATGTGATCATGATCCTTGTCAAATTAGTAACTCAATTTAGCGATATGTTTAGTGTTATGGGCAATTTATTTTTTTTAATAATAAATTGAACCACAACTGGTAGATCCCCTCACGGAGATCTCAGTCTTACACTAGAGTAGCCCACGACTAGTTAGGATCGTATTGCGGAAGCTGGCGCAACACTCTACAAGTCCTCACACCCGACGTGCGCAAAGGGTTCGACGTAAATACCGACCCTCAAACACATTTATAGATCTCTCACACGTGTGTCAAAGTGCCAAAAACTCTTCGACCAATTTACGCTTATAGAATATCCACGACCCACGCTCCTCTCTCTACACTGCTGAGATAAGGCACCGGTGCGGCCTCAATCAAGCACAAGGGTGTTGGCACATCTTAAGCAAGCACCTGAAAGCAAGCACAACCTGCACTACACATATGAGGGCAAATCACGCAAAGGACGATGGGTAAAACCCCTATCCACTACTACATGATAAAACTGTCTTACTACCTCTACACGATAAATCCGGAGGAGGGTTTACCCTTGTAGCGTGCCACCACTCCACAAGCCGAGCCCACCGAGATCCTCCTAGAAGCTACATCGAAAGGTCCGATTAGAATTGGAACGAGACGCGCTGACAAACACGCGCAAATCCCCCTTCTCCCTCCCTTTTCCCTTACGCCGTCTCTCGTCCCAAAACAGGAGACACGTGAACCAAAAACAAGAGATGCTTCCCCTTCTAGCTCAGTCGCCGGCTGGCCACCAGGTTCACACCAAAGGGTCATGACCTAGTCGCCGACAAACGGAGACATTGTCGCCGAAGAGCCATTGTTGGAGAAGCCGTCGTCGACAAGAAATAGGAACCCAGTGGAAGTGCTGCTCGTGTGGAACTGGAGATCAGAGATTTCGATCTCTCTCCCATGTCTGGTCGCTGGCACCGGAGGAGAAGATCTCCTCTTTACCTCAGGGCGCTGGTAAGTTGATCTAAGAGCCCTGCTGATGAGTCCGTGGCAAGAGCCTCGTCACCGACCGAGAAGAAGGAACTATGTTTTCAGATCTAAGAAACCTTGTCACCAAACATCTACTTGAGCTTGGAATCGCTCGTTAGGGCAGCCTCCCCTCGACGAAAATGGAAACCCACCCTCGTCACCAAGTAAGCCATGATCTCCGCCAGAGATCTCGCTTCCATCGGGGCAGATTCAAAAATCTGTCCTAGGCTCATCCACATCGGAATGACATGGAGTCCACACCCCATTTGCCGCCACCAACCTCGCCTCGCCAACGGGACCACACCGACGACCTTCCTTATCTAGCACGCCCCCTCCACATGGCTGGATCAACGACAGTAGCGAGTGCACGCAACACTGGGAAGAAGAACAAGGGAATTTTCCACTTTCGCACGAGTGGGCTCAAGCTGAACCTTCTAAACCAATTTGAACCACTTGGTTCAGCTTGTTCAAGGCCAATTAAGCCACAGATAGGTTTTGTTTCACTCTGTAGTCGACCTTTTTCGTCGCACTCACTCGTAAGTTCATGCGAGAGGGTTCAGGGTCCATGGGTCGAGTCGAGAACCCATATCCACGCGTAAATCTACGCTCTGTGGTTCGACTCAACCCTCGCCCTATGGACTTATGTCAACTTCAGTGATACGATCGCACACCTAAGTCATCCAAAGTGTCAGATGATAAGGGGTCTTATCTACTTTAGTATTGGTGCTAAATCCCGATAACATCACACTTAATATGTTCACTACCATAACCCTAACATGGATTAGGAATGCCACCTTGGCCTATTTGCATTCAGGCCCACATCATACTAGATAGGTAAAGCTGAGAAGAAGAGGTCAGTGCTTAACTGCATCCTTTATCATAGTAACTCAGCCTAACCCCATGAATTACACTTGCACACGTGAATTCATATAGACTAATTTCCAAGAAATTAATGATCAAATGAGCTCTATACCAATTCCTAGGTTGCTCAACTTTTCTTGAAATTAAAGATGAAATGACCTCCACACCTATCCAAGCATGAAGCCCCTAGAGTAGGTACAAGTGGATCACTTCGTGAAGAAGATAATTATATTGCCTTCTCTAGTAAAAGAAAAAAATTAAATCGAACTTACTCCAAATATGGCAAAGAGTTCTAAGCTATCATGGAATCCCTCTACCATTAGGGGCACTCCAAAAGGAAATTAGGTAAACTCTTTACATTTCATGAGGTCCCAGCTACAAACCTTTCACATGTGTCCCCTGGAAACTTTCAAAGGTAGAAAGTGCTGCCTTTTTCCTTTGTGAAAAGCAGCGTTAATACCTTAGAAATGGATGCTATCTGTAAAGGATTTTGCAAAAGTATAATGTTTTGGATTTGCTATAAAGGAACTTTGAGGAAGACTTGCCTCTCAAAAGTTCACCTGCCACCGTAGTGATTCAGTGCTTCGTAGCACACGCAATACCAAATTGACTACAACCACCAACTGTTCATTTGGGCTTTGTCACTCACCAAGTCTCTGCATATTTATAGCAACAGACAAATTGTCGAACATATTAATACAAACATGTGCAACTGACCTCCAAAAATATTGATTAACCATGTGGTTCTTAGGCCGAACATCAATGCAAACAATGAACGGGGAAAAAAAAATACTTCAGCTAGCAAATATCAAGTTCAACTATGGTAAAGCACCAATCAACAGTATCAGCTACTTCTGCTCTGTTTATGGCATCTGCCCAATGGAGAGTACGCTATCAGATGTGAATTTGAGCTGTTCCAGAATTCAAGATTAGCATACGGGGAAAAAAAATCTTGTCCCTTCAAAGCCTCAATAGATTATAAGCTTAAGATGGAACTGCAATACGTAAGAAAACAGGCGTACAAGGTAGTGGCGGAAATAAAATCAGGAGATCCTTAATGCATCAATCAACAATATCACTTTACAATTTTTCTTAGCCTGGAAAACTGTACTTAGGAGGGTATCTTTAGTGTACATTGGCACAGTTACCTACGACATGGCCGTAGTTTACTTACATATTGTCCCACCTGTGGCCTTTCTTTATTTGCTCACAAACATGGAGGAAATTTAGCTTGCTCACACGGTATTCTATGTCCATTCATACGTTATGCGTTGCAGCCACTTCTCAGCATATCGTCCTTTTCAACATCAGATACCATAGGGGATTCGCGAATATAAAGCCTAAGCTGACTTGAGCAACCAGTGAAAATGCTACGGGAATAAGGTCTTCTCAAAGTTATAGACAACTGTTTGCTCCTCAAAGATCAGATATCAGAAATCAAAATAATACTAGCTAATTTGTTTTCTGATCCCAAAAAGCCTGAATCCACGAGCTCGCAATCAATTGGTGGGCTTCTTTTGAAGCATTGTCAAAAGTTAATCAATTTTCCCATCAAAGAATTAGTTCTTTACACCTAATATATCCATTTAGGGTGATTTGCGCCATGGTTTCATGCCTTTCTGGTTGATCTTAAATGGCCAACTTTTTCTACGCTTTGGAGTCTCGGAGAAAATACCAGATGCCCAAGCCCGCCGAAGCCATAGCTCGAACTCATCTTCCTCTACAATCATCTCTGCACCCAATCCCCATGTATATCTGGAAGGATTTGATCGCAGCCCTGTCCTATCCAAACCAACCATGTTCACATGAAAGCTTGGCCCATGAGTGTTAGGCTTGCATGTCATTCCCTGTATACAACAAGTTAATGCAGAGTTTAGATGAGAAGGATCATAAGTTGACATTCTTATTGGTGAATTGAATTTGCCTTAAGTCGTATGATGAACAAGAACCCAAAAAGGAGGCAAATTAAAACTGATACGTTGACTCTAATATATAATTAGAAATTTATCATTCCAAAACCTAAGAAAAGCTACACAAATTTGCTTACTGAATGAACCACATTAAGCTGATATATTCTTGACCAATTGTTGGTAATAATAGAAACCATCTAATCAAGTTATATTGATGCATTTACCAACAGCACAGAAAGCAATAGGAAATGACAAATATACCCTAGTTATACAAGTGACTAAAAAAGTTGCCAGTCTCGGATGGAGGGGCAGGTTGTCTACCTATGATGTTTTCTTCCTTCATTATCGTCATACTAGGTAAACACTAACACTCTGGTTCCTAAAGAGGATGTAAAGATAGAGAGAAAGGAAAGTATGATGGTGAAGAAAGAGAGGAGAATAGAAAATAAAATCACAATGAATTTCACGTGATGCCTGGGGGTGGGGGTGGGGGTGGGGGTGGGGGTGGAGGGATGGGGTGGGGGTGGGGAGTCCTATGTGAGGCATGCGGGTGCAGCTGGGCAAGATGCGTCTTCCCCATCTCCAATCGCTGCATGCAAGCTAGGGATGGCAATTGTTGTCGGGAGAACCAGATAGGGGTTCTTCCCCTTGGGCCGGCGGCAATAGAGAGGTCGGAAGGCGGAGGGCAGCGTTTTTAAAACCGGTACGAAATCAGCCAATTTGTACCAGTCCGGTGGAGGACTCGGAGCACGGATGGTGGGCGGAAGCAGCAACGACGTGGAACAAAAGCAGCAGGCGGCGAAAGCTTCGATAGAAGCTTCTGCTGCGTTGCCGCTGTCACTATCCACTGCCGTCGGTATGCCGGTACTGTACCGGTCTAGTGGCTCACCGGTACCAGTCCGGTCCGGTGGCTCGCCGGACTGAGTCGCCAGATCGGCTTTTTGAACCTTGACGGAGGGATCCGTGGGCAAGTAGCGTAAGGGTTGGCGGGCAAGCGGCGTAAGGGTCGACGGGTGGGCGTCGTGAGGGAGAGGATGGAGGGGTCGGCGATGCAAAGGGGAGGTCGAAGGGGTTGGCGATGGGAGTCGGAGGCGTCGACAATAGGAGCGCAACGCGAGCG
Organism: Costus lasius; assembly: GCA_027563935.2. Classification (NCBI taxonomy): domain Eukaryota; kingdom Viridiplantae; phylum Streptophyta; class Magnoliopsida; order Zingiberales; family Costaceae; genus Costus; species Costus lasius. The sequence continues at coordinate 12,358,293 of CM050454.1, read as the reverse complement.
CAGCTTTTCCTTTTGGTTTCCACCCGAATCGGAATGTCTTTGGAGGGAAAAGCCTTTTTTTTCCTTCCTTTCTTCTATTTTCCGTCCAAAGAAACGAAGGAAAAGTTACTTTTCCTTCCTTTCTACCCTTCTTTCCCTCCTAAGAAACAGGGTGTACAGGTTATTTTTACCTTCACATTTCCTTGTTTTTTTTTCTCACTATCCGGCAAACACAACCTAAATGTGGATTAGAAACTTACACTGCTAAACTAGAAAACCTGTATATCAATTTCCACTCGTTGGATCAACATTTTAGTGCACAATCATAGTTGGACACTACATCTACACCCCTCCATCTAACACATTATCATACATATCATTTTATTTTATCCATACAAGTATTTCTTTTGCACTGCAATAATTGTGTGAATAACAATAAATAGATTTTGTATTTTATCCAACTGATTTTCAAAAACGTTTCATCTTGAATATTGGTTCAACCAGTTCTCCAAAGTTTTATAGTCTAGCTTATTAGTTTAAAATTTGAATGCACAAGTATTCTCCCACTCTTCGAATATATCATGCAGTATCTCAGTATATTAGGTATCTTACTGTTTTTTTATTATTTTAATTAAATAAGCCCGTTAGTAAAATACATGAGATCTGCAACATCCTCCAAAAAGGAAATTAGGCTGTGCATACTAAAAGGGATGGATCTTTAGGAGGATGGAAATTTAGATGGAAGGGATATTTAGATGGAAGGAAAAATTAAGAATAAAATCCTTCCTTACGTATACTGAGAAGGATGGATAAACCAAATTAGTCAGCCCTATCAAACATCTATACATCAAGAAATCTTTTATATCTAGTTCCACTTTATCAATGCATGCATTAATAAACTTTCTCACGGTAATTTGCATGTATAGTAAGGAACAGCGCAAAATTGGTGATGTAGCAAATTGCAGGATTGTCAAAACTCTTCCTCAGTTTGCAGGGATCGTAACACGGCTTCCTAGCCACACGCGAGAGAGGCTTTGGAGAAGACAGAGGTATGCGCGAGAGGTGATGGAGGCGACAGAGAGAGGCGAGAGAGGTGGGTTCGGCAGAGGGAAGAGAGGCAAGAGAAGACTTCCTTTGAGGGATGAGAGGCGACAGGGGAATGCGGCAGCGGCGAGATGGCTTCGTGTGAGGCAAGAGAGAAGGCAAGGGAGAGAAGGGTTCTGGCGACACGAGAGAGAAGGCGAGAGGGATGTTCCGGCGGAGGCAATGGGGACCAGAGAAGACTTCGTCGTGTAGGGGCGACTAGCAGCGGGGTGAGAGGGATGTTTCGGCGGGAGAGGATTCCGGCGGAGGCGATGGGACCAGAGAAGACTTCTTCGTGTAGGGGCGACTAGCAGCGGGGCGAGAGGGATTTTCCAGCAGCGAGGGGGATGTTCCGGCGGGAGAGGATTCTGGCAAGAGACAGGTTCGAGCAGGGGCGACGGGATAAGCTTGCACCCGCGTTCATCCGCCTGATTCCCCCGCGCGCGCGGGGGGGGGGGGGTGGGGAGCGGTGGTGAAATGAGGATTTCCCTCGTCTGTCCGCCCCAAAATCCCTTGAGTAGCATCCATCCTTTTGGGTAAACGACAGATTTTGTGATTATCCATCCATCCCTCCTTGTAAAGAAGCTGTAAAGGATACTAGATTGGTTTTAAAAATAAGGCACATGAAGAAAAAAAGACAAAATGAAGATGAAAAAATAGGGAAAGAAGATAGGAAAGTAACAAAATCTTGAATAAACTTAAAATTCTTTATTCCAAGCTTCAACTGTCTCGTCTAACAGACTGACATCAATGATAAAAGCAATGAACTTTAAATCAATTTAAACTGAAATATGCATATGGGAAATATGATTTTGGCAGAATACTGAAAATAACCTATATCAAACAATATGAATCAATATTCATAATTCATTAGCTTAAATATCAAAAAAAATGTATCAAATATTCAAATGCTGACCTGACAAATTGCCCACTCAGACACGTCAAATATTTTGCTCTCTGCACATACAAAAGCTCGTGGTATTTCCACCTGCAAATCAAGAAACAAATAAGCAAAATATTACCATAAACTGCAGCATATGATTCAACGGTCAAAAAGCATATTCTAAAACGCCAAAAGAACCACAGACAATGGCATTAGAACTGTCATATAACGATACATAGGGGAGGAATGAATAGGTTAACTAGTGTTCTTGGTCATTTTGTCATCAACGGCTAAGAATTGTAGTCAAATTGCTTCTTTTGCCAGCAAAAATTACAAGTTAGCACAATCAGTTTCTAAAGCAGAGTCTTACGGCATACTAAATTCAAAATGCATTAAACAGCTCATTGACCTAAAATTTTATGATATCTTCAACTATGTAAGAAGCACCACTTGCTCTTACAGAGAAGACTTCCATCTCTAGTTCAAGTAATTACAGAGATGAAGGATATACCTGTGTTTGTCAAATTAAAATCTCAGAGGCAAATGCAGAATCTACTTTGTAGTTCAACGGAAATAAATTGCAAAGAAAAACAATGAGAACAATATTTCACGTATGTTTGTTCTTCTCTTGTTGGTCTTCACAGACAAGTGTAAACCATCCTATTGGAAGTACCAATGACCAAATTCTAAGTAGTGCATGAAATGATTGTAAGATGAGGATTTGGAGTCAAGAGCCATCGTTGCCAGAAGATGATCTACCTACTACTCTTTTAGTTTTTTTCCCAACGGGATGAATGAAGAATCCCTTTTTGTACAGGTTTCGTCTGATTTGTCCAGTAAACCAGTACAGGGTCTTGAACTGGCATTTTGAGCTTTGGTTGTGTCCAAAGTTGTTAGAATCAAAGTCCTACCATTTCTAGGATCATAAGATCCTACCAAGAGGCCAAAAATATTTTTTTTAAAAAAAAGTATATTCATATATTAAGAGAAATATGAACATTACAATAAAAATAAATAACAATACCTATCAACTAGCAAAGGACCAAATATTTTGAAATCAAGTAATTAAAAAAATCAAATATTTCTCAATCATTCACACACAATAAATTTTTAAAAAATTAAATCAATAAAAACGAACTATTTTACAATTACCGTACCAACTAAAATAGATTATCAAATATCGAGTATGGATTTTGAATGATTCAAAACTCAAGTCGCGTTGGAAACTGAAGGTGGTTCATGCGGGCAGCAAGTTGGGGGCAGAAGGAGCAACCGGTTTGGTTGGCAAAGCCACTACCATGGGCGGGTGGTGTATGGAAGGGGTGAATCTACAGAGCTAGGTGAAACCACCAACTCAATGCAGCAAGCACATCTGCAACAAGTGGTGAACAAATCCACTAGTTTGCATAGGGATCCACTAGTTCAATTTTGAATCCACCTATGCAAGCAACAAGTTGAGGGCAGAGTCGGCTGACAGTACATCAAGGAAGCAGCGAGCAAACCAATAGTAAGTGGGAGTTTCGAAAGAAAAAGAGGGCGGAGCGGCTAGCGCATCGAGGAAGGAGGGGAATTGGGAGCAATCTAGCATCAATGGGATCACCGAACCGTGATCCAACCATTCCCACCCATGTGTCAACCCTACAAGCTGTTCGGATCAATTTAGTTGATCTAGGCCATAGAATTAGATTCTGATCAATTCGGATCGTGTTTTTAACAACACTAGTTGAGTCAGTTGATTCCTTGTGTGAATAAGAGACCCGCTAGTTTCAGTATAAGATCTTTGTTTCCATTGTATGAATACCAAAGTTAGAAAGGCACTTGAGTGGCACTTGAACTAATGCACAAAGGTTTTTTTGGTTCTGATCTACAGTTGATAAATATAATTTTATTACAAACACTAAGATCTGACACGGGACCCCCCACTCATGCATACAAGTCAACACTTCCAGGGAATTTTTCAGTATTAGCTGTAGTATATAACTCAAAGAATATTCAATAATCCAGTCCACTTCTCCAAAAACAAGGGAATTATGATACTTGACAAGACTCAGGAACAAGGAAAAAACATAAGATTGGGATGATATAGCAAATTAAAAAGTTGAAAAGCACCAATGCTTGATTGTGAAAAATACCTTCTGAGGTGTAACAACCGGAGAGCACCCACTTTCTACCCATCCATCTCCATCTTTGGCTTGATGATACTGGAGGCAATCCTAATGTAGGATAACGAAATAATCAGACTTTGAACATCATAGAACTCGCACATACATGATATAAACAAGAACAATTATGATGCATAAAAGTTTGATTTGTCTCTCACCTGACACCATCTTGCCCTAGCTTTACTTCTATTAGTGCATATCCATATATGAGAATTTCCACACTTTGTGCACTCAATTCGCCTAGATTCTTCAACACGGTATTCAACTCCTCCCTGTAATATTGCACAATGAGATATCAGTAAGTTCTTCAGATAACATAAAATAACAGCGTTGAATGTAAAAAGCACAACCCAAAAAATTCCAGAGGACAGTAAAATAAATACATATCACCAAACAAAGTCATAAAATGAGGTGAAATACTTCATATGCTCATCAGCTTCATAACAACATATTTAGATTACCATTCGATAGTAGTTGGTCCAGAGTGTGATATCAATCCCCAGAAAATATGTACATGCACTCTTTAGATATTACTTGTGAAGTTGTAAAAATTTGAATTTAAAAGGTCGTAACCAAATAAAGAAGCAATACCAACACCATACAATAGAACATACAAAACAAAACAAGAGAACTTACATAGCATGATTTAGGCCAGGTCAGTCATTTGTACCGAAAATGGCATGTTTTGGAAAAATATATAAAATGATGTAGTGGTAGCCTTCTCGAATACGTTCTATGTCCATACCAAGTATCATAAGCGGATGGTTACAAAACCTACAAACTACTTCTCGTAATGAGATCTGCCAACGTACCAGGTTGTACACAAGCGAACGTGTAAATAATTTAGATTCCATGACAGATATTTGTCACATAATGAACACTCAGTTTTAAAAAAATCAACGGTTGCATGAGATGCAAATTCCATTGCGTAACTACAGATTCTAATATTCAAACTAATTGTCAATGTTGCAACTCCCATCCTATACATCAAAGTGTCTTGTACCTTCTGAGATGCTGTGGAAGACATTTTGTGCAGCCAGCCAGATTCTTCGTTTCTCAATTGTTCATCATAGTTTTTCTTCTTAGACAGATCTGAAAGAATCTGAAAATGATCAATTATTAGCTGAGACCAAAGTATACCCCAAATGTATAAAATAAATAAATAAACACATCAGTCCAATTACTGCCTCTCACATTCTATGCAAGAAATCTAGGGAAATGATAAATTGCTAGGATATTGTTTACCTCATATGCACACTTAAGCTTGTCAAATGATGCACAAGCTAAAGAACTGCCCATTCCCAAGTTTTTGTCAGGATGCACAAGCAATACCTATGAATCAAAAGGCGAAAGTTAACTTACAGTATCCTATACATCGACTAAGGACATTTTTAACTAAAAGAAACATTCAAAAAAATAAAATCTCAAAAAAATGCAGACCTTTTTATGGTATTCCCTCTTCAATACCCTAGAATCCACATTTATGTTCCTACGAAAGCCCAGAACTTCATAATGATTTGAACAGCTCATTATTCTTTTCATCTCATCCAATGAAGTTGATTCAACTACAACAACCGTGCTAGAGGAAGCATCCTTGTGAGTATTTGTAACACTTTCTGCCTTGGGTGTAGTACAAGCTGATTTAGAAGGAGCCACATCTTCAGTTTCTGTATTAGGGCAAGAATATTCAGTGTCCACAGAAAAATCTTCCATAACTTTCTCCGACTCTTTTAGCTCTTCTACATGTATACCCTCATCACTACAGTTATATCGTTGCTGCAACTTATTCAATATATCATTGGAAATGAAAGAAAGATTTAGTGACAAAAAAACTCCATAAAATCCAACACGAGCGTTCACATAATAAACAGCATATGCAGCAGCCATCAAAATCAAGAACCATGCCCGAGTTAGGGAGAGCACATAACCTGCACGCAACACAAAATCCACTTACCGAAAGATGAAGGAAGAAGTCAGCACAAATTTAAATATGGGAACCTTTTCGCTTACCTGCAGTTATTAATAGAATCGCTGTTATCCAAAAGTAGCCATAGATCCACATAGCCAAGATCCCACAATGCCCAACAATAAGAAGTCCAGGGGTCAAACCTATATAGTGAATAGCCGCGATAGCCCCTCCCTGTTGCACCATATTTATAAAAAAAAAAAGTTAGAATGATCCATTTGACTTCCTTTCAAAAACTAGGGTTCACGGATAGATGATATTGATGGTGGGCAATAAAACAGGTGCATTCAATTTCAAAAACTTGAATTTTTTTTTTCACGGATAGAGATAGTATCTGATTGAGCCACTTCTCTCGTTGGTGGACAATAAAACAGGTACATAACCCTTTGTTGTTTATACGAAGTATATAACTAGTTTCATTTCATACGGGATGTGGAGAAGAGGACTACATAAAGAATAAATCTTAGCTAGGACACAACTCATCTCAAGATTAGGGAACAAACCAGACTTAGAAGCACATAAACGAGGGAAGTCGTTGAAGTCAAACAAAGAAAGCAACTCCAAAGAATGAAGAAAAGAGCTGTTGGACCCAAAGTGACCAATGACCTCAAACCCCCCACAGCACAATCCCTCCACTGTAACAGCAACTCAAAAAGAAACTTCTGAGCATTCGCCCACCATCTGCACATCAGCGGCCACAGACGGTCAATCAGATAAAACAGCTTCTCCAAGGCACATCCCGCAGCGCATCGCACATTCGCAAAGGCCTCGTTGTGTGATCGTAACCATTTCCCACCTGGTTTGAACAAGCCTTCGTCATCCATGGAAGTAATGATAATGAGATTCCAACCACGCCCCTTACAATAGAATTCCAAAACCACATCATCTGAACAAACCCACCGCAGAGTTCGATGCAGGCTCTCCCATCTGAATGGGGTTGCTAAAGGATTCCAAAAAACATATCTTTCCAAAAACAAAACAAAACCTTTTTTTATCAATATAACACTATCGACTCCGTCGCTAAGTACTGCAACAGATCCCTCTTTTCAACTACCCTTCAAGCGCATCAGACCCTCAGAGAGTTTTTTGAAAGCGAAAGAAAAACTATTTTCACTCCATGAAATCAAACCCACCAAAATCCTTTTTTTTTCCTTAATCAAGCTCATCCCACAAAAAAAAAAAAAAACCTAGACGGCAGCACCTCCATTTCGGTCGGCGCCTGCTGCCACAAATAGAAATCCAACCTTCATTCTATAAGAAGTTAACTACGAAAAAAACAAAGGTGGCACATGGGAATCTCAGGAACATCTTTATTCCACTTCCTTTCCTTCCGCTTCGGGCACTGCTCATGAAAAAGCTGCCGAGTGAGTAAGAAGAAGAAGGTAGAAGAAGATGGTTAGCGGGCACAAAAGAGAAAGAAAAAGGCAGATCGGAAGGAACACAAAAGGTGCGGAAGGGAGTGAAATAATGATCTAAGGGCGAGTGCGGCAGCAACGTGGCGAGGGTTTGTTCTTGAGCTGGGGTTGCAGCTGAGCTGCGATGACGACGAGATGAGCTAAACAATTAAGTGCAGCTGAGACCACATCCAACTCAAAACTCGCCCACTTCTTCTTGTTGCATTTATAAGCCAACGCCCTCACTAAATGAATGCATTTGGAGGAGTAGAAAAAAAATTGTAAATCTTAGACATGGCCATGAGTCATCAAATTTAATGAAAGTGTGAATCTTAAAACGATTAACTCTAATTTTAAAATTCATATTTTCATTGGATGTAATCCTGCCTAAGATACGGAGAACCCAACCTAAAAATTAAATCAAATAAAAATATTTATATAATTAAATTAATGTAAGAATTTAAATATTATAAAAATCATTGACTCAAAATTAAATTAAACTAGAAAGTAAGTGGCAGAGGACAATAATTTTTTTTCCATTTAATTGGGTCAACGAGTTGACCTTTTCTTCTCCCTTCATCACCGGAATTAATTATATTTCTTCCATCAAGTCAAATGAATTTACAATTCTTGGAGCATGTCATTCTATTTCTTGACCTTTAAGTAGTGATGTAATGCTTCAACATTCTCTTGTATATATCAAAATAGTAAGTTGTAATTTAAAATAATTTTATTTGTAGTTGAATAGGCTAAATCTAATATTTTATATAGATATTTGTGAAAAATACAAATTGAGAAAAAGGAAGACTTTGCTTTGTCATTTTGACATTGTAGAAGCTTTTATGCCTTAAAACTTTTAATTTTAGAAAACGTCTCTATCACTAATTATTACTTATAAAATTAAATAAATAATACAAATAATTGGAGATAAAAAAAATATGCATAATCACATAAGGGTACTTAATATTCAATAATTTGAAACCAAATAGCTGCCATATTCTCATTAGGCAAAAAGACAGCCAATGATCGAGTTGCTTTTTTTTTTTATTATATTTGTTATTTTAATTAATATAATAATATTATTATTATTACAATTAGGGAATATCCTACTTGCTTGATGAGCTAATTAAAGAGTAGCAACTAGTCTCATTTAAAAAAAAAGTCTTCACAAGTTGCTTAGCTTTGATTAAAAAAATATATATATAACCTAAAACTGGGCATTCGGATCAACGGGTCATATCAGCTATGACCCATGACTCGTTTTAAGCCGAGCTGAACACGATCCATTTAATTAATTATATCAAATTGTCTAACCCAAATATGACCCACATATAATCGGGTCAATACAATACGTCCCGAATAACCCGTTTATTAAATAGATCATTTGTTTAACCCGATCTGTTTGACCCAACACTACCCAATTATAAATTTATCATTCATATTTTATACATAAATACCAAATTAAAAAAAATTCTATTAAAATATATAAAAATTTGGGCTTATGGTGTGGGTTAAAATTTGGATTAAAAGATAATTAAAAAAGATTTAGGCTTATGGACTAGCACTAAGAGTTAGAAGTCTATATTTAAAATTTGTATATGTAAATATATAATATAATCAGATTAAACAGATTAACCCGTTTACCATCTGACACAACCTGATTATTTTTGGGGTCATAAACATGGTCTATTTATGATCCAAATATGATTATATAACTGATCCAAACCTACCTAACTTTGTGTCGAGTCGAGTCGGGTCAGCGAGTCGAGTCAAACACGATTATATTATAACTGTCCAATTTTTTTTTTTTTTGATTTAGCAAGTAAATGATTGAATTAGATGCAAATATCCTTCTGAATAAAATCAAAATGTTCCTGTGCAATTTATTCTTTGAAGGTAGGATTCAATCTTAAGACCTTATTACCCATTGAATTCAACCTCAATAAAAATTCATTTAATCCAAACTGAATCTACAAATATAACAACTAAATATAGGTTTGGGCAGGGAATCTAGCAAAGCACAGATCTTTTCAATTTACAGTTCATAGTCATCACAATCAGTCTCAATTTGCCAAGAAAGTAGTTCATACTTGATCTTGCAAGAAACAGAGTCCATAAGCAATTGCAAAGGATCATGCATCTGCAGACATCTGCTTCCTGTGTTTTGTGAGCTCTGCCGGCAGCTTTTCAATCTTGCTACTTCCCTCCTTCCTCTGGTGCTCATTCACAGATTCTTCTTGGGCAGTGCACATCTGGGACTTCATCTTAAGTCCAAACTTCTTTGGCATGCCACTCCAGTTGCTCCTCCCCCGACCCAGCTTCTCAATCTTCTGCTTCATGCTTGTGCACTCCTTTTCAAGCTCAAATACCCTCATCCTCATGCTGTCCATTCCTTCTTTCAGCACTTGGTTTTCCCTCACCGCGCCCGTCCATCCTGCTGCATCGCCTGAACCAACCAGGCCACTCCTCAGAGGTCGCGAGCAGTCGAGGTTGTCAGAGACGAGCAAGCAACCTGCAATTGAGGTCCTCAGTTGAAGTTGTTCAAAGAAGAGCACTTGAACCACTACTCGCAGTGGAAGCCTCTCATTTTGTGCAGCATGAGTGCAGGCTTCCAGGGAAAGTTTCTGGCAGTCCAGCAGTCGGCAGAGCTGTTCCCTTTCAGCTTCAGTGAGCCATGAATGTGCCTGCACAAGCATCCTCTATCATCTACGTACCGAAATTGTGCAATATCACATTTGATTAACAACTAAGTATATGATAAATGGAGGATTTTTACAATGCTTTCATAGATCAATTCAGAATCTTCTAGTTGGCTTTAGTATTGTTCTGATTGAACTCTGCCTATCAAGTTTATGGATCAAGGTCAATGTATTAAAAAGACATACAAGGGTGAGAACCATTTGTAGTAGCCAAATAATGTACTTTTCGATATGTCTAATTATCGGCTTTTAGTATATGACGTTGAATGAGTACCTTTAAGTAGATGTCAATGGCGCGGTATAGACCATCATCCAGTGGTCGCGCATAGTCAGGTATCAACCCAGCGAGGTTTTGGAACTTTGGAAGCTTTAGATTGATATCTGGCGCAACTTCAGCTAGAAATCCATCAATTAGCTTGGCAACAGAAGTAATGGGCGTCAGGGAAGGTGAAACAATTAACTGTTCATCATCAACCAGGTTAGGGGATGCACCATCAGCAGCCTGATCCATGGTAAGAAAATGCTCGAGGATTCGTTGGACACAGTCCACATTGTACAAAGTCTCCAAAGAATTTGTTAAGTTTGGCAGCAGTAGATCTTCCAAATTGGCTTGGTCTAGCTGCAGTCCTATCATTTTCTCCAGATTTGAAATGCATGACTGTTTTGCCCGCAGAATCATGCTGGTCCGAAGGAGACCAAACAGAATCTTGGTTGGCATCACACCCTTTTGTAATGGAAGCATGCTCACAATTTCTTCTAGGAGATGTCTTTGTTCTTCTTCAGATGGTGCAGACACCGGCGCCAGGTTGTGGTGCCGACTAATTCCAGGGAGATACTTTTTGGCGTAAAATGTCAGCGAGCCTGCAATTACTTCTCGTAGAATACCTCGAGATTCCATGACTGAGATCAACCTCCTGTACAATGGGAGTTTCAATGAAGCAGCATCTTCATACCACCAATCAGACCTGCACTTTCTTGGTCTAGCTCCTGTACAAATTCCATTCCACAAGACACTCCCACCTGGACTTTGCATTGAACCATGCTCCGTCATCGGCCAACTGAACAGATTAGGATCTGTAAAAGCTTTAACAGCTAATGAATCAATGCATCTCTTAATAATCTGAAGTTTCTCAGCATGACGGAGAAGATCATCATCACATGCTACAAGTGCTTTGATCGAATCTTTCCAGCTACAAAGCACAACTTGATTAAGGAAGATCTCTGACTGAGCAATCAAGTTTCCATCTGCTATTTCCTCACTCATTTGAAGAAATTCTGCTGCGCACCGAAGGTAAATGACATTTGAAGCACTGAGTTCTAACTTCACACCGTAGCAGAACTTAGCTACGAGTTCAAATGCTTTAGCCCCACCCGGAATATTGTGCAACTTCACGACACAAGACTCTTCTTCATCAGGGCTCTCCTCGATGAGCTTTTCCAAGAGACTGCTCTTGGACAGAAGAGGGAACTGCAAAAAAGAAAACCTCATTTTCTTTTGAAACATGGTATTCTCTTTTTCAGAAGAACAGTCAAAACTTAATCCTATTAAATTTATCTTTTGGTTAACAGTAAACCTTCAAAGATGAAAGGTCAGACATACTTGGGAATCACATTTGTTTTCTTTGTGTTCTCAATACTAAATAGAACAATAGAAGATCATTTCATCCAAAAGACAGAAGAACTCTTCAAGAGCTAAGATCTCAAAAAGATTAGAAAAAATTGGCAACCAATTTGTGAGATTTAAATCTTACAAAGTATTAGCACTATGAAAGCGTAAATTTATCTTTTCATAGAAAGATAAGTACCAAGATGCATAATTCAAGCTACAATTGTTAGCTGACCTTATGAAGATGGAAGGACATATCTCCAACTTCAGCAATAATATCACTTGGAAGCCCAGTTGTGCAGAACCTGCAAAATGCACAAAGAGCAATCCACTTGCTATTAGGATATTGTTTCAAATCATCAAAACAATTTTCCAGCACTAATAAATTTTCAGCTCTTAAAAGGACTAAGCATTACTAGTTGTGAAAGTTAATGTTAGTTGCATTACTGAATAATTAAATATCCAAATAGATTTCCATGGCTAGGCAACTTTCTTGTCAATAACAAAGCATGGAACTTGGTTCATCCTATATAAGATATTAAACAAAATAACACTTAAACTAGTGTAAATGGATATTCAGAACAGTTATCTTGTACCAATTATTCTTTTAATATGCACATATTATGATCTGAGATTATATCTGTGCAAAAGACAGCAGGATTATGTGCATGTGCCACTGTGGATGTTTTCAGTAAACATTAACTATCCAAATTCAGCTTAGTTCAGCATTTATTCCTCATTCTTCTTTTGACAAAACAGGAGGCAAAATATCTCTCTTTTAAGAGCAAGAAAAAGGGCCAATTAAGTCCATACATAACTGACCGTCCAATCCTTAAGTGGACAACAAGGTCCCAAAGATCAAGGGAAATGACCAAAAAACAACACAATACCAATAAACAAGGTCCCTAGATAGATAAACCACCAAAAACCATGTCAGGCCATTGATGTTTTAGTTCATGTTGTTCCTAACAATGATCTAAGACTCCACAAAGTGCACATATGAATATTTTCAGTGTCCAATTTTCATGTTTCTATTTTGTTCTAGCACAAAATCAATCTACTCAGTTTGCAGTCTGCTACTTCTGTTGCCATTGTTGTGGAATCAATGAGCTAGAGAACTGCGCACAAAAATCCTCTCAAGGCACCAAAAAACTGTGTAAAATTTAACAAAGTGAACTTAACAAGGAACTGCAATGACAGGAGCTACAACTTCTACAAATAAAAAAGAGCTCGAAAGATTCATATGATTTGTAGGCATACTTGTCTCATACCCATCACTATCTTCTTAGTATACTCGATAAAAATGTTAAGCATAAGAACATTCAAATTTCAAAAGAATGAAAGAATACGAAAATAGTATTAGTATACCAGGCTTGGCCTTCTCGCTGAAATACATCAGCTTTTGATCCCAACTTCTTGCAGGCCATTGTAGACAAACCTTCAAAAAGAAAATCTAGCAAAAACCAGTGATCACTCTTAGAGTGCTCACCGGTCCTCAAATAACCAACTTGTAGCCTTAAGATCTCAGACCAAAGCCTTCTTTCTCCTGTTCTCCATCAATTTGTAGCCTCACAGAAGCACAAGAATACAGAAAACAGTCATAAAAGCCTGTATTTAAGAACTGAAGAAATCTTGGAACTGCATCCAAAAGAACCATCGGTTGAAGCACAGAAATCAGAACAGTTCCTGGAACTACCACGCTCAAGAATTAAAACCAAGACGTCACCCACAAGCTTGCGAACCTGAAAAGATGCCGCGCAAGGATACACAATTAATAATCCCTCAAGAAGCTAAAATTTCAGAAGAACTCCAAGTACAGACAAACACCAGCAAGCTAAAAAAATTCAAGTCGCAACAAACCCCCTTCAAGCATTCCCTTACAAAAATCCGAACTTTAGGCCAAATCCAGCAAAATGCAGTGAGTGACCACCACCAAATCCACAAATAAGAGAAGAGAACAGAAAACCAACACAGTATTTGGCACGCCTGCCACCACAAAACACCAAAACCTAATCCCACAACCCCCACCAAACCTTTAACGAGCAGGAATCAGCTTAACAAGCACAAAATCCAACATTAATTGGGATCCATAGTGATCAAATCCTTGAAACAAGCCAAAAAAATCCAAATTTTACATGGAAGTAGCACTCAACAATCTCTCTAGCAAGAAGGCAAACCATGAGAAATTTCGAAGCAAACACGGATGTCAGGGGAAGTCAGAAGAGAGAAGGTCTCACTCACTCCACTCCAAAAGGGCAGTTTCTATTCCGTCGTTTCCCCCGACCTCCAAAGCCGCCACCACCACCCTCCAAACTGCATTATGCGAACCCATGCACAATCCATCTGTCAAAACCAAAACCAACAAAATTTAGCTGGTGAGAGAAGGTCAGGTCAGGTAGCTAGTTAAGAAGGGTGGGCCGCCAAAGACTGCTCTTTGAAAATTGCATCAAAAGCTGTGGATACTTGTGCTGTCTCATTGAACTTACGTACTCCCAGTAAATGAAGATTTGGGTCCCTGTGCAGAGAGATTCCTCATGCAAGGGACCAAGTGATAAAGAAAGGTGAACTGTGCACTGGTGTCTCTGTGATTTCCTACCCTACTTTGGAGGTTGGCGTGGACCTGGAAAGAGTAAATGTCCACAGCTAAAGCCCATGTGAGCAGTGTTTTTTTGTTTTTTCATGTGAGCAGTGTTTGATGCCTAAATTCACTGAAGATTATAATACAAGTCAAAACGGGAGGAATTCGAGGCACCATGTGCTGAGGATTTTTATATTTTTTTATTTTTTTTTTATTTTTTATTTTTTTTATTTTTTTTTTAGCTGAGGATTTGGCCTCCCCAGTCCCCACAAAGGCAAAACTCAACAGGAATATAATTTTAGTTACAGAAACGTAAGATGCTGTAGGAGTTTAAAAAGTATTAAAGGAGATCATCAATGTTTTGCTAGGAGTGTGGACCATCATTCAATTTATGAAAATGAAGAATTTCTCAAAATAATAACAGTCAATTTGAAGAGTAACTGAAGATGTAATATATATGGAACCTTGTTTCAAGGAATATAGGGGATATGCACATGAGCATTAAATGTACACCATATTTATCTTGGTTGGAGTCATAATTGAATCAATCTATTTATAAATTTTAGTTGAGTTAGAACTGGTGGACGAATGCTACACCTCATGAGATTACGACATATCAACTTAAGGTCAAGAGGCAAGCACCCTCATTCGGGTGAAAGGATTAACGTATTATCTTCTTATTTACTCTATCCTAATAGCCAACAAATGGTTCAAGGACTATCACATTTTTCTCAAGAGACACTGGAGAGTACAAATTCATCTCCTTAGTAAGTAAAGTGAAAAAAAGTTAGTAATTTAATCGATCTAGCAAAGAAATGGCTGAAGTGGAGTGAAATTTGAGGAACAACTGATGAAGTTTCGCAAAAATAATGTTGAACAACTGAAGAAATTTGAGTAACAATCAATCATGTTCAATATCTCTAGTCTCACCATCCAATAGAAGATACATAAAGATGAACTATTTAGACTTAAATATAAATTTGTATATTATAATAGACCATTTATATAAAATAAAGTAAATAAATTCAGGTTTTATAGGAATTTATTTATAAAGTAACATTGGGAAAAGAACATACCTCACAAGCTTCTTGAAGGCTCATATTGTGGAGGACCTTAGTCAATAATGCTTATTTATTGAACTACATCAATAGGATTCCCTCTACCTAATCAAAGGCTTAGGTCGCGTTTGGGAGTGTAGGTGGAGCGCCCGGTCGCGTGGGGCGTCGGTCAACCAAGCAGTTTTCGTTTGGCGCCGAGGGTACTTAATGGCTGCTTATCCATGTTGACCAACAGCGACCGGCTGTTTTTTGTCCGCCTCAGCCTACAGGGGAGACCTGTGGGTCGCGTGGGTGCAGTTCCGTGAGGAGGGTTTCATTCGTTCGCCTCAGCCTACAGCCCTTCCGCCGCTCGATCGACTGCAACTGCTTCGCGGAAGTCGACCGAAGTCGATCGGTTCGGCCTAGAGCCCTTCCGCCACTCGATCAGTTCCGCCTCTTCATCTCCGGCCACCTTCCTTCCCCGCCTCTTCCACTTCGGTCGCCTCTTCCACTTTCCCTCTCTTCCCCATCGCAGCCACCTTCCTTCCCCGCCTCTTCCACTTCGGTCGCCTCTTCCACTTTTCCCTCTCTTCCCTATCGCAGCCACCTTCCTTCCCCGCCTCTTCCACTTCGGTCGCCTCTTCCACTTTCCCTCTCTTCCCTATCGCAGCCACCTTCCTTCCCCGCCTCTTCCACTTCGGTCGCCTCTTCCACTTTCCCTCTCTTCCCCATCGCAGCCACCTTCCTTTAGACAGTGGCAGGATCGTTTCCGTGCGGAGCAGACGCTGGCGGATGCTGGCGGCGACGTTCGTGGCGGCGACGCTGGCGGCGACGTTCGTGGCGGCGACGCTGGCGGCGACGTTCGTGGCGGTGACGCTAGCGGCTACGTTCGTGGCGGCGACGCTGGCGGACGCCACCTTCCTTGGACGCGAGGGAAGCGGACGCTGGCGGCGACGTTCGTGGCAAATGAACCGGTCCAGCATCGAACGGTGGAGGCAGCGGTGGAAGAAGAAGCACGAATATTAACGTGCAAACAAACACGGATGGAAGAAGAAGCACGATTATTTTATATTATTTTTTTTAAAAGCAATGTACAGAACCTACACCGCAATCATACTTACAGCACAGTAACAGTGCTGCTTTTATAACCTACAACTATTCAACCTACAATACACTCCCAAACGCACCCTTAAAGTGCATAAAAGGTAAGTCCAAGAAATTGCATCATTCTAAATTTTCATCGTAGTCTACTTTAAAAGAGTTCAATTATCTCGTATGGCAACTCCATTTTATTGCCGATAATATTAAAATAGACAATATATAACAATTTATTTTTTCCTTAATCTTGTGTTAGGGTTGAGGTAAATTTTTGACTTCTAGAAGCATCTTAACATCTTATATATTTTGTAATTCCTTACCTGTCTTCCTTGGACATGTTAATTACTACAAAGATCATAATTTTCTAGTTTTTACATATGAGCTCGGCAAGATTCATCTCGTTGGCAACAACAATTGTTGAAAAAGAACAACTAACCAAATTAGTAAAACACTTGTATCAAGAAATTATAGTGAAATAAATGTGCTAACTATTTAGCATAAGGAACATTTGAACAAAGACTATATATATATATATATATATAGCAAAGGTAAGAATTAGAGAAAAATGACACCCTTCAAACTTGAAAAGTGTCTTATTATTGGGATTAGAGATGACAACAAGTTAACTACCCATGATTTTACCCTATATTTGAATCCAACTCAAATTTGAGTCAAGTACCTTTGCACAACTTGACTCAAGTTGAGTATTTAAATGAGTATATATGGGCACTCAATTAAATAAAAAAAGCTATTTATTTTATTTTAAAGTATTTTATAAAATATAATTTTATAAAATATTATTATAATAAGTATACTTATCAATTATTATTTTATATATTTAAAAATATAAATATATTTTATTTTTTTTTACATTGGGTACCCATGCCTATAAACTCGATTGACCTGTTTAACTAATCAAATACCTAAACCTATCATAAATAAGTTAGGTTAGGTTATTCATATAGCATGATTGCCGTCCCTACTTGGGATCAAGGTCTAGAGTATGCTTATGGATACAATTTGAGTTAATCGTTAGTAGTAATAGTTTTTCTTATTTAATTTTTTAAGAAAAAAACATTTGTGGGAAGAATATTAAAATATTAAATTTATCTATATTATAAAATTCACTTTTACTCTCTTTTGTTTGTCTTTCAATTTTCAATTTTCAAAATTAATTTTAAATGGAGTATGATGAAAGTATAATTTTGGCTCAAGATTGTCAATTCTACTCATAGGTGCGAATTAACAAACCATACAAAAACAGACGAGTAAGAAATATATATATATTAAAAAAACAACATTTTCAAATAAAAAAAGGGCCCTTTTAGACAATTTCTCAACTGAACGAATGGCTAAAAAAACAGTGAATTACAATGACAACCTATGAAATTCAATGTTGAAACAGGTCGACTTAAATAAGGAATCGACCTACAACCAGACGTACAGTTAGGGTATTAATTAGATGAACATTCCTACGTGGCCTTGGACCAGTGCAACCTGAGCTGGACAGAGACTCGATCAAAGAACAATAGATTCATAAACAGTGGATAATTCTGTTCATGAATAATTGGGCATAAGAACAAAGAGACAGACCAAGCCGATCATGAATTTTCAAGCATTTTTGCGGGAAAACGTCCACATCCCAATTTACAGCAAAGCTTGAATTTGGTGCGGCGAACTAATCCTAATAAAAGCACCATGAATTTGAAAATTAAAAATAACTTCTTAGAAGGCTACTGATTGATACAAGAATCGCATTAAAAACGTAGCTTGAGCAAAAAATATATATTTAGAAATTACTGAAAATTTATGAAGATAGGGGCTGCAACTTGCAAGCGGCAATCGAGTCGATGATCCATGTACTTGCAGCCAATGTGGCCCCTGAAGCAACAGCAAGATCATGAGCTTCAAAACGCTTATGATTGTTGATTGCGCTGATATTTCTATTATGCTTCTCAGGTTGCTCAACGCCGAAAATAATAAAGATTCTGTCAGTGGAAGTGTCACAAAGCAATCTCTCATGGTCCCTTGAGATGGGTTTTCGTTGTAGGACAGCCCCACCAGCCGCCGTCACAAGATCTTTAAGATAGAGTTTATATGATGCTGTGTAGTCACCACTGAAGTAAAATTTCAACCCGCTGAAGAGCTTTGGTTGCTGCATGATCAAAGTAGTTGAATTCCAATACATAAATGTTAATGCATCGTACAAGCAAAGGATATCAAGATAAGCTCTGGGAAACTAAAACATAAGTATCTACGATTAATTAAGCATCCTTTTAATTTGCAGATATAGATGTTTTTGTAGTGTATGGCTAATGATATAAAGCAGAACCATTGCTCATAAGTCATAAACATCTGCATATGGCATCCCTTTGATTTCATCTTCTAATTCAGTCGAAACGTTCAGCTACCTATATAAATTACGCGGCCAAGTTTGTAGCTTTTTACTTGCTGCAATGTAGTATTTGAGATGGGGAAGATGTTAACTACCTTGTTTATGACCCTCAATCTCCCTAGTCGAGGGCCATCGCTGATACCATAGATGTCAACAGTGACTTCAAATTTCTCCTCCCCTACTGGTTCCATAGCTTCCATGCAAGCCTTTATCCCTGCGTTGGAAAAGAGTTGAGAGTTCCTCTGAGTTAATGGATCATCCATAAAATGTTTTGGAAATTCTGCGTAAAGGCTTCTTACAGCCAATGGTCAGTATCCATTTTCCATCCAAGATGCCTTTCAAAATCTTGAGAGTCCTCGTATAAGCACCATTGCGATCAGTTGATGCAATGACATGAGTAACTTCTGGGTTCCAGGAATTGAGTACAGGGACACTAATCACCTTGGAAAATTTAGCAAGTGCTTCCTGATAAAAGTTTCGAGTTAGAATTCCTATTCAAGCATTATTTTCCATCTACCAACCAAGATTTATTTACCTTCTCTTCAGCAGAAAGTGCTGAACAACAGAGCACCCATTTGCAAGGTGAACCAGAAGGCCATGTCCACATCTGACTCTGTCGGCCATAAGGATTAGTTGTTGGCGATGACTGAGATCTGATGTTCTCAATCAGACCACAAGGCAAACAATACCAAACTCAGAATTTGATCATTCTTAAACATCTTACAAGACTTTGAAATACTGTTAAATTCATCCTATACCCACCTTTTGGGAGTAGATCTCTTTCTGTTTTGCCTTTGGGATTCAGATAGTTCGTTTGGTAATTTGACTGCTGAGTGGATAGGGCATAACATCACAAAATTTTCCTGCCACAGTTAAAGTACAGTGTAATTAAGAGCATTTTGTCAGTTACGAGTCATGGCAAGGCATAAGGAAACTGATTCCCAAAACTTGAACAATTAACTCACAGTGTCCCATTTGCATTCAGGCATTAATTTAGCACAAGTGAAATGGAAACTCTTTCGGCAACTTTTCTCATAGCAGCCTAGGGCTGCACCTTTGACGCCACAGCAACTGCACTTCATCCTCTTACTTCGTGATATCTCAGTTGTAAGATTGATGGCTATATCACCTTCGAAGTAAACATCAGGAGCCCTTCAGTTAGAAAATACGATCTTTTAGTGATGCATCAAAAAAATTTACAGTATACTGAGAATTAATTGTATTGATAATATACGAGACATAATTCTGACCATTCAGTGCAATGCTTATGAGAGTGTACAACATTGATGCCTCCCTTAAAATCTGCTGCTACAGGCTTCCCATTGAAATAGTGCATCATCTCTCCAGAATACTGTGAATTTGCATCTTAACTAAGTCAATCCATCTATCAAATCTATAACTCAAGGTAAATACCGCTTGGTAAATGTTAGTACCTCTGTATCATCACAAGACTGGCAGAAAACACATTGAATTGGCGAAAGACGTTTTTCACATTGAAGTTTAGAATTTTCCACTCTATTAATGGAAATGCTTTTATCAGCCAAATTGAGTTTAGAATCTTTAAATTTCTCCAATGAAGTTTGTTTGTCTCCATTTTCTTGACAGCCCAATGAAACTGTAGCCTCCTCACCTCTCTCATCCCTGGTTAAATCAGATCCCTGATTTCTTGCTCGCTGATCATTCAGAGCTTCCAACTGCTTCTTGATCCCTTTGGGTATTTTGTCAAGACTATCTCTAGACCATTTTCTATGCTGCACCTGCTGATGACTTGACTGTGGCACATCTGGAAATGTTGCGTAAGAAATTTGATCTTGTTCTTCTTCGTTAGCAGAATCTCCCATAGCTTCAACTAATTTGACGTGTACATTTTTTGATCTTTTTGTGTTCTTTCTCTTCTGATTGGACTGAGTGATAGATGTATTTCTGATGGATTCTTCGATTATTATATTAGCTCTTACAACTTTCAGATCGTTTGCCTTGACAGATGCATTTGGAGAGTGCCCAGATGCCTCAACTGCAGCATTACTATTTTGGCTTTTGAGATTCATTGCGCAACTATTTTGGTTGTGGAGAAAATATTTCTTGCGCGCTCTGGTGCTTCTCCCTGATATTTGTGAATTCTTTATTCCAAGCTTTTCTCCAGAAGTAACAGCAACTTCTGCATTGGCACCACTCTGATTCCTTTTGAATGATGATTTACTTCCAGCTAAAAGATTTTTAACTTTACTCTTTCTCTTCTTACTACAATTTTTTCCTGTTGAACCTAGAACTTCAACCTTATCATCTTGATGTGGAACTGCATCACAAGGTGCAACCACAGCGTTATATGCCTTTTGACATTTTTCCTCCGGGATACTCAGTAGTTTATGTCTTCCAATATTCTGCATTTAAAAGAAGTTTCCAATAAAGCTGGCTTTACCAAAAATGACAAAATGAAGAAGAACAAGTGAAGGAGACATTCCAAATTAGGATACCTGAGTTCTTTGAGGTGTCGGGCACAGCTCAGGAGAGCAAGCTCTTTGAGTCCACTCAAACATTTCACTGTCAAAACCAACAGCTTCCTGCTTATTCTGCAGTTCCATGATGACAATAAATAAGTCACAAAAATAATTCCTCATGCATAGAAACACAAACCAAGATAATGCTAAGTACGTACAATAGGAGTGGCTGCAGTAGGGTTGTCATCAGCTGAATCTCTGATATCACTAAAAGAAGGAACACTTTGTGGTGAAGGTGTTTCAATGATATGCTGGCCACTTGATTTTTCAGGACTTTGGTCATTATCATCCTCACCTTTCAACCAGAAAAATGGTGAAAGTAAAAGATCTTCCTCACTATCAGGAACCACATTTTCATTGTTAACTAATTTTGAGTGATCTGTTAACTCAATTACTGGATCTTCCGATTTGGAAATCTTTTGAGGTCTGAGTGGAGTTTCAGCAATAGGATAAGGGGTAACATGTATCCGCTTCTTGGCAGGAAAAGAAGGCTTCGCTGGCAACTGACGAGGAGAATGTTTGGTGTTAGCTATTTCCTTGCCTTTTTTCATTTGAGAGGATATCTTTCTGTTTGATTTCTTTTGGCAGTTCCCTCTTGTTACTATAGTATTGCTATTTTCCTGTTGAATACCTGGTACATAGACATCGGATAGCATGACTGATCAGAAAAAAAATACCATTTAAAATAGTTAATACCACAGAAATACAGAACTAAAAGTTATTGCTTATCCCAATGAGATATAAGGTTGTCAGAGCAGAAAGAATCCATGAAAGCCAAGCAAGAACATTAATATATCAAGTGACTGACAAATCCTTAAGTTTTTTTCTTAATCATTAAAACGTGCTTCATGCCACAAGAAGCTATCAATCTCTAAAGCGATAAACATGCCCGACTCTTTTCCTTGCATGCACAATAATATTAGAAAATAATAAAAAAAAGAAGTAGAAAATACTATCACCAGGAGTTTGAGTAGGAGGCCCCATTTGAGGCGAACAAATGCTGTCTCCTGCTGCAACTTCCATGCTTTTGTAAATGCTTACCAAGTTATCCATGTGAGGAGCAGCACGAATTTCTGCAAAAGACATGACATTATGCTCATTGCCAGAAAGAAAGGTTATGATCTCTGGCAAACTAAAGATGCAGATCAATACTTCAAATTCTTTTATGGGATCTATAAAATTTTATTGTCATATATGAATTTGATAATAACATTTGAATTAGAAAATTGAAAATTTTTCTAAACTCTAATCCTCATGCTTGGTGCATACAATTAAATCAAAAGCAAAGATTAAAAGAAAGGGTATATCATGGATTCCATGTCTAGAATATAAAGAAATGATCAGTTTTAGGAATAAAAAAAGGATGGGTAATTTGGTACTATATACGCTGTCAATTCCTTGAGCATAGTCATCAAGCATCAAATTTATGCTAGTCTACCAAAAACTATACTGCACAACTTTGCTCATCTTATGACAATTAGGAACGAACATAGACACTCGAGTTAGTCGCCAGTTAACAGAAGAAACAAAGTATTGCTTGCATTGACAAGAAAAATCCTTGGATCATGTCTGATTCTTCTTATTTGATTCACAAGAAAACATATAGCTGGACATTGCAAAGCTAACCTCTCCGGTGAAATGGAACTTTGCAGACTGGGCAACCCGATACCGATTTCATCGACTCCATGACGCATGTGCTGAGTTCAAACAGCAATAGATGGTATAAGCAGGCAAAATTATCCAATTTAAAAGCTTTCCACGGACAAAAAATCAAACGAAAACTCACATGCAGAAGATGTGGTTGCAGACAAGCGATACAGCAGACTTAAAAAGGCTCCAGCTACACAAATCAATAATATTTCTAAAATATGAAGGAATAACCATAATAGATGAGCAAGTAATGATTTTTATACCAAATGGGACATTTGAGCTCTCTGCTCATCTTCTCCAGATGAACCAAATCCGCCATGGTTAACCCTCCGACTCCTCTTCTTCTTTTCCGCAAGGGTGAACAAGGAGACGACGAGAGCGAGAACGGAAGATACTACGACGAGAAGCTCTCTTTAGTGGCGCCTAGTTTTCGCCATTCCCGCGGCTTCAAATTTGCGGATTCAAATTATGGCGCGACGCTCGTTTCCAAATCCGACCATTCGTATCCCCAAATTAGAGCGAATTTGCTGTTCGGTGTTTGGATATTTGCAGCTTCGGCTATTTACCATTTGGATCAGGTATTATTGTGTTCGGATCAAACCAACCTAGTTATAATTTAAAATTAATCGGGTTGGATAGGGCCTAAACGGGTTCCATTGTCATTAGTATAAGGTATTTTTGTGCTATATAAAAATTATTTTAAAAAAATTTACCGTTGCGTAATTGGAAATTGATAAATTCGATTTTTATCGAATATTTAGTTATTTACTCCCCTAGAAAGAAAAGAAGTAACATTTGCATCTATTTTTATTTCTTATTTTCATTAACCTCCCCTTCATTTGAGGATTTCCATGTATGTCCTGTAATTTATTTCCCCTACTAAGGCCAAGGGCCAAGGCCCACAAGCTTCCTCGGTAACCCAACTAACATCTGCTCCAGAGCTTCCAACTCCTCCACCGCCACCCTGTCACCGCCGCCTCCTTCCATCTCCACCCGCAATTTCCGCACAATCCCGACCCCCACCACCGCTATCTCCGCCACCTCAGCGGCGAACCTCGAGTTATCCTCCTGCAGATCCCTCGCTCTTCTTTCCATCACCCAATACTCGTCGATCGCCTTTATCAGCTGCTCCGACAGCGCGTTGTTCCGCTCCTGCAGTTCCGTCACAAACTGGGTGGACTCCCCCTTCGTCCTGTGCCTCGGAGAAGCCGGCGCGG
Source organism: Costus lasius (assembly GCA_027563935.2). Classification (NCBI taxonomy): domain Eukaryota; kingdom Viridiplantae; phylum Streptophyta; class Magnoliopsida; order Zingiberales; family Costaceae; genus Costus; species Costus lasius. The sequence goes on along the minus strand of CM050454.1, from coordinate 12,334,048 downwards.
AGGCCCTGACCTTCTCCAGCAGCGCTTCGTTCTGCGTGCGAAGATCCTCCACCAGCTCCTCTGCCTCTCTGAGCTCGTGCACCTTTCGCGCGAGCTCTGCTGCTATGATCTCCTTCTCCTTTCCGAGGCTGGAGAACATCTTCTCGAGGTTCCGGCGGGCGTTGATGCTCTCGGACAGCTCGTGCCGGAGCTTTTGGTCGTCGTCAACGGTGGAAGAATCGAGGTGGCGCTTCCTAGGATCCCGAGGCAGGGCGCCGTGGTTGAGGTCGGTGTTGCAGCGGCGGAGCTGCGGCATTTGTCGCCGCTGGGGGGCTTGGAGCTTCTGGAGTCGCGATTTCAGTTCTTCAACGATTGCCATCATACTTGTGATGTATTGAGGTTTGCAGCCACCATCTTCTCGCGATGAATCTACTAGTAGCTTCAACAACAATTTCACATTTCCTGTGATGCAATTGAAGATGATAAACTTTTAGTTAAGAAAGAAATTAATTAGGTTTGGATTAAACGAAATCTATAAATTGAGGAAAGAAACTGAATTGAAGGTAACGTTTCATCCCCTTGAAAACCAAGCTACAATGAACTGAACAAATTAAGACAATGGAATTTGATCTTTACCTTCCAAAGGATATTCATTTGGTTGTTCTAAGACTCTGGAAGGAAGTAATTGCGAGGAGGAATTCACCCGAAAATTATCCATCTACTGGAAATATATGTTTGTGCAAGAATCAGTGATAATGTTGAGGAGAACAAGTTACACCTTTTTGCTTGGAGAGAAGATGAAAGGGATGCGAGGATGTGATCTTTAATGTAGTTGAATAAGCAAAACGACAACGAGAGGCATGTTTGTTCTACTCCTCTGACCTCTCTCCCTGCTCCTCGTCTAAGTTGTAGCAAATTCTGGACGGATTTGGAATTTTTCTAGGGCATTTAAAACAGTAGGCTATAAAGCTTGTCTAATTTAAGACCATATCAGTTTCATTTGAATATGTTGACGTGGTTTGCTATATTAGAAGGTAAGATGTTGTTTCCTGATTACTTGAAAAAAGATACCTGAATTGAGAAGCCATATATTATGAGAAAGTAAGTTAATTGATTTTGATCTGTCTCAAAATGAAACTAATAAACTCCATCTATCTAAAATAAGAAAGCTTAGTTCTTGTAGCCTAAAAACATAATTCCTAGTTCTTTAAATGTGATCCTAAAAAATATGGGTGAGTATATAGTACTGGTACCAAAGTACCATATCAAAATTTTTGGTATATGGTACTTTGGTATTATAGCATGGTACCAAAATTTTATTCAGTAATGTGTATCGATACCAAAAATTCAGTTAAGAATTTTTTGAACTCTAGAAGTTTATTTATTTTATTTTTTATAATTTCTTAAAAATAATTTGTTGCATGCAGGATTTTGTTGTGAATTTGTGATTATAATTTGCGAATTATGAATATTATATTTTTCTCATTATTGCTATGTGATTTTGGTATAAGTTTTTTTTTAAGTTATTGAGATGTAATTTTGATTATATATTTTGATATTTTGAAAATTCCTGAAATAAAGTATAGTACCGATACCAGTATCTAAAATTTTAAGTTCGAGAGTCCGAAATGCTCACCCCTACTAAGAAAACATGGTTAATCATTTTAGTGAGAAAGCAAATGTAATAATACTACAGCTAATGAATTGTGAGAAAAACATGCAAAGCTAACTTACAAACTACACATTAGAGATGTTGGTCTAAAAATTTCATATACACCTTTATTTAAATAGAAAATTAATAACAAAAATTATAAAGCAATAAACTTGTAAATTATAAATAAAAGAGAGTTAGAAAGATAGAACCTGGAGGCACATTGTAGCTTGTCTTTAGCTAAAAATCTAGGCTCTCGTGCGAGTTAATTTCGGATTGAACACCCAAGGATACAACCATGCACTCCTCTCTTGTGGGCACGACCGTGAAGAAGTTGATTTGGACGCTTTTTCAACAATGAGCAGCAAAATAAAAAATCCAAGAAAATAAACTAAGGGAAGAAGCAAGAACAAAAGGGGAGAAAGAATAAAAATACGTCTCCCCCAGCTAAGATATAGAGACTTTTTTAAAGGCTTAATCTAATGTATTTTACCCTAATTAGCATTAGCAAATAAATGTTCATCTAGGTGAAATTTTACTTTTTTTTAATTTTAGTTTAACAATGCTCCACAAAATTTTTTTAAAAATTAAATTAAATTAAACTTAACAAGATGATTAAATGAATATAAATTATTGCTCATGTCTATATCATGCAGTTAGCAAAATGCACTTAAAAGCTTAACTTTTAATCAGTGAAAAGGTTTCCATCTACAAGAAATATAGCGAACTAGTCTCGAACTGCTTCATTTTGACCTAGACCTCAACAAATTCACACACAATATAGGGTTAGTCCAATTGTGGGGTTGCATATTTTTGGCCATGTGTATATATCTTCATGAGAGCTTCTAAGGGTTCTTCATGTTCTCAGTCACGGCCGTATATAGACTCTCTCATATAGGAGGTTCTCTGGAAGGGATGAGTGTGGAAGCTCATCTCATGGTAATTAGCCACTTTGAGAAGTTTTTCTTAACTCTACAATAAGAAGCATAAAATGTATCCTCATGAATGGGAGTATAGAGTAACAACTCTATCATATAAATATTTTTTATACACTATAGTGTTTTATAAATTTTTATTTTTCAAAGTACTTCCCAGCCAATGAATCAGCTTGTTATCACTACATTGGGGCGGCTGGAGCTCCTGGCTGGTTTGACCATAGCTGGTTTGATTGGAGCTGGTTGGAAAAGTTGAGGTTGTTTGGGTATTTTAGCTAAGTCTGATAAGTAATTTCGAGCTGCTGTGCTGAGCTGTTCGATTCTATTAAGTAAAAATTTTTAATTTATAATAGAAATTAATTATTCTAACATAAAAATATATATAAAATTTAAAATTACTTTACACAACAATAAATATTTTTTAGACTATTACATACATAAATTTAATCTTAAAATAGACAAATCCTAAAAAAATTTGCAAGAGTTTCCCCTATATTTTAAGTGCGAAACTCTACATACATAATATATAAAATAAAAAAATTAACTATAATATCCAACCTGGTTTCAACATCAGGATGAATATCTTTTTTGCGGAACTTTGCATAATTTTTATCCACCTACAATTACATTTAGATTATAAATTATTTTTCTTACATTTAATAATATTAATAATAACACAAGCATATACCGCAATCTTACTAGCCCACCAATCCGGAGTCGCATCTACCATTTCAAATCTTGAATCGCATCCTAATTTAGTCTCCTTGCCCTTTAATTCTTTTCATAATTTTCAGTTTGATTTTAATTGATCTCTTTTTTTTAGCACTCTCTGTCATATGATAACCCACTAATTTGTTGAAAGTTTTCAATAATAAATTTTCACCCATTCACATTGAAGTGAGATCTAAGGTGCATATCTTTCTCAATGGCAGCAATACAAATATCATAAAAATATTGTGTTGTCTATAAATTCAAACAGCTTTGCTATATTTGGTTGTCATTAATACTTGAATATAGAAATAATATAAATAAATTAGATTAATGTAAATATACTTAGCACGTTGGTTTAGATAAATAAACAGCTTTGCTACCTTTGGTTGCTATACAACGGTATCAAGTCCAAAAAAAAAAAGAAAGAATTTTGAATTACGCATATGACTACTACTATAAATAGAAAGAAATAAGAATACAAATTACCATCAGCAACTACACATTACCAGCTGTAGCTTTTATAGTCCAACGACCTAAACGGATTAGAAGAGTTCTAATGACGCCTAAAGATATGTTAGTAACAAAAAAATTCTAACATCATTTGATTATCTATATTAATGATGAACAAAGAAAACCCGAATCATTTTCTATACCTCAGCATGAATACTTGTATGGGTAAGTAAAAAAAAACTGATTAGAAGGTTAATGGCTCCTAATTCACCAAATAAAAACAATCACATGATGCGATAACTGTTTTCATCCAACTATGCAAATGAAAAAATTTACAAAATTACAGAAAATGAACTACTAGCATTAACTTTTCGTCCAGCAAATACAGCTAAGCTGATAAAATATCCATCAAATCAACCCACCGCATCTCCACAACCAAATAAGCAGTTATTAAATCACTGTCCTAAAGGCAATTTTTAATATTTTGGAGTAGCCTTCAGGATTCAACAAGGCAGGAGAGAGTCTGAGAAAACGCAGGAGAGTATTCACAGAGAACACACATTTTTACTTGTTTTTCTCTAGAGAAAAACTACCCAGGAAGCAGTTACCAGGGCGGTTACACCAATAGGCACAAATTTTTGGGAGCACAACATAAATTACGGGGGTGTAATAAAAATTAGGGCAGGGTCGTAAAATCCTCAAAAACTCTCGGGTGAAAATTGCAACGAAATTATGGTGCCGTAATATTTATTACGGCAGGGCCGTAAAATTCTCAAAACTCTCGGGTGAGAAAGGATTATTCCGATAGAAGAAGTTGGGATGATTACTCCAACTGGGATTATAGGTGCCTGAGAAAGGATTATTCTGTTGCCTCTGATTGGGATTGCCTAGGGCATTCACCTGCTCAACAAAAACATCAGAAGAAGAAGGTGCCATTATCTCGTAGTCAATAGCACCATGCCCAAAATTCCCACAAAGTTCACAAGGAATAGAATTGACAGACGATGCATGAAAATTCATAGAAGTAAGTTGGTGGGATAAGGAATCAACCTTCGCCGCCAACGAACTGAGCATGTCAAGGTCATGCTTACCTCCTCCTCTTACTGGGACATTTCTCTCACTCGTCCACTGGTAATGATTTAGAGCCATGTTCTCAATCAAAAACATCGCATCGTCAACGTTCTTGTTCATAAGCGCTCCGCCCGTGGCTGCATCTACAGACAAACGAGTATTATATAAAAGACCGTTATAAAAAGTATGTACAAGTACCCATTTTTCCAGTCCGTGATGTGGGCACAATCGTAACAACTCCTTGAAACGGTCCCAGGCCTCGTACAGTGACTCGCCTTCCCTCTGGCTGAAGTTCGTTATTTGGTTCCTCAACTGAGCCGTCTTGCTCGGCGGGAAATACTTGGAGAGGAACGCGTGGGAAAGCTGTTCCCACGTTGAAATGGAGCCTTGAGGGAGGGACTGTAGCCATGCTTGCGCGGGGTCCCTAAGGGAAAAGGGAAAAAGACGTAAGCGGATTGCATCAGATGTTACCCCGTTTATCTTCAGGGTATCATAGTATTCTAAAAAAATTGATAAATGTAAGTTGGGGTCTTCCTGTGGTGAATCGCTGAACTGGTTCTGCTGGACCATGTGCACGAGGGCCGGCTTGATCTCAAAGTTATTTGCTTCGACCGCCGGTCAAGCAATGCTAGAGTGCAGGCCCTGTACATCGGGTGCAGCAAAATCTCTGAGTGAGCGGTTCTGGTCCATTATATTAGTCGGGTTCGGATGGGCTTCCTCAAGCTTTTGATCGTGAACTTTCCTCTGAGCTCTAAAGGTCCGTTCAATCTCGGGGTCTTCTGGCACTAGCTGACCTGTTCTAATGGTTCTTGGCATGCACAGGGTTAGCAGACCAGAGAATAATAATATAAGCTTGAAGAATGAAAGAAGACAAGAAATATGAACAAATTAAATAAAAGAAAAGAAAAAGCAAACAAAAACAAAAAAATATCTAGTCTATCAACTCAACTATTTAATCGATATTGACTACGCCTTGCTCCCCGGCAACGGCGCCAAAAACTTGATATGTCCCGCAAGTGCACGGTCTATCGAAGTAGTAAATAATATCGTTTCCACAGGGAGCAGGTGTCAAGTACCGACCTTTAGTGTCATTGAAAGCTAGATGGTTCAGACTCGAAATAAAAGAATTACTCTAAAACTAAATTATCTAAATTATCGAACCAAGAAATCAACGACTTTAAGGGAAGACTATAGTTTAAATAGCGTTCGGAACTCTAGATTTCACCGCGTTAAATTAATTAAACACAAAATATTGAATCTAATTAAATTAAAACAAACGGATCTCCTTCTCTCGAAGCTCAATCTGACAGTAAATAACTTAAGGTGATCTTTCCTATTTTACAGATTACCTTCTCTCGAAGCGCAATCCAGTGCCTACTTAAGCTAATTTCCTACTCTCGTAGCAAAATTAACTTAAGAAAACCCAATGGGCTCTATGATGATCGTAAATCCTCGAGTGACGTCGAACGACTCTCGTAATTCTAGTCACAAGTTTAAATGAGAACGATCGAGTGTTACGATTCACCTCTCGGTACTTCTCGTAACACTTAACACATATAAATGTCTGTACACAACAATTATACGCAATAAATGCAACTCATTTAAATAAATAAAATTACTTAATAAATACACTGAGATTCATTAGAAATGTTTTACATGAGGAAATATGTTCAACGGGCTACGCCCGAGTTCCGAACTAGGGTTTTACTCTAGAAAATACATAGTTTAACAATAAAAACCCAAGCAAATGAATTCAAAAAGAAGGAAAATCACAAATCTAGGGTAGGAGACGATAGATCTTTGGTCTTCTCTCGATAGCCCCAAAGAAATCCTTCGAATCAAGCCCAAGAATGCAGAAATCACCCTCTTTTCGCCCTTGTCGCCTCCTTCAAAAGTTCAACCTCTATAACTGCCTAATAATCTTGATTATATGCCTCAATCGAAGCCTTGGGCAGTTAGGAATGTTAATTGGGAATTTTCCTCAATTTTCTGGCATCTGGAGCGTCTAATTTGGTGGAAAACGAACGAACGGTCGCGAACAGCGTATGTGAACACGGGCGTGATGATGAACACGGCCAGGCCGTGTCGGTTGCGATGAACTGCGGATAAGTGAACACGGGCGTGACGACGAAGGTTCGGTGAGTTTCTGATAGATGAACACGGCCATGTGTCTGGACACGGGCAAGCCGTGTTTGTCTCGAAAAATTCTGGAGCACCCGAACACGGGTGTGCGCATGGCGGTGACGAGTTCGGCAAAAGCTGGAATTTCTGTCTAACATGGCCGTGACGATAAGCACGGTCAGGCCGTGTTCTCCTCGTTACATGTAGATGCTGATGCCGCGATGAACACGACCGTGACTGTAAGCACAGGCAGGTCGTGTTCAACATAGGAAGCTTCAAAAATTCTAAAATTTTGCCTGTCTGATGCTTGTAATATGCTGATCCTTTCCCTAACTTCAAATCTCGAATAAACTTCACGAAAATAAATGATAATGACCTGTATTTCATAAAGAAATGAAAAATAGTGAAGATTCTATACTTTATGGGAAAAAGGTATCAAATTGTGACATAAAATAGAAGTTAAGCCTCAAATGATGGTATAAATTAGACTCTAAATCCTATAAAAATTACACCTATCACCATTCCTTTGGAGCTTGTTTCAATCCATAGATTGATTTAACTAGCTTACACACTTTATGTTCATTACCTAGAAGCACAAAGCCATCAGGTTGCTCCATATAAACTTCTATAGAAAGTTCACCATTTAAGAAGGCCATCTTAACATCCATTTGATGCACACATAGCTTATTAATTGATGCTAAAGCAAACAATAATCGAATGAATGTTATTCTTGCTACTGGAGCATATGTATCAAAGTAATCAACACATTCCTTTTGTTTGAATCCTTTAGCTACCAATCTAGCTTTATAGGTGTGTATACAACCATCAGGTCTATATTTCTTTTTAAAGACCCACTTACATCCAATTGCTTTGGATCCAGGTGGTAAGTCCACAAGAATCCATGTCCCATTTGACATTATTGAGTCAATTTCATCACAAATAGCTTCTTTCCAGAAAGAAGCATCTCTTGAAACCATTGCTTCACAATATGATTTGGGCTCATTCTCTAAACTGCATATCATAGATGTTTTATTTACAATTTTTGTTCTATCTCCTTCAACAAGGAAAATTAATGAATCAGGTGAAACAAAGTCTTTATCTAAATATTTTTTAGTTCTTATTCTTTGACTTCTTCTTGGTTCACTTGGTTCATTAATTTCTTTCCTTTTCTTCTCAACCCTCACATCAGAGGAGCTTGATGTCAAACTAGGTTGAGTCTCTTTTGCATCACTTATAAATTTATCTTCAAAGAACTCAACATGAATTGATTCAACAATTATGTTGGAGTCAATGTTTAATAATCTATAAGCTTTGGAATTTTGAGCATATCCAACAAATATGCTTTTAATTCCTCTTGGTCCTAACTTTGACTTATGTGGCTCAGGTGTTTTGTAGAAAGCAACACACCCCCACACTTTAAAATAACTTAAGTTAGGTTTTCTCCCATTATTCCAAAGTTCATATGGTGAAGCCTTAAACTTCTTAAAAGGAATCATGTTATAAATATGACAAGCTGTCAACAGAGCTTCTCCCCAAAGAGTGAAAGGTAACTTAGCATTTAATAGCATGGCATTAACCATGTCTACCAAAGATATGTTTTTCCTATCAGCAACCCTATTCTGTTGAGGTGTATAGGGAGCAGTCCTTTGATGAACAATGCTATAATTATCACAGAAAGAATTAAATGTATCAGTAAAGTATTCACCACCTCTATCTATTCTAAGTATTTTGATTTTTGTTCCTTTTTGATTTTCAACTAATGATTTGTATTCCTTGAATTTATCAAATGTTTCATCTTTGGTTCTCATTAAATATACATATGTGAATCTAGAAAAGTCATCTATAAAAGTTATGAAATATCTTTTACCACCTCTAGTTAATTGACCATTCAATTCATATATATCAGAATGTACTAGTTCAAGCAAAACAGATTTTCTTTCAACTTTAGGAAAAGTTTTCTTAGTCATTTTTTATTCTACACAAATATCACATTTTCCAATATAATCATCTATGCAGGATATGTAGTTATGCTTTGACATGTAATGCAAATAACCATAATTTAAATGTCCTAGTCTAGCATGCCATAAAGAGGAAGAGTCAACAGTATAAATAACAACTTGATTCATTTCATTAAGAGATAATTTAAACATGCCATCCACAGAGTATCCTTTTCCCACAAATATCCCATTCTTAGTTACAATAATTTTGTCTGCCTCTAAAACAATCTTAAAGTCATTCTTACATAACAGGCTTGCAGAAACTAAATTCTTTCTTAGATCAAGTACATGAAACACATTAATTAATGTGAGTTTCTTTCTAGAGGTGAAATTGAGTTCCACACTCCCTTTGTCTAGAACATTGGCGGCTACATGGTTACCCACAGCATTTCTTCAGGATCTTTCAGCTCATTGTACACTTTAAACAATGACTTGTTGTTGCAAACATGAATAGTGGCACCAGAATCTAGCCACCAACCTTTGGATGCAGTTACAGAAGCCATATGGAGTTCTGTGATCATTGCAACAAATTCCATATTATCAGTTTCAATCACATTTGTTTTATGGATGCCCACACCTGAAGTGCCAGTATTTCTTGCCATGTTCTTTTTGTACCTACACTCTTTTATGTAATGCCCCTTTTTTCCACAATTAAAGAATGGGCGATTCTTTTTGACATTATAATTATTCACAGGCCTCTTGAAGATCTTTTTCTTCACATTAGGATTGTTTCGAGGACCACCAGAGGATACTCCCACATTTGGGGCAACAGAAACTTGGTTCACTCTTGAACCCGAAATTAATTCATCTCTGGTCCTGTTCTCACATTCAATTTGTAAATGAGTAATGAACTGTTCAATTGAATAGTTCTCAGTAGAATGTAGAATCTTTCTTCTATAATCATTCCAAGTAGCCGGGAGTTTAGACAATATTGCTCCCACTTGAATTGCATCAGGAATTTTAATTTACAATTCACTCATTTGGGAAACAAGGATCTCTAGTTCTCTTGGTCCATAATTGTCATGTTTTCAGAAAAATTGAATTCGAAGTACTTTAGTGCTAAAAATCTATCTGTACCTTGTTTCATGTGCTTGTATTTGGATTCAAGCGCATCCCATACCTCTTTAGGCGATTTGTAGTTGCGGTACACATCATACAGCCTACTGGTGAGAGAGTTGAGGATGTATCCTCTACAAAGCATTTCGTCAGTCTCCCTTTGCGCCTTGTCTGTAGCCAATTTGGTCTTCGCGACATCTGAATCCGTAGGTCTAACTTTTGGAATTAGTGGCAAGTCCGAATCCAGAAGATAGTAGAGATTCAACGCAGTGTGAAGCCAAGACATCCTGTCTTGCCAACGATTGTAGTTCGTCCCATCAAAACGATCAAGTTTGAAAGTTTCCTCTTGAATTGCACTTTCACATTTGGGTTTAGATCTGCCTCCATGGAAGAAGATTGCCTTTAGAATGGTTGGATGAAATCACTTCTTCAACCTGTAGAAGTATGTTGGAAGCAGAAAAAATTGAGAGCCTTGAGGCGTGATTAAATCACTGTCCTAAAGGCAATTTCCAGTATTTTGGAGTAGCCTTCAGGATTCAACAAGGCAGGAGAGAGTCTGAGAAAACGCAGGAGAGTATTCACAGAGAACACACATTTTTACTTATTTTTCTCTAGAGAAAAACTACCCAGGAAGCAGTTATAAGGGCGGTTACACCAATAGGCACAACTTTTTGGGCGCACAACATAAATTACGGGGGTGTAATAAAAATTACGGCAGGGTTGTAAAATCCTCAAAAACTCTCGGGTGAAAATTGCAATGAAATTATGGTGCCGTAATATTTATTATGGCAGGGCCGTAAAATTCTCAAAACTCTCGGGTGAGAATTGCATCAAAAATATGGTACCGTAATATTAATTACTGCAGTGCCGAAAAATGCTCAAAACTCTCGGGTGAGAATTGCAACACAATTACGGCCTGTAATATATTTCACACCCCACCCGTAATTATACCCCAAGATGCCCATGTGCCCAATCAAGACATTAAATATCATTATTGTCCAAATTCATGGAGCACATGTAATTAAACCTTGCTCATGCTCCTTATCATTTTCCTTTGATGTAACAAGTACAAGCAAAGTATATAAGTATTGAAACAGTCATACTTTTTATCAATATGGGACTAAAGATGCTTGCTTCCTTTTGTTTACAACTACAAGAATATCTAACATATGCTCTATGAATTGATCGAGAGCAAAAAGAATAGGGCAATCTGAACTGGTGGAATGAAAAAGAAATAAGATTACTGTAATAACTGAGTACCTTAAATATCCAGAATAAGAATCTCATAAACAATGATGTCAGTACTTAATCTAACACAGCTTCATATGTAAAAAGGTAACTGAAGAAACTCTCAACAAGGTTCGATTCACCTTCAAGCGTCGGTGAAGCTCTAATCAGATGGTGGCAACTGGAGATGCTTGGCGTCGGCTAGTGGTGGAGCTGAGGCGTCGGCGGCGGTTGGAGACTAGTGGTGGAGCTTCAGCGGCTGGAGCTGGAATGGCTTTAGGCGTCAACTTTGGCAAGAAGTTGAGGAGGTGCGATCGGTGAGAGGCGAAGCGGCAAGGAGGCGAGGCAATGCGGATCGGCGAAGAGGTGAGTGGTTAGCCCTAAAACTCAAAAACGAAGGGGAAAAGGGTAAGGTAAGGGGGTACACTGATCTGATGTTAGGGCGGTGATGAAGTGAAGGCGGCGTTAGCTGCAGGCGGCGACGGGCGGAGCTGAAGACTAGCTGGCGACGATGGGCCATAACACATAACGTGCAAGGGTTTCGAGCGGCTGTCGTTACTATTTGATGGCAACCGCTTCTCTTTTACAAAAAGCGACCCATGTGCGACTACCAGCAAACAATGCAACCAACTGAGAAGCTGCACGCCAAATGGCCTAGCTTCCGATTTTGATTGCCCCCAAACATAAAAGCCAGCCGGCAGCCGTGCCAAACGGGGCTTGAATCTCCTTTAAGGGATCTCTTACCACAACGATTGAGTTTGCAATACTGAGAGGCCTATTTTTAAACTAATCTCATCCTTCTTAGTACTTCTAGGGTTATAATCCTAAGCAAACCTTTGGTTAAACTAATAGTTTTGTTGTGCTTAGTCTTTATAAAATAATGAGCTGTAACTTTTATGAGTAAGTCATTTTATAGATTTTTATCTAATTTAACATAGCTACTCTTTTTTTTTTATTATTTAAACATAAGTCTATTGTTGATTAGGAATCTTATTTATTTTCTTTAATTTTTGAATCATTTACTTTTAGTTCAAAATTATGATTTGTTGAATTTAGTGAAAGAAAATATTTTTTTATAAAGCAGCAATAAGACCTAAATAATTAATTAGGCTTTTAGTTGCTCTTATAGTAGAGCAAAACCAATTATACGAAATTTTATGATTTTAGATTATTTTTCAAAGTCATTTTAATTTTACGGGAATTAAATTTTTTTATTTTCAAAAATAATGTTTCCTTTATGAGAATTGTTGTAAATATTGTAAATTTATAAATTATGCACACCAAATTTATGATGATCAATATGTTTATTATATAGATTTAATTCATTATGTACATTATGTATATTTTTTCATATTCCTTTCATGATGTCTAACATGACAACATTGTTATGATGTATATCACTTTCATGATATACATAGTTCTTATTATATATATTATGTTTATGATTAATATGTGCATTATACACGCGGCTCTTCATTGAGGTCAACGAGGCCTACAAGACCCTCTCTGACCCCATCCGCCATGCCTCATACGATCGCAACCTTGCAGCAGGGCTGAACCTTGCCCTTCCCGCCGAGCGTAGCGCTGGCAACGGGTCGGGTACCCGGGATTTTACCCTAAACTCGAACCTGACCCAAACCCGGGTTGGGTATTTAAATGGGTACCCGCGAGTACCTGATTAATTAAAAAAATAAATTATTTATTATATAAAATATATTTTAAAAATTAAAATTAAAATAAATATATTTATATAATAATTATTTATTATTATTTTTATATTTTTAATAGTAATAAATATTTATATAATAGTTATTTTATTATATTTATACTCTAATAATAAAAATTAATATTAATATTTTTTTTTATTGAAGTCGAGTATCGGGTACCGGGTACCCGCGTCTCTAAACCCGAACCCGACCCGTTTAGCTAATCGGGTACCCGAACCCGGCATAAACGGGTCGGGTACCCATCGGGTTTGGGTGAAATTGCCACCCCTAGCCGGGCGGCTGTTCGACGAGGTCCGTTTGTATTTTCCCCTCTCCCTTTTGAGTTCTTTCTAGCGTTCAGAGATTCCAAATCTCTCTGTTAATTGGAAATGTTGCAATATTTGATCGGTTTCTTTTTATTCGCTTTTGTGTTTGTTTATGAAATGTTGCATTCTTTTGTGGTTCAGTTTAATTTCATATTATTAATTCAGATGGGATATTAGTTAAAACTGCATTTTTAAAAATGAGTCTTATTTTGGTAGTTAGATCGGTAGTACTTTTCGATTTTAATCGGTTTGAACCGAACCGAACCTGATATTTTCGGTTCGGTTTAATTCAATTTTAACAAATTCGGTTTGGTTTTTAGTTTTAAAAAATTTGTAAAAAAAAAATTTGGGTTGGTCCATCCAGTTCGGTTCGGGTTGAACCGATTGGACAACCCTGCTAGAAATCCTAACTTTTTCACGTCTTCTACCTTAAAATCTGTGCTGATATGGGGCTAAATTGCCCTTAGACTATTGGGTTGTCTTATTCATTTTTTCTATCTACATGAGAGTTCAATTTTCAGATTGCAATTCAATTCATTTTGCAAGATCTATTTTTTCTTCGCTGGCTGGCTTATACAATTCAAAATTTAGGGCTTGTTTGGCCTTGTTTTTAAGCTGATTTTAAGCAACTTTTAAGCTGAAAGCAAATAGAAAAATGTTTGGTAATGAAAAGTAGAAGCAAAAAAGAGCAGTAAAAAAGCAGAAATTGAAAAAGCTACAATTTGATGCTTTTGCAGCTTCTGCTTTTTTGAAAAGTAATTTATATGATTTTGTTTAAAATTTTAAGTATTATTAGTTTAAATAATTTAAAATTGAATAATAAACAAAAATAAAATATATTATTATTTTAAATAATTTAAAATAATATATTTATATATTATTTTAAATTTTGACAGTTTAAAAAGTTATTAACCAAACATCTTATAAATTTTGACAGCGTAGCACAGAACAGCGCAGCACAGTTTAGCATAGCTATAAAGTTATTGACAGTGAGGCCAAACAGGCCCTTATTCTGCTGTTTTTGTCAGTCAGTCTACACTGTTTGCCTGCCTATGAAGAAGAAATTACAAACCGATGCTTTCCCATTTTTGATCATCGGGTTTCTTGTTTCTTTCGCTAGAAGTTCATTTACTAAACTATGGTTGCAGTTTAAGTTAACTAAGCATTGTTAGAAAGGATCTAAGCACTGTGTCCATGTCCATTTTAAGTTTTATCTTGGCTTACCAAAACCTTAAACTAACTTAGGGTCTATTTGGCCCCGGCAATAGCTTTATAATTATGCTAAACTATGATATGTAGTACACTGTCAAAATTTATAAAATATTTGATTAATAACATTTTAACTGTTATTAAAATTAAAAATAATAAATAAATATATTATTTTAAATTATTTAAAATAATAATATATTTTATTTTTCTTTAATATTAAAATTTTAAATTATTTAAAATAATAATTATTAAAATTTTAAATGAAATCATATGAATTACTTATTTAAAGAATTAGAAGCTGTCAAAACATCAGATTATAGTTTTTCAAACTTCTACTTTTTTAATTTTTTTTAATTTTACTTTTCATTATTAAGAAGTTTTCTACTGCTTTCTATTTAAAAATACTTAAAAATAACTTAAAAACGGAGCTAAACAGCCCCTACTGTGCTATAAGCATATAGGCTTGATATAACCTATTGACTAGTTAATTTGATGACTCAAATATGAGCTTGACTACTCTTACAAAAGTCAGCTTTGCTTTGACTTTCTGATGCAGGAGCATCTTCCAGAGCTTAATTGCATTTTGACTTCATGTTGAAAACTTATTCCTATTGTTGTTCATTCTAGGAACCCAGGACTAAATCTGAACAAATATCACCCTTAGAACAACCCCATGACACCATTCTTGTTGATTCAATCCATTTACCGAAAACACCTTTGCTTTGTGAAAACATGTATCGTGATGATGCCATTATTCCTCAAGCATACAAAGCTAAATCTGATTTATGCTTGCAATGTGACATTGATTTCATCTTTGTATTTACTTTGCTCAACAACTGCTATGGGAAGACTACAAAGAAATTAATTGTCGCATCTAAATTCCCAATTGAGTATCCACCTAAGGATTACATGAAAATATCTCTTTGTACTCTCTCATTTAAGGCTTATACATCTGCCCTTACATTTTCTTATCACGTTTTCAAATCATATATGCCCCATACACATCAAAGACCATGTACTTGCAAATGTTTGTGTTTAAAATGCTGGAATGAGGATGTTCCAAAAGCTAATGACAATCCCCACACCTTGGGATGGCCACTGGAGCTGAACTTTGGGGATGATGATCACCCAAACTACTGTGGCCGAGCTAATTTTCGCACTTTGGGGTTACCACCAGAATCCAAAGGGGAGACATTCAATGCTAATTCTTCAGGAGAAGAATTCTTTTGCCGCCTAGGAGAGCTGATGCAGGAGCATCTTCCAGAGCTTAATTGCATTTTGACTTCATGTTGAAAACTTATTCCTATTGTTGTTTATCTTTAGTTGCTCAGCTTGATAAACTCTTGAATTGTGGTCCAAGCTAGTCTTGATGGTTGTAAGACTAGTTGCAGGACAATTTTGTAACTTAAACACTTGATGCTTGTGTGTTGTAGGTAGGGCCTTAGCCTAGGTTTATTTTGATAAAATCCTTATTTTACTTTGTAGTTAATGTAGTAGGTTATTATAGCCTAGGGAATTCACACTTGTACTTGCACTTACATTGCACCAAGGCTCCCAACAACCAAGGCTCTCTCTCATACCAACGGTATAAGTCAACATCAAGCCAAAGTCAACTTCAAACAAGGTCAACATTCAACCCACTTCCAAGAACCAGTCGAGGCTAATTACTATTCCACATGAAGCTAAAGTCATACCAAGCAAGGTCAACGCCCAGTCAACTTCAACATTTTCAAATCTTATTCATGCCCTGTCAACATCCAGTCCACACCACGAATCCAGCTTCACAGCACCTGGCTCCAGCCAACACCAAGAATCAAGCTTACATCACTTGGTCAACTATTATTCAAGCCTAAACAAGTAACCACGTGTAAACCCACTTGTTACCGTTAAGTCTACCTTGTTACCGTTGAGAGTGAAACAAGAGAGAGATAGCTTGCAATGTAACTGTTGGAGGGGGGCTTGGTTTAAAAGCCCATGTATTTCACACTTGCAAGTTGATGAATCTTGAATGAAAGAAAATTGTGTTAGCCTTGTGCTAAGTTCCCTGAGGGCGTGCCTTTGGCCCCTTGCGTTACCTTGAGGGTGAGCCTTTGGCCCCTTGTCTCGCATCCTTGAGGGTGAGCCGCTGGCCCCTCTAGTTACCCTCTCTTCTCTTCTTACCATCTCCTATTCTCTTCTCTTCTTCTTCTTGTTGCCGACTACCGAAGCTGTCCACACTCATCGTACCACTATTCCATTGCCGCTTATTGAAGCCCATGCAAGATTGTCATCGGGTAGGGGCTGAAGAATCTTTGGAAACAAAGATGAACCATTGACGTCTTCAATCCAGCTGCAGCTCATTGGAGACAAGTACCAAAGGGGGATTCGGCCCCCTCCCTAACGCCCTGTTTCGGTGGAAGGAAAGAAATCAGCAAAGAAAGGAAATAAGGAGGGAAAGGAAATAAGGAGGGAAAGAAATCATTGCTTTCCCTTATAGGCCCTGTGTTTCAGTGGAAGGAAAGGAAATAAGAAAAGAGTAAAAAAATTTTAAATTAATTATATCATACATAATACATAAATAATTAGTAAAATTATAAATATTATAGTTTGTTAATTATAAAAATACTATAAAATTCATATTAATTTGTATAAATTTTTATTAAAAATTATAAAAAATTATTAAAAATATAAGAATCCATGCAGCTATGCATGTGTATTGACAATTAAGAAAATGAATAGCTAGGATCATATTCTTGCTCGGAGCCATAAGAACACCTATAAGTAGACAAACAAATTGTATCAAAGTAAAAGATATGTATCAAAATGTGTGTCATGTGTATCAAATTGTATCAAACAAATTGTTCACAAACTAGGTGTTATTGCCAAACCACAACCAATCGAACACTCGTGGGGAGCAACAGCTGAGCACATATGACACAAATGAAAACCACCATGTGCAAGATAGAAGTCGTTCACAATCTAGAAATACAGACAAACAAGACTGTTGGAATGTCTGTATACAAATCACAAATCGCTATGTTGGAATGTCTAGCATACTTATACACAGTGAAAATCACAAATCACACATACAAAATATGAATTAACAAACATTGCTAAATATGAATTAACATGGCTTGCTACACTAGCTATTACTCACTTGAACTTGGAACAAAAGCACATGAATTAACAAACATTGCTAAATATGAATCAAGAAAAGATGATATATAAGATAACATAAACAACCTAATATTACATCTATATTCCAATGTAGACACAAATCGCTATGTTGTGTATGACGACCTAGCATTGCTCAATGACAAGCTAACAGAGAGATCATGATGTGCTGAAAAATCAAATCAGAAAGCGAACAGAGAGCAAATCTGGGCGACGACATACACTATATTCCAATGTCGATTGATCACTATAACATAGATCATGATGTGCTGAAAAATCAAATCATCTATCTATCACAGGCAGATCATCATACATTATACTCTGTGTTCTTAAATCACTCGTTCGGATGGTATTAACGCAGATCATTATCAAGCAAACAGAGAGCAAATCTGGGCGACGATGTACCTTTCAGTCGAATGCCCTAACCAGAAAGCGACGAGGAAATCTGGGCGACGACGCGAGGGAGGAAGGCTTCCGTCGGCGACGACGCGAGGGAGGGAGGATGTAGCGGCGAGGGATGCTGCAGCGGCGGCTTCAGGATCAGAGGTCGAGGTCGCGGCGAAAGGCGAGGTCGAGGTCGAGGTCGCGGCGAAAGGGCGAAGGCGAGGTCGAGGTGAGGTCGAGGTCGAAGGCGAAGGCGAGGTCGAGGTCGAGGTCGAAGGCGAAGGCGAGGTCGAGGTCGCGGCGAAAGGGCGAAGGCGAGGTCGGAAGGGCGAAGGCGAAAGGGCGAGCGGGCGCGGCGAAAGGGCGAGAGGGCGAGCGGGCGCGGCGAAAGGGCGAGAGGGCGAGCGGGCGCGGCGAAAGGGCGAAGGCGAGGTCGGAAGGGCGAGAGGGGCGACGTCGAGGTCGCGGCGAAAGGGCGAGAGTCGAAAGGGCGAGCGAGCGAGAGCGCGGACGGAAATAAAGTTTCCGTCGAAATGAGAGGGAACGCTTTTGGAGAGAAAGGAAAGAATTAACTTTCCTTTCTCCCTTTATTTCCATTCACTGAAACCAAAGAAATGGAGGGAAAGAATTAGATTTCTTTCCTTTCTTTCCCCATTTCCCTCCACCGAAACAGGCTGTTAAGGGGGCCTCAGGTGCCTTCCTTCCAACTCATCTCATTCAAATTGCCTGTTCTTTGCATTGATAGTGATACATTCAAATCGTCTGTTCTTTGCATTGATAGTGAAACCCTTGCTTCCTGTTGCATTGACAGCTGCATACCTAGCGTTGATCCTTGCGCTAGGATTCTTGTCTTGCATCACTTTCTAATCATTTGTGACTGAAATAACTCCTTGTTAGAAAATACACCACCCTCAATCATTTAATAAACTGGATTTATACGACGTAGATAACTAAGTGTGTGAAAAGGTCAGCTGAACATGAACACATTAATCTAGGAAACATCGAGCCTAGCAATCTAGAAAACATAAACTAATTTATCTCTATTTGGATTCCCGCTTGCCATTCGGCAGCCGCCTTTCATCCCCCAACCCAATCAAGCTATTCCCAGATGTGATGAACTGTGCAGCAGGCGACATCACCAATATTCAATCACTTGCTGATGCAAGCAATGACACGGCCTTCCCCAATGTTTCCGTTCCATAAGGCATAAATAAGCTCCCGATCCTCATCTCCTGCATCAATCGCGCAGCTGCCAGAGCTAGCTAGTTGCTACTTGCATCGATCAGACCATGGTGACGAAGGGGGTGGAGCTGTTGTCCTGCTGGGTCAGCCCCTACGGGATGCGAGTCCAGGTCGCGCTGGAGGAGAAGGGCGTAGCCTACGAGTTCAAGGCGGAGAACCTGATGGAGAAAAGCGCGCTGCTGCTGCAGTCCAACCCCGTCTACCAGAAGGTGCCCGTCCTCATCCACGACGGCTGCTCCGTGTGTGAGTCCCTTATCATCCTGCACTACGTCGACGAGGCCTGGACCGACCGCGCGCCGCTGCTCCCCGCCGACCCCTACGCTCGCTCCCAGGCCCGCTTCTGGGCCGACTTCGCCGACAAGAAGGTCAGTTCCTCCAATACTTATCCTTGTACTTTACGTACATATCAACAATGAGGTAACACCGTACGGACAGATCTTTGACTGCGGGAACAAGATATGGAAGAGCAAGGCGGGAGACGCAGCGGAGGCCAAGAAGGAATTCATCGAGGGGCTCAAGGTGCTGGAAGGCGAGCTGGGGGAGAAGAAGTACTTCGGCGGCGAGGCGCTGGGGCTGGTGGACGTGACGCTGGTACCCCTTATGGCGTGGTTCTACAGCTACGAGCAATGCGGCGGGTTCAGCGTGGCGGCGGAGGCGCCGAAGCTGATGGAGTGGGGGAAGAGGTGCTTGCAGAGGGAGAGCGTCGGCAAGGCAATCCCTGATCCTCTCAAGGTCTACGAGTTCATCTGCTGCATGAGGAAGAGGTTCGGCTTGGAGTAGAGAAGATTAAATGATCGATGGGGATATTATGCATTATTATGTTTTGGATCGATCTCTCCTTTTTCTTAATCTGTCTTTGTTTTCGATAAGCTGCTTCGGATGCAGCAACTGGTTTGCACCCAATATGTAATAACAATTTCCCCTTGTTTTATCAAATAATTTTGGTAAATATTTTAGCCCTAAATCCTATTTGCAGCCATTAATATTTTTTTTTTAAAAAAGGAAACTATCTATTCAGCAAAAGAGTCTCCAGGGAGTCTGAGACCAAAATACATTGTAACTCGACAGGCCAGCCATTAGGCCAGCAAATACAAAGAGATTGACAGGAACAAAACAGATAAGCCAATCAACAGCTCAATTGGCTTCCCTCAGTATAAATGTAAGCATACAATTCCCCATTCTACTTGAAAGGAATTTAATCTCCAAAAATAAAACACCAAAAGTTGAGTCATTGATGAGGAGGAGCGCATCCCGACAATCTGATTCCATAATAACTTGTGTATTGCTGAAAGCAGGATGGCAATGGAGATACTACAAAGCCGATTTAATTGCCACAAGCTTGGTGACAAGTGCCGAGTCTGTAGAGACAGACGCCAAAGCTGCAAAAATGTAGAAACCGTGATCATCACGGATCAAATAACTCAATCCTCCAGAAGAAGAGCTAGAGAGCCAAGAGCCATCAATATTAATTTTAAGACACCCGGTTAAGGGCTTGGACCGTCGACACATCCTTCTAGCAGGATAACCTCCTTTCCCTCAGCAAGAAAAACACCGAGCATATCATTGAACTCAATGAGAGCCAACCGAATAATTTTATGAAACCAACATGTTGTCAAAATTAAAGAGGAAATATGTTTTAAGTTCAAAGATCCAATATTCAGAATTCCAAGAGTCACGGGAGGAAAATTTCAATCCATAATAATTTGAAACGTAGGACCAAACTGAATTAGTCACCGGACAAGAGAACAAAAAATGTTTAAAATCATCAGGACCATTAGAACAAAAGCAACAAGATTTGACCCTAATTAGTCCAATATTAGCAAGATAGGTAGAGGTTGGAAGCTTATTGTGGAGCTAACCAAAAATCTTGATTTTTGGGGGTAACATACAACCTCTATAATATCTTCCAACCTCTTCAAGGATCATCTATATTTAAAATGGTTATTTAAAAGGAAACAATAAGCAACCTTAGATAACAAACAACCATTTAGAGCCTCTCTCCACTTCCAAATATCAGCTCTCGCACTTAAAGGTACCTTAATAGAATGGATAATTTTTGTAAGCTCCAATCCAAATAGCGAGTATATAGCATCTAAATTCCAGCATTGCTCCTATAAAAGATCTAACAACCATAAAATCAGTAGTAGAGAAATTTTGGGATGCAATGAAAGTCTGCTTAAGGGCAAGGGGAAGATCAAGGCACCAGCTATGAAGCATCACGCTAGTGGCTCGACCATCTTCAATACATCTTACAAAGCCAGCTTTCAATGCATCTAAATCATGCATGAGACCCTTCCAAGTCCAACTCCTTGTAGGCTTCAACTTAATGTTCCAGGGGTTCGAAGTCCCATATTTAGAGAAACAAAATTGGTCCAAAGAGAGTTTCCCTTGTTAAGCAAATGAAGGAGCCATTTACATTGTAGAGCCGGGTGAAGGATTATAAAATCTTTAATGCCCCTGTGGCTTGAGCACTTAGGATGGATAACTTTATGCCACCAACAAGATAGACCTTCTGAGTGTCAGTGTTACCAGCTGAGAGGAAGCTGCAAACAATTTGGTTAAGCTTGTCAGTGAACTTAACAGGCATCCAAGATGCAGTGAGGACATGGATCGGGGTAGATGTCATAGTGGAGTTAATGAGAACCATCTGGCCAGCTACAGTAGATTGTCAGTCCAAGAATTTATATGGGCATGATGATTAGTCACACAATGTTGGAAGGTATCTCTATAAACCTTCTTGGGGGAGATAAAGTCACCTAGATATTTAAAAGAAAATTGACCCTCATGGATTGAAAAGTATGTGCAAGATTATTCTTAACAAGGGAGGGGCAGCCTGCTCTAGATTTTAGATTTAGAAAGATTAATATTAAGGCAAGAAAAAGCAAAGAATATAGAAAGATATTTCTTAATGTGGTGGCACGATGAAAAGATAAAATAAGATTATCAACATACATTAAATAAGAAATCTTAGACCCCTCGCCCCAATATTAGTGAGCAAAATCAGTTGAGTCCTCATGAAAAGTGTTGCACTTTGACTTTTGATCGCGAATAATTAGGGATGACTGGAGGTACCCTGCCCTTCCCATTCCTCACTCCTAACACAACATATTTGTATACATATAAGTGATATTTATACAATAGTTAATATGTATTTATATATTTATATATTTATACATTTATATATTAATATACATTTAATTAAAATTTTAGTTAATATATAAATTAATAATTTAATAATTTATTATTTAATATATATATTAATTTATGGTATTCTATATAATAATATTTTATATTATTTTTTTTACAACAATTTATATTTTTTACAGCAATAATATTACTTTTTACCCTATAATACAATATTTTTCAGTTTGCAACAACAGCACCTATCCTACACTCCCAAACTAGCCTGAACTCCTCCGTCATTGTTGCAACCGGGGCACCAACTCCAACGTTGTTCGCCGCCGTGGGCGAAAGCTATGCAGTAAAACAAAACCAAGTCGCCCAACGAAGAGCTTGATCTGGTCTGAGCCGAACTATTGTAGTAACAGGCGAGCCAAGAGTCAAACCTCGCGCGCACAAATCCAACCTGTCACTGTAGTAGCATTCCGGTCCACCACAAAATCATATTTATGTTTAATTTGGGTCCAAGACCAAATTTACATAACAAGGGAAAGAAAATCGATCACAATTGCAGCAATCAATCTAATCTACTCCATCAACATTTAGCTCATGCTTCCATTGCAACACTCAGTGTCATGCCCCGAAGTTAGGGTTTTTCGGCGGACCTTCGTACCGCGCCGAAATCCTAGATTTTTGGGTGTGAAATCACCCCCAAATCAGAAATCGAAACCATAATTTGCGAATTACCTCCTGATTTTGACTGGAGTCAAAATCGTCACTGGTCAACGCCCCAAACGCGCGCCTAAAGTCCAATTTGCCTCGCTGATGTCTCGCCTGCGTCAGTCGCCTAAATCCTCTGTGCCGTTTCGATTCTGATTGCCTTGACCCATTCTTTCGTTGACTCAGCTTTGCCACGTCAGCCCGTATCCTCGTTTCAAATGCTGAATCGCATTCGAGCTTCGTCCACCTCCTCTGTTCGCCGCGCGAGCCCAAACGAACGCCGACTCCCGTCACTGACTTCCCTCCCTCGCCGGTGGTCCCCTGATCACCGATTACAAATCGTTCAAAGCTCCTCATAGCTTGCTCCCGTCGTCAGCGCTCCCTAGATGCCGAAAGTTCTCAACCACTCTCCTAACCTCGCCAGTGACACTGATAATGCCCTCTCTCCCTCTCGGTCGCGCTTCTTAAAGGGGAGAGCCGCCGCCTCCTTCCTCCACAGTGACCGCGTCCTCGCGAGCTTCATCCACGCTCGCTATCCGCGCTCCCTTCTGTAAGATGGCGTTGATGTCGAGCAACCAAGAACTTGTATGGGCACAGCAGATATGTGGAGTGAAATATTTTTATTTCTCCTTGTCTTTACAAAAGAATCATACAGGCGTATATATAGAGTGCTATGATACATAAATGTTAATATTTACAATTGATTTGCAAATCAATATGTGATTTGATTTGATCTCCGACTAGTTTTGCTTGGAAGGTAGATCATCTTTATTGGGAAACAATGGTGTTTGCTTGGAAGGTAGATCACCTTTATTGGGAAACAATGGTGGCTGTTTATTTGTTGCTGAGTCTGTAATATTTGTTGCTGAGTCTGTAATATCCTCGATGTGTATACGGTGGCAGTCGGCTTGATAAGGTAAGCATGCTGAGTCAATCTGTTTGATGCGTTTACACTCCCCCACAAGCTCATCTATAGTAGGTACAACGTTGAGCTTGGTCTTTAAGTATAAAAAACGAACACGAGATAGAGGTTTGGTGAATATATCTGCAAGCTGATCCCGTGTGGAAATGAATGATATATTGAGTTGTTTAGCCGCGACTCGTTCCCGGACAAAATGAAAATCAATCTCAATATGTTTTGTCCGCGCATGAAACACAGGATTTGCCGCGAGGTATGTAGCGCCAATGTTGTCGCACCAGAGAGTTGGAGTTATGGTGGAAGATAAGTTAAGTTCGGAAAGGAGAGATTGGAGCCAGATGACTTCAGCTGTGGCGTTTGCAAGAGCTTTGTACTCAGCCTCGGTGCTGGAGCGTGAGACCGTAGCCTGCTTCTTAGAGGACCAGGAGATTAGGTTTGGGCCGAGAAATATAGCAAAACCGCTTGTGGAGCGCCGATCGGTGAGGGAGCCAGCCCAATCAGCGTCGCTATAAGCATGTAGCTCGCGAGAAGAGCTTCGATGAACAAGAAGGCCATGAAGAATGGTACCCTTTAAGTAACGGAGTATACGCTTGACATCCTCCCAATGCTGGATAGTAGGTGCATGCATGGCCTGACATGCACGATTGACAGCATAAGTAATATCGGGTCGTGTGATAGTGGCATAATGCAAGGCTCCAACGGTGCTTCTATAGAGTGTGGCATCCTCCATAGGAGAGGAGGAGACAAGTTTAGACTCAACAGCCAGGGGCGTCGAAATAGGCCGCGAGCCGTCCATCTTTGCGCGAGTAAGAAGATCCATGATATATTTGCTTTGGCTGAGATGACAGCCGGATGAGTGGTCAGATAATTGAATGCCAAGAAAGTAATGTGCCGGACCAAGATCTTTGAGTGCAAATTCAGTGCCAAGCGCCTTGATCAAGTCATCAATGAATGTAGAGTTATCGCCAGTTATGAGGATATCATCAACATAGACCAGAATATACACATTGGAGGAGGAAGTGCAGTGATAGAACAGAGAGGTATCAGTTTTCGAGCCAACGAAGCCGTGTTGTTGTAACCAACCACCTAGACGCTGAAACCATGCACGAGGGGCCTGACGAAGGCCGTAGAGGGACTTTTTAAGATGACACACATGGTGAGGAAATTGAGGATGAGCAAATCCTGGTGGTTGATCCATAAAGACAGTTTCATTGAGATGACCATGTAAGAATGCGTTGGAGACATCCAATTGACGCAGAGTCCAGTTGGAGCTTATGGCGATGGCCAGTAGTAATCGCACGGTTGCGATTTTAACAACAGGACTGAAGGTATCTGTAAAGTCGATACCTGGAATTTGACGATAACCTTTCGCAACGAGGCGAGCCTTGTGCCGTTCAATAGAACCATCCGCATGACGCTTTAAGCGAAAAATCCATTTGCAGCCGATGACATTCATAGAGGTGCGCCGCGGGACCAAGGTCCAGGTACCATTGCGAAGGAGGGCGTCAAATTCTGACGCCATAGCTGCCCGCCAGGCTGGATCCTTGGAAGCTTGAGAGAAACAGCTAGGTTCAACTGCTGTGACTGAGTTGATAAGGATCGAAGGTAGAGGATGTTTACACCGAAATTTCGTGTGAAGAACGATGGGAGCAGAGTCCCTATAAATATCTGTAAGAGGCCAAGTGCGTCGAGGTGGTGTAGCAGAGTCGGGAGAAGGCCCGGTCGCCAATGACTGAGCAGCAGATGAGCCCGGAGAATTGGCAAGAGGCGTGGAAGACGTGCAGTCATCGGCAGCCGACAGTGGACGCGGAAGGCGTATATGATGATCTGGCAGGCGTGGAGATGTGCCAACACAACTTGGTGTCGAGGAGGTTGAGTCGAGCTGTGCGGTGGATGGACCGCAATTAGCAGCAGCAGGAGAGTTGTCGTCAGCCTGGACCGGAGGTTGGATCCGTATACCAGGCACAGGCATGCGTGGAGCCGCGCCAAGGAGATCGGGTAAAGTGAGCGGAGATGGCGAGGCGGAGGCCGAGCCTAGCTGTGTGGCTGTTGCAAAAGGAAAGGAAGTTTCATCAAAAATAACATGTCGAGAGATATATATCCGCCCAGTGGGAACATGGAGACAACGGTAGCCAAGATGCATATTACTGTAGCCAATGAAAACACACAAGTCCGAGCGAGGTTGAAGTTTGTGTTTGTTGTAAGGCCGTAGAAGAGGATAACACGCGCAACCAAAGGTTCGAAGAAACTTGTAATTGGGAGCGCAATTGTAGAGTTTACCTAATGGCGTGTTATTTTGAAGAAGAGGAGTGGGAAGGCGGTTGATGAGGTAGACAGCAGTGGTGACGGCAGCATCCCAAAATTTGAGGGGAATTGATGCATGATTCAGTAAGGCAAGTGCAGTTTCAATTATATGGCGATGCTTACGTTCAGCAGTGCCATTTTGTTGAGGAGTGTGTGGGCAGGAGAGGCGATGAGCAATGCCAGAATTGATGAGATGCCGATGCAGTGCTTGGTACTCCCCACCCCAATCGGAATGGACGTGTAGAATTTTTTTATTGAAAAAACGTTCCACGTGTTTCTGAAAATGGCAGAAAATATCTAATAGATCGGACTTTCGCTTCATTAGGAAGAGCCACGTGTACCTGCTATGATGATCAATAAACGAGACATAATAGGAATAGCCAGTATTTGATAGAATAGGAGCAGGGCCCCAAATGTCAGAATAAATAATTTCCAAAGGAGCCAAAGTTTTATTGTGAGTTGGAGAAAATGGAAGCTTATGACATTTTGATTTCATACATGCATCACATAAAGTAGAAGAAGTAGAGCGATGAGTAGGAAGGCCGTAGTGGCTTGTTATTTGTCGAACGATGCGAAGGGATGGATGGCCAAGTCGGGCATGCCAAGGTGATGGGCTGACGCGTTCTCCAAGGAAGGTGGCTTTGGACGGTGAAGAAATGTGATAGAGACCATGCTTAATTGTTCCTTGCAGAAGAGTGCTCCCCGTTGTGCGATCCTTCACAAAGCACTCATTAGGATGAAATTCAAAAAGGACATTGTTATCATGAGTAAATTGACGAACAGAAAGAAGGTTTTTTGTTATAGATGGTACACAAAGGACATTGCGCATGGTAAGATTGTGAGCATAAGAGGGGAGTAATGTGTTTCCAACATGAGTAATATGCAAACCTGTACCATTGCCAATGTGGACTTCATCAAGACCATCATAAGGTGCAGCCCCTTGTAAGGTCTGAAGGTTCGGCGTGACATGATGAGTTGCGCCTGAGTCAGGATACCATGAAGCTGATGCATGAGGAGGTAGTGACTCAATTGGATTAGGTGATGCCGCAGTCATTGAGTAGGCCCGTGGATGAGATTGAAATCTTGTTTGTTGTTGAGAGAACCCCCCAACGAAATTTGTGTCATACCTTTTGCGACATTCATGAGCATAGTGTCCAGGAATAAAGCATATTTGACATCTACCTCTGCCTCGGCCACGGGATCGTCCACGGCCACGATTGCCGGTGTTGTGGCCTCTGCCTTGGCTATTGGTATGATAGCTGATGTTTAAGCCTCTACCTTGGCTGCTGATATTGTCGTGGCGGTTGGATGAATTGTCCTGGTGGCTGGCGATGTGGACGGAAGGAGCAAGAAAATCAGTGTGCCGCATTTGAAGAAGGCGCTCATGAGAGGAGAGCATGCCGTGAACTTCTTCTAAGGTGAAATCATCAACACGTGTAGTAATGGTAGGTATAAGATTGTCGTATATAGGACCTAGCCCATTAAGAACATGCATAATCAGGTCTGCGTCAGGAATCGGATTTCCAATTGCAGCTAAGCTGTTTGCAATAGATTTTATCCTTTGCATATATTCATGAACAGAGTCGCTCCCCCGTTGAATCATATGTAATTGATTTTTAAGTTGTAGCACACGAGCTCTGGAATTTGATTGAAAGGCTCTAGCAAGTGCAGTCCATACCTCGTGAGCAGAGTTGAGGCCAACCACCATGGGGAAGACACTTTCGGTAAGTGTAGCGTTGATCCAGGTGAGGATAAGTTGGTCCTTGGTGATCCAGTCATGGAAGTTTGGCTCAGTCGGTGATGGTATGGGGTCGGTGCCGTCAACAATACCAAGTAATCTATGAACTCGGAAGAGAGGAATAAACTGAGTTTTCCACAGCAAATAGTTATCATTTGTTAATTTGAGTGGTAAGATGGGAACTCCACTAAGAGAAATAGATGAGTTCGTTGAACCAGTTGAGTGTTGTGAGGATGCGGAATTGAGCTCAGAATCCATAACAAGTATTACGTACAAAGGGTCACCAGAGTTAGCGTGCGAAAAGAAAGCTTGGAATCTCTCACCAGTCGCAGATGAAGTCGTAAACAAAGGTGGAGACGTGGGGCAGGGTAGGCCTCGGTGTTTAATCAGAGCACCATCTCTTCCAAGGCTCTCGTCGGGACACGCTAATCTGAAAATCCACAAATTTGCAGCAAGTAGCGCGTGCTCTGTTTGATTCCAGAGAGACCACGTGAGAGAAAGATCCACCTTGATTTTGGAGGTTGAACGTCGATGAAGAGATCTCGTCAGAGAGTGATAGAGAGAACAGGAATTGGCTCTGATACCATGTAAGATGGCGTTGATGTCGAGCAACCGAGAACTTGTATGGGCACAGCAGATATGTGGAGTGAAATATTTTTATTTCTCCTTGTCTTTACAAAAGAATCAGGCGTATATATAGAGTGCTATGATACATAAATGTCAATATTTACAATTGATTTGCAAATCAATATGTGATTTGATTTGATTTGATTTGATCTCCGACTAGTTTTGCTTGGAAGGTAGATCATCTTTATTGGGAAACAATGGTGTTTGCTTGGAAGGTAGATTACCTTTATTGGGAAACAATGGTGGCTGTTTATTTGTTGCCGAGTCTGTAATATTTGTTGCTGAGTCTGTAATATCCTCGATGTGTATACGGTGGCAGTCGGCTTGATAAGGTAAGCATGCTGAGTCAATCTGTTTGATGCGTTTACACCTTCCGCGTACAAGACCCTTGCCGCGGCCATCGTCCAAGAATGTCGCGCCGCCGCCGAAGCCGTCCGAGTCTCGCGCTGAAGACTCACCACTGCTCGCGTCCAAGCTTCACAGAGGAGATGATGTCTCCACTGCTTCCCAACGTCTCGTTGCAGGTGAGTGATGTGGGCGTGGGTTTGGGTGTTGGTAGCGTGGTCTTAGGCTATTGCCTGGGCCACTTCTCTTGAGTGGGGCCTGCTAGTCCATGGTCCTGATACTCAGCCAAGTTTGATCTCTAGTTTTTCGTCCGCTTTTGCAATTTTAAAAAAGCTAAAGGTACACATTTCCAACTTTTCACCCAAAACTGATATTTTCCTATTTCACATGTGAGAGGTTGAGGGTTCAAACCCTGCCCAATTATTTTTTACTCTTACCATTTCACCATCCTTTAAGAGTCGTTTGCATAAAGTTTTATAAAAATTAACTTTATATTATAAATTTATAAAATCAAAACTAAAACTTTATAAAATCTAAAGTTCATCAAATAAAAAGTTTATATAATCAAAAGTTCATAAAATCAAATTGTTATCAATTCAAAAGCTTATAAAATAAAAACTTTATAATTATTATATTTATAATTCATAAAGTTGGTGACTACTTTAAATCTATTGATAAAAAGTACACATTTAACTATTTTAAGGTTATATCAAATAGTTAATGACTTTAATTTTATATGTGCATGATATATAAACTTAACTATTTATTAATTTAATATTTTAATTTAATAAATAATTATTAAGATTTAATAAATATTTTTATTATATTTACATATTAATCTTGGTCGTATGTGTATATATATTTATTAATTTAATATTTTAATTTAATAACTAATTATGAAGATTTAATAAATATTTTTATTATATACATATTAATCTTGATCGTATGTGTATATATTTTTATGATTGTACAAGAGCACTTGTGATGTTAAAATTTTTACGTAATATAAATTTAAATATTTAATTATGTATATTATATAGTATTATGTTTTAGCATTTTACATTATTACTTCAATAATAATTTATAGTAGTTTTTTTAACAGTATATTGTAATAATTCACCCAAAACAGTACTATCGAAACAACACTTATAAAAACATATTTATGACATAAATTCTTTATAAAATAATAAAATTTATAAATAACATATTTATAAAATAATAATATTTAAAAATAAAATCTTTATAAAATAATAATTTTTATAAATAAAATCTTTTCAAAATAAAATTTTCACAAAATTAAATATTTATAAATAAAATCTCTATAAAATCAAATCTCTATAAAATAAAATCTTTATAAGACTTTATAAATAATAATCTTTATAAAATAAAATCATTATAATAAGATTAATAATATTTCTAATTAAATTGCATTTAGTTTGATGGAATATAGAAGATAGAAACTGTGTTTTTATATTTTTGTATAATGTAATTTTAATTATTTATGTATTATACATTAGTGTAAATGGGGTACCGTTAAATTTTTTATATTATTAATTTTTTTTTCTATTATAATATATAAGTTTCTACCATAACAATCTACCATACAACTTTTCAGCTAAAAGCGTTATCTAAGACAACACTTAGGGCCTGTTTAGCCTCGCTTTTAAGCTGATTTTAAATAATTTTTAAGTAGAAAGTAAGTAAAAAACTATTTAGTAATAAAGAATAAAAGCAAAAAAAATTAATAAAAAAATAAAATTTTATAAAATTATAATTTAATGTTTTGCGGTCAACATTTAAAGTCAACTCAAATTCAACACAAATTCAACCCAATGTAAATTCAAATTCAACATTTGAAGTCAACTCAAAATCAACACAATGTAAATTCAAATTCGAGCACATACAAACCCACAAAGAAATTAATTCAAATTCAACATTTGAAGTCAACTCAAATTCAACACAATGTATTATTATTATTTTTTCTATTATTTAAATATTATATTGTTATTATTATTATATCACGTAGTGTTGTTCTCCCAAATACATTAAGCTGGTAAACAAGGGAAAGTTTCGATACTAGGTGTAGGTATAGAATTTGCATATATAAAAATATATATAACTACACAAATAATGTAGGTACTAACCTAGTCCATAGCTCATGCAGACACAATCCACATGTGTGTCGTCAGAAAGCATTGAGAGGAAGATGGGTGAGGGGCAAGAAATAGAATAGAGAGGGAGTAGAGGCTAAGACATGAAAAAAAATTTGCAAAGTACCTCAATCTTCAATACACAAATCTTAATGCAAGTTAAAATACACAAAGTTTCAGTCAACATACATCAACATCTGAAGACAATATACACGATGTTAGGATTTTGTGTGTGTTGACTGAATATCGTGTATATTGACTTTAGATGTTCGTGTGTTAATTAAACATCATCTATATTGATTTCAGATGTTCGTGTGTGTTGACTGAATATCATTTATATTTAATGTTAGTATATGTTGAATGAACATCATATACATTGACTTAAGATGTTAGTGTATGTTGACCAAAATTTTACATGTTTTGATTTGCATCAGGATTTGTGTTTTGCTTTAAGATTCGTGTATTGAAGATAGGTCATCCAATCATTCTCCCATCAACTTTTTTTTTCTTTACTTTAACCTTTAATGTATGTCGATGCATGTACATTTTTCTTCTGATTTTCCTTTTTTAAAAAAATTGAGAACATAACACTCCAAAACAAACCAAAGCACGAATCAATTTTCCCATGTGATCAAGGTGTTGATCTACAAACTTGATGGAGAACTCAAGAATAAATCAAAGATATCGCCTACAAATTTGTTTGGCTTCAGACTTATCTACATTAACTATTTAGATCAAAGCGACTCAATCTATCAACTACATATAATGGATTATATTGTCATTGTAGGGATGATATATCTGTATCTCTTGAACAAAAAATGAGAGAAAATATCTTAGCTGTAAAATTGAATTGATCAAGCCAAATACCCCTGCGGGCGAATACAATCCCATACAAATCCTATTTAAACTACAATAAGAAGGGTCCTTAGGATTCTTGATAAAGTTTTCCTCCTACCCGATTCCTCCTTGGTTTGACACCACTCCTTCATGCCACCAAGATCCTCCTCCAACTCCAAGAGTTCAGCACAAAATGCTAAGCAAACTAAGACCACTTGAGAGGAAAAAGGAAGGATGAAGATGGAAACTTGCGGTTGAGAAATTAGGGAGGAAGAAGACTAAGTTTCAATCGCCGAACACACACAAACACAAAGTTTCTGAAGTTGTTTATCAAAGATAATCATGCTTGATCGATTACAAGGTCTTTAAACCCTATTCCCTCAACGTTCATAATCCCTCAATTCTAGATCTATGATGATTACATCTTGGTTTTGAATTGGAAGGTGTAGATTGAGGATGGATTCTTGAGTTCTCATTGGTTTGCTTGGCCCGTGCCTCCATTCATTGGGTGGGGATCAGATGACATGCATTGGTGAGTGTAGAGGCGGCTTGATACTGATCGGTGGTTTAAAAGCATGCTTGACATGCATTGATTGCTTGAAGAGGTGCCATTGAAGCCTTCGATTGTGGAGTGTTGTGGCAGAGAGTTTGAAGATGTTCCTTTGATGATGTTGCTGATTTTCAATTTGGGGGTGGCGGTTCTTTGACTTGGTGAGAATGTTGTTTGACATTGACTTGATGAGGTGGCCATTAGATGACTTTGCCTTGACTTGATGGAGGTGGCAGATTGATGAGGAGGTTCTTGAGGTGGTTGATTGTTGAGGGAGCAAGGTGCCCTGTAGGGTTACATTATGTCATGTACCCTAAGCTAACAAGCAATCTATTACAAACTCTAGGAAATTAAAATTACATTTCAATCAACTAATTGTTGTAATTAATAGAGAATGCAACCAACAATAATAATAGCTAACAACACATGATTTACATGGAAAAATCCTCCAACGAGAAGGGGAAAAACCACAGGGCAAAGCACTCCAATATACTTCACTAGCAAGGAGTAAATGTCACATAGAGTTCTCAGCTTAAGATTTTTTTTTTTTCTTACTCAACGCTTAATCTTACAAAATAGCAGCAACAATAGGGTTTGCTCTTAAAGCAGGAACTCAGAAGCAAGATGAGATAATGTAGTAAGAGCTTATTTCATATTCCTTACTATTCCATTATATGGTAGGCTAATTTCTTCTCTTCTTGCAGTAGTTTGGACAACACACATTGAGTAGGCCTCTTCTTTTGTTTTTTTCTCTTTTTCTCCCCCAAGAAAAACCTCGTCATAGCACCCTCTTACCCTTGTTGCTTTAGCTTCAAAAACCAAACAAAACCCTTACTTTTTGCTTGTCAAATCCCAGCCATTAGATGCCAATAAGTGACTATATGATAGCCCTTAGAAAAGAAGGGAACAAAAGTAACCTTGGATGAAACATTAAAGAATTGCATAAACCAAAAGACATGGGATTGGACCCCACTTGGGCCATCATGTGCCCAATAATCTCCGCCTTCAACCCCATTAGGAGGAGATTTCTCATGCAAACTTCTTCATTTGAAGTTCATCTTAGCTAGGGTATCCATTCTGACAAAACTACAACACAAATCAAGTTTTTCCTTGTGAATGACTTTTGTTAGCATATCTGCAATGTTATGATCTGTATGACTTTTCTTCAATTGCGTCTCTTCATCTTCAATTATTGTGCACAACCGATGATACCGAATGTCAATGTGTTTGGTTCTTACATGGTACATGGTGTTCTTACTTAAGTCCAATGCACTTTGACTATCACAAAACACCTTACTCTCATTTTGTTTTTGCCCTAGTTCATTGAGGGATCTTTTCATCCATAACATTTTTTTACAAACTTCAGTGGCAGCGATGCATTCAGCTTTTGTAGTTGACAAAGCAACACACTTCTACAGTTTAGATTGCTAAGATACAGCTCCTCCTACAAAAGTAAATAAATATCCTGAGGTAGATTTTTTGCTATCAAGATCTCCTGAAATATCTAAATCTGTAAATCCTTCTAGGGCTGCCTTTGACTTTCTAAAACCTAAATACAGCTTTGAAGTACCTCTCAAATATCTAAAGATCCATTTAATAGCTTCCCAATAATCTTCACCTGGACATGAAAGAAATCTGCTTAAACTCCAATAGCATGAGCAATGTCAAGTCTTTTGCAAACCATATGATACATTAATGAACCTACTGCTGAGGAGTAGGGGCCACATTGACATATCAAATTTTTTATGCTCTGTACTTGGACTATATTTCTTACTCAACTTGAAGTAATTGGCTAAAGGTGCGCTAATTGACTTAGCATTTTGCATGTTGAATCTCTTGAGTATCTTTTCAACATATTTTTCTTGTCATATCTATAGCCTCTCTAATTTTCTATCACGAATAATGTCCATCCCTAGGATTTGTTTGGCTAGCCCTAAAGTCTTTTAAAGTCTTTCATATCAAAAGACTTTATACTTCACTAGTAAGGAGTAAATGTCACATAGAGTTCTCAGCTTAGGGTTTTGTTTTTATTACCCAACACTTAAGCTTACAAAACAGCAGCAACAATAGAGTTTGCTCTTAAAGCATGAACTTAGAAGCAAGATGAGATAATGTAATAACTGCTTATCTCTTATTCCTTGCTATTTCATTATATGGTAGGTTGATTTCTTCTCTTCTTACAGCATTTGGATAGCACATATTGAGTATTCCTCTTCCTTGGTTTTCTTCTCTTTTTCTCCCCAAAGAAAAGCCTTGTCGTAGCACCTCGCTACCCCTATTGTGTCAGCTTCAAAAACCAATAAAACTCTTATGTTTTGCTTATCAAATCCCAGCCTATATGCAAATAAGTGACTGCATCATGCCCTTAAAAAAAAGGGAACATAAGGAAGTTACAACGAAACATTAAAAAATTGCATAAACCAAAAGATATAGGATTCGACCCCACTTGGGCCATCATGTGCCCAACAGTCATCATCTCAAATATAGCATGTTACTTGTCATATCTTCAAGAAAGTGTCATCATCCCAATGCCCCACTCAAACTCACGGTTACAAGTTGTGAATGCTATAGTAGAAGGTAAAGCCCCGATGCATAATAGTGTAATATTATTTACGAGATGCATACATCGATGCTTGCTATTTGGGTATAGCTCCTCAATATAACACTATGCTTATAGCACCTTCAAGGCAAAGGTAATTTCAAATGAATAATTACACACTAAGGTTAAGTAATTATTCCTAAATTTCCATCAAGCATAAATTTGAATAAACCCTTTTCAACATAAATATCTATTAAAAATTCAAATATTCATAAGCCACGAAAGTAGTAGAATATTTGTCAAATTCGAATCCAAATATTCATAAGTCATTAAGGTCAAATATTTATCAAATCCAAATCTAAATATTCACAAGCCAGCAAAGTCGAATATTTATTAGACCCAATTCCGAATATTCATAACTACCAAGGTAGAATATTTATTGAATTCAAATTCAAATATTCACAAGACATTAATGTTGAATATCTATCAAATTCAAATACAAATATTCATAAGCCAACCGAATATCCACTTAAATATTCACAAGCCATGAAGGCTAAATATTTATTTAAACTATATACTCAAAAGCTATCAAGGATGTATGTATATCAAATTCAAATTTTCACAAGCCATCAAGGCTAGATATCCGTCTAATTTCAAATACTCAAAAGTCATCAATGTTTAGTATATATCAAATTCAAATGCTCACAAGCTGTCAAAGCTGAGTATTTATCAAATCCAAATATTCATAAGCTATCAAGACTAAATATTTATCAAATTTAAATACTCACAAGCTATTAAAGCTAAGTATTAATTAAATTTAAATACTCACAAATCATTAAAGTTGAGTATTTATTAAATTCAAATACTCATAAGCCGAGTATTTATAAAATTTAAATATTCACAATTCATTAAAAAGACTGAAGATTTATCAAGTTCAAGTGCAAACATCTATAAGCCCTCAAAAGGCCATATATCTATCAAAATTCAAATGTCGATAAGTTCTCAAGAGATCAAATATTTATTAAATTTTTAATATTCACAAGCGCTCAAAAAATTGGATATCTATTAAATTTCAAATATCTACTAGCCTCTAAAGGCTAGATATTTGTCCAAACCCAAACATCAAGAATGTGTTTTTATCTTTTATAACAAATTTTAAGTTGTACATAAACCTCCCTTACTAAATTTTTGCAGCGCACTCATTAAAATCATCTTGGGGAGGTATTTGTGCATATTGATCCATGTCTAAGTCTTTTGTTATATAAGAGCACCCCCAACAATAGGAGTGGACTCGTGCATTTTAAGCCTTTTGTTATCTAACGAATGGGAATATCATATTCAAACTTAAAGTAATGTTCCATACTTAATTTAGGATTATTTTGCCTCCTTTGTGTTGGTGTTTTGTGTGGAAAATCCAAAAACTCTTATTTATTTATTTAATATTTTGGGCCTTAAAGTTATTATTTATTAGTTTTGCCTAATTATCTTATTTACCTATTTAACTTATAATTAAGGCTAACAAATAGCTATAATTAATAGCCGTTCTATCAATTAATGTTAGCATTAATTGTGGCTAGACTAAATAGGTATGTGCTCTTTTTCCACCTGAGGAGTGTATCTTCTTACGAGAAGAAGCGCAACTAGTTAGGATATTGAGACAAAAGATAAAGCCTCTGTTTTCTCTCTAAAAACTTCTTCTTTTTGCTATCATACACCGAAAAAATCTCTTTGACAACCGCTCCACTAACGCACCAGCAAAAGCGGATTCTTGATTGAATCTTCAAGCGAAAGACCGGATTTCATCTCACACGATGGACCGAATATTTGTCTAAAGACAGATTTTACATCGCCTCCAGGTTCTTTCAATTTTTGTTTTGTTGGTTTTACAAGATTACACGCATCTCCGCAATAATTTTTAGGCAAATATCCATCTAGTGTATAATCATATAATCATTCTGATTGTATCATCTTATAATCTATCTATTCGACATCTATTCTTTTGTTGCTGTATAGAAATCATATGCTAAACCAACTTTAATATTTCATGTAATTCTTCTCTGATATCTAAATGATCTAATACATTTTAACTTTATAATTTTATATGTTTCTTAACATATTTAGCATATGTTAGGGATCATTTAATTGGCTTAATTACATTTTAATATCCTATTATTTTTTAGTTATTTGCATTTATATCTTATCATATCCTGTTAATTACTGTTTATTCGCATCTTCCGAACTTCTGTCTGTGAATCGAGTTTAAATCAATTCTGACCCAATTCGACTTAACTAGCATATCAGATCTAATCTGATACATAAGTTTGATCCGAACCACTTTCAATTTTGTCTAGGATCCCTTTTCGAACCCGTGCAAACGTGCGCAATAATTTTTTTTAAAACTCAATGAAAAATTCATAGACACAAGGATCTGAAGCTGCGCCCACAAATTTCACCTAGTTTTAACTTAACTGCTTCTTCTATCATAATATCAAGTGATTTATTACCATATATACATCTGCATTGAAATTTTATTAAGCTTAAACTGCTTCTCTTCGCACAAATCTACTTCTCTTACTTATAACTCACATTTTAAAACTTTATTCTGATCTAATTAAACTTTGATTCAAACTGCATTTTAAAAACCTAACTATTTTCTTGATTAAAATCATAATGTCTAATGAAAAAGTTCTTTCACTTAAACCAGAAAAATTTAATGGAACTGATTTTAACAATGGAAAATACAAATAAAAGTATGGTTAGTTGCCTTGGGACTTTTTAGTGTCATTGGCATAGAACATCCATATGAAAAAATAAATAATAAAAAATCTTCCTCTTCCTCATATTCCATAACAAATAAATCTGAATCTTCAACTACTCCTGAAAAAATTGAATATATGTGTAAATTCAAAATTTTAAGTTGTCTTTATAATGCATTATTAGAAACATATAGTAAATTTAAAACTGCTAAGGAAATCTATACAACTTTAATTGACACCTATTATAGGGTTAATGAAGGTGTAAAAAGGTTCACTGCTTCATATTTTAATAATTTTAAAATTGTTGATAATATACCAATTTTTGAACAAATAAATAAGTTTCAAAATTTGGTAATTCAATTCCAAATTGTTGATTCCTCTTTTGATGAATCTTTCATCATTTCTTCTCTTTTAGACAAACTCCCTCCTTCCTAGCCTAGGTTTGCACAAGATTTAAGGAAAAATATTAACATAACTACACTAAAAGATGTAATTGAAACTATTGAAATTGAAGATCAATATAGAGTTAGGGATCCTAAAGTTGAACAACCTATGAATAGAATTCACTTAACTGAATCCTCTAGTAAACCTTCTAATTTCAAATCTAAAAGTTTTCTAACTAAATAATTTGAAATGAAAGATATAGGAGAAGCAGATGTAATTCTTAGAATGAAAATCATTAAAAATGAAAATTCTATATCTCTTTCTTAATCTCACTATAGTGATAAAATTTTAGAGAAATTTAATCATAACTCTTCTTCACCATTAAGTACACCTTTTGACCCTAACTCTCACATGGTTAAAAATCAAGGAAATGCTATAAATCAAAAACTTTATTCTAAGGCTATTGGTTCACTTTTATTTCTAGCGAATAGAACTAGACCTGACATAGCTTATATTGTATCTAAATTGAGTAGATACACCTCAAACCCTAGTAATTCTCACTGGACTGCCTTAAATAGAGTGTTTAGCTACCTTAAAGGAACTAAAAATTATATCCCCTATAGTGGATATCCTTCTGTGTTAGAAGGATATTATGATATCAGTTGAATTTCAACTCCAATGACATCAAATCCACTTCTAGATTTATTTTTTCTTTAGGTGGAGGTGTCATTTCATGGCAATTTATAAAACAAAATATAACTGTTAGGAGTACTATGGAAGTTGAACTGGTAGCTGTAGACTTAACATGTTCAGAAGCTGAATGACTTAAAAACCTAGGTTCTTCTTTACCTATGGTTGTTTCTGTTCATCCACTAATTTTCATAAATTGTGATAATAAAGCTACAATAGATTTTTGTAAAAAGAAATTAGTTAATACTAAATTAAGTAGAAATATTAAAATAAGATAGAAATCTAAATATGGTTATCAACTCATAATGTGATTTCACTATTGTTTGTAAAAACTAATGATAACATTGTTGATTGCCTCACTAAGGGTTTGAATCAAACCAAGGTGATGCCTTTATCTAGGGGAATGAGGATTTGTCTATAATGGGCCCTCCTACAGTGGCAACCCAACCTCCATGATAGGTAGACCCTGAAAAGAGGTTCAATGGGTAATAACAAGTTAATTGGTTGGCCAAGGAGTACCAAATAATAAATTATAAAAATACTTTTTGTTTATTAGAGTTATTTTAAAGGCTCCAATACCCTATTTCTAAGGTGATTGTAGTACTCCTATGTAGATGTAAGGTTGAGTTTATAATTCTTAAAGAAACCCAAAATGTATATCCTAAGAAGTGCCTCTATACACTTCTTCATAAGGTTTCTCCTATTAGTGGCTTTTTCGTATATGGCCATGGACTAGAGAGTGGACCCCTCTAGCAATGTGAAAGTCACATGAATAAGAAAATTATGCACACGGCCAATAATGTGCAACACGCGTCATAGTGATTCTGTATTATGTGTGCATCATTCAACATTGAGTAAAATGGGTATAGTTCATGATTAGGTTCACTATATCCCTTCTAATGGAGTTTTGTGTACTAAATGCGTTAAGCATAGCTTTTTCCTAACCTCGTGATATAGACATTTGATAATATTTTTATTATTTATGATTATTCTTTATACTTTTTGAGTTTTGTGGGGGATTGTTAGTGTTTTATGTGGAAAACCCAAAAAGTCTTATTGATTTATTTAATACTTCGGGCCTTAAAATTACTATTTATTAGTTTCGTCTAATTATTTTATTTACCTATTTAGCTTATAATTAAGACTAACAAATAGCCTTAATTACTAGTCGTTATGTCAATTAACGCAGCAATAATTGTGGCTAGACTAAATGGGTATGTGCTCTTTTTTCACCCGGGCAGTGTACGAGAAGAAGCGCAACTAGTTGGGATATTGAGACAAAAGATAAAACCTCTGTTTTCTCTCTAAAAACTTCTCCTTTTTGCTATTATATGTCGAAAGAATCTCTTTGACAACCACTCCACAAACGCGTTGACAGAAGCGAATTCTTGGTTGAATTTTTGAGTAAAAAAACTAAATTTTATCCCACGTGAGGAACCAGATATTTACCTAAAAACATATTTTACATCGCCTTCAAGTTCTTTCAATTTGTGTTATGTTGGTTTTACAAGATTACATGCATCTCACACAACACTTTGGTCACAACTACAATATGTAGCATGAAGTTCAGCACATTTTTATTCAAGAGCTCCACCATAACTTGAGTTGGTTATGACTTGGTAGCTAGTATTAAGACCATGTTTTTCATGAGAATGGATTAGTTTCTATCATTCCTTTCTCGCTCAAATAGTTAACTCTGGTACTTCCACTCATGTGATTGATGTTCTCTAGATGCTACA
Source organism: Costus lasius (assembly GCA_027563935.2). Classification (NCBI taxonomy): domain Eukaryota; kingdom Viridiplantae; phylum Streptophyta; class Magnoliopsida; order Zingiberales; family Costaceae; genus Costus; species Costus lasius. Next base: position 12,293,412 of record CM050454.1, on the reverse strand, counting down.
CCTAAACTTAGCTTGCAAATAACTCAATCATGTACTTGGTCAAATCTAGAACTGCATTTATTCAAATCTTTGTCATACAATTCAACTCATTGGAACACAAGTCCACGCTTAGATTGCTTGATCCCAATTCAACCTTTATTGAAATCATGTAGAAAACACCTTGTATAGTTTTTATCACGCAGGAAACAAACAAAATCTCCTAAGAGAGGCCAATTATTCAAGTGAAGGTATGACTTGGACAAAGAGTCAACGCCTTCAACTATAGTAGTGCAATTCTTGACTCATTGCTCAGCTCCTTCTGACTTCTTCTTCATGTAGCAGATCAGCTCGTACAGTTTTTGGGGGTCGTAGAGCGTCCTGGAGACGCTCTCCCTCTCCATGCAGCGCTTGCCCCACGCCACCAGCAGAGGCGCCTCTGCCTGGATGCTGAACCCGCCGAAGGTCTCGTACGCGTAGAACCAGGATACGAAGGGCAGCAGAGCGATGTCGACGATCCCGAAGCCGTCCTCGCCGCCGCCGAAGTACTTCTTCTCGCCCAGCTCGGCCTCTAGTAGCTTTAATATCGCAACGAACTCCTTCGTCGCCTTCTCCTTGGCCTCCCCCTCTAGCTTCCACAACTTATTTCCGCTTTCATAGATCTGAAGGCATCGACTAAATTATTTGCAGGAATAAGAAGTAAGGTAAACCAAAAAAAAGAAACTCACGGTTTTGTCGATGTAATCGGCCCAGAAGCGGGCGCGGGCGCGGGCGTAGGGCTCGGCGGGAAGCAGCGAGGCGCCGCCGGGCCACACCTCGTCGATGTACTGCACGATGAGGAGGGACTGGCAGATGGGCTTGCCGCGGTGGATCAGGACGGGGATCTGCTTGTACACGGGGTTGGATTTGAGGAGCAGCTCGCTCTTGTTGTCCAGATCCTCCTCCCGGCACTCGTACGCCACGCCCTTCTCCGCCAGCGCGATTCGAGTCCGCTGCCCGAATGGGCTCACCAACATGTCCAACAGCACCACCTCCTCCTCCGTCACCGCTGCCATGACCCTCTCCTTGTCACTGGGTTGCTTGCTCGCCGAGAATTGATGACCATGGAAATGGGGATTCGGGGGCCTTGTATAGGAATTACTGCCAGTGACGTAATCGCTTGCGTAGCACAACGCATTGAATGACGATGTACAAATTAGTTAGAATGAGATTCAAGCATCAGCCGGGCAGACGAAGTTGACTGAGGCGTTGGTTGGTTGATCGATCGATGAGCAACAGTCAACGTTTCTATAGTGTGGGTGGGTGGATCGGTTCACGACGAGCCCCCTCCTCTGCTTCCAGGCATCTCCTTCGCACCTGGCGCCACTGTCGTCGCCACCGCTGCCGCCGCCATCGCTATCTACACTGTCAGATCGCCTTGGAAGGCGTAGCCTGCATCCACTTCGTCGATGTGAAGGAGCCGGCACTTTCTGCCGAGGTACACCCTCGCGGGTCCGGCGCCCCTCGTTCTTCATCCCGGCAGCCCGCTTCCGCTCTGGCGACGCCATTCTTTACTGTTCCCTTCGTTGCATGCCTGCTTGGCCATATTTCGTGCTCCTCAAGGATCCCCTCCCTCTGTTCCCTCGAGAACACCGGTCCGCCTGCGTGCGGGAAATTCGAGGCTCGGCTTGCCTGCGTGCGAGTTCTCCTTGTTCCGCCGGCCGCCTCCAGTTGGGGTAACTGCCGGTCGGCCCTTTGCCTCCTGCCTGTGCGCGGGCCTCTCCCCTTCCCGGTGGTCCTCTGCTGTTGGCGCTCGGTTTCGGGTCTCCTTCTCCCTGGTGTCGTTCCCGTTTCCGTCAGCGCATTCGAAGGAGTCGCCCCTCTCGACGAGATTGGAGTCTCGCCGTCAGCCGCGTCGTCGCCGACTCCACCTCGTTCGTCCCTCGGCCTGCCTTCCTTCCCGTCCGCGATCGAACGCCCCGACAGCTCCTTCATCACGTTCGGAACGGCTTCCCCGTTCCCCTACTTTCACGACAGCATGCCTCCCTCGGGTGATGACCACCTTGGTCCTCCCCATTCCGGCGTGCGATGCCAATGAGAGGGCGGCCTCCTCGCTGGCATCCACCGGCTGCCTTGCGGACGCAAAGGTGTGTTGGACTCTTGCCCCGGGATGTCTGACCGTCTGTTGCATCCCCCGTGGTGCGCGAACGCGTTCCCTGTAACGTACGCGACATTGTGATGACTTCGTTGTCCTGGACGCTGACGTTGCAGTTAACGAAGTCGTGCTTCGGGTGGACCACGCCCGACGTAGTCAATTACGGGTGAATCCATCGGATTTGGGAAAATCAGGTCTCACTCAATGACACCGGTCTCCAATAACTCATGAGTGTTGACCTAATTTTTGTTGGCATGGCCGAGATCCGAGCAGAGTCCCTAGTTCGGCTGGAGTTCTATTCAAGGAATCGCTCCTGCCGGTCATGTTCAATCTTGCGATTTTGACTGTGGTGCCCCTGCGTGGGCGTGTATGGACATGTGAGTCAAGTATTAACTCACATGTATTTGGATTAAAAAAAATATTGTGGTAAACAAGGGCATGACACTTACGTCGCACATAGTACTTTCACACAGGTGGTTAGTCTAAAAATTTTATATAGACATTTATTTAAATAAAAAATACAAATAAAAAATAAAAATTATAAACTAATAAATTATATTTAAAAAAGAGTAAAGATAGAATCCAAGGGCAAGTTGCAGTTTATTTTTAGGCGATAATCTAGGCTTTCGTGTGAGTTTATTCTAGATTTAATATTTGAAGATCTAATTAGATACTTCTCTTTCCCAATGAATGCAGACAAGTTGATATGCCGTCCATTCGGAGAAAGGAAAAATTAAGAAGAGAAAAAAAAACAAAGAAAAAGGGAGAGGAATAAGTCTATTTGCATAGGATTTACAGACTTTTAAAATGCTCCATATAGGGTATAGAGACTTTTAAAATGCTCCATCCAATCCAATGCCTAATTAAATCAAAACGGTTGAATTTAATTGCGATAATAACGTTAGCATTTAATTCCTAACTTGTACTTTTAAAAAAAATTCATAAAAATCCTCCACAAAATTAAAAGAAAATTATGAATATAATTAAACTTAATAAAATGATTAAATTAAATTAAATTATTACTCGTCTATATCTGCAGTTAGTACAGTGCACTTAATAATATAATCTTTACTTAGTGAAATTATTTTCATGTGAAGTAAAAATAGTGAACTAGTCATGAACTATTTTCTTTTGACTTAGACTTCAATAGATTCATCCACAACACAAGGTTTGTTCGATCGCGGGGTTGTGTATTTTTGGCCGTATGCATGTATCTTCATAAGAACTTATGATGATTGCTCATATCTTTAGCCACGATCGTACACAGACTCTCGCATATAAAAAATCCTCTTCAAGGGATGAGTGTACAGACTCATCTCATGATAATTAACTACTTCGAAAAGTTTTCCTTACCTCTACAGTAAGAAGCACAAAATGTATTATCAAAAATGGGAATATAGAGTATCAACTCTATTACATAAATATTTTTCTACACTATAGTGTTTTATAAATTTTATTTTTCAAAGTATTTCCCGGGCAATGAATCAGCTTGCTATTACCATATTGAACCTCATTTAATGTATCTCCTATCACAGTTGGATTCACATGACTCAAAGTCATATTTTCAAAAATGTATCTTCTATACTTCCAGGATTATAAAAGATAGAGCAATAACTTTTTATGAGTTAAGCCATTTTATGGACTTTTCTCTAATTTTAATATAACTATTCATTTTTTATATAACACTTTTGATTTATAATTTTATTTATTTTCTTTTACCTTCGAAGCTTTTACTTTAGTTTGAATCTTTTATTTTTGAATTTAGAGAAAGAGAAAATTTTTTAAGTAGTAATTTAACTAAAATAATTAATTAGGCTTTTAGTCCCTTTTTATCATAGTGAAAAGTAAATTTCATTTAATTTTTCTGACTTTAAATTAGTTTTCAAAGTTAATTTAACTTTAAGATAATTATTTTTTTATTTGTATAAATAGTTTTTTCTTTATGACAATTATTATAAATATTATTAATTTATAACTTAAGCATATTAAATTTCTCATGATCAAAATGTTTATTATATAGATCATTGTATATTATCTTTGTTATGTACAATATTTTTATTATATACATTAAGTCCGTCAATCATATTAATATAATCACATAATGTATATAATTTTCATAATGTCCGTTATGATAATTATTTACATAATTTTTATTATACATTATATTATGCTTATCATGGCTAATATGCATATTATTTTTATTATACATTATATTATGCTTATCATGGTTAATATGCATATTATGGTTTTTGTCTCTATTCTGTATATTATTTATATTTATGTCTTGCACAATTTGCATAAGAATTATTTTAAATATTATTAAAATAATTAAATTATATTATGCATATAAGATGATTATATACATGTACATCATTCTTATTTTGTACCTTAAGTGCATTATTTTTGCATAAAGATTATTTTAAATATTGTTAAAATAATTAAATTATATATCATATAAAAATATCAAAAATTATATACTTCATATATTATATATTTTTTATGTCAAATATATATATTAATTATGCATATTATGAATATTATTTTTATTATAAATGTCAAATATATTATGACATTTGCGATATAAATATGTCCATTTTTTTTGTCAAGGGCAAGTAAGTGATTTATTTATAAAAAAGAAAAATAATATATATCATTAGAGGTACAAGACACCAAACCACCCATGGTTTCAAATAACTATGGGTGCGTTTGGCATAGCTTTTTAGCTACTTCTGCTGGCTATAAAAGTAGTTTATTAAAAGTTTTGGTATTTGACTATCAACTTCTGGGTTCTAAACTCAGAAGCAGTCGCTTTCTTGAGAAGCTGCCACCCCTATTTTGGCTAGTCAAAATTGCTGATTGGTTTAAAAGCTTATTTTACTCAAACACTTTTAAACTTTTCTAGACAGCTACTTTTCAACTAATACTTTTTTAACCTGCAAAAACTAAAAACTTCAGCTATGCCAAACAGACCCCATCTCTCTAACAAAATTTTTCCAAAAATTGGACAAAGTATCCCCTAAATATTCCACATATGGTGCTTGTATATCATATTTAATCGCACACCAAAACAGAACATTAATCACACACTAAAATTTAATATTTCTAATACATGCCACTAAGAAAGACCAAATTCTTCATAAGCATACAGTCCCATTGGTCCTAGCAGCCAAACTCTTCACCGATGGATCTTGTTTAATCTCTATTAAGCATATGCATGTTTGGGGCAGGAGTAAAAGAGGGCTCTGGGGGGTTCACATCTATACCTAATCTTTTATGCACCCTATTCAACCAAGCATCTATGATGACTTTCATATTATCATAAGCCATCTGCGAATCCCCTTTATAAATTTGGTTAAAAAATATGATTATTCCTTTCTTTCCACACCACATGGACAAATCTAGTAAATATTAACTTTTTTATAATAATATCATATTATGTTGATTGCCCTCTATTGGTATTGGAAGATAACACTTCTACCCATATATTCCTATTGGAAGTAGTGATGGAAATAAAGCCCATCCCTGGCTCGACCCGACCCGGCCCAACTCGAAGTCAACGGGAAAAACCCAAGTTTGATTGGGTCTCGGATCGGGTTCAGGTAAAACTCGACTGGGTAAGATCGGGTCGGAGTCGGATATGAGGATTCAAGTACTCGCCCTGAACCCACCCCGATCATTAAAATTATATATTTACCCTCGTAAACTAAATATATATAAGTAATTTGTAAAGGGTTGTTGTGAAATATTTTTGTGAATATGTGATGAAAATTTATTTTAAATATATTTTAAAAAAATTAGAGCATATACTTGTTCTTTAGGAAAATCGGGTCGGGTTTCCCCGCGAGGTTGGGTTTCCCCGTGGGGTCAGGGATGGGGTTGGGATTTTTAAACTTGTCGGATTCGGGTCGGGGTTGGGGATGAGTTTTGAAACATCAAGGTCGGGTTGGCGATGACAAAACCTGTCATTGACCCGCCCGGTTGTCATCCCTAATTGGAATGAATCACACACGTCTCCTTTATTTCTACCCAAGCTCTTTACATTAGAAAAAAAATATATGTCATGGATACAACACCTGATTCACATGAGAGGCATAAGTTATTGGATTATAATCTTTTATTTAAATAATATATCCAAAGTTAGTAACCATCTTAGACATAACATTGAAATAGTGAAAGAAAATTTAAGAATTCTGACTTTGAACCAAACCATGTCCATCCAAGCCGGATAGTGTTAAATTGAGTTTCGTACGCAGATGAGATAGAGAATTTTTCCATCATAGATAATTTTCAATAAATTTTGTCCTAGGTGAGTGTTGGATTAATATGGATATTATGAAAGGAATTATACATTTCAACAAATTTAGGCGAGCGAGGGACCGGAACTCTCCATTTGCCATCTTAGATTATCTCCTCAAGATATGCATCACTTACTAGAGGATATACGGACATAAAGTTTTCCACCACGTCCCAGCATTTGTCCATATTTTTCATTATATACATTATTAATGTTAATGATCATTCAATTTGGACTATCCATGCTGTCTCGCATTGACCAAATCAAACGAATAAAAAAAAATAGACCACCCAGGCCCCAGCACACATCTTGGCGGGGTAAGAAGAAGCATAATGACAAGTTCCTTTTACTGTTTTATTTGTTTTTACTAATTTATCATAGGGTAATTAGTCTGTAGGCTCTTTTTAAAAAAATTATTTAATAATGAAAAATAATAACAAAAAAAAGTAAAAAAATTAAAAATTAAAAAAATTATAATTTAATATTTTTATAATTTTTATTTTTTTAAAAAATAATTTAAATAATTTTATTTAAAATTTTAAGTATTATTATTTTAAATAATTTAAAATAATATATTTATTTATTATTTTAATTTTTGATATTAATTAAAAAATTATTAATTAAACATCTTATAAATTTTGATAGTGTAGCACAATATAATTTAACATAATTATAAAACTATTAATAGTATAATAGTCTTAGAATAATTAATTTTATTCTCGTAAGATAAATCACCAAGATTATATATAAAAATTTATAATAATGCAAAACAATTCGTATATAACAGTACCAAACAATATTCAACAGTGAAAAGTACATACGGAAAACAATGTCACGTAACAGCCAACAACATCGTTATGAACTGCTACACATGATATACTCAGCCACATACATATTTCTTTTTTAAAAAAAATCAAATTTATAAACTGTCGTTAATTGGCAAGTGTGACGGTTCTTTTCCGTCAGGTGGGCCCCTCCCCCTTTTGGGGACTCCACGTGGAGGGCGAGGGTGCCTGCGTGGAAGAAAATGGGGAGAGGGGAGGGGGCCTCTCCGAAAAAATTTTTGCCGAAGGGACCCTTCGGCGCGTGATCGCAGAAGGGTCCCTTAATACTCAGGCACACATCTTAAAGTAATGTCTAGTACACGAAAAAACGTAACTGTGTTGACGGAGAGAATAAAAAACAGTAACGTTTAGTCAATGTTACCGGTCGGTTAGGGTAAATATTTGAGTTAACTCTTGGCTCGCTCTTTCCATCAGGTGAAAAATTTCTCCCGCCCGCTCTCGTTTGCGTAGGATCGAGGCGATTTCCGGTGATCAAAACGCCCTCGCCCTCTCCCTCTCCGTCTTCGGCGATCAAAACGCACTCGCCCTCTCCCTCTCCGTCTCCGGCGATCAAAACGCCCTTGCCCTCGCACTCTCCTTCTCCATCTCCGTCGTCAGCCGGTCATAGAGCAAGTGATTCCTCCACGTTGTCCACTCCGGCAAGATCGAGAGGGAAATAGTAGAAACCTTGAGCTTCTGCACCGTGGAGGTGGCTGGCGGTGCCTGGATCTCCGGCTACTAGAGGAGGAGAAGGAAGCTTTTCTGTGAGGTTATTTTGGAAATATTTTTTAATTAGCTTGTTAAGTTATTCTCACTATTACATATGTCTTATTTTAAAGTTTTCTTTTATTTTGGAATGATCATATATGAGGGGTATGATTGTTGTTGATGAGTTTCATCTGTTGGTGGTTTGAAATTTAGGTCCATTGGCAGAATTATAATTTTAAGTAGAGATGAACTTAAACTTAGCACTAAGTATATATAAGATGAAGATTGGTTTGTTTGATTTTGGGAACGAGTATGGCCTAAGAGTTAAATGAAAAACGTGCTTAAAAAATGGTTTGCAAGTTTCAGCATATTTAGGGTATTTTATAAATAATGGTGTATGGATGTTAAAGCTATGTTTGCTTCGGTTTTGTTTAGTTGTGTTCAAGGCTTAATGTGTTTTTGTTTAGGGTTGCATGCTAAGAAGATAGTGTAAATTAGAATTGATGTTTTTCTTTAGGCTTAATCGTGTAATCTCTATATATCTTACATCTAGATCAGCATGGAGAAGGGCAAAAATAAGATGACAAGTGTTCATGAGATGTTTGGGTGGTCATCATCTAGTGATGAAAAATACATATCAGCATCAGATAGTGAGCATCATATATCATCAGAACCAACTGAGCTACATGAATATGACCCCAAAAATATAAAACTAGAAGTTCCTGAAATGAAAGCACATACATTTATGAAAAGTGAGGAATCTGAAAATTTGTTTGCATCTATGAAAAGTGAGGAACATGAAAGTTTGCATGCATCTCCAATTCCAACTGTTGGTATGACTTTTAATGATTAAGAAAAAGCTTATGAGTTTTATAACAAATATGCTAGGAAAATGAGATTTAGTATTAAAAAGTATCATGTAGAACGTAGAAAGGATGGTACGTTGAAATTTCGCAAGTTATGTTGTAACAAGCAAGGGGTTAAAGAACCTCGCAAAGGTTATGTTGCTAAGAATCCACATGCAGAGACCGAACAAACTTTATGGCTCGGGTCGAATTTAAAATTGATCGGAATAATGTGTGCACAATATCGAAAGTAGAACTAGTGCATAACCATCCCATGACAAGTCTGAATAAAAGGCACATGCTGAGATCACATAGGAAAATTGCACCCCACCAACGTGCCTTGATAGGTCAGATGACAAATTCTGGCATTAAAGCCCATCATGTATTCAATTATTTCAACTCTGGTGCAGCTGATAATGAAGTTGATTTTACAAGGGATGATAGTACTAATTACATTCAAAGACGTAGAAGAAAAATATTGAATGGGAAGGAAACCCGGGGAATTCTCAGATATTTAAAAGATAGACGAGCAGAAGATCCCTCATTTTTTTTATGCTATTGAAGCCGTTGAATCAGGAGAGATTACTCATTTTTTTTTTGGGCTGATGGAAGATCGATTATAGATTTTCAATATTTTGGGGATGTTATATGTTTTGACACTATGTTTCAAACAAATCAATATGACATGCCATTTGCACCAATTGTTGGTCTAAATCATCATAAGCAGACTATTATATTTGGTGCGGCATTACTTGCCGATGAGTCTGCTGAATCTTTTGTTTGGCTTTTTGAGATCTTTTTGCAAGTGATGTCCAGCTGTCATCCTGTTACAATTTTTACAGATCAATCGGCTGCAATTGCTAAAGCAATACAGACGGTAATGCCTAATACTGCTCATCGCTTATGTTTATGGCATATTTTTAACAATGCTACAACACATCTTGCCCATGTTATTCATGGAAGTACTTTCAAGTCAGATCTAAGGCATTGCATATATGAGCGTTCTAGTGTGGCTATTTTTGAGAAAATGTGGATTGATCTATTAAATAAGTACCAATTGCATGAACATCAATGGATGATTAATTTTTATAAAATTCGGGAAAAGTGGGCTGCCTGCTATAGAACAGAAACTTTTTGTGCAGATATGTCAACAACCCAGCGAAGCGAAAGTATGAACTTTCACTTCAAGAGATTCTTTAAGAAAAGATCTGGTCTATTTGATTTTTTGGAAGAGTATGACATGGCACTAATATGGAATCTTAGAACTTCCAAATGCAAATAAATGGATCGAAATATAAATTAGTGAGATAAATATTAACTTTTACAGCAGCTACTATAATAAGCTAATTAATACTTACATATTTTGATACCACATCGTCATAGTTTTTACATGATGACATAGAATTGTAGCAGACGATATGTTTTTTCTAGAAATCTACATACAATAGCCACCAGCGTTTCTTGTGGCATATTGGGGCCATTAATTTCTTTAGATGCCGAACATTTCTTTTGTTAATCACTTCCAAAAGACGAAAACATGCAACAAGACGTCCATCTTGTGCACATTTTCCTGCACTTGGTTGTATGTATGCAAATGTACTATAATCTTTCTTATTCAATGTTGCTCTTTGTAGTATCATTGCTGCATAAGCACCTACGGTCTACAATAGCAGCAAAAAAAAAATAAAACTGTGTTAGTACTAAGTATTGCACCACATACAATAAAACTAATTTAATATCTACCCCCTCAGATATCATTTTTCCAAATAGAACTGTATATATTTGAGACTTGTGAATGGTCCATTTCTTTGACTCATGCCATATTGTGATCTCCCGTGATATATACAAATCAAGCTCTGCAGCTTGTTCCACTGAAATCATGGCACAACCAACCCAATCTGTTCTCCCAATAAACTAAAATTTTAAAATCACATTAGTATCCTTTTTCATTACTATAACTATAATGAAATTTTAACAGCAATGATTGCAAGTATACTTTAAGCATTTACCTCATCTACATCACTAGGATCAGCTGCATCATCATCTATGACCTCAATGACCTTTTGTTTTTTTCTTTTCTTCGCTAAATGGTTTCTTCGCTAAATGGGTTGACTGTTGCTCATGATGCTTTAATATGTTTTTTCTTTTTTCGTTTGATCCCTATGTCAGGGAGTGCTTCAAAGTCACTACCTGAAGCTTCCTCCTTTGAAATTTCCTTTAGCAAATCATCAATTTGTGCCTTCAGCTTGCGATTTTCAGTCTTCAATAGCTCTATTTCTTCTTTCAGCTGCATATTTTCTTCAGTAGTCTACAAAAATTGCCCATGTGTTAGTTTATGAACACAAACTCTAAAATGTGCAATATTCACGTGGGTGTCTCCTGGGTCTTCATTAATCTGTGCTATGGCCTCAACAGGTTCAGGTGGTGGTGGTGACTGCTATATAAAAACCATCCACATGTTAGTTTATAAACACTACAATACAAAATAAAATACTCACGTGGGTGTCTCCTGGGTCTTCATTAATCTGTGCTATGGCCTCAACAGGTTCAGGTGGTGGTGCTGACTGCTATACAAAAACCATCCACATGTTAGTTTATAAACACTACAATACAAAATAAAATACTCACGTGGGTGTCTCCTGGGTCTTCATTAATCTGTGCCATGGATTCAACAGGTTCAGGTGGTGGTGGTGCTGCTTGCTATACACAAAACCTTACATATGTTAGTTTATAAACACTACAATACAAAATAAAATACTCACATTCTCTTCTCCCAAATCGGCCTCAGCCTCATCCACTTGAAGATTAAAAATAATCTGCCACATAATATTATAAGATAAATTTATAAATTAACAATTTTAGATTATAATGATTGCATACCATAGATTCATCTAACTTCAAAAGGTTCTTGAAATAAGCACTTCATCGTGGAATCTTGACTTTTGCCCAACGGAAGAGCCGTGGGTAAACAGCAGCAATAGAATATTGAGCATACATAAGTGTATGCTCATATAGCCAAACCTATACATACATCATCACGAAAATCTTAAATCAGATATATATACAATGCACAACAATATATTAAAGTAATTTACCCAAGCACACTAAGGATAGAGGAGTTTACACATAATAGTATGACACATCCGCCAAAAGCACATATCTTCTTCTTTGCAACACTTTTAGTGAGCTCGGTACACAAGAAGTGGTGAACTACCTCTGCCCAATTGTATGAACCCAATCTTCTAACATCCTCAATAAAAATCAAAATACCGGCATCCAAATGGAAACTAGCACGGCTGAACAAAAAACAGCAAAACATATACAGTGTTGCCAACTTTACAAATCTCTCTTCCTCTTCCTCTTCTATACGTCCGCTTGTGCACATATCTCTTAATTTTTTTTCTCTATTACATTTTGATTTATGAGGAGCCCGGTAAATTCTGAGAGAACAAATGGAGTGCTGGGTCGATTATGGCTAAATTGAACCAACTCTCCTACTTGGTGAAAACCAAGAATGATAGATACATCATTAACAGAAAATGGGATAGAATGCCCATTAATATCAAACCCCCTCCTCTCACCATCCCATCGAGACTGTAGATACTCTACAGCTAACATATCTAGTGGGATGGATGACCCCTCCAATAAATGCCCAAATGGCGTCCTTAGTAAATGTTCCTTTACTGCACCTCCCCCTTCTACTTCACTCATAAATTTGTGAAGTCTATTCAAAGAACATCTACTAAATACCGGCCTATGATCTTCAATTTTCTTTTTCTTTTTTACTTGCGCCCACTTCTTTATTACAAACTGAGGGACAACATCAGAACCGCTACTAGAATCGCTACTAGATGTTGAACTACTAATTGTATCAAAATAATCTGTTAAACACAATTAAAAAAGCCTCATAAGCCCAAAAATATCAATTTTCTGGAGAAAGTTAAATTGTTATGTAGTACCAAAAATAGGAAATAGCCAATTTAGTTTTACTTGGAAAACAAGATAAAAGTTGTGTATAACAAGTAATGAGTTTATTATGATTAACTTAGGCATAACCAGTTTTTAATTGAGTCATATTGTTTTAGGTTCATCGAGTTAATAAATAAATTTTCTCATTATATGAGTCCTAACAAATAATGTCATGCTACCTTAGTGCAAGGCATGATAAGGACCCAATAGAAACAAGTTGATGGTAGAATCTCCGTTATAGTGATCTCGCATGTTGTTAACTAGGGTTGTTAGACCTTACGATTAACCAAAGCGTCAATTTTTGAATGAAGGAGACTAATATTCTAGTTTAGTCCAGAAGTGAAATAGAAAGTTTATCAAAGCACATAAGAATTATATACTGTTGTTACCTTGATGAGATTAGTTGCCTATTTGAGTAGCTTATTTGTCAAAAGATGTACTCGTATATGTTCTTTATCTATCATGGCTTCTAATGCTTGAACATTTGAGTATTATTGCTAAAATACAATTTCGTGTAAGCTGCACATAACATGTTACCAGGATATATTTGTTTGTTCATAAAAACATTGTGAAATTTGATTGTATGCAGCATTTCACTGTAAAGAACATCCAAAAGAAGAGTGTAAAGAACATCCAAAAGATTACAAACCTAGATTGTCTCCAGCGAAGTTGACGGAGACGGAGAGGGCCTAGAGATTGTCTCCAGTGGGGTTGACGGAGACGGAGACGGATTGTCGGAGATGGAGAGGGCTTTTCAATCGCCGGAAATCACCTCGCCGATGAGGGAACGGGAGCGGGAGAAGATCGGCGGAAATGGCCTCAAAAGGGAGCGGTAAAAAGTTTTTCACCGTAGCACGAGCGGGCGCCCGAAATTTTTTTACCCTAACTTTTGACAAACGGCAACGTTGACCAGCCGTTACAATCATCGTATATATTGATAAATTTTTGGGTAACTTAAGATCGTGTAAGTTGACTGAATCCATGTACCAGATAATGCTTTAAGATGCGTGCATGGAGTATTAAGGGACCCTTCTGCGATCACGCGCCGAAGGGTCCCTCCGGTGAAAATTTTTTCGGCCTCTCCGGGTGTGTGCACTCGGCGGAAAAAAGAGAGCGAAGGGCTCTCTCTTGTGGGCGGAAGGGAGGGCGGCGGCGCTCTCTCTCTCGCCGGGTCAGGCGGCTGTTCACAGGGGTGGCGGCGGCTCCAGTTCCGGCGGGTCCAAGGGAGAAAGAGAGAGGAGAGCTCTCTCGGGTGGCTCTCTCGTGGTGGAGAGAGAGGGGCTCGAGCGCGGGGTGGAGGCTGGCTTTCGCGAGGGCGAGTCCGGCGCCTCTGGCTCTGGCGGGTGGCTCTCTCGTGGTGGAGAGAGGGGTCCGGCATCAGGGTGGAGGCTGAGACTCACGAGGGCGAGTCTAGCGGCTCCGGCAACTATTGCGACTTCGACGACATCCGGAGAAGATTGGTGGAGGCGACTCCGGCGACATCCGGAGAAGATTCGGTGGCTGGACGATGCTAGCCCCGGGGAGATGGCCTCATGTGGGCAGGTTAGCCGAGAACAAGGCTTCGGCCTGGGTTCTCTGGGGATTCATCTCTCCGGCGTGGCCCGGCCCAGATCCGTGGAGCGCAGTCTAGATTTGTGGAGGAGTAGAGCAGCCCAGCCCAGCTAGCATGGCAACGGTGCCAGCGAAGTAGAAAATAGACCAGCGTGGTCAACCGTCAGGCCAGGTATTTTGTCTTTTGTGTATGTGGATTTTTAGCTGTAACAGCAAGATAGTAATGTATGTAACAACTAGTCAAATAAGACAATTAAAAACCAAATTGGAATCTATCAAAGCAATATAAATTTATTTTTTATTTATTATGAAATATTATAGAATTAATAAACAGTAAATAGTAATAATGAAACGATTATAAACAGAAATGTTTTTTAACATAACAATTTTAACTAAAAAAAACTGTTTTGAACATCAATATTTTATTTAAATAGTAAAGAAATGTAACGTTACCCACACAATAACGTTACATTATTAACATAGTGATTAACAAGTCATAAATTTTCTTTGTTAATAAAAAAAATATATGGCAATAATTAATTGAAATTGGTAACTTGATAAAGTTAATAATTTATTTACGTTAACAATGATTAAATTAATATAACAATCAATTATTTTTTAATTTATGACAGAATTTTTTGAGCCCATTTGGCCCAAACTGATATGTTTTTGAGTTATCACACTACGTGGCCCATCTAAGCCGCTAAGACAGCCCTTAGATTGGCATAATATTAATTCAAATAAATAAAAATATAAAAAAAAATCAAATAAGCTATCCCCTCTCATGCTGAGGTGTACGGTTGTGCGTCCGCGCACGTGGCAGCAAATAAAATAAGAGAGGACGATCCAAAATATTCCTGCGAAAGATTACCACACGCATCCTAATCGTGATTACAATTGTTAATTGCAGTTTAATTAGCACTAATAATGGGGATGTGATGGCGTATAATCCTGCGAGGTAGCAGGTGAGAATAGCGACAGACAATTTCGGCGAAAGCTCCACTGATCTCATCGCGTGGCGCGCGGCTCGCCTACGTGGACTTGTTCCCCATCCTGAGCTTGTCGTTTAGTGGCCCCCCGACCCTGCATAATAATCAATTAATTAAGCGTGCGTACAATTAATTATTATGCAGTGGGATACGCTGAGCGCCACGCGTCCCGCCTGCGTCGCCGCGACGGCTGCTACAGCAGCCGTTACATGTTTTTTCTTTTTTGTTTTATTAGCTTATCGGGACGTATATAATTAAGGAAAATTAATTGCAAGATTAGCATAATTAAGCTGCTCCATGTGCATCAGCCACTGGTGGATTTTAATTTGTTTAATTAAAGGAGCGTGAGATTAACTCGCGATTACACATGTTGGGAGTACGGTTTAATGAATGATTGACGGGCGGATTTATTATTTGTTTTGTTTGTTTATCCTACTTAACAAGTGTCCCTCCTTGTGATTATTATCTTTGCAAACGCCTTTTTTAACATATATATAGGAGATCAACACGTTGACCAATGAGGTCAACCAAAAAAGTGTCTTTTATTGATTTAAAATTATATAAAAAATATTTAATTTTACTCAAAAGCTTTTTTAACCACATGTAGAATCATCAATCTAGAGCCTATTTTTTATTTATCCCCCTATAAAAAGTTATCCAAAAAGATTATAATGAGAAAAAGATTAAGATGTTACTATTATTATTATTATTATTATTATTATTATTATTATTATTATTATTATTATTATTATTATTATTATTATCCAATCTCATTTCATATAAGAATTAGAGAGATGCTAACAATTTGTACTTTAATAAGTAGAACATTTAAATTTTATATTAGTATTATTATTTACCTTTGTATTAGTTACTAAAGAAATTGAATTATTATATGTAATTATTTTGTTTAAACTATATATCCAAGGGTGTTTTTTTATATAAGAGGATAAATAAAGATTATTATTTTATTTTATTTATTCATTATTAAGATATTGAATGAAGATAATAATTGGGAAGGAAATTTATAAGATGTTTGGTTAATAATTTTTTAACTACTAAAAAAATTTAAAATAGTAAATAAATAAATTATTTAAAATAATAATATATTTTATTTTTCTTTAGTATTAAAATTTTAAATTATTTAAAATAATAATACTTAAAATTTTAAATAAAATTATGTGAATTACTTTTTTAAAGAATCAAAAACTGAAAAGCATCAAATCGTAGCTTTCTCAAATTCTGTTTTTCTCTGCTTTTGCTTTTCATTACCAAACATTTTTTTATCTGCTTTCTGTTTAAAAGCTGCTTAAAAGCAGGGCCAAACAAGCCCTTAATCTCATTATGTATAAGTTGATTATTAGATTATGATCCTATTAATAATAAATTAGAATTTAAATATGTAAAATATCTTTGAGTATTTATAATTACTAACATTAATTGCATCAGTGATTATAATCATCCCGAATCTATTTCAATAAATATTTTTCGGTTTTGTTATTTTTACATAAATAAGGAAATATTTATATTTTTTTAATAATAGTTTTAATTATTTTTATATAATTAATTAATATTTAACTATCATAATTTTTAGATAATATGATTCAAATTAAAAAGCATGAAAATAAATTGAACTTGTATTAAAATTTAAATGATATGTAATTAAAATAAAATTTACGATGTGATTGTTAACAACCTATTTATGACTATCAAGTGGTAGAAGGAAATAATCAATTACTAGAGGGTCAATGAGTTTCAATTACTTGCCTATTGAAAAAAAAATGAGCTTATGAGAGACGGGGTCAGTACCAAGTTCCATAATATAGTGAGGTCAACGCAAGAGATTAAGGGTGTTTAAGGATGAGCACGAGAAACTCATAAGTTCAGTTTGGAAACCTTTTTTCAACAGAACTTCAATTTGCTCACTTGCTTTAGACACGTACACTGTTTGCTTCTATTTTTAAACTAGGCTTTTCACCTACTTTGACGATAAGATTAAGTAAAACATTTAAAAATTCAACGCAGCAGAGCTTTGTTTGACTTTACAAGTTCATACAAAGTGGTCTCTACTTGCATGTTTGTGTTTCTTCCTTCCCTTTTATTTTCAACCATAAGTTCATTTGGACAAGCTTGTCAACCATAAACGATGGTGACTGACATTGAAGATGCAGCGAGCAAGCTAAGAACTGTTCACTGGTTTAACAATTAATGATGGCCAATTCTATGAATTGAGCAGCATTTGACCTCTTATTTTTGCTGCTTTTATGTTCATTCCATGAAATTTTAGGTTTTTTCAGAGACTATTACTATTTTCAAAAGAAAATCAGATACAGAAGGCAAAAGATGGCAAGCTAAGGATTAAAAAAAAGAGAGAAAAGAACTAAAATGACAGCACTATAACTCTAGCAGATCCCCAACACATGAAGCAACCTAAGGCTGCAAATGTCAGCTACAGCAGGGCATCGCACATCTTCTTCTTTTAATTATTTTTTTCCCAGGATGAGAGGGCAGATGGTTGATGTGGACTCAAAGATTTTGAACTAATTGAACTCATCTAGCTCACAAGATCATGCTGCAGTGAGACTTGAAGAATGCTGAATCTGATTTTTCTGAATTCATAATTCAATCCATCACGATCTGATGGCTAAAGAGGACAAACACAATGCACAATTTTCAGAAGGATAGTCTGAAATAAAGCATGCATATATGTATCTTATGGCTGGCAACAGATGGACAGGTAAAGTTTTCTTGCGGCTTACTTTCTACAATTTGTCAAAATGGAACACAGATGCTTCACCTGTTCTGCTACTTTGAGGTGACAGAGGATTGGACTAACTGAAACTTTCCAGAGAAGAGTTTGTGATTGGCGAAATAAGTTAACTTGCTGCTGATAATCGATATGGATTATAGACATATCAGAATTGCAATCTTCTTTAAGTCTTAGTTTCTTAGTCTTTTTACTTTGATTTCTTAGCTTTGCAATGTAATCAGATAAAGAGAAAGGCAAGGATTTTCAGTCTTTGATGAGTGAGATTGATTCAGTTTCTTCTGTGCTAATTGACATGACTACACATAAACGTCTGCAACTTTTCTGCTGTTCCTATGACATGAAAACTCTTTCAAATCAAAACAACACTCAGCTCACTCATCTCTCAGCTGAAGCCTAATCTCCCTGTTAAATCGCCTAATGAACTCTTCCACTCTCCTATTCAGTTCTTCATCTGACAAATTCGAATACTCACTCTCCTTCTCCTCCACCCTACAATCCATCCCCTTCTCCGTGGCCGACCGTCGCAATCTCGTCTCCTCATCCGCATCTGGTTCGAAAAGAGGAAGCGAACGTTGATGCAAAAACAAGCGCTTCTCGTTGCTCAATTCCTTCTCTGCCTTCTCATACAAAACTATGCTTTTTTCATCGACTTCTTCTTCTTCTTCTTGGTTTACGATTCTCGTTTCAGCAGCAGCTACGTCTTCTTGCTCTTCATCAGAGGCAATGTCGAGTGAAGGCTTTACGACAAGCAAAGAGGATGCCGCACTCCTCCCTCTGCTGAAGTTGACGTACTCATCATGGAGGTCAGTGGAATCAGAAGAGGAGAACATTCCTGAATCTGCAGCGACTATGATGATGATGGAGTTGGAGATGAGGAACCAGAAGGTGGTGTCACTGAAGAGGGAGTAGGGGGGGATGTGGAGGAGAGAGACGTAGAGGAAGGGGAGGGACATGACGAGGAGTGAGATGGTGAGTTTCTTGGCCTTGAGGGGGAGGACTCCATTGCTGCAGCTGCTGCAATTTGGCTTGGCCATGGCATGAACTTGATTGCAGTGGATGGTTCATCAGGATCGCTCGAGGCGAGTTTATAGTGCTGACAAGGGGGAACTGGAATTATTTTGCTGCTTTTCCTTTCTAGAGCTGTTGGCAGCATACTGTGAGCGACATGTGTCCTTGATCTTTGGCAAGTTTCATATTAAAATTTGGAATGAAGTAGTGTCCAATTAAATTACACATACGTATGTGGATTGGTTAGAATTAGAAGATTAGAACTAGAAACAACTGATAAAAAAATTTGTAAAATTAGAAGAAGATCTGAAAGAGAAGAAGAAGGAGAGCAAGTAATGGTTTGTTGTCCTTTTTGTCCTGGCTTTGGATTGGAGCCAATAAACTAATGCAACCACGCAAGACCTTGCTGGCCACGTAGACTGCCTTGCCATGAGCTTTGTTCAATGATTTGGATGAGATTTTACTATTGTTGCATTCCTTTTCGTTCAAGCATATTGCTAGAGCTTTCTTTTCAGTGACACATATATGGATGGTTGATAGATGAGGCTCGTTTAGAAGCAAGAGTGTTTAGGTTGTCATCATCTCTTATATCGAGTTGAGTTATCGAGGCCATGACGATTTCAATGAGGGGAGAGGGGGTGGGGTGATTCGACTAAAAGAGGAAAGTAAGAGGGTGGCCGCATGCTTTTGATGTGAACTTAAGACTCTATTTAGTATAGCTAAGCTATTTTTGTTGGTCAAAATAATTAATTTTAAAAAATTAAAATGTTTAAAATTTAGAAGTAGCATGAGTTTAAAAAAACTAAAGCGTTTGCTAAACTGCTTCTAAGTCGTTAGATTTGTTATAATTTTGAGAAAGAAAGTGTGGTGATGGTCATTCAGAGCAAGAGTGAAGAAGAGTCAACCGTTCATAAAAACATCTTTTGGATTACTTTATATGAACAATGAATTAAAACACAACCTTAAATGGGGTAAGCTCTCTTAATCAATATAACTATCTATATATTTATCGTTTGATATGCATGTCTCTATACCATTACATGAGATTGATCAGTTTTTTTTTTCTAAATTTTTTTTAATTATTTTATAGAATTTCTCCTTATATAGATAAATGTTTATTTCTAATCAATGAGGTTTTGATATGACTCGATTGAATGGGTGTACGTGAAATATTTGTGTGTGATTTTATGCATTATTACAAGTCTTTTCAAAGCTTGTCATATCAATCCTTGTAACCGTTTAATCATTTCTAATGTCATGTCATGTTTCTATTTATTAATTTAGTACATTTCATTTTTTTAATAATTGTATTAAATTATTTAAAAATTGAAGGCATCAACATTTCAGGCTGATATTGCAAATGAATCTAATAATTTTATGGTTTCTCTTTATATGTGACATGATAACAATTTTGTTTTACAAATTAAAATAGTTAATATTGAATTTTATATTTAATATTTAAAACTCTAGGATAAATATATTAAAGTCCAAAGAAATCTTAACTATATTTCACTTTAACCTCACAAATTTGACGATTACACCTTAAATTCAAACTTAATTTGATACCCCTAATACTCTTTAACTACCTAATTTGAGCACCTTATTATATAACTTAGTTTGGCTTAGTTAAACATATGAATAATCTTTGTTTTCACCTCAAATTATTTTATAAAAATACAAATTATTTATATATACATATTAGAAATTATAACAAAATTATATTTTTATTTTAATAGGTATTGGGCAATCATACTCACAAACCCAAATCTAACTTGACCCAACGTATTACGTCATTTTGGGCTCTAACTTAGCGGGCCTAATGTGAAGGACCATATAGATTGGGCCGAAGCCAGTAGGGATATTTGCGCTCTGTGTCGCAGAGCCGACGTCTAACTCGAACTCGCAGCGGAAGAGGCTTCTGCACACCTACAGAATTCGTGATCCGCCGGATGCGCTCCACGAGCAGGGAGAAAAGCGATTGAAGATCGATTCTCGGTTGCGCGCGTGGAAAACCTTGCAAGTTTCTGAAGTTGAAGGAATAGGGCACCAAGTGACGAACGAATGCTTGTCTTTTCGTAAGCTTGAGGTACGCCATTGCTGTCAGAATGATGGTTCTTGAATAAAAAAATGGTGTATTTCATGCAATCGCGTCAGTACAAGTCCAAGGTTGGATCTAGATTTCTCTCACATTATCTTCAAACGTATTCTACAAGGAATCGAGGATTAGGCGGTGATATTGCTTTTATCCGAACTTTGGGGTTTCACATGTGATGTGCGTGTGTATGTGAAGAATTAGATAACAAGGACTTTTATCCATGTTTTATCTGTTCTGCATGATCTATTACAACTCTAAAATCTTTGTTATTTGTTCTTATTCTACTTCCATGGAAAATCCATTATTTTGTTTCCAGAAATAATGGATGTGTGACTAATTCCCAAAGTATGGATAGAAGCTTAAGTTAACTATAGTTATCAGAATGGATCGATGATTCTTGAATGAAATGGTGTAGATTGTGCAATCGCACCAATACTAGTGCAGAGTTGGATCCAGATTTCTCTAACATTATCTTCAAATCTATTCTACAAGGAACCAAGGATAAGTGATGATATTGCTTCTATCCCTACTTTAGGATTCAACATGTGATAATGTGTGTGTAATTGAAAAATTGGCTAACAAGGACTTTTATCCATGTTTTCTGCTCTGCATGATCTATTACAACTCTTAAAGTTTTATTATTTGTTCTTATCTACTTCCATGTAAAATCCATTATTTTGTTTCGAGAAATAATCGATGTGTGACCAAATCAGATTGTCCTTTGGAAAATCTCTTTTAGTTCTAAAAAGGGTCATATTTGCTTTGATCAAATTGACAAGAATGCACAACGAACAAGTAATTGTTAGAGATGTGATATGTCAAACAGCATCTGTATCATCTTATACATTGTTAGGAACAAATAAAAGAGGGAAAACAACCCTAGTTTATCAAGAGAAGCTATGCTCGCAGCTGAGACTTGTCTGGGGATAACAATTGATGTCTTTGGTTGTAAGGAGAGACATCACTCATTCTGGCCTTTCTCTTCTGCAGAAACCTCTGCAGCGATCGCTTCATCGACAGCCCTGGATTAAGCAATTGTGGAATGGCTTGAGGAGATACAACTGGATCTGGAGTCTGATGCAGAGCAGACCCTGAGCTTTGTTCCTCCTCCTCCTCCTTCATCATTCCATCCATTTCCTTCTTCGCCTTGGATATAATTGCTCTAGCCTGCTCACAGTAAGAACCAAAAGATGAGAAGCCAAATTCTTTTCAGAAAGGAATCAAATTTACATGCCATGATTGCACAAACTAATTTTATGGCTTCGTTAACACCCCTCTTTCATTAAGAGAGCAAAAGTTATGCATCCACTAGAATAGCATAAATATATAAAGAAAAAGAGTCTTGATCTTTCTACTGTATTTCAATACCATATCAAAACTTTGACTGGGTGGTGCTCACTTAAACTATGATTTTAGGTGCTGGCTGCATAATTATTGTGTATCTGTTAATTCCACCATGCATTCTGAAGAATAAAAGCACAAGATCTCATTCAACTGACCTTCATCTCTGTGGCGTCGCAGACACAAACCCGGCCATTGTAAAATATAGTCATCTGCTGCTTGTTTTGCTGCTGATATGCTGCACAGTTCCTTAGCAGCGACTGGACCCTGCTTTAACAGACATCAATTTATGGTAAGCTCGGAAACCAATTCATATCAATCAATAATATGCTCTAGTGATTCTTTTAATTACCTCTTAAGTCTAGCAGCATAGGAACAACGGTCGTCCGGGTTGCAATCGGCGGCGCTGCTGATTGAGAGGCGGAGCTCAGGATCGACACCGATGACCATCTTCCCGGATTCTGTTGTCTGTCTTTTAGATTGGTAATAATACTTGAGCTCTCCCCTCGAATCCTATATATGTATATTTGAATGCAATGAATACACGAGAGTCCAGATTACAATGGGGGCGAGGATAATGGCACGTGAAGAATGTGGCCCTTGTGCAGGAAACAATTAATTGCTTAGTCGGCACGCGATTCTAACATCGTTGTGCAGCTGTTACCCGTTGGGCAGCTTTCTGGCTCTGATTTGATTGCTTACTTGATTTTGCCATCTGTTTTCCCGTGTGCGCGAATTAGAATTAAATGGAGGTTAGATTTGGCTAGAATGAGTTAAAATGGGTCTATTTTTGTATAGTCCAATTTGTGATGCATGTTAGTAAGGTTTTCGTCATCCGTCGTATCTATTTCATTGGACGGTAAGTCGGTAATAGATATAGTTGTCTATCTTCGCTATTAGGTGATAGCTTTGTTTGGCCAATTTATTTAGTTTTTATTTTATGAACTGAGATAGTAGTAAACACTGTACAAAAAGTTAACGTTTTTACCTTTTGACTCCTTCGAGATTAGGTGTGGGAACTGGGAAGTTGCAAAAGCATTTGCGGGCAACACAATTAATAAGTTATGGTCGATGTTAATTGGGGAATTTGCATGTTTTAAAAGAATGTGATATTAGTTGTGTAACATGCATATTCGGTATCTAGGCCAACTGGATAAGCTTATCGGATCGCCTAATCAATCATATGGGAATTAACTCATTTAGAGGTTGCACATTTTGTTAAATTTTCTTGAGATATATGACTATGACAAGTGCCAAATTATTTCTTTCTTCTGGGTTTTCATGGCATAATTCTTCTTCTTTGGTCCTTCTAAATTCACAAAGTATTAAAAACGCGTTCTTTTCTGAACTCAAGTGGAAAGAAGAAAACAAAAATTGACTTGTGAAAAGTGAACACCGATTCAGCCGACTTTTTTTTTTCACAGGTACGAAAAGACCTGCTTTGAGCCTTTGAGTCGTTCGATATGATTTAGGCCACTAACGAACCATAGCCTTTCTCAAATTTAAGGGAACAAATCTGTTAATAATTTAAATTTTTTTTCAATAAAGTGCAATCTCATAATACAATTGATTGCTTAGAAAATCTTTATAACTTATGGATTAGATTGCAAAATGCCGATTCGGACTTATTTGCTTTTCTTCATATATAATTGAAGACCAATTCAATCAGTGCAATTCAGATTAATTTTCTTTGAATTCATACATGTTTATCTCAATAAAAGGCAAAAATAAAAAAAATAAACGATTGTGTGAAAGAAAAATGTGGTTCCCATTTTTACAGATGTAATATATGCAAATGATAAGCTTGGTGTGCGGCTCTTTTGTCCATTGCAAATTTAGTCAATCATAATTGATCAACAGCTAATTAAATCAAAGACTACCAATGCTTGTTTTAATTTTTTTGGATTTATTTTGTGGATGAATTGACTGTTTTTGGTGTTTTTTTTTTTCTCTCTCTCTCTTATATTCTAAAAGCATTTAGGCATTTTTCACTTATTAGATAGAGTGATGATTGTAGGCATGATAACATTGGCGAGCATGACAATCTAAGTGGCAATTAGGGCCAAGGTAAATGAGATAGAAATCGATAAGTACCAATTTTACTAATTGGTAAATTAGTTTAGTGAATTCAATATCGAAAATTGGTTCCGTAAATTTTTTTCATTATTTGATTTCTCATAATTGGTTTGATAAAAAAAAATTAGTTGGTAATTTATAGATATAGGCTCATCAGGCCCATTCCTATTAAGTGTCCGTTGTCAACCCATGGCCCAGGCCCTAGCCCAGTGACGACAAATATAGGCTCATTAGGCCCACTAGTATTAAGCGTCAGTCGCCAACCCATGGCCCAGTCAACAACAAATGTGAGCTGATTTTTACTAATTTTAAAAGTAAAAAATTATTTATTTAAAATATAATATTATAATTGGTAATTTTTACTATTTGATAAATCAATAATTTGCTGAATTAGTTGAATTTATGATTCTCTAATTTGGTTGATAAAAAAATTGGATTCAACATTTTGATAAATCAATTTTTACCAAATGCTCACTAATCAATAATTTGCTGAATTTACTGATTCTCTAATTTCGTTGATAAAAAACATTGATTCAGCATTTCGATAGATCAATTTTTACCAAATGCTCACTATAGGATGAGGTGTGTAATCGATATTGGCTCTAACAGTGGGGAATTGATATGACTGGACAAATAAAAAGTATAATCATTATCCTTTACAAATTTGAATAATTTCTCTAACACTCTTCTTAATACAAACAATTGTTTAATATATGCAAAATATAACATATTAATAATACATTTAATTTGGAATGATATAAATATAAAAATTTATAAATAATTTCTCTATGAATTATATATAATGATGTAAGTAAAAAATCATTTCACTAAGCTTAGTTTGAATATCAATACTCAATTCTATTTAATTCAAAGCATTTAATGATATAACTTAGCAATCAATGACAAATATAAATAACATAGAACACAATAAAATTTGAGATTGGGAACATCCAAAATTATCAAATGATTTGTTGATGAAGGTATAGGAACCACTTGATGAATATATGCAATTATACATGATTTGATGTAGAGATTAAGTGCATAATTGAATATTTATGCACCCAAAATATCCCTAGATAAATCATTTTCTTTGGGGTTGTGGTATCCAACTATTAGTATAGTCATCTTCATAAAATTTTCTCCCTATAACTAAGGGAACAAACTCTTGAAAATGATGTTGGGGGCCAAGAGTGAGATTGAATGGAGGTCCGTCCATATAGATTCTAGCATTCTGATAGTGGAAAGTGAGCCATGGTTATCGCTTGTAGTAGCCGTCAAACCATCTATTGTTCACCAAACAAAGTATTCTTTAGGGTTCAATCAGATTATTACAACATTGATGGGATGCCTAATCAAATCAAATATATATTCTCTGATCAATGATTAAAAAAAAGGTAAACATCTCTAATTGCTACTAAACTATTAGTTGACAAAATTATGAGTAAGCACTGTAACACTAGAGTCATAGGAAGTACAAGATTGCTAGTAAATCCAAGACACAAATATGATAATTTAGTTTGGATTCTTGCATAGATCTTCTAAAACCTAATGCACTCGGCTTCTTCTCTCCACTTTCATGTTTATCCTAATACAATCTTTATGAATATAATGATCACAAGATTTAGAATCTATGAGCCATCCATTTTAATATTCATAGCCAATGTATAATAATAATAATAATAATAAACAACTGTGGCCAACTACTGTTGTCCGGCTCATAACACGGCCAAGAGTGCGTGTCTGGTGACATGGAAACAAACAACAGCAAATCTGTACCATTCGAAAGCGACCAACCTTCAAATTATTCTCAATGTTTTACACTCATTTTACTACTTTCTTCCTCATCTGAGTCGGTCAAACCCTAATTTCTGGTTCCACACTGTTCTTCATCTCTGACTTTTAACTGTTTATTAGTATAATAATAGCTAGCACCACCTCGATCAAAGTGGATAAAAAAAACAAAAAAAAAATCTACTCGGATAGATAAAATGAAATCTAGTGATAGATTGATAGATAAAAAGATCTAGTGATAGATTTGGAGCACTGTTCAACTGTTGACAAACAAATCAATCTCACTGTACGTGCCGAGTACTGCGATTCCCTCCACATGAGATGAGATAGATCCTCCTCAGAATAATTAATAAATTTCCACGTCACCTTTGTTCCCATGCTGCTGTTCCCTGTTCCATGCCCCGTACTGCTGCAACCAACTCGCATTGCTCAGCCACGACGGGAAAGGAAAAACACGAAACAACAATGCAGTGACGTAAGACAGAGAATAAAAGAGTTTAAGGCAGCCACATCATCATTTACATTATGTTCACGCCGCGCCACCATACATCACATGCCTGTGTCCTCTTCCCACCACTGCCGCACTGCCACCTCATCGTGCGGTCCCCAATCCTCGGCCCAAGAAAGAAAAAAATCTAACACAATTTGCAGTGAGTGGAGGAGAGAGAGAGGGGGAAAGCGGAATGAAATCTAAGCAGCTAGAGCAGCAGATCGTTGTGGGATTCGGAGCTAGAGCTTTAAGGAGAGGTCGAGCTCGGGTATCCGGTTTCCGGCTTCGTCGACGGCGGCGATGGGATCCGCCGGCGGATCTTGCAGGGGGCGGGAGCCCCTTCGCCAATTGAGGAGATCGATGGTCTCGTCGCCGCTGGTGGCGAGGTCTCCGGCCGCGCACATTGCGCGGCCGCTGCTCACGCTGGCCAGCAGCGGGTGGTCTGCCGCGAACCGGGGGGCTCTGCTGTAGGGGACGAAGCTCTCGGGTTGGCCGAAGGAGTAGTCGCTGGAGGGCACGTACCTGCACGCGTGGGAGGCGATGGGGAGCGGCGGCGAGCTGAGGGGCGGCGGAGGGGCAGCGGCGGCGGCCGGCGTGAGGTAGAGGTAGGAGCTCCAGCCGATGCTTCGCTCCTTCTTGTGCGCGTTCTGGTGGCCGCCGAGCGCCTGCGATTTGAGGAACTTCTTGTTGCAGAAGAGGCAAGGGAAGAGCTTCACGTCCTTGGGGTCAGAAGCAGGCGACGCGTCGGCGGCGGCGTCCAAGGTGAGGGAGAGATCCAAAGCGGGGGGCGGCGGAGTCGGCGGCGGCGATTGTGGAGCAGATTCCATCTCGCCCTTTAAAAGCTGCAACTTTTTTGGGGGCGAAGAAAGAGAGTGAACTAGTGGAAACCTGGCAAGTGAGGTAGGGATATGAGCATTTCATAGATGTGGAAAGACTGGGGACAAGAAAAGCTTCTCTGCCCACCTTCCAAAAAAGCCATAAAAAAGGTTGAGAAGTGAAATAGTTTGCACGGCCAAGTCAAAAGGATCAATCTCAAGTATTATTCAGGAGTGATGGATCGGGTGAAGGGAAGAACAAACAAATCCAGAAATAGGTGAGCGGGAGTGGGAAAACAACAGAGCGCCAAACATGAGTTTCCTCCCCTACCTTATCATTTTAAGTAAAAAAAATGAATTCAAATTCCCAGGGAAGGAGTCAAAGGACTGAACCTTTCTGAAATATTAAGAGATCTTTTGAAGGTCTCCTCTCCTGTGGTCAGCCTTCCTTTGTTTGGGGTTGGACAGTTCCAGGTTGGAACAAGGAAAGGTGTGGAGGACGAGTGGACGACATGGCCCATTCATTTTACCCTTCTCGTAACTTCTCACTCAAGCAGCTAGATTGAACCTATCACCTTCATGTGCAGTTCAGGAAATGATTCAGTTTGATTCTTCAGAGTTGACTTTTCTGCATTTCTTTCCATACATAAGACTGACATGATTCAGATAGCTAGTGGGGTACTGCAGAAATATAAATTCATTAATCAATGCTTTCAACTAAAACATACTTGATTTTTTAGCCAAGAATTTAAGATATTACTTTGATGAAACTTTATAGTCAACCAATCAAATTGGAGCTCTACTGACATCTAATGCCATATAAAACATAGATCCATTGTACTTGCCAAATTCAAGAGTAAATTGAGCAAGAGGATGAGCTAGGTGATTCTCTATCCAAGAGGATCACAAACTCAAGTGAGCAATTCAACTATCTTTGTTGAATCTATTTGAACCAAGATTAATTTAGTTGATAGATCATAGTTCACCGTCAATTGTCACTTCTCATTGTAAGCATCGTATATTTGTAAAAGTTAAGTCATTAATGGATCTAATTATTGGTTGTCTAATGATGGAATAGTTTGGCCATGATCACAATATATATATATATATGACCTAAAATATAATTGAAGTTATTCATAGGAACCTATATGTAAATTCTTAAATTTATAGTTTTTATAAATTATATATTGTTGTAATTGGCCTAACATCCTTCTACGATCATCTAGGTGGTTTGAATGAAGGAGACATTCATTCAATAATTTAATCAAGAGTTATCATTGAAGTAAAATGATTTGATGTGGTTTAAATTAAATAAATTAAATTCATTAACTAATTTGATTGTAAATGAATCTTGATCTTAATAATTGGTTATATTTGAACTACATCAAATTAGATTATTTTAATCAAATTGAATAACGATAGGCTCAAACCTAAACTAGAATGAATCATGTTCAAACTAGAAGTTCTATTTTCTTAGATTTTTAAAATACTTTCATCCATTAATCATTATTTGAAGGATTTAAGTCAAGGAATGTTTGAATCATGATATACCATCCACTTAATTAATTATAACTTCAATTTTTTTTTCAAACAAAAAAAAATATGGCTCAAGACCCCACATTAGAATCTTACATGGGCCATATTTCAAGATATGAAATTAATGGTCCACGTTAGAGAGATGACACCTTTTTTGATTGAAGTATAAATTAAATCCTATTCATTTTTACAGTCATCATCACTATGATTCACGGGTGTCTAGATGTCTTGTCTCTCTCTCCACTAGTATTATACTTTGGGATTAGTTTTTAGCTCACTTTCTTATTCTTAACCTATGCTAGCACTAGTGGCACCATTCTGAACCCTCAAATGCATAATGCATGGTGAAGTCACTAAATCATATCTAAACCACATTAGATTAATATTTTAAAAAACATATTTGTGCATTGGATGATCTAAAGCTATAAAGTGGTTCAAACCACTGTCCATTTAACTAATTTAAATATGGGTTTTTTTTTTTCATATTTTGCTGTAGGCTTAACATAAGAAATTGGTGATATATTCTAATCAAATATGGTCCAAAGTAAAACATGAACACTGTATTTTTTATTTTTTTTTTGGAGAAAGGTGGGAGAAAAAAAAGAAACACTAGTTTTTTTTGTTTTATTGGAGGGGCAGATTTGAGGGGACAAAAAATAGAAAGAAAAAGGGGTTATTTTCTCTCGTTTTGTTTTCTCCCCAAATCAGGGAGAAAACTCTTCCAATTCCTCACACATGCATGAGTCACGCTAGCCATCTTCCTAGCCAGCGGCCTCATGAGTCATGCCAGCCATCTTCCTAGCCAGTAGCCTTCTCGTCACCACCTCCTAGCCAATCGCACGTTGCCTCCTAGCTTCTGTGTCCCTGTTGCCACGCGTCCTTGCAGCTCCGCCCACATCCTCGCCTCCCAACCAGC
The DNA here is from genome assembly GCA_027563935.2 of Costus lasius. Taxonomy (NCBI): domain Eukaryota; kingdom Viridiplantae; phylum Streptophyta; class Magnoliopsida; order Zingiberales; family Costaceae; genus Costus; species Costus lasius. Next base: position 12,263,287 of record CM050454.1, on the reverse strand, counting down.
CTCCAGTCGCTGTCGCCTCCCAGCGTCCATGTCACCATCCTCACCTCCTAGCTATCGCGTGTTGCCTCCCAGCTTCCTTGACTGCTACAACGAGGCCTTGGCATGGATGATGGTTGTCGACGCCTCGTTCCTGCTCGAGTTCCTCCATGTCTACGCCATCAACGAGGGCCGAGAACCAAATTCCTCTATTCCTATTGTGGAAGATCCTGGAGCTACAGTCCCCGTCGTTCGAAGCTATAGACGCCTCGCTCAGAAAGATGCTCGCTAGCCTGCTTAGTGAGTTCTCCCATTTCAAACTGATGGAGCACTTCGCCTGCATCGACATCACCCAGCACTCTCACCTACTCAAGATGATGACCAAAAAATCGACGACAATGATATCGAGGAGCAGGACGACGAAGATGCGGTGATACTGTACCTACCTACCATGAGCTTGGACATCAACACCGATGTGATCCTGAGGAACCTAGTGGCGTACGAAGTGGCGGCGGCATGGTCGCTAGTGTTCACGAGGTACACGGAGCTGATGCACCTCATTTCTCCTCTATTTTCTGTGCTCAACTGCAACTCACATGCCTTTATTTCTTTCTCTCTATTTTTTTTCTCTTTTTCTTTTTTTCTTTCCCTTTATTTTTCTTCTCCTCTAATAAAACACAGCCTAAAGGGCTCTTCATCTTTATCATTTTAAATCTAAGTTTAATTTTGATAATTTGTAAGCCTATTACTTTACTTCAAAACATTTTTGGAGGTCCTATTGGCACCCATCATGCCGCACCTATATTAAGTAGTGGGATCAATTGTCCAACCCACTATCCATGCTAGACCAATAGTAAGGTACCTTAGTAACATTGAAAAATGTGAGGCTTGTGACTATAGATTCTTCCATGAAGTTGATTCAAACCTACAATCGTAGCTCAAACTCATATAGGTCGACTTTGTTCAAATTTAAGTATCACCTCTATTGAGGTACTTCACCTTTACCTAATGGCTCCATGGAGAGGGACTATTTCAAGAAGCATCCATGTATAAATGACTTTGTAGATGAAAATGGTGACTATATTCCCTAATTTTACGATGGAATATCCCTTGAGCTATTATGGGCACTCTTAAAGTCTAGGGAGGAGGAAGCTGAAGATATCACTCATGTTAGGGCACTAGAAACCAAGCCAATAGAATTCAAGTTGAATGACATAGTAATGACCACATGAGGGAAGAGATTGAGTCACTAGAGAGTATTATAACTCAAGTTCAACTATGATTGCGTTATCTAGCTTGAACTAGATACTCTGATAAGGAACCATGTCTTTAGACTCGGTAATAATGCATCCAAATACTAATATGTGTTTTGTGTAGTGAAATGATTAGAAAGAGGACAAGAATATTTGCTCCAATACCAAAATTAATGAAAGTCTAATTTGAGGGTTGGAACTATAGTATGAATTGGATGGGTCTATGTAGAAATTTGTTGCTCGACGTAGAGCAATATAATAATGAATTAAGTAAATAAGTAATCTAGGTATCATAAAGATCATGGGAGATATGTCATGAACCATTAAGTATGAAATATTTGAAGAGCAAGTGTAATACCTCAGTGCAGTCCTATATGTGTAATGGAAGAAATGATATATAAGGCTTAGTGAGTTTATTCTTATTAACTAGAGCTTAAGTATTTTAAATTAGACCATTATAATACCTCGATTTAGTCATGTATGTGTAATTGAAGAAAAGACACTATAATATATAAGATTTAGTGGGCTCACTATTATTAACTTGGGCTTAAACATTTTAATTTAGACCATTATAATTTGGGCTTAAGCATAAAATATTTATAAACTTTGTGATTTATATTCAATAAAATAGAATTAAATTTGGGATCAAACCACAAGGTATACCTTTTTAAAATGGACCGTAGATGTAATTTACCTAGATTTAGGTCATATAAATTTTAAACTAAAGTCACTGATAAGATTTAAATTTTAAAAATGGACTCAATTCATAATTAGGATCTTCCTAGAGTTATAGATCTTTAAATTAAATCTCAGCAGTCTAATAGATATATAATTCAAAGTAAAATCATATCTAATATGGTTTGGTTTGGTCTGATCCAAACCTAATTCATACTCAAATTTACTTGAATTAACTCACTTAAATGTTACTTGATTTATGCTAGAAGTGAACCTTGATCCAATTTGATTGAACCAAAGCAAAATTGTTATTGTACTTAAAATTTTAAAGCAAGATGGTTCACTTATGTTTGAGTTAGTTCAAGTGTAACCTATATATAAGTTTGGACCAATTAACATGTTTGGAAAGAGAATTTTGATGAGAAGGCTTATTGGTGCCAGTGACATCTTAAGTAGCATTTCAAACGAGAATAGTAGAGGGCTAGTTTGGTTCTACTGCGCTGCCGCAACTACACTGTGATAGCTATGCTGTCACTGTAGCACCTGTTGTAGAGGGTATTTGGGTGAATATGCTCTAACAACTGCACTGTCACTGTAGCAAATGCTAGTTAAAATTATTTGGGTAGATTTAATGTGTTATAAATTATAATTAAGTAATCTTACTAAAAATTTTAAGTTTTTTAAATATTTAATTTTATAAAACTATTAATTTATATATTAACTAATAAATTATTTTGAGAAAATTATTAATTTTTATTAGATTAAATAATTATTTTGTAATATAAAATTAATAATTAATTTTATATTTAAAAAATTAATTAAAATTAATATTTATTAGATTAATTAATATTATATATTATTAATTTTTATAAGATTAAATGATTATTTTGTAATATAAAATTTAATAATTAATTTTATATTTAATGAAAATTAATTAAAATTAATATTTATTAGATTAATTAATATTATATATTATTAATTTTTATAAGATTAAATAATTATTTTGAAATATAAAACTTAATAATTAATTTTATATTTAATGAAAATTAATTAATTTAATTAATATATATTAGATTAATATATTGTGATTTATTAGATTAATTAATATTGTAATATAAAATTTAATTAATATATATTAGATTAATCAATAATATATATTAAAAATGAGAGGGATAAAATATATTTAGAATACTGTAGCATATAAGGCTACAATGCTCGGCAATCGGCAGCGCCCAAATCCAGCTTTAAGGAACAGTGAAAAAATTGTACTGTTACACTTGTGAAGTTGGAAATCCAAACGAACAAAAAAAAAATAAAAAGTTGGGGTCAGTCGCCACCTCTCCAAACGGGCCTGGTGTTGGCTACTACTATTATTTGGGGCTTCGACATCGATTACTCTGCATTATTTGAGACTCAATGGTTAAGATTGTATTTTCTTAGAAGGAATTCATAGTGAAAAAAAAAAGAAAATATGCTTTAATTACAGATTTCTTCTAAAGAAACAAGAGTAAACGAATTCGAGTGATCGAGTTTAGGGTATTAGAGTTATTTATGTATAATTATAAATTTATTATTAATATTAATTTGTCACCTGCACGATCACCAGAAGTAAACGCAGTAGTCAGAAGCAACAGAGGGCAGAAGGCGTGCCGGCGGTCGCTGTGCGCGCCTCGTGCTGTCGGGCGACAAACTGGTCCTGCCTGAATTATTAATAGTATGACGTACGGCTACACGGTGTGCAGTGCAGCCACTGATGCGTACAGACGAACTGCCGCTTTCAGAAGACATGCATGCCGTCCGCGCAGACACTGCCCGCCTTGTTCCTTCTCTTTCTTATCCATCCTTTGAACTTATCTACTAGACTACTAGTAGTATATACACCGGCTACCCACTGGGATGGTCAATCATCAGAGCCCACGTAGCTGCTTTACCATATTAATGCTGGTTAATTTAGCCGCAATCTATGTTCGTATCTAAGATGATGAGCTCCAACAAACTTATCCTGAGCTAGCCAATCGGATCTCTCCAGCTGTACCAATCAATCTTACAATTACGAACACGCTTAAAACAGTATTCGATAGGTTGAAATTACATGACAAATAATTGATGACTTGTATTGTTTTCAAGAATAGAAGATCTTTATTAGTTAAACTAACTAATATCTCCGAGTAGATATTTATGGATCTTAATTAAATGCAACTAAGTCACGAGCAATGAAAAGTGTGTGATCTTTAATTATTGTTTGATGTAAAATAAGTAAATATTATCCATCTTTCACTATCCGGACTATATTAACCACCAAATTAGAGATTTTAATAGAATTATGATTTATTTTTTATTATAATATTAAAATAAGTACCTTAATAGTAGTTATTATAGTAGCTGAGAGTTGCGAGCAAACCAGGTTATGGCTATGTGGCAAGCTTATAACTAAGCTTTAGGGTTCTTGCTATATACCTGTCTTTAAGATTTGTGAAAGTGATCCTAAGAACCTTGCTACTCCGCCAAGAATTTTTATCCCAGGGGCCAGGAAGCGGTAGCAACAAAAACATAACCAAAAAAAAAAAAATATACTATTTTAAATATTGCCTTTGCCAAATTTAGGTATTTATTTTATGTTAATGGATGAGGAGTCTCATAATAGCCATCGTATTGATGGGAGTGGGTAGAAAATTCAAAAAGCTTAAACTATACTTGAAATATGGACTAAGAAGATTTGAAAGTTTTTTTTTTTCTAGAGGATTAGATTAATTTTTTTATAGAATTTAAGGATGTGTTTTTTTTTTTTTTTTGAGATGTAGAAAATTGCGGAGAAAGAAATGTAGAGGAGGGAAAAAACAAAAATCACATGCGATCAAAGGAAACAAAAAATGCGGCACAGAGAGAAGAGCAAGGGAGGTCGGCGGCAGTCGAGCAGGGGCGGGAGGCAAACTCGAGGTGGTAGGAGGGTGAGGTGAGCTTTGCAGTGAGGAGGGAGGCAAGCTTGCGGTGGTTGGCGTGGTCATGGTGAGCTCACAGCGACAGGCTGGGTGACATGAGCACACAACGGTAGGTCGGTGTAAACATAAGAGAAAATTGTAGGCAATGTGTTTATTCTCCATTGATTAATTTGATCATAGATCGTATATATATATATATATATATATATATATATATATATATATACAGAAAACCATCATAGTCTATATTTAGTAAATACTAATATTAACGCCCCCTCTCAAACTAGAGATGTCATAAGTAGATGTAGTTTGGAACAAAGATATTATCTACAACAAGCTGACTTTGTAAGAAGATACGAAGTCTACTGCCGAGATTCTTGTCCCTAGGGGTGAGCATTCGGTATTTACTGAATTAGATTTACCAAAAAAATTTTTACCGAAAATTTATAAACCGAAACCGAACCGAATTTTATAAAAACCAAATTCTTACCGAACCGAAAACTTCGGTAAATTCAGTAATTTACCGAAAATATATTATACAAACAACTCCAAATATAATAAATTCCAATCAATACTTATAATTTTACATGCTTATTTATATCAAGCATTCAACAACATAGATTGTCAAAAATATCAAGCTACCATCATCTTTTTTCTTCATATTGAAAGTAATCTATAAGCTCTTGCAGAATCAACATCTTCTAGTGGAGGAAGAATAGAGTCCAATGTTGCCGGATCCTGAAGTCAATCTCATAAAGTTCAGTAACACAATTATTCATATGGAAGCTATTGGACTAAAGAATATAATTTGTAACTTGTAAGTGTGAAGTATAAACCTTAAATGGCATCCCAACCACAAGCTTCACAGTAAGAGATTTGTAAAGAAGTTCTGATGTATCCATGTCTGGCAAAAGCAAATTGCAATATAATAAAGGCAAAGCAAAGTAGTTTCTTGTAGAATAGTAAAATATGAATAAAATGGAACAACTATTGCATCTGATACATAATTTACATTTAGTTGAAGTAAAGGACATGAATGCCAAGTTCTCGAAGAGATATAAATGCAGACATACATAACCAAGCCACCAAATGAATAGCTTAGGATTTAGGAGAAAGAAAGCTAATTATTCCTCTTGTATCTTTGAAAAAGAATATCTTCAAACTAAATTTATGGATTCTCTCAACGTGCCATTTAATTTGAGTCAAGCAGATTTGCCCAGCTAAAGAATAAACAAACTGCAGTGATTATTCTTCTTAAATATTGACTTCTACAAATTTTGGAAGAAAAACATGTTTATTATTTAAAAAAAAGTGATAAAAGATGCAATTAGAAATAGCAGTATATAAATTCTTACCTTCAAGGCTGCCCCCAAACTCATTCAATTTCTTCCGTGTTTCATCTTCACTCTGTGAAACTTCGTAAATTTGCGAATGTATCTTACCAATTTCAGTGTTCATCCCAGTCTGTGTAAGTGTGTAACCAAGCAGATGCAACTGCCATTCACACCTGTAGTGCCTGCAAAGATAGACATGAACCAAGTGATAAACTAGTAACTTATGAACTTCTATTCTATCCTGACATAAATAGTAATATTGAATGAAAAAAAAGATCAATGACAACTTACCATGATAAACCTGATCCAAGCAAGCCTTCAAGAAGGCATGAACTAAAACTTCTTGGTCTCTTAGGAATAGGTATGCTACTTTGATACTAAAAAATACAAAATTTATAGCAAATAATGTAAATACAAAAGCAACACAAAATTACAACATTATAAGTTTATAATAGGTGTCTACTACAGCATTATAAGTTTACAACACCATATAGTCCACATCCAATCACAGAATTACAAAATACAAAAGCAGTTATAATCTATTGTAACCAGTCTACAACAAGTCAACAATAGCCTACAAATTACAAAAGCAGTCACAGTACTATCAAAGCCAAGCAAATGCAGACCATAAATTATAAATCCTCTCAACTCCCAAGGGTACCTTCGAACTCACTCTTATTGTTGTGTCTTTGATAATTTTGCCAAAAAATAAAAATAATAATGAATTTAGTGAAAGGAAAAAAAATTCAAAACATAATAATCTACTAAACTAAAATAAAAATTTTACCTAATTCAAATTTATGTATGTCTTCATTGTTTCTTTAGCAATTGTTTGATGTGATAATCTTTTAAACCAATCTTGAGAACATATAAGAGATTCAACCATTTTAGGAGATAAAGAACTCCTAAAAGAATCAAGAACTCGATTCCCGATACTAAATGCTGATTTTGAAGCAACAGTTGAAATAGGAACAGCAAGCACATCTCTAGCCATTTTTGCGAGAACGGGAAATCGAGGACTATTTTCCCTCCACCATGATAATACATCAAATTCATCATAATCATCATCACCTTCCTCACTTATATACTTATCCAATTCTATTCTTGAATCTACCCCTCCAAAATCTATTTTGCGCCTTTTAAGCCTTTCCCTCATCCTTCTCATTTCTGCAACTCGAAATTTTTCATTCGCACTACTAGATTCCTCAACTTGGCTGGTTTCAACTTGTACATTCTCAGTTGTTTGAGAGCCTTTTTGGGAAGTATGTAGACACTTGTATTCGTGAAACATCTCAAATGTTGTAGCTTTCACTTCTTTAGCCACTGTCATTGCCTTCTCATTCTCATACAAAGTGTATAGCTCTGATTCAACATATTTAAACCTGAGTCTTGGATCAAGTATGACAGCAATGTAAATCAGCTTGTTTGTTTTTTGAAGTATCACCCCAATACTTGTCAAACTTCTCTCTCATTGCATATGCCATCATACTTAAATCAAAGCCATCACTATGCTGCAACTGAGTCAACAATGTATCAAGAATGGTAATTTCATCAAATAAAATATTAGAAGTTACATATGAGGTGCCTGAAACTTTGAGTGTAAGTTCATAAAATTTTTCCAAAACACGTATTTGCTCTCCTTGCATCTTCCCAATCTCTATGATTGGGCACTCCATCAGTCCCATCAGCCATCATAAGTTCATGGAAAAAGTTAGAATCTAAAATTTTGAATCTATCAACGGCTCTTTCAAATTTTTGAGCAGTGTCTAACATAAGATAAGTGGAGTTCCACCTTATGCTAACATCTAAACATAACAAACTCTCTCTTGGATTGAATTTTTTCAAGTTCAACACATTCTTTAAATCTATTCATTCTAGCAGAAGACTGTCTAATATAACGAGCTGAAATTTGAATTTTAGAGACTAAACTACTAATATTTTTTAGGCCATCATTTACAATAGGATTAACAATATGAGCAACACATTTTACATGAATATATTTTGCTTGTGCAATGCTGAAGCCCCAATTGATGATTTTATCCCTCAAGTAATTAATCGCCACATTATTACTTAAGGCATTATCAACTGTGATAGAAAAGACTTTATCAATCTTCCAATCAAAAAGGCACATCTCAATAGCCATGCCTAAGCCTCTACCACTATGGTCATTAATTGGGCAAAAATTTATAATTTTCTTATTTAACTTCCATTCATCATCAATGTAATGTGCCGTTAGGCACATATAATTAACCCTTTGTAATGAGGTCCACGTATTAGTTGTGAAAGAAACTCGTTGAATGCAAGACTGAGTATAGTTTTGAAACACTTTCATAAGCTCTATTTTTTTTTCCATATACAGCTGAAAGCAATCTCATGAGATAGTCCAACGTGATGAAATCTTAAATCTAGGACATGTTGTAGAAAGAAACTCAGCTAAGCCTCGCTTTCAACAAACTTAAAAAAAAGCTCATTAATAATGATCATTCTAGCTAATGCCTTTCATATAATGTCTTGATCAAATTTCCAAACACTACTACTAGGAAGTGATTTGTCATTCTTATCATCCTTTTTGAACCTAAGTTCAATTTGTTGTTGGCTAATGCTAAGCATGTACTTTCTACATACTCTAATATGATTTCGTAGACCAGATGTGCCATTGCTTTTGGGATCAGCTTTAATCTCTCTATGATAGGGAATCCCGCAAGTGCACGAGTCTATCGAAGTAGTAAAATATCGATCTCACAGGGACTAATGGGTAAGTATCGACATGATTTCGAATTTACTAACTAGACAAAGTCTAAATTTGTGAAGTTTAAAGGTTGGACTAATTAAATAAACAAGAACGTAAACAAAGGAATTGCATGAGAGAAATTTGGTGGGGAGATGCATCAGGATATGGGTTCACCGCTTTGACTCGTTACAGCTGAATAATCAGACTCCATTACCATCATCCTTTCTAGTTCAAGGGATTCAACCACCTGACGTGTAGGTTGCTCCCTCCGATAGCCTCATCCATTCCCATGGATTGGTTACCAGCCTAATCCGTAAGGTTCTGACGTTTAGTCAGACTTGAGGTCTTCCTAACACGTCTAAGTCCCTAATACCTTCAAGGCGAGTACAAGTTTACAAAAGAGGTCCTCCCCAAGAATTCCTGATTTATGAACCTCCCCTACGGAGCAATGGCTCAAGCGCGCCTCTCAAGCAACGCAGGCAAGGAGTACCAAAATAGTCTAACGTAGGCAAGGTTTTGGTTTACCAGACACGTCTAAGATCCAAGTACTCACGCCAAGGGAGTACAGTTCGCCAAGGGGGTTTCCCCTAGCCCTTGATTTACGAACCTCACTCAAGAAAGTAAAAGGCTCAAATGCTCCCTTTCAGGCAACGTAGGCAAGGTGCACAAACGGATTAGATAAACCCTCAACCGAATGCTTCCGACACGTAGTTGGACTTTTGGTCTCCCTGATGCGTCTAGGATCCTAACAATCCCCTTAAGTGGGTACAGTTCGCTCAAGGGTTACCCCATAGAATTTCTGGTTTATAAACTCCACTTGGGCGGTTGAAGGCTCAAGCATCCCCTATCGGGTAATGCAGACAAGGGGCACACATGAGGTTAAGTAAGGATTTAGGGCAAACTGAGTGAGATTATTACAACTAGTAAGTCAACAAAGGACTACCCCATATCTCGAATTAAAGTTTAGCCGACCATGTTCATGATAATAGTACAAACAATGTTCTCAAGCATAAACATCACATATAATAGCAGGTTTTGAGCATGAGTTGCAAAAGAGAGGTAAAATCATGCGATAGTATGCAAAAATTATACAATAGACGTAGCAAATTGAATGCAATTTTAAGATCTCCCTTACAACTACTCTCTCAGGTGCTCAGATAAGAAATGTCTTCAATGAATGCAGAAGCGCAGCCCTTTCTTCTTGGTGTGGCTTTCTCCTCCAAGGTGCAGCACTCTCGTATGCGATCCCCTCTTTCTCTTGAATCGAAAGGTTTTATCCCCCTCTTCTCCTGGGCTCTCTCCTTTTCCCTATGCTTTGCCAAAGCTGTTGCAAATCCTCAGCCGAAAGAAGTTTCCGCCAGCCTCCATGCCCTGCAAAGACTGCCAGCATGCTTCTTCACGAAATCATCATTTCGTAGAGAAAATTGGCCCTATAAAGCTACTCCATGCCTCTTTTGTCAATGGGGGAGAAAGGTCTTGGATGCCCCCCCTTGCTTTACCTTAGGTTAGATTGAAGAAACCTTAGTTAAAAATGTGGTTTCAAAACAGGCGGGTCCGCGATCACGGGCGTGATTCTCATCGTGAGCCGGTCATGATTTCCAGTTGTAGCTTCAAGCACAGAGATGAGTCACGGACATGATTCTAATCGTGACCCGGTCGTGATTTCCAACAAAGGCTCCAATGGATCTAAAATCTTCCAGTTAGTATCATCTTAATTAGGAGGAGTCCCTCTAGTCCCAAAAGTCCCAAAATCTATCCTTTTTGTGGTCGTTTTGGCCTAAAAGCATAAAAATACCAAAAGATGTTAGATTCCATAGATGTATAACATTTAAGGCAATAATGAGACAGAAAACCCAGAAATAGAGATGATTCTGATGGTAAAATCATACTTGAAATGCTATATAAATATGCGTCAACACTCTACCACAATGTTTATATTTCCCAATATTTAGACCTTGTGCATTAAATTGCTGAAATGGTCCCATACCTCAGATCTTGTTTTTACTTTTTTCCTTTTCTTTGTTCTTGACGTAGCAAGTGTAGACTGTGTCCCTTGTTCTTGAACATTAGGTTGTGTCTCTTGTGTAGAATCCGGACTTGGACAAACTTCATCTATTTGCATATTTTCTTCTGGCATCTATAATATAAATATAATGAGAATCAGTATCAATATAGCATAAGCATAAGAAAATATAAATATTAACTATGTATTAAAAACTTATCTACATTTATTAATATTTTAAAAACTTACATTTGAAGCTGTTGATGTATAAGCCAGCCCACTACTTCTTTAGTCCTTTTCTACAACAGCTAGGAGGATAAATAAAACACAAACATTAGTAGCTTCTCATCTAGTTAAACAATAGTTGAGAGAATAAATTATAAAACAGGTGATTAACTATGGATGAGCAGCATTAGTTTCCTACTCCAGCTCAGCTAATCTAGAAGAGTAAATAGGAAGAAATGGTATGAAAGTGCTGCATGATAAAAAAATCTTTTTTTATTGAGGGCGGATGACATTTCAAATACGCTAATAGCGTGTTTAGTAGGAAGGAAAGGAGAAGAGAATGAATGGAAAGTTAAGAAAGTATAATGCCCTTATGCCCTAGCTGGACAAAGACACATCACATGCTAAGAAGTAAGAAGCCAAGTACACTCATATGTCCAAATTTCTAACCCTTTATTTTTCTTTCTTTAATTAAATTTCTTTCATTATATTTTTTTCCTTCTTCTCTAGGAGACTACGAGTCTAGGACACAGCCTTATTGATGTTAAATTTGGACTCCAAAGTAACCTTCTTATCAACCAAGAGACATTGTTAGGTTTAAAAAATTAGGGTTTAGAAAATTACCTGTTCTGCTTTTTAGTGTTGATTCGTTGTCTCCTAAGAGTTATCAGAGGTTGGAACTTGGAAACACTAAAAAAAAGAGGCCGGCGGTGAACACTTCACTAGCAAGGCTCGAAGGATGGAAGGATGTAGGGGCGACGTCGTGACGGGAGGCCGAGATGATGAAAGGGAGGATGAGAGGAAGGAGGGGAGGCCGGTAGACATGAAGGAGAGGCTGGGAGATGGGAAGGAGACGCCGGTGGCAAGTTGAGGGTTTTCTCTTGAGCAAGCCAACGAAGAGGAGTCGAGACTCGAGAGGTGGATTGCAATTATAGCGTGTTTAGTAGGAAGGAAAGGAGGAGAGAATGGATAGAAAGTTGGAAGGAGAGCTATAAAATTGTGTTTCGTAGGATGGATGGAAATAAGGAAAGAAAAATGGAAGGAAAGTGAGAGGGAAAATAGCCCTATTTGCTTTTCGCCCAAATTGGGCGGAAAATCGGATGGAAAGATGAATTTGCCCTACTTATACCTATTTTTACCCTTTTCTTTTTTATGCCCGCTCTCCCTCTCGTGCTTTTCTTGCAATCTTCAACATCGTTGTCATCGCCATCGCCATTGCCGTTGTCGTCATCATCATTGTCGTCGTCGCCTCTTTACTGTCGCCTCTCATCTCTCGTCGCCACCATTTCACCGTCGCTTCTCATCGTCGTCATTGACATAAAAATAAAAAAAAGAGTATGTTTATTAATCTTTCTAACTTTCTTTCCTTCTAAATAAACACAATGATGGAAAATCTTATTATTTTCTTTCTTCTTATTATTTTTTTTCTTCTTTCTTACTTTCTTTTCCTTTTAATTTTCTTTCCTTCTTACTAAACACAACATTAGGGTTTTAGGAGTTAAATGGGTAATGGTCTAATGAGTTTGGATAGTGCGTAAATAGTATTCGTTAACTGTTAATTCGTTTAAAATTAGTATATATATTAATAAACTTCTGTAAATCAGTTTTTTTACCGAATCGATAAAAATAAACTGAATCGAATATCGAAGACCGAAATTTCTAAATATTTATACCGAAATCGAAACCGAATTATTTTATACTGAACCGAAATTACCGAATTTTTCAGTAAATCGGTAAAACCGAATTTACCAAAACCGAATGCTCACCCTTGCTTGTCGCTGACGACACTGATGATGCTTGCTGAAGACGCGGCGCTGTCTGTGCAGCGATCGGTGGATGAGGACGTGAGACTGATTAGGCGAGCGACTCTCGGCTCTGAATGGCGACGGCGATTGGAGTCAGGGGGGCTGTTGCTGTCACTGGATTGTCACCTAGAAGACCTACTGATGTCGTCTTTAACGAATCTGAAGGAGATATCGAAAAGGGCATCGCCGGATTTTGACGATGGTGGTGGAGGATCAAGACATGAGGAAGCGAGATCGACCGAATCTCGCGGCAAATAGTTGACGGAGGGCTTTGTCTCCTTCGAGCATTAGACAGGGGATAAAACCCTAGAAGAACCGTGTATGATAGATAGGGGATAAAACCCTAGAAGGAGCGGCTATATGCTAAGGGATCTCATAGAGAAAACCCTAGCTCTGATACCGTGTTAACATAAGAGAGAATTGTAGGCAATGTGCCTACTCTTTTATTGATTAACTTGATCGTAGATTATTTACAAGGTACGTATATATATAGAAAACCATCCTAGTCTATATTTAGTAAATACTAATATTAACACCTCCCCTCTCAAACTAGAGATGCCATAAGCAGATATAGTTTGGAACAAAGATATTATCTACAGCAAGCTGACTTTGTAAGAAGATACGAAGTCCGCTGCCGAGATTCTTGTCGCTGACGACACTGATCATGCTTGCTGAAGATGCGGCACTGTCTGTGTAACGATCGGCAGACAAGGATGTGAGACCGATTACGCGGGCGACTCCTAGTGACGGCGATTGGAGTCAGGTGGGCTGTTGCTATCACCGGATTGTCACCTAGAAGACCTGCCGATGTCGTCTTCGACGAATCTAAAGGAGATGTTGAAAAGGGCGTCGCCGGATTTCAGCGATGGTGGTGGAGGATCGAGACACGAGAAAGCGAGATCGGCCGAATCTCACGACATATAGTCGATGGAGGGCTTTGTCTCCTTCGAGCAGTGGACAGGGGATAAAACCCTAGAAGAACCGTGTATGGTAGATAGGGGATAAAACCCTAGAAGGAGCCGCTATACACTAAGGGATCTCATAGAGAAAACCCTAGTTCTGGTACCATGTTAACATAAGAGAGAATTGTAGGCAATGTGCCTACTCTCCATTGATTAATTTGATCATAGATTGTTTACAAGGTACACACACACACACACATATATATATATATATATATATAAAACCATCCTAGTCTATATTTAATAAATACTAATATTAACAGTCGGAAAGGTGAGCTCGCGGCCGGGCGAGGCAAGTTCACGGTAGAAGGCATGAGTGAGTTGAGCTTAGGGCGATAGGCATGGGTAAGGTGAGCTCGCGGAGGATGTCAGCGGCGAGAGGTGAGGCGGGGAAGCAGCGAGGCTACGAGTAGCGATTGGCGAGAATGTGAGTGGTGATCAGCAAGGTTGCGAGCAATAGCGAGCGGCAAGCAACAAAGGGTCAAGCAGCAAGTGTGAGAGCGTTTTCTCCTAGATTTGGGAAGCAATCAAAATGGGAGAAAAGTGGCACCCAATTTTTCTTTCATTTCAAATATGTCTCTCCAAAAAAAATAGAAGAAAAATTATTTTTCCTTCTCTTCTTTCCTTATTTTTTTTTTAAAATACAGCTGATCTAAAATATCCAAAATTTGAATTATAATTCCCACTGTAGCTGGTCTTGTGGGATCAAACGGCTCATTCTCGATCAGAACGGTTCTGATTCCTCCACGGGGTATCATCCCTCGGCGCCGCCGCCGCATCGTTGCGACCACCGTAACTCCGACGATCAAACAAGAATTCAAGCAGAGGAATGGGTTATGGGTGAGCTCCCCTCTTCCTCGTACTGTTTCTTCTTGTCTCCCTGTTTCTTCGATTTTGCTTTCCGCGTACACTGTTCTTTCATCAAGAAGTGTTGGCGGAATAATTCTGAATGGTCAGTGGCGGATTTGTTTTAGGGGCTTTCAAAAACGTCTCTGAGTTGTGGAGGAAGAAGCATTCGGATGTAGTGCGGTTCCTGCAGCGTGTGAGATGTTGGGAGCACCGCCAGCTACCGTCCATTGTTCGTGTGACCAGGCCGACACGCCCCGACAAGGTTCGCCGCCTAGGTTACAGGGCAAAACAGGTAAATAGAACAACTTGTTGTTTATCTTCGTGGATAGCTGAAGTGATTAGAACGTTAAGAAGAAAGGAACTTTAGGTGCCAGTCTCCACTCAAGCTTTGCAATTTTGTTAGCGCGTGAAAGTTTTCTTTTCTTCGTCTTGATGAATGGATAATTTGTCTCTTTGGTCGCATTGAAGCTCCACAATGCTTTGCCTTCAAGGAAGTAGGGATGAAGGAACAAAATAGGAGGCAAATTTAAAGTTCTTCGCCTCAGCTTCTTTAGCCTGAAGCCAGGTTGAAAGTAAATAAAAATTGTGAAATGATGCATTTATCCACCTCTAAGTCTCTAACTTAGAAATGAGTCAAACAAAGGATAGGTTGTGTTTTCATTAAGTCTTCCTTTTCCTTCATAGCTTGTAGAGTGTATTGGTTTAGTCATACATGAGGGAATTACAGGTTTTGTATGTACACTGAAGTTCATATAAGGCTATCCTTCTTGTATTCCCTAAACTAAGAAGAAATATTTTCTCTAATTGTTTACATGGTATTAGAGCACTTATTTTTCCTACCAAGGTTATCAAGATCAAATTCTACCCAACAATAGGACCGAAAAATAGGATTGAAAGGTCCAATTGAAATGCCAAAAGATATACTCTTTTTTTTAAAAAAATAGATTCATATGTTAAGACTTAAGAGTGACATGAACGTTCTAACAAGTAGCAAAGTAATAAAAAAAATAATAAAAATTTGTCAATTATTAAGCATTAAGTCACTTAAAAAAGTCGAACATGAACATTCTAACAAGTTATGAATAAAAAACAATGATTAATATCTACCAAGAATCAACAACCTAGACAACAACTATTTTGCAAACAACCTAGTTAGAGATTTTGCAACCATTCACATATACTAAATTTAAAAAGGACACTGAATCAACTAAAATTGACTATTTCGCAGCCAACCATAAGTATATCACGAAGAATGAAATATGAATATTACAAGATTCACATGTTAACAACCAACTTTCGACAACATTAACTCAAAGTCATAAGACCAAGCATCAAATATTCAAATACAAGTTGTAAAAAATTTGTCCTAAAATATGTTTTCGGTAAATTCATCATCAAAAGTGTTATCTCCTCCTTCTTCATTACTTTCTCTTTCATTTCGTTTTTGCTAAGGATACATTGTTAGTCAACTAATTTTCTTGCTCATCAATTTCTTTGAAATTATGCACACAACCGATTGCTCCTCCTCTAATTCCCTTGGTTTCCTTCGTCAGGCTCTTCATCCATGTTAAGAACATTAAGCCATTCCTTCTTTAATCAACTTGAATCTTTTATTTATTTCTTGGTTTCCCATTCCTCATTTGAGGATAATGGTCTCCTCATAACTTATTGCTCGTGTAGTCCAAGTTGTAAAAAATTGATATCATTCATCTTCTAGTGCAAATTGTATCTTCTCTTCAAATGGACCTAAAGTTGAAAAGTTAAAGTTAGGCTTTGTAATGATAGTTAATATACAAATAAAAATAAATTCATACTGATAGTTAGGCTTTTTCATTTTTTTAACAAGTTAACGAGTTGTAAGTTCAACATAATATACAGTTAGTAATAGCTTAGGACATTAATCTCTATATGAATTCCATCATATAGTTGAAGCCTTTTTATCCCTTGTCATGATTACAAAATCAATACCAAATAATCCCTCAACATCCTTAAAATCTTTAAGTTAATATTAATTTGTAATCTTTTCTCATAGAAAGGCACCATTCTTACCAAGCAACTACAAAGCCTTCTTTTAACTTTAGCATTGGTCTTAAAAGTAAGACTATAATAGATATGAGGATTTATAATATTACCTTTTCTTAACACAAAATTCAATATTATATTTTCTTTGGAACTATCCATCCCTTCATAAATGAAACCCACAACCATTTTTTGATGAGATGTAAATAGGCTGAAAATAAAGTAGTTTAAATTTCCAACAAATAATTAACGTTCCGGTGCATGCTTGGGGAGTTGTACTCTCACCAATTGGGTGTATGTTCCTAGGAAATATCTCTCTTGGGAAGTTGTATCTTAGGAAGTTGCAGTCTTATTAGTTGCTATGTAAACATAAAATGTGTTTATGTCCAAGTGTGCATAAATATGACATCATTCCAAAAACTACTGAGTGCTATTCACTTGAGCAATTCCAAATACCTAATTTTTCTCTACATTTTTTATCTTAATCATTCATATTAAGCACCTTAATAATTGGAAAACAACTTTAAGACACATTCTTTCAAAAACTATTATTCAAGACTAGTTGTTGAATTTTCTTTATGCTTCAATATTTGCTTGATTTATTTGAGTAGAAGTTATTGATGGATCACTTGAATCATTAAGAGACCTCAAAATTAAATATGTAGTCGCAAATTGAGTAATAGTTGTTGTAGTCAAATCTTTGCCTTTTACAAATTTCCTCAACATTGAAATCGATCTTGAATAAATAGATGTGCAAATAGTTGTATCTTTATCAATAGTTGCTTGATTTGTGGTTAACTTTTTTTCAATCTTCAAGAATTAAATTAAGGTAATGTGTACCAGAAAGAGATTGAAGCAAATGTTTTTTTGCCCATTAACATTTCTCAAGCTGCTTTGTGGTTGCAACATCGCCGGTAATGGCTTGAAGTCAGGACTATATTTTCTTCTCTAGCTTTCTCAAATATCATCCAACATATTAAAAACTTTGTTTCCATTTTAGAAAATTTATATGTATCAATAGATGATAAAAAATAGTGCCACGTGCCCTTGAAAATTCTAAATAGATTTTTACTTCTTATTAGTTTGCTCATTGGGCATTATTGAAGAACTGTTTTCTTTTTCACTTAAGGTTGTGGGTTTCAATTCTATCTAAATTTTTTGGCACTTTCTTTTTTAAAGAGGTTTTTGTATATCATGGTAAGAAGGTTTAAAATCAATACCATGTCTTGCAATAAGATTAAAACTTGTCATAAATTTTAACTTTTTGTATATTTAAAAAGAATAGAACTTATGTAACAAAATCTAGCAATTTATCATCAAGCCTCGTCCCTTGAGTCTTTTTAATATATGATTGATACTTGATAGTTCTTTGGCTTTGAGTATTGCTAGCTACCAAATAAGGAATATACTTTTCCAAAAAAATTTCATTATTGTCTTTCAGTTTTGTTAAAAAATTTTCTTTTCAATCACATTCACATCTCTTTCTTCCTCTTGTTGATCAACTCTCTTTTTATTTGTGCAACTTGCTTAAAATGTGTTACAACAACTTTTTAACATCATATGCTATGATTGTACATGGTTCAACATCTTTCTCCTTCTTCTTCCCGTATAAATGGGTTGTATCACCCCATATGGACCGGATTTTCAAACACTGACATAAAGTGAAAGTATTAACTATCAAATGTATGAAATAGACTTGCCGGAGGAGGTTTCCTAGTAAAATTGTACATTTTCTGCACAAGTTCTATTCCTTTTTATTATACAAAAAAATTTATAGTTTGTAAAAAATTTGATCTTCTTGCAAAATATGATATTTGGTTTTAAGCCTTTTATCAGGAGATAAAAGAAATCTTTTTGAAAAAGAAAATTATCAAAACACTAGATATATTTGAATCCACAAAATTGAGTAGAAGAAAAATGGTTGTTCAATAATATCAAATTGGTGTTTTGATTAGAAGCAAAGTATACTGTAATTTTCTAGTAAGCAGTCCCAAGGTCACTATTTTTTTTATCATTTATTGATACACTTGATATTTCTAAAACAACTATCAAAGTTTTTGATTTATTGATGATATATTGAGAAAGTTGGAGAAGAAGTCATATTTCAATTTACTGATAATGTTGTAAACTAACAGTTCAATTAGAGAAATATTGATGGACAAAAAAGCATTTACATTGTGATTCCTTATGCTACACATGCCTTGATTTAATTCTTGACGACTTTGAGAAATAGTTGAGCACATGTCAGATAACTTTTTCTAAAAGTTGATGCACTTACACATTTATTTATTTGTGAACTATGATTATTTCAATATTAAGGAGTTTATGAAAGACATTTGATTAGACCAGTTCTTTGATTTGCTATTGTATATTTAACTTTAGGGTCACTAAATTTTTTACAAAAAGTGTACTAATTGTTACGTTCACTTTTACTCAATGGAAATTAGTAAAATTTTAAGCATTAAGGGAAGGAACATACAAAAACTAGCATTTGATAGTAGTTTCTAGAAGGATATTATAGTGTCTTAAAAAGTTGCTTTTCCTACTATTAAGGTGTTTTAAATGGTTTATTATGATGATAAACTAGTTATGAGATTATTTTGAAGTGATGAACTATGTCACGGAAAAGATCCAATTAATTATTTAGTGTGTTAAATGGTTATCTTATATTCTTAATTTTTATTGATTACTTTGGCTTATAGTTTTGATCGTTTTTGTTTTTTCACTAATATAAATAGAACTGATTTGACAAATTACTGATGATTAATGAGATGTACAACTCCATATGCTATAACTTATCAACTAAATTCTTGGTTATATACTTTTAAGCTTAGTACTTAAACTAAAGGAGGATTGTATAATTGCTTGGTAAGAATGATGTCTGATTATGAGGAAATATCAAAATTTTATAGGCTAACTTAAAGACTTTAGATGCTAAGGGATTATTTGCTATCATGCAATGAGGATGAGTGAACTAAATGGTAGGACTAATATGGAAACAAGTATCTCGGGCTAAAACAATATGCTATTTGTATATTAACTTGCATTTCTTCATAATGTGAACAAAATTGAAGCTTATTTGAACAAATTAATATGCATATAATTTTATTTATATGTTAAATATTATTTACCAATTCTAACTTTTATTTAGTTATTTTAATTTAGATCCATTCTAAAAGAAGAAATTGTTTGCACCAAAAGATGAATGATTTTATTTTTGTAAAGCATTATATAAACTACATAAGCAATAAGTTAAGAGGGGGATATCAATTTTGAAAAATTGTCGCTGGGAAATTGATAATTGAGAAACAAGTTGATTAAAGAAAGAATGACTTGGCGTTTTTAATATAGATGAAAAGAACAAAGGAAACCAAGGGAATGTGAGTGCTAGTAGGCGGTTGGTGGTGTGCATAATTTAGAAGATAATAATGAGGTTGATGAAGAAAATTGATCTTTTGATTATGTTATCTTAGAAGTAAACAAAATGGAAGAAGAGAAAAGTAATGAAGGAAAAGAAGCCTAACACTTTTGATAATGAATCTGTTAATAATTTATATTTAGACACATTTGTTTATACTTTTTTTAAAATCATTTGACACTTATTTTTGTGACTTTGACTTAACATTGTTAAATGTTAGTTGTGATTTTTGTGGTACTTCATATTGATTCTTGGTTATCTCATGTTGGTTGGTTACAAAATAGTTGGTTTTGGTTGATTTGATATCTATACGTGAGTAGTTGTGAAATATCTAATTTGGTTTGGTGTGAAATAGCTAGTGTCTTGGTGGTTGATACTTGATAATATTAATCAATTTTTTTAGTACTTTTTACTTGTTAGAATGTTATGTTCAACTTGATATATTAATATATATTTGTAAGTGATTTGGTGGATAATACCTTATAGATATTTATTATTTTTTATTACTTGTTATTTGGTAGAAAAAAAAATTCTCATGTTACTTTTAACATATTAATATAATTTTTGGTGTTTTGATTGGATCTTATGATTCCATTCTACATTTTGATCCCCGGAGCCTCCATCATTTCCAGGAAGAATTTCAATCTTGACAACTTTATGAAGTGCAACAAGTTCACTTGTGGTTTGCACCCTTTTTGGTAGCTAGTTAGGCACCACACACACTTGGTTCTGAAGATCTTCTCCCCGGCCTTGTGTTTGCCCATAGAATTTCTGCAAACAACACCATTGATAGCCCCAAAGAGATCCTAGTGTATGGATCCTCTGGTCTCTTTCTCCTTTCCACGAGCAATTTTAACAGTATGCTCCTGCTGCTCCTCTGCCAGCGACTACAAGCTGATGGTGTATTAACTACTGTCTCTCACTGCCTACCTCAAAGGAAGCTGCAGCTTCTCCCTTGTGGGGTCCTACCAACTCTGCCACAGCTCCACTATCTGCAGAATCGAATCTCCCTTTTTGAGAGTAAGGGTAGATATAGCGGGGTTGATCTGCCTTGCACTAGAGCAGTTCATCTTCAGGAAGGAGGATGCATAAAATAACTTTGCTCGAGGGTGCTAGATAGTAAACAATTGATATCTGCTTTAATCATTAGAAAACTAGCGGACAACTGCACCGGTTGGCTTGGGTTCCTTGCTGTTGGAACGCTTATCTTTGGACTACAGGAATAGTCAAATCTTGTTTTCACCACATATCCTTCTCAGGTTTCATCAGCAATCCTGTAATAGCGTTGTCCACTCATTCTTTGCATGAACAAGCTGATGTTGCAGTTCTTTTGGACAACAAAGCAATTTATGATATCTACGAGACATATCTAGGTATTGAGAGACCTATTATCTCAGTTGGTTAGTTCATTATGCTTTTGCTTTGCATCACTTCCTGGAAGAAGGTGTTGATGGAAATTGGGATCATATATATATATATATATAATAACTCCTGGCCAGTACTGTCAGCACATGTGTCGGACTGGTATATTGATACAGGCTGGTATCTTAAACCTTGTCCATGTCTACTTTCTTCAGATTTATAGGAAGAAGGGCAGAGGACTATTCTCTCCAGTCTGGAGCTCATAGACACTTGCAGTCTCCTTCTAAAAGCTGCTCCTTATTGGCATGAGATTTTGTGAGCAATCACACTGACATCTAAGGGTATTCAGTACATCTTTCAAGTCATTTGTGGCTACCCTCATGACTAATTATGATATAGTTTATTTGGCATCCTCCTCTACCTCATGGATTGTTGATTGCAAGACATCTTCTCATATGACTGGTGACCAAAGTTTTTTCTGAGTTTCAGGTGTCTCATACCATTCAATCTATTAAAAATTCTAATGGTTTTTATTATGGTTCAGGCATAGTTCATGCTGCTTCCATAGTCCTATATGATGTTTTATATATTTCTTTTAACAAAATTTTGTCTAAATCCTTAAATCTTCTTGTAACATTTTTCCTACATACTGTGTTTAATGATCTGCAGGCAAAACAACTGACTGATGGAGGGCTTGCTCACCATATTTGTTGTTCCCTTTACTACCATTGCATCCTATCAGTGATATTGTTACTTTGACATCCGCTCCTGCTAAACGACAATATCTATCTCATGGGTCCATTCTTAGTTTTGTTTGCAAGGCTTGTCAACTGGGTAAACATTGTTTGCTTCCTTCATAGTAGTCATATCAAAACTTACTCTCCCTTTTAGTTCATACAATAGAAAGCTAGATTTGTAGCTAGAATCTTTACTTAGATCTATAGGGTTTACTTTAAGATAACTCACTTGTGGTTTTGTTAAATTTTGATCGAGTTATTATTTTATTAGCAGCTGATCAAAGTTGGAAACTGTTTTAGATAGATGTGAAGAATGTCTTCTTATGTGGTGATTTAATTGAAGAGGTACATATGGAGTAACTTATTAGATATGTTGCTTAAGGGGAGAATAACTTTGCAAACTTTAGAAAAGCAAATTATGAGCTAAAAAGGAACTTAAGAGCATGGTTGTATAAATTCTTTCAAGTAGCTTCCAATGTTGGTCTTCTTGTAGCAATGCTGGGTACTCCTCTTTTATTCACTAGAATACTAACGCCATAGTTGTTTCAACTGTTTACATAAGTGACATACTTCTTATAGGAAGTGACTCAAATTATCTTAGTTAAAACATACTTAGAAGGAAATTTATTCTTAATAATCTTGGAAAACTAAGATACTTCCTTGGTATTGGATTTGCTTATAGGATTGAAGGGCTATCCTTGTCTCTAAAAAACAGACTTTTACCGAACTATCACTGACCTTGATAATGTATATGCTATTTCAGTGGTAGTCCGTACATGCACTCATAATCGAAGTCATCACGAAACAATTTTAAGGATTCTTCATATCTCAATGGATTTTTTAATTCCCTTCACTCCTTATGAAAATCAACTTGTAATATATTCACAAAGTCTCATGCTGAAAATAGATTTGCTGTATTGTGTACTAAGTTTGAGTCAAAGTGTTGAAATGTATAGGTGAGTACAAAGTTCTAGATGTACATTGAAGTCTATATAGTTCTAGATGTATAGCTGAGTTATGAGTCTACTTCTTTCTGTTCCATTTCTTTTCTTTTCTTTCTAGAGGAAAGGATTGGAAGGAAGAGTTGAGATATTTTCTTTTTTATGTTTACTGAAGAGTGAAGTGAAATGACTGAAGTTTATAGGGTTCCTCTATATGGTTTACTCAATAGCAAAGGAACCTTCACAAATCAAGATGATTTATTTTATCCTTTTGCTAATAAAGCAAACCAACAGGATAAATAGACCCTTACAAGAGCTCGTAGAATAAACTTTTTAAAATTATGTATATTTTTATGAGGAGGTCAGTTGTTTTAATCTAATCAAATGTTATATACTGATTGAGCATTTTTGAAAAATTCGGTTAGTCTAATTAAACATTTTGGGCGATCTTTCCCGTTTGGATAATCCATCAAGCGATTTAATTTGATTAGCTTGTTCAACCTAGTGAACATCTCAGATTTGCCTGAGCTAGTGGTCTGAGTCAAATTTGATTAGGTAGCTTAAACATGGCCAGGAGGTTCAACCCACTTGAATAGCCAAGTTAGGTCAAGAATCTTGGATCTTTTAGGTTGTTTGGCTTGGTAATGCAACCTAGACCAATCAAATGGCTCGATCCAGTTAGGTGACCCAGACTACTAAGCTGGTCCAACTTAGTAGGAGGTTATATTGTTTGAATAGCTTGACCATTTGAGCAGCCAAACCAATCTGACTATCAAACTCTGGTAGGGTGGCTTGGATTGGTTGACTGGTCTAAACTAGTTAGGCAATTAGGTATCGAATGTGACTCAATCAAGGGGCTCATCCTGGTTGTGCAGCCTGGACCAATGAGTAGTTTAAACAGGGCATTCATCCTGGACTAGTCATGTGGTTTGACTAAGTTGGGCAAGCTCAATAAGAGGTTCGACTGGTAAGGCAACTTGAACAATTTAGGTGGACTGAACTAATCATTCATCCTGAACTAGTTTGATGGGTGGTGTAGCAGGATTTGACTGGGTGGTTTAACTAGGTCAGGTAGTTTGGACCATTTAGGAGGTTTCACTTTGTGAAGTTGATGATTTGGACTTAGTCAAGCAATCGAATCCTATCAGGTAGCTTAGATAAAGTGGGCAGACAATCTTTAAACCAATTAGGAGGTTCAACCTTGTAGGTTGACGACATGAACTTAATCAACCAATCCAACCCAATAAGCCGCATGGATTAGGTGGGTAATAGTCTTAAATCAATTTGGTCTAAACTAGTTAGGCAGTTTGGCTTAACATGATCCAATGATTATATTTGGTTGAGCGCTTAGCTAGTTGGTTATTTTTGCTCAATTGAGCGATTCTTCCTGGCTAAACAGGTGATTTGTTCATAAGAGGGTTCAACTTGTGCAGCTATCAAGACCAACTGGACTTATGGATGATCACTCACACTTAGGGATGGCAACGGGTCGGGGCGGGGGCGGGGGTGGGGAGTTCCAAACCCGACCCCGACCCCAACACCCGAACTTTATATCTATACCGACCTTGAATTCGACGGGTTTGAAAAAACCCACCCCAAACCCGACCCCGTCGGGGAATCGGGTACCCGCGGGTAAACCCGACCCCGTAGTACCAAGGGGCAACAGGTGGTTCGTAGGCGATGGAGGTAGCAAGGGCGGAGTGGCCTCATGAATGAGGCGGCCGGCAAGTGCTACGACGCAAGCGGCGGTGGCGGCCGGCGAGTGTGGTGTCGTAAGCAGCAGTGGCCGGTGAGTGCTGCAACGCGAGCGGCGGTGGCAGGCGAGTGCTGCGATGCGAGTAGCAGCGGCAGGCGAGTGCTGCGACTCGAGCGGCGGCATGAGTGGGGCATGAGCAAGGTGACGCGAGTGGCATGTAGGTGAGGAGAGGAGAAGTGAGGTAGGGAAGGGAGGAACAGGAGAGTGGAAAGGGGGTAGAAGGGAGGAGAGGAAGAGAGAAGAAAGAGAAGTGGAGAAAGGAGCAACAAGAGGGAAGGAAGAGAAGATAGTGGCAGCTGGTATTTGGAGTGGAGGAAGAGAGAGGGAAGGGTAGAAATTAGGGTTAGGTTTATATTATAAAAGGGTATTTTAATAATTATACATAGCGGGGCGGGTTCAGGTTCTGGGGCGGAGCGGGTACCTAAGTTCCCATACCCGACTTGACCCGACTTTTATAAGTCGGGTTTTCCCTGAACCTAACTCAACCCCCGGCCAACTCTGGTTTTCCCCCTTGACTTCAGGTCGGGTTAGGTCAGGTCAGGGATGAGCTTTCTTGCCCTCCCTACTCACAGTAAGGGTCTGTTTGGTTATATGCCGCACACGGGTCCACGAGACCCAACCCCGGTCAACTTGGGTTTTCCCCTTTGACTTCGGGTCAGGTCGGGTCGGGTCAGGTCAGGTCAAGGATGAGCTTTCTTGCCCTCCCTACTCACTGTAAGGGTCTGTTTGGTTGTGCGCCGCACATGGGTACACGAGCATTGTTCACTAACGCTTGAACATCTCATCGCCCCACAACAACATGCTTCCTCCTCGTCGCCCTGTGAGCTCCACCCTCTCTACTTTGCCCCCATCCCTTGCCTTAGCACTTGGAGCTCTCGTTCTTTGCCTAGCAAGCTCCCCCCTTGCTTTTCTACACACTGCGCTTGATCCTAAGCCAATTGTGTCAAAACCTTTCAAACAGCTGCCACAGACATCACACAGCTACAACTACAGGACAATAAGCTTGGCCAAACACAACCTAAGTACTATATTGAGTTGCAATAATGCTGGAAGCAACAAAATAAGGACATCAAGACTAGTGTAGGTTTAGGAGGACTTTTATAGTTATTAGAAGAGTAAGTAAAATAAAATACATTTATTCAGTTTTTCCTTCTCGTTCCGCACATTTTTGGGATGGATTGAAATTGAGAGAAGAATGAGAGTTGATTGTTTTCCTTCTTGATCTTTCTATTAAGGTAAACAAAATAAAGGATCTAACATATCCTTTCATATCTTTCTCTCCTTTCATTTCTGCACTTGTTACGCTAAGTGTAATTGGCCCTTAGTGAATGCATGCTAATTTTGAACAAGCTAAAAGAACTGAATTGTGATATTATAGGCTTCAATCTTCAATTTCCTGGAGGTATCTTTCTACTTTGTATGTGGAGCTGCTATAATTTGTCTCGAAAATATGGCATAGAAAGAGAGATTCATTTTGCACAGGCTTGTGTAACCATTATCGCATTCAATTTATTTCTTTCACCTATTCATTATCTTTGTTCTTAGGTGTTTTGGCATTCTTTATGCAAGGAGATTTCGTTGCTCAACCACAGTTCTCTGTTTCCAATTACATGCAGGATTGCGTCTCAGCTGAAATTTCAAAGAAACAAGACGACCGTCGCTGTAGAGAGAGCTGGGCAAAAAACTTGAGGCCCGAGGGTGCTCGACTCTTACTGGATGAACGAGGTTGGATCATTGATAATTTTACTTCGATTCCTATATCTTTTTTTTTTTGTTTGCCTTCATAAATTTAAATATTTTGTCTATCCTTTTTATTTTATTTCTACTCTATTTACTTTTGGCAGGATTAAACTTACAAGTACGATGAAGTTATCCTAGTTGACGTAGCTAACTATGCAATCCGGAATGACCCAGGCTCTACTGGATCTACAAGGGGATGCACAAGTACAGGGAGCTCCGTCGACTCACTTCTGCTGGTAACAAGTACCGTGACCTTCGTGGTCAGACCTCGCAGAGCAACCTGGAAAATGAACCAGACATTGTTTCTCCGTCGATGTCGTCGTTAGTGTTCTTTTCTTTTTATTGCATTCTTGATGCAGGCAACTTGCCAATCTTTTTTTCTGAGGATCTTTGTTTGAGAACGGGTTTCGGTGTTGCGACTTTCGAGTTGTTTCTCATTCCAAAGTATTTGACTTAGAGAGCTGAATCTTTGCTGTAGACAACAAAGTTCGGTCAACAACAAAATCTCAGGATTAAGTTCTGTCTAAGCTCTGTCTTTATGAAATGGGACCTTAATCATCACGGGCGAAAATCATACAACACATATCTTAAAGAAGCAAATACAAAATATTTTACTCTCAACTTTAGACTCCAAAGCATATTACTCTACGACTATACAGATCGGATATGATATTAATTTGGATTTATTTATTAATAATTTAATGTGAGCCCATAAGTCCATAACACTTTATTTGAAATGAATTATAGTTCTTGGTTTTAACAATAATCTAAAATAAAACTACTCTTTCACTTATATCCATATATTAATTTTTAGCTAATATTAATATTTTCTTTATTTAATAAAATTATATTTATTCAAATAAATTCTGTTGAAGAGATATAATAATTTATTCTTCATTATTGTAAAACTATTTTATTTAGTTGAAAATTATAATTTTAAAACAAAGACAATTTATAAATAAGTTATAAAAAGTTAATCTAATAACCAAGGGCATAAATGCTTTTGAAGTATTTTACTTATTTTTGTAATTTTAACTTATTGTTAGTAAAACTAATAGTTATCACACTATAAGTAAAATCATTTTAATTAGTTTTGAGTTTTGACAATGATGTAACTTAAGAGTGTTTAAGAGTATAAGTTTTAGTTAGTTTTCAACACTATCATTTTTGAGTTTACAATGGAAGATAAACTATAAAAAAAATGATATTATTTAGATTATAATAAAACTAAATTAACAAAAATATTTATAACCTAAATATTTAAATTATTTTTTATAACTATTTTCTTTATTTTATTTTATTTTATTTTTATTTATCTATTTTCTCTTCTACAAGTTATGCAAAAATTAGCCATGATATATTTTTGTGCCGTCATTCCAAAGCTCATATTCTTTCAGAGGCATTCTACAAATTAAATTAAGTATTTCAAAGAAATAAAAAATCAATAAAATATCGCACTAAATTAAAGCAACAAATTACCTTATTGACATATTACTCATCCCGCAACGTCGACGTTACGCACTGCGTAACGATCGCTTCTTTCACAGCATCGCTTTAATATCGACGATCCGATGCGTAACCGCAAAAGTCCTCGAATCAGACGGCTACACAAAACGGCCACCTGCCCGTTACTAGCGGCCGTAACATCCCCCAAGATAGGGTTTTTATCGGCCTCCTCCAACTCGTCGCCATCCCCCTTCTCAAACCGGCATCGCGTGAATCCGATCTCTTCGCATCAAATCGGAAACCCCCCAAATCGCTGTTTGATGACATGCTACGAATCCCGCGTCGCGGAATCGGCCGATTCGCTCCATCGGTAGCGGCGTGATCGCCCTTCGAAGGCGCGGCCGGACGGCGGAGGGAGGCGGCGACTCCGTATGTGTATTCTCCACTTTGTTGGTTTCACGGTGCTGTTCTAGATATTCATCTGCCGCATGGATTTGATTCTGAAAATTAGTAATGTTTCTTGTCATTTGATTTGAGGCTATTAAGCTATGCCATTGTGTAACTCTTTTTAATTCAATGCTTAACTTTTTTCTTTAGTATGCTTGGATCTTCTTTTACTGATATAGGTGGGAATATTTTTGAAATTATACTTCGTTGTCACAATTATCTTTCTAGTTTCAATTAGCGAAATGCACTTCTGACCACCACCATACTTAAAGAAGTTTTTTAGAGAAACCCAGCTTGAATCTTCTGTTATAGTTTTTTAGGTTGCTTGCTCTTGTAATGTTATCTCCACCTTTTAGCTCTAATTTAAGTTGCAATAAGTTTTCATGTTTGCCATGATAGAGAAGTACAATATCCTAAGCTGTTATTATTATTATTATTATTTGCTTGGCTTTGCAAATCTGATGGAATAATGCTTGCAATGCACAGATAAGTAAGGATGTCTAAGAGGAGATAGGCAGGAGTGCATGAACATTCATTTTATTAGGAAAGAGATTAATACTTCATATGCTGGTGTTTCTTGTGGCTGGATGTTTGTTCTTCTTTATTAGTAGTGCTTATATGCCTTATTCTTCTTTGTAGGATATCTATTGCAGGATTCTTAATCTCAATATAGCAGAATGCCTCGACCTCCAGACATAGGGTGGCAATATGGTACTATGATAGGAGGGCACAGACATCATGTCCAATGTAACTATTGCCACAGGATCATGATAGGAGGTATTACACGTTTCAAGAAGCACTTGGCAAGCAAGAGAGGAGAAATAAAGGGTTGTGATGCTGTTCCTAAAGAAGTAAGGGAGATAATGGCTCAGCACCTAGCAACAAGGAAACCTAGAAGGCCGAACAAAAGAAGGCGAAGGACAGCCGAAGGGGCTTCTGGGGCACCGTCTTCTACTAATTATAGTGTGGAATCAGATGCATCTGATCCAGACATGGCAAATGCTAGACAAGAAGTGTTGACATTCAATGAAGCAGAAGATCATAGTATGATGTTTTGCCAATTTACCTTATCTTTCATTCTTAGAATATCAAATATGATTTGTCTTATGTGCTAGTTGCCAGATATCCTTTATGATGACACAGTTAAAGAAAACACATTGTATTTTTTTTTCCTGAAAATTAGAAAGGAGAAGAAATTCTATCTTATCCGCACATGATACACATATAAACAATTTTACAATGATCATATATAAATATGCATTTAATTATCATATACACAAATTCTGGATCAAAATGAAACTTCAAATGAATAGCACATCACCACTATAACTTGAAACATACTTGTAATAAATACCATATCTGAACTAAACAGTAATTATAAAATTTTGGGCTAAAACTTCAAATAAATACCAGAACATTAGTGTAAGTTAACTTTAATAGAAAATAAAAGGTAAAAAAAAATGGAAGCTGTATTATTCATTCAACAAATCGAAAATGATTATCATATTGTAAGAGTAACGATTAATCAGAATATCAATATCATACACAGTCTCAAACATAAAAAAACATATCATTCAAAATCATCAAAATCCTATAGACTTCATCATCACAATCACTCATATCCTCACCATCAAACCTTTTGACATCATGGTGCGTGCTTGGAGTGCCTGGTGCCTCGTCCAAGTGCTCACCTAAGTGACACCTCATCCACAAGGCACATCTAGGAGCCTTCAAGGCAATGCACCTATGCCCTAGGCCTTTTTATTCCTAGGCATGCCTTTGACAATGCTGCAATTGTCCATCCTGAATATTGTTCATTTCTTATCTTTATGACTGTTTCATTGTTCTGTATGTAGCTCAAAAAACAGATGAGGAACAGTTCGAGGTCGGAACAAGGGGTTTCTTTGATTCTTTTACTATTGTTCAATATAGTGATGAACAAGTAAGTCACATATTATGCCTTTTTCATTATCTTCAGTTGTCTTTTTGTTAATTGTCCCTTCTTTTCCTTCTGCAACTTTGTAAGGATTTCATGCCTCCTAGAACCACTGATATTGGATGGGCTCATTGTGTATTGATTGATGGAGATCGTCAAAAGATAGAGTGCAAATATTGCCACAAAGTAATCTCGGGTGGTGGAATTTCTCGCCTAAAACAGCATTTAGCAGGAGAAAGAGGGAATATAGCACCATGTGATCAAGTACCTCATGATGTCAAAGAGCAAATGCAACATCATCTGAGCTTTAAGGCTTTGGATAATTGTTCTGTTCAGCAAAGCATAGAAGAATATAATGGCGATGCACGTATGGCAGATACAGTTTCTCCCGTAGCTGTTTCTCATAAAGGAAGATGGAAGGATGGCTATGAAGGGAATTCAAACAAAAGAAAGAAAATGGAGAAGTTATTCACTTCACAGGACTCAGCATTACCTCAGTCTAATGTACACCTTTCTTTTGCTTCACAAGATAACATAGATCAAGCTGATATTGCAGTTGCAAAGTTCATGTATGAAGCTGGGATACCCTTGACCACAGCAAACTCATTTTATTTCCAGAGAATGGCTGATGCTATCGCTGCTGTCGGGCCTGGATATAGAATGCCTTCGTATCGTGCTCTCAAGGGTAATTTATTAAGCAGATGTATGACTGAAGCAGAGGAATTCAGTAAGGAGCTTCGCAAGTCATGGGAAGTGACAGGTTGTACTGTCATGATTGATAGGTTGATGGATACAGTGGGTCGGTCAGTAATTAATGTTTTTGTCTATTGTCCAAAAGGAATAACGTTTCTCAAGTCAGTAGATGTATCTCATATTGAAACTTCTTTGGAAGGTCTTGTCCATTTATTTGAGAGTATTGTTCAAGATGTTGGCCCAGAAAATATTGTTCATTTCTTATCAGATAGTTCGACCTTGTATAAAGCTGCAGGGAAGGTACTAGTGGACAAACACAAAACGTTTTTTTGGAGTGTCTGTTCAAAGCATTGTATTGAATTAATGTTCAAAGGCTTGGGTGAAATAGATGAAGTGAATTGTACGATGGCCAAGGCGAAGAAAATATCTCAATTCATTTACAATAATGAATGGTTTCTTAGTTTGCTGAAGAAAAATACTGAAGGAAGAGATATAGTTAAGCCTGGGGTGACACAAGCTGTGACAGATTATTTAACTTTACAAAACATATTCTCTCTCAAAGACTCTCTTCAGGAGATGTTTACTTGTAATGCTTGGGAGGAATCAGCATTATCTTCGCAAAAGTTGGGAATGGAGGTAAAGATTATTGTGTTTGATTTGCAATTTTGGCAATCATGTGCAAGAACCGTGAAGGTATCAGAACCTCTCATGAGAGTACTGCAGCTTGCAGATGGTGGAGAAAGGCCCTCTATTGGATATATATTCGATGCATTTCAGAAAACAAAAACAGACATATTGTTGGCATTTGATAACCAGGAATCTGCTTGCTTCCCATATTTGGAAGTCATAAATTGTGTACGAAATGAACTCCACAGCCCACTGTATGCTGCTGCTTACTACCTTAATCCCTCCATTTTCTATAGCCCGAAGTTTGCACTTACTGGTGTTATTCAAAAAGGCCTGCTCGATTGTATTGAGACTCTAGAGCCTGACCTAACAGCCCAAGATAATATCACGAAACATAAATCTTTCTATGAAGATGCTTTTGGTGACTTTAATCGACCAATGGCTATAAGAGGAAGAGAATCATTGTCTCCAGGTAATTTCGGTTCTTTATATGGCTGGAAGCTACTCTCTTTACTATTCATTAGTAGAATTGTTGTTTGACTTATTTATTTTCCATTATTAATCATTAATGACATTTTTTGTGTCTAGCTGCATGGTGGTCCATGTATGCATCAGATTACCCGGATCTCCAGCGATTTGCTGTGAGGATCCTAAGCCAGACTTGCAGCATGCCTACACTTCGAGGAAGCTCCTACATCTATGAATCTCTGCATTCAAATAATAACAGAATTGAGCGTGCAAGGTTGAATGATGTTGCTGTTGTCCATCATAACTTGCGCCTTCAACAAGGGTTAGTTTCAGAACTATAGCCATATAACTTGTACTTGTGTTTCATGCTGTAGCAAAGAGAATTTTACTAATCGAGTCTCCTAATTTGTTCAGACAACCAGTGCCAACAGAAACAAAGGGCCCTATGAATGATGAATATGACCTGATAACTGTCAGTAACAGTAACGTTGGAGATTGGATTGATGACCCTGGAATACTTGAGGCGGAGGGTGTCAACTTGTTGGATGTTACTCTTCCCAGCAATCTTTTTCCTGTGATTGATAGAGTTGGAAATCCAAGTAATGGCAATCTTGTTAGTGATGATTGATTCAGAGTGAATGAAATATAGACCGGCAATTTGTACCCTAAAAGACGAGAACATGAAAAACCAGTGGAGGTGGAAGTTATCGCCACCAGTAACACATGAGGCTGACTACTTCGCATCCTTGTTGTACAAATTTGTATGATGATTTATTAGGTAGGCTTTCTTTCTGGAGAAGTCTTTTGTCCAATTAATGTTGTAAATAGCTTTAGATTTAGATTACCCTCTGGCATGCTTTTGGTAATTGATTAGGCATTCATGATTGAAACTGAGGTAAACTGCACCTTGATGTTTGTCATTCATATTTCATTGTTACATTAACTAAGCAGATAAAAAAAAGAAGAGCAAGTGTACCTGCTAAAAATTTGAGTTTATTAAAATATAAGCTCAGTTGTAGACAAGCTAGACAGTGTAAATGCTACATCAGTAGCTCCTAGGACTAGTTATTATTTTTGTTCACCTTGAACCCAGAGTTGATGGTTTACTCTCTGGATTATTCTGTTTAATTTCATTTCTAGTGCCAGAATATCTCAACCCCTACCCATCTAAAATGTAAATATGAGTTAGAATTGATCACTCTAGACCATAATTGTCCTTTAGTTTGTGTTAGCCATTTCGATTGCCAATCTACGACTAATTTAAACGAATTCATCCTCCTAAGTAATCTCCTGGCTGAATATGATTGCCAAGAAATCGAGGCAGGTGTGTGGACTCAATATAATGAATATATAGCACATTTTAGCTTCACCAATATATATAGAGAGTAAGTTTCTAAAAGCACTCTCATAAATTTGCATTGATGAGACATATAGCGCCTAGGTATTATCATTTTTTTTCAACATAAATCTCCCCTCTTCCTTTTAAGTGCATCTGTAGTTATCCATTCATCCTTACGATCTCCTTAAACCTTTCAATCCTGACATCTTTTAATCAAAATATAACATAAATGAAGTATAACTATAATTAAATTAACTACAATAATAGTCGATACAAAAGAGAAAATCGAAGTACAAAACCATTATTCGAATGCTGATAAGATTGTAAATTTTAATTCTATTTATGGTTGACAATTCACTAAAAATTATTAGCTTATAACACGAGCAAAAATTTGATCTTATTCGAATAGTGATAAGATCGTAAATTTTAATTCTGTTTATGATTGACAATTTACCAAAAATTATAATCTCCTAACAATAGTGAAAATTCGATCTCATTCCAATAGTGATAAGATCATAAATTTTAATTCTGTTTATGATTAACAATTTATCAAAAATTGTAAGATCCTAACACGAGTGAAAAATCGATCCTAGTCAAACGGTAATAGGATCAAAACGTCAAGTCCGTTTATGACTACTTTTTAAATAAATATCATGTCTAGCGTAAAATCGATCCTAGTCAAATAGTAGTAAGATTTGAAATATCAAGTCCGTTTATGATTGACAATTTACAAAAATTACAAACTCCTAACACGAGTGAAAATTCAATTGTATTCGAATGGTGATAAGATCATAAATTCCATTCAGTTTATGGTTAACAATTTACCAAAAATTGTAAGCTCCTAACATGAGCGAAAATTCGATCTTATTCGGTGATAAGGTTGTAAATTTTAATTCCGTTTATGGTTGACAATTTACCAAAAATTAAAGCTTCTAACACGAGCAAAAAATCGATCCTAATCAAACGGTAATAGGATCATGACGTGAAGTCCGTTTATGGCTGGCAGTTTACCAAAAACTTTAAGCTCCTCACACGAGCAAAAAAAATATTATAACACAATAAAATATTATTTAAAAAATATGTATATCGATGCTCATCATCGGGAAGTAGTTCCTTGATATAACATTATACTTGTGGCACCATGGTAAGGAAATGATTAAAAAAAAAGAGAAAAAAAAATTCAAATGACAAATTACACTTACAACATGAATGAAATATTGAGCAAGCAAATACATGTGCAACGGATTTGTATATGCTTTTTCTCTCGCTTATATCAAATCAGTTGGAGGGCAATTGTTGAAGGCATAAAAAATTAATTATTAATTAATTTTTATCTATCTGTGTCGAGCGAGTGCAACGTGAAAAATAAGACAAAAAAAAAGAAAAAAAGAGTTGCAAATCAAAATGGATGGCCAAAATATTCTATTTTGACCATGAAACTCAGACATGCTACGAGGGAGTAAAAAAAAAAAAATCCAGTTTGGCTCCATCCATTTTTGAGAAAGGTGTAGCCATGCGAGAGATGTGAGATTAAAAAATAATAATAATAAAAGAGGAAAATTAGTGAGCCACGACATGAAAAAAAAAAATAATAAAAAGTAGTGAGCGATGACATGCGACAAGGGAATGTATCATCATTTTATAGTAAAAAAAAATAGCTATGGAAAAAGGGATTTAAGAAGGAGGAATTGACAAGCAAAAAAGAGGGAGGCTTTCGATTGAAGTTCACGTGAAGAGGAAGAGAAGGACAAGAAAAAAAAAACCCTTTTTTGCTTAATTTTACGGACTAAATCACGGAGAGGAAAAACTATTATAAAATTAACTTGCAGAGATGCGAACTAAATTACGGAGAGAAAAAACTCCTACAAAATTATTTTGCGGAGATATAAACTTCGGACAAAATTACAGAGAGTAAACTCCTATTAAAATTATCTCATGGAGTGAAAACTCTAATAAAAAAACTCTAAAGAATAAAACTCTAATAAAAAAAATATGCCTCGTGCCTAAAGCACCATCGGTGCCTAGAACATTTGCTCGGCAGAGATTTGTAAAGAAGGAATTCATGGCTTAGAAGGAGGATTGGTATTTGAATCTGATTACAACCAGAATTTTAATCGAGTTTTTGGTTCACAATTACAAGGTTGACCAATACAACCAGCACTCACCCTATCGATCGTCATCTGATCCTCCACTGAATACCGCCTCTTCAAATGATCTTCCCATCATATTCAAGCAATTGATTGAGTTGAAACTTCGGTCACATCTTCCCTTCGTGCATGCGAACCGACGAGTAGAAGGATCCAACCATCTGATAGTTAGATCGCCGGACTCAGAAAGATTTTCTGGCGATCACTATTTTTTTTTCTAACCACGAACACCTTTGAGTTCTTCTCGTCGCATTCAACATCTAGCCAATGGATCACGCTTAATATTTGGTCATACCTCCTCCATGAGTTTGCGAATTGATGACCATAGGGATTAGACCATCTGACAGCCATATCTGCGGAATCGAAAGATTTGTCCGGTAATCCCTGTTTTCTGCTTAATACAGACGCTTCTAACTTCTCCTCAACGAACACGACATCTAGTCGTCTAGACACACCTCCTCTTCAAACATGTGAATGAGTGAGTAGAAGCATCTATCCATCACACATCTGGATTACCAGAATCAAAAGCTTTTTCAGTGACCCTATTTTTGTCCTGTTTCGGACGAAAAACACTTGTTTGTTTCTGTTTGGCATCGACTTAGTAGGCGTTAGACTCCGGCCCCTGGTCTGATGCGATGCAAGGAATCCTCGGCCATAGTAGGTCGAGCAATTGAAAGCAAATGTCAGGCGATGGCGAGCCTCATTGGTTTGATCCTCAAGAATCCAATAGCCCGGATATTCTCATTCTAAATAAGCACCCCAGATCTTCCGGTATTGATCCAACGACCTATATCTTCCAAATTCGATCTAACACCTTGGATTTGACCAAATGAACAAAGATCTAGATACTCCAATTTCGATACAACAACCCAGATTTTCTTACTCTGATTTGATGGCTCTGATCTATCCAGTTTTGATCGGACAGTCCAAACTCATTGAAAAATCATCCCGGTGTTAATTTTTACTAAATTGGGTCTGATCTTTGATAGGGCCTAGACGGCTACCACCGCAAGTGCACGGTCTATCGCATAATAAAAAGATCGAACCCACAGGGACTAGGGTCAAGTACTAACAAATCAGTCAATCGAAAGCTAGGTTAATGATTATTGGGAAAATGACTAATGTCCTAGAGCAAGAGTTAAACTAAGGCAGATTAAGAACAAGTAGCGCAGAGAGCAAAGCAAACGGGGTTTTAAGATTATGAGAGAGATTCGGGGTTTTGGGTTTCATCACACCGAAGCATGCATAAATATTAAAGTTTGATATTTTAAATGAAGTTTTATCTAAGTCCTCAAGGTAATCCTTCCTAGGGTACAGACGTGCTCCCTTTCAGGACACGGTCTGGTATCCGTCTTAACCCAAGTCTCCTACTCTCGTGGCTTACTAGGGTTAAGGCGGATCCAATGGGATCTGTGAAAGATTAGGGTTCCTCGAGTGATTTCGAGTGCTCTCGCAACATGAAGTCACCAGTCCAATCTAGGGGTTCCGATGGTTAAGGTTCACCTCTCAGTCCTACCCTCGACATCTAAAGCATGCATACATATGGCCAGTATG
Source organism: Costus lasius (assembly GCA_027563935.2). NCBI lineage: Eukaryota > Viridiplantae > Streptophyta > Magnoliopsida > Zingiberales > Costaceae > Costus > Costus lasius. Next base: position 12,225,906 of record CM050454.1, on the reverse strand, counting down.
TAAACAAGAATTAAAACATCCTAAACATGAATAAGAACAAAGATAAATAGAGGAATATATAGATCAAGTCATAATTTCAAGCATTTTTACAGTGGGCTACGCCCAAACCCCGAAAATAAGGTTTACGCTATGGTATACATCGTTAAATACATAGAATCTCTCATGAAAATTGAATCAAACCAAAGGGAATGGTGGATCCTTGATTGAAGACAGCTCAGCGTGATCCTCCACGTCGGAACGAAGAGAGAAACCCGCCGGAACAGTGTCGCCGATTAGAAAATCGCCCAAAACCCTAAGTTGTCTCCCTTTCGTCTCGTTCTCCTTCGTTGCTTGACCAAATCCGATTATTTCGGTCCCAAACGTTCGTGGCTCAGTTGGGAAGGTGCTCCCCAAATTTCGTCCAATTCCGAGCCCAGAATAGAAAGTTACAGGCAAAATACCGGACGTCTGTCGTGCTGTGCGTAACGATACACGGTCGTGCATGGGTGCACGGCCATGCCCGTGTACGGCTCGGTTAAGTGAATTCTGGCGACTTATGATGCACGGCCGTGCATGGGTGCACACCTATGGCCGTGTATGATGTAGAGGACTCCGATTGAGCTGAAAATTGGCGTATAGCTCCATCTCATCATGGGAAATCGTCACATACCTTCAGATTCTCCAAATTCTATCGATTTTGAGGCCAAATACCTGCATTTCATTAAAACAGAGGAAAAGTGAAGGTTCTGAAGAATATGAAGTATTTGAGTAAATAAATGAGATGAAACATGCATTATGCTCTAAAATAAGAATGAAATTGAGTCACGAAATATCATATTTTTACATGTCATCAAAATACATCGGACTTAAAGTTTTGTTTGTCCTCAAGCAATTGAATTGTCTAGAATACAATGATGACATGAAATAAGGAATCTCAAAGTAGCTTAAGTAGGTCTAATGAGGTTAATGGTTAAACACAACAACTCTTCAGGTTATAATGCAGTATGGAAAGCAAATTAAACCAATTATCATGAATACAATCTATAGAACATGCAAAGCTACATAACCAAAAACCTCTACAATGCATCTCACGCACATGATATGATTGATCAAGCTTTCAAAAAGCATAACACTGTGTACTAAGTCATGGGAGAATAACATCAGTACCACATAGTCCCTATGTGGTGCCTTTTTTTTTTTTTTTGAATAACAGTGCCAAGTGCCAAGCTGTGCTTCGGTACCACTGTCATTATTAAAAACTATGGGGTAGTGCCAAGTATGATGAACAAGGAACTTAAGTACCACTAACCCTTTTGCTATTGAGATGCTATAAATAGTGCCAAGTGGAAGTACAAAGTGCAATGTATAAGAACACTTCGGTACCACCATTATTATTTCTAACCCCCATGACAAAGTGCACAAATAAAGTAGAGATAGAAACTAGATACAATCGCTTTCTACACATAAGATGCATATCAAGGCTAAGGTGGAGTAACAAGCATACTCTTCAAGATTCTACCAATAATGAATCGGGTTAATTACATCAATCAACTACAGTAAACCAAAGAATCATATGTGCAAACCATAACCATTATAGACCATTGGCAGATAAAAGTCAAGATTCCTATCCCAAGCAATCAAGTAGGCATAGAATAATGCAATACTAAAGGACAAAGCAAATATCATGAATGAAAAGAGTGGGGTTGGGTAAGACACTATAGATGTTGATACGACTAAGAAAACTAAAACATGCAACTAAGAATGTAATAAACTAAAAGCATATAGATGCAAACTAATAACTAAAATAAACTACTAGAAAAACAGAAAGCTGACCAAGTGACGGGTGAAACCAAAGAAGCTCATCCCCAGCGTCGACGGAGTCTCGCTTGAAGCTCATGCACATACTCTAAAATAGAGGACTGTGTTCGTCCTTGGCGCTCCACTTCTGTCTCAAGTTGTTAGATCCGGTAATTGCCTTCAGAGACAGACAGATGAGTCTCTTCCTGTGCGTCCCGGATAAAGCGGACATAGGCCTCAATGCGGTCGAGCTGGGTAGAAGGGCATTGCTGAGCAGGTTGTGGTGGCTCAGTGGCAAGAGGTACATCCACATCTTCAACTGCTTTGACTTTCCAGTTCCGCCGCTCACGAATAGTGGTGCGTGTAGGGTTTGGTAGTGGCAACTTCACATCGCTCCCGGGGAAGATCAAGCTGTAAAGTTCACCTTCCTTCACTATCATCCGCATCGAAATGCAGGAATCGAGATCAAGTTGGCAGTTGCCCCGGGCTTGCTCCATTTGGTAGGGATGAATCCCTACTGCTCGAGCAATAGGGGTGAGAAGTCCCCCGAGAGCTATTGCACCTTTTGGTGCCCTTGATACTTTCTGGAGTTGTCGGGCAAAGTGAAAAGCAGTGTTAAGGCGGACCCCATACAGTATCGCCCATAAAAACTGAAACTCAGATGCTCGGACCAGGCCATCAAACTCTCCTCGTCCAAATATGGTATGTGCCATAACACGATGCACATACTTCAAAACGGGGTTCCTGAGGGAGGTAGCTCTAGCTGTCCTGGTGTCAAAGGGTCGGAAACCAGTCAGGTCGGCCCAGAAGTCACTTGATTTGAACTCAGTAGGTGTGTGGCGCATCCCATCAGTAGGAAAGCCATAAATAGAGTTCAGCTCTGTCAATGTAAACATATATTCGGTGTTGTTCAGCCGGAAGGATAGACTGCCATCGTCTTCATCAGTGTGAATGCTAGCATGGAACTCCATGGATGATAAGAACTCCAGTACAATGGGAATATAGGTAGGATAGCAGATGGTGAAGAATTGTTCCCAACCGATGCGTTGAAACAACCATTGTACATCTTCATAGAAGCCAAGAGTGTTGATAGTACCATGATCGAGGAATCTGGTGGTGATCACTGGGCGGCGTGCGAGGGCAGTAAGCTTGGCAAGTTGCTCTGGATCACGGCAGATGATCCCATAATGTGTAGGCGGCAAAGCAAGTGGCGGATGAGGCTTGCCGGCGGCGTGAGAAGAGGACGCTCTGTGCTTGGAGATGGGTTGCTTGCGTTTGGACATCTTAGAGGTGCGGGGAGGCGATGGGAAGGTAGCTGGTGCCGAGTAGGAAGCTTTGGAGGCGTCGGCGATGAGGAAAGACGGTCGGTGGTGGCAGAATCACGGGCGGCGACTGAAACTAGGGCGGCGCCGAGCGGTGTCGTGAGGCACGGATCGGTGCCGGAAGGTTGGGGGAAACAGTCGCCGGAAGGTGGGGAAGACGATGGAGGGTCGCCGGCGGTCGATCGGGCACCGGAGGTGGCGGATTGGGGTAGCGGCGGCAGCTAGGGTTTCGTGCACGGGTGTGCACGCGGCTGTGTATGCTCCCCTTTTTATCACTTATCGTGCACTGCCATATATGGATACATGGCCTGGCTTGTGCACCTCTCGGTCAAATCGACCCAACAGAGTTCACTTACGATGCACAGTCGTGCATCGGTGCACGGACACGCCCGTGCATCTCTCGGCCTCGCGCTGGGATGAGTTAACCGAGCCGTGCACGACCCTGCATGGATGCACGGGTGCGACCGTGCACGGCTCGGTGATACTTGAAAAATCCAGAAAAATTTCTATCAGCATGGTACAGCCTAGAGAGCATGAATATGAAAGAGAAACTGAAAAATAACAATGTCTAAATAGTGAAAATAAATAAGAAAGTATAAGAATGCAAAAGAAAGTGTAAGAATGCAAAAGAGGTTGGGTTGCCTCCCAACAAGCGCTTCTTTAGGGTCACTAGCTTGACCAGAATGGTGCTCATGGTGGGTCTGGAGGTGGAGGATCAGAAATATGCAATGAGACTCCTTTGTCGATGATATCATGTGTGAAATAGAGTTTTAATCTTTGGCCATTCACTTTAAAACTTCCTGACTTCTGACTCCAAATTTCAATAGCTCCATGTGGAAAGATTCTTTTCACAGTGAATGGCCCAGACCATCTTGTTCTCAATTTCCCTAGAAAGAGTTTCAAACGCGAGTTAAACAGAAGGACATGATCCCCTACTTGGAAGTTCTTTGTAATGATATGTTTATCGTGCCATCTCTTCGTCCGTTCTTTGTAGATCCTTGCATTGTGATATGCAGACAGACGGACTTCATCTAGTTCATTGAGTTGGAGCTTTTTGTTATCACCAGCACTTTGAAGGTCATAGTTCAGCTTTCTGACTGCCCAATAAGCTCTGTGCTCGACTTCAACTGGGAGATGGCAGGATTTACCATACACTAGCTGATAGGGAGACATCCCTAGTGGGGTCTTGAAAGCTGTTCTATAAGCCCAGAGTGCGTCGTCTAGCTTCAATGACCAATCAGTTCGCGAGAAGTTAACCGTCTTTTGTAAGATAGCCTTTATCTCCCTGTTGGATATTTCCACTTGTCCGCTAGTCTGTGGATGGTATGAGGTTGCGACCTTGTGGGATACCCCGTACTTCTTCAATAAGGAGACTAATTTGTGATTCAGAAAATGAGAACCCCCGTCACTTATCAGTACTCGGGGTACACCAAATCTGGGGAAGATGGTGTGTTTGAGCATTCGGGTTACTGCCTTAGCATCGGATGTGTGTTCGGCTGAGGCTTCTACCCACTTAGAGACATAGTCCACAGTTACCAATGTGAATCGATGTCACAGGAGGATGAGAATGGTCCCATAAAATCCACCCCCCAAACGTCGAAGATTTCCAGTTCCAAGATGTTGGTCAATGGTAACTCATCTCTTTTGGAAATGTTGCCTGATCGTTGACACTGATCGCAATGAGTAAAGAATCGCCAGGCATCTCAAAAAATAGTAGGCTAGTAAAGTCCGAATTGCAGTACTTTGAAGGCTATCTTCGAAGCACTAGCGTGGCCCCCATAAGGAGATGAGTGACAGTGAAATAATACATCTTGGATCTCTGTCTCAGGTATGCACCGCCGAAAGAGGCCGTCGGCGCACCTTCGAAATAGGAGATGATCGTCCCAATAATAGTGTTTCACGTCGTGTAGAAATCTCTTCTTTTGCTGCCACGAAAGATTAAAGGGAATGACGTCAGACACTAAATAATTTACATAGTCAGCATACCACGGAGCTTCAATTTCGGTTAAGGCTAGGAGATGCTCATCAGGGAAATAATCATTAATGTCCCAGCAACTCTCCTCTTCTTGATCCTCATGTGGTAATCGGGATAAATGATCAGCCACCAGGTTCTCTGAGCCTTTCTTGTCACGGATTTCTAAATCGAATTCTTGTAGTAAGAGGATCTAGCGAATTAATCTTGGTTTTGCATCTTTCTTGGTTAGAAGGTACCTGATAGCTGCATGATCAGTGTATACAATTACTTTTGAATCAATAACATAGGATCTAAACTTATCAAAAGCAAAAATAATAGCAAGGAGCTCATTTTCCGTGGTAGCATAGTTAATCTGAGCTTCATTCAACGTCCAGCTAGCATAGTAGATGACATGTAACTTGTTGTCTTCCCATTGTCCTAACATTGCTCCAACTGCGAAATCGCTGGCGTCGCACATGAGCTCAAACGGGAGTGTCCAATTCGGCGGTTGCATGACAAGGGCTGAGGTTAGGGCTTTTTTCAGTTTCTCAAAAGCCGTCATGCAAATCTGGTCAAAAGAAAAAGGAACATCTTTAGCGAACAGGTTAGTCAATGGTCTAGCAATTTTTGAAAAGTCTTTTATAAAACGGCGATAAAAGCCGGCATGCCCAAGAAAACTTCGAACTCCCTTTTCAGATGAAGGTGGTGGCATCTTTTCAATGGATTCCACTTTGGATCGGTCAACTTCGATGCCACGCTCTGAGATCAAATGTCCGAGCACTATTCCCTCTCGCACTATGAAATGGCACTTCTCCCAATTCAAAATGAGGTTGACTTCTTTGCACCTGTTCAACACTTTAGAGAGGTTAGCCAAGCAGATATCAACTGAAGTGCCATAAACTGAGAAGTCATCCATGAAAACGTCCATTATAGTTTCTATAAAATCTGAAAAAATTGAAACCATGCATCTTTGAAAAGTGGCGGGGGCATTGCACAGCCCAAATGGAATCCGGCGGTAGGCGAATGTCCCATAAGGACTGGTGAAAGTTGTCTTTTCCTGGTCTTCTGGATGGATGGGGATTTGGAAAAATCCAGAGAAACTATCAAGAAAACAGAAGTGAGAGTTCTTCGCTAGCCGCTCCAGCATCTGGTCAATAAATGGGAGTGGGTAGTGGTCTTTGCGCGTGGCCTTGTTTAGTCTCCTGTAGTTGATGCACATACGCCACCCAGTCATAGTACGGGTGGGTATGAGCTGGTTATTCTCGTTTTTTACCACAGTGACTCCTCCTTTCTTATGTATGACGTGTACCGGACTTACCCATTCACTGTCAGATATTGGGTAGATAACCCCCGCATCAAGTAGTTTCAATATTTCCTTCTTGACCACTTCCTTCATGTTTGGGTTCAAACAGCGCTGAAATTCTACCGAAGCTTTACTGTCGCTCTCCAAGAAAATCCTGTGCATACAGAACGAAGGGTTAATCCCTTTAATATCTTCTAATGAGTATCCAATTACCTGTTTGTGGAGCCGTAGTTCATTCAGTAGCTTCGCGGTCTCTTCTGCATTGAGGTCAGCACTAATGATGACAGGGCAAGTAGAGTTGGCGTCAAGGAATTCATACTTAAGATTATCAGGAAGGGGTTTGAACTCTAGCTCCTTCTTGATGGAAGGACCAGACTTAAACTCTCCCAGACTTTCGAATTGTGGCCTCCGAGACCTCTCAGTGTGAACTCCTCCTAGACTTTTTGCTTGATGTTGATGCTCATCAGCATCTCCTTCGTGTTCATCATTTAGCAGACAAACTTCCCAAGTTTCCTCGGCGGTTGGTATGATGGATTCAGCGTCGTCCTCCTTGGTGTCAATTTCGCAGCAAGAATCTGCAAAAGATGGTTTTTTTATAGCAGAAGACAGATCGAATTCTAATTTTTCCTCACCAACATTCAATGCCAATTTCCCATTTTTCACATCAATAACGGCGCCGGCAGTTGCAAGAAAGGGGCGCCCAAGGATAATGGGTAATCGAGTGTCCTCTTCCATCTCCAATACTACGAAGTCTGCAGGTATAAAGAATTCTCTAACCTTTATTGGTATATCTTCAATGATCCCTACCGGTCGGTGCATTGATCGGTCAGCTAGCTGGAGACATATAGAAGTAGGCTTCATATCTCTCATACCCAACTTCCTGCAAATAGACAATGGAATTAGGCTAACACTAGCCCCAAAATCGCATAAAGCTCTATCAAAGGGCATATTCCTGATTTGACAGGGGATAGAAAAACTCCCTGGGTCTTTCAGCTTGGGTGGAAGTTTATTCTGAAGCACATCACTACATTCTTCAGTCAGAGCAATTGTTCCTTGCTCCTCGATCTTTCTTTTCTTAGAAAGTATCTTCTTTAAAAATTTGGCGTATGCTGGCATTTGTGAAAGAGCGTCAGTAAAAGGAATATTGATATATAATTTTTTTAATACCTCTAGGAATTTTCCAAACTACCGATCCAGTTTAGCCTTAGCCAATCGCTGAGGGAAAGGGATGAGCGGTTTGTACGGTGGAGGTGGAATGTAAACCTGCTCCTTCTGCACATGCAGTCTTCGTTGTTCTGGATTCGAGTTAACTGCGAGATTCTCATCTGGCGGACCTTCCTCAGGTGAATTCTACTTTGCCCCTACCATCGGTTCGGGCATCTTTGGATCCTCCAACTGGATTCCACTCCTTGTCGTTATCGCATTACAGTGCTCGTTCTGGTTAATTGTCTCCTGGATTGAATTGGTTCGTTGGTCAAGTTGTGTGATCTGATTCCCCATGAATTTCTGGTGGGTTGCGACAGAGTCTACTTTCATGTTTAGCTGGCGAATCTGTTCACTCATGGTATTCATGGTCTCGTTGTGCTTTGTCTGACTCGCCATGAGGTTCTCTATCATTAGTTCCAGTCTGGACTTCTGTGGAGGATCTTGTTGTCTCTAGTTGGCTGATGGATGCTGTATCCCAGGAGGCTTGAAATTAGAAGAGAAATTCTGATTAGGAAAATTAGCATGAGGAACTTGCCCTTGATTTAACCTGTAGGAGAAATTTGGATGATTTCTCCATCCCGGATTGTAGGTGTTTGAGTAGGGGTCGTTCTGATTCCTAAAATTCCCAATGGCATTGACTTGTTCAGAAGGGGCGCTCAAGATGTTGCAGCTATCAGCAGAATGTCCTGTCACTCCACAAACATCACAAGTCAAAGAATTAGCAGCAGAGACATTAATAGAATCTATCTTTGATGAAAGAGAGTCTACTTTTGCCATTAAAGAATCGATTGAGTTAGCATCAAACTTCCCTGAGTTTCAAGTGTGCTGGGTCCTCTCTCCTGACCACTGATAATGATTGAGGGCCATGTCCTCTATTAGCTCCATCGCATCATCATAGTTCTTGTTCATTAATGCCCCACCAGCAGCAGCATCTACAGAAAGTCTGGTCTAGTACAACAATCCATTGTAGAAGGTGTGTACGATCACCCATTTCTGTAGACCATGGTGCGGGCACATCCTCAACAATTCCTTGAACCTATCCCATGCTTTATACAGGGACTCTCCTTCTCTTTGGGCAAAGTTGGTTATCTGATTCCTGAGCTAGGCGGTCTTGCTCGGTGGGAAGTATTTTGATAGAAAAGCTTGTGATAGTTGTTCCCACATTGTGATTGATGCCTGCGGTAAAGACTGCAACCACGCCCTAGCTCGATGCCTGAGAGAGAAAGGGAAAAGTCTCAATTTGATAGCATCAGGATGAGCACCATTAATTTTTAAAGTGTCGCAGCATTCTAAAAAGATAGATAAATGAAGGTTAGGATCATCAGTTGCTGCTCCACTGAATTGATTCTGTTGCACCATCTGTACAAGTGACGGCTTGATCTCGAAGTTGTTGGCTTTGATAGCCGGTCGCGATATGCTCGAGTGCACGCCAGAAATGGTGGGTGCTACATAATCTTTCAAGGAGCGAGTGGCTTCCATCGTCTGACTGTCAGAAAAGTTGCCTTCAAGTTTAAGTCTTTTCAAATTTCTTTTGACTTGATGGAAAGTGCGCTCTATCTCCGGGTTTTCAGGTATAAGTTTTCCTGTTCTAGCAGTGTTCCTGGGCATAAACAAGTACCTAGACAGAAAAGATTAGTAGCACCGCACCAAATAGAAATTACAACTAAAAATAAAAGCAAAGAAACAGAATTAAAAACAAAATGAAATCTAACTAAACCTAGTCTATCAATCTTCTGATTGTGTTAATATTGGCTACCTAGTCCCTGGCAACGGCGCCAAAAACTTGATAGGGCCTAGACGGCTGCTACCGCAAGTGCACGGTCTATCGTGTAATAAAAAGATCGAACCCACAGGGACTAGGGTCAAGTACTAACAAATCAGTCAATCGAAAGCTAGGTTAATGATTAATGGGAAAATGGCTAATGTCCTAGAGCAAGTAGTTAAACTAAGGCAGATTAAGAACAAGCAGCGCAGAGAGCAAAGCAAACGGGGTTTTAAGATTATGAGAGAGATTTGGGGTTTTGAGTTTCACCACACCGAAGCATGCATAAATATTAAAGTTTGATATTTTAAATGAAATTTTATCTAAGTCCTCAAGGTAATCCTTCCTAGGGTACAGACGCGCTCCCTCTTAGGACACGGTCCGGTATCCGTCTTAACCCAAGTCTCCTACTCTCGTGGCTTACTAGGGTTAAGGCGGATCCAATGGGATCTGTGAAAGATTAGGGTTCCTCGAGTGATTTCGAGTGCTCTCGCAACACGAAGTCACCAGTCTAATCTAGGGGTTCCGATGGTCAAGGTTCACCTCTCAGTCTTTCCCTCGACATCTAAAGCATGCATACATATGGCCAGTATGTAAACAAGAATTAAAACATCCTAAACATGAATAAGAACAAAGATAAATAGAGGAATATATAGATCAAGTCATAATATCAAGCATTCTTACAGTGGGCTACGCCCAAACCCCAAAAATAAGGTTTACGCTATGGTATACATCGTTAAATACATAGAATCTCTCATGAAAATTGAATCAAACCAAAGGGAATGGTGGATCCTTGATTGAAGACGGCTCAGCGTGATCCTCCACGTTGGAACGAAGAGAGAAACCCGCCAGAACAGTGTCGCCGATCAGAAAATCGCCCAAAACCCTAAGTTGTCGCCCTTTTGTCTCGTTCTCCTTCGTTGCTTGACCAAATCTGATGATTTCGGTCCCAAACGTTCGTGTCTCAATTGGGAAGGTGCTCCCCAAATTTCGTCCAATTCCGAGCCCAGAATAGAAAGTTACAGGCAAAATACTGGACGCCTATCGTGCTGTGCGTAACGATACACGGTCGTGCATGGGTGCACGGCCATGCCCGTGTACGGCTCGGTTAAGTGAATTCTGGCAACTTATAATGCACGGCCGTGCATGGGTGCACACCTATGGCCGTGTATGATGTAGAGGACTCCGATTGAGCTGAAAATTGGCGTATAGCTCCATCTCATCATGGGAAATCGTCACATACCTTCAGATTCTCCAAATTCTATCGATTTTGAGGCCAAATACCTGCATTTCATTAAAACAGAGGAAAAGTGAAGGTTCTGAAGAATATGAAGTATTTGAGTAAATAAATGAGATGAAACATGCATTATGCTCTAAAATAAGAATGAAATTGAGTCACGAAATATCATATTTTTACATGTCATCAATCTTTACAAATCTGCCCTCAGATTTTTTTACTAGAGGCCTGGAAATAAAGCAGATCTATGAATTAAAATTTCAATTGCTAACATTAATTTACACAAATCTAAGCCAATTAGATGGCTCCTAAAATTATCCAAACATTAATCCTTACTAAATTGACTTAGATCTTTTCAAATATGTCCTTAGATTTGTGATTAGAAATCAGGATCGAAGCAGATCAGCGAATCAAAATGTCATTGGTTGAAATTAATTTACATAAATCTAAGCAAAAGCAATGGGCTCCAAGATGATCCAAATATTGATCTTTATTAGATCGGGTCATATCTTTTCAAATATAATCTCGGATTTTTTATCAGCAGATTTGCGAATCAAAATGTCAATGGCTGATGATAATTCACACAAATATAAGCCAATTGGATGGTTTCAAAATGATCCAAATATTAATCTCTACTAAGTTGAGTTAGATCTTTCCAAATCTGACTTTAGATCGGAAATCTGAATTAAAGAAAATTTGCAATATTTCAAATTAGAACAAATCAAACAATATTTTCCAAACATTGACCCTACTAAGTCAATTAGGATTTCTCACTCAATTTTGAACGTTTATTCCTCTACAGGCTCGTTCACTCATGTTTTGAGCATTTAGCTCCATAGCTCGTTCATCCAAATTTAAACATTTTGCCTAATGACTCATTAACTCAAATTTTAAACGTTTAGCCCAACGGCCCGTTCACCAACTTCGAATGAATGGTCCAATAACCCATTCACCAATTTTGAACGCTTGGACGCACTGCCCGTTCATTCAAATTTTGAACATTTGGCCTCATGGCCCGTTTACCCAAATTTTGAACGTTTGGCTGCACAGCTCTTACACAAAATTTTGAACACTTGGCCCCATGACTCATTCACTAAATTTTGAATGTTTGGCTCTATAGCCTATTAACCAATTTTGAATGTTTGGCTCTACAGCCTGTTAACCAATTTTGAAAGTTTGGTCTCATGGCTCGTTCACTCAAACTTCGAACGCTTTGCCCCATGGCCCATTTACTCAAACTTAAACGTTTGGCTGAATGGCTCATTCATGAATTTTCAACATTTAGCCCTCATGCCTGTTCAGTCAAATTTTGAACGTTTGGCCTTACGGCCCATTCACTCAAATTCTAATGTTTGGTTCAATGGCTCATTCACCCAAATTTTGAACATTTGGCCTTATAGCCTATTCATTCAAATTCAAATGCTTGGCCTAACGGCCTATTCACCCAAATTGTGAACGTTTAGCCAGCTGGCCCATTTATTTAAATTTTGAACGTTTGGCTCAATGGCTTGTTCACTCAATTTGTTCATTCACTTAAAATGCTTGGCTGAATGACCCATTCACCAAAATTTTGAATGCTTGGCCTAATGGCCTATTCACCCAAATTTTGATCGTTTAGCTCATTAGCTCGTTTACTCAATCTGTTTACTCATTTTGAATGCTTGGCCCAACGGCCCGTTCACCATTCGTTCACCAATTTTGAACGTTTAGCCCTCTATAAGCTCATTCACTCAAATTTTGAATATTTGACCTAACGTCACTCAATTTGAATATATGGCCTAATGGCTCATTCACCTAAATTTTGAATGTTTGGCCTCTCGGCCCGTTCACTAAATTTTAAACTTTTGGCCCAATAGCTCATTCACCAAATTTGAACACTTGGCCCAACGGCCAATTTACTTAGATTTTGAACGTTTGGCCCCATGACCCATTCACCTAAATTTTTAAACATTTGGCCTATTGGCTCGCTCACCAATTTTGAACGTTTAGCTCTCTACAGGCTCGTTCACTAAATTCAAATACTTGGCCTAACGTCCCGTTCACCTAAATTCGAATGTTCGGCCCAATGGCCGATTCACTCAAATTCGACCGTTTGTCCCAGCGGCCCATTCGCCAACTTTGAATGATTGGCTCAACGGCTCATTCACCATTTTTTATCACTTGGCCCACCAGTCTGTTCACCCAAACTTCGAATGCTTGGCTCAACGATTTGTTCACTCAGCCCGTTCATTCAATTCGAACATAGACATGGACGTTAAATATCTGAGACGTGTTGTTAATAACATTGTTTAAGAGGTGCGTACGTCAATACTAAGTATCGGGGCGTAGTTTCTCAATATTGTTGAAACACAACTCAGATTTTTCTCCATGACCTATATCAAATGATCATCAACTCAAGAAAACCAAAAGAAATGAATATTTATCAAGTTTTGATATCCAAAAGCCCTTAAAAGTTGGATATTCATCAAATTCAGATATCTACAAGCTCTCAAAAGACATGACTACGTCAATCAAATTAAGATAGATATCAAATCACTGAAGTACTTTCAATTGTAAACCATGTCATGATATATTATTATAAATTATATTATTTTTTCAACTATCTTTATTTTATTATATTTATAAATCTTTTAATCAAATGTACCCTAAGTTACTTAGGAATAGTTAATAATGAGTACTTGTATTCATTGAAAGTTAGAATCTACTAAAATAAAAAAAACCTTATAATTTATAAGGTAATTTTAAAATAATCACACTACTTTTTAATTAAAATTGAAACTTAACCAATTTTGACCCCGATTTAATATTTTAATTATTTTTAAAAAAGCAAAACTATTCAACTGAAGAAGGGGTGAGCAAAATTTAGATTTTATTTTTAGTAATTTGGTTTGGTAAATTTGCATCGGTAATCCGTTTGTTATTATTTTTTTTCAGTTAAGTAATTAACCACATTACCGGTCCAATTTGGAAAAGACTGTTGCAGCCCACTAGGCCCAAGCATTGGCCCAGCGTTTTTACGTGCCTGAGTGGGCCCAATAGAATATATATATATATATATATATATAACATTTTACTCAGTAAATCAAAAAATTAATCGATAATTTTTTTCATTCGGTTTCAATTTCTTACATAGTAAAATTGATCCTTTATCACATATAATTCGCCGCCATATATCGTCATGTATATAACGTCTGAAGAATACACATTCAATAATGATATGATGTGAGAAGAGAAAATTAATTGCGGAAATAAAACCCACTATCTTAACCTTCGGTGTAGCAATAGCCGTAAAACTCGTTACGCCCAACGGCACTTCCCAGATGGAGAGAAGAAGAGGCACGAGTAGTCTACGTTTTGGTTACCAGATCTCTTCAGACGGCGTCTTTCTGTGACGGGCTCCGCCAGAACCCGGCGCCGCCGAAATGCACCAACAATTCCTTCTCCAGCTCCGACATATGCGCCGGAGATGCAGCCAAAGCTGCCGCCGCTAATACGAGAAACTCATCCTCCTCCGAATCGTACGAATCCTCCTCCCCTGTGAAGTTGGAGGACTCATCGTCTTCGACAGCGGCGCAGCACTTAGGGCAGAAAAGCTCCGCCTCCTGCCTCTTCCTAAGTCGTCTCTTCCTCATCGCCTTGCGGCACATCCCCACCGGGAGCCGTATCGCCGTCAGAATCAGGAGGTCCAACACCATGTAAGGGCCGCAGCAGCACACCGATACCAAGTCCGCGGTGGCGCCGCCAGCCAACTCCCCGCACCGCGCCTTGCGCCTCTTTTGCTGCTTCAGCCGCATAGGGTACCTCCGGCGATGAGTTGCCGGAGCAGCCTCCGCCCCCGTCGCCATCGCTTCGGCCTTGAGCATTGAATGCTGCGATTAAAAGAAAACCCTCTTATCGCTGCGATCGCAAGGGTCTCCGTTCTAGAACTAATCCCTCCTCCTCCTCTGTACGAGAACGGAATGGGGAGAGAAATGGGGGATGGCGATCGGAATCCGGTCGCCTTCCGGAGACGAAGCGAAGGTAGAAGATGAGATACAGGGCGGGTCGGCTCAGATTAAATAACCGATCGGGCTTTGCGAGTCGTTCGGCGGAGAGGCCGGTTGACCTGCGGAACAAAAGCTTGGATTGGACCGAGTAGTCGTGGGATTGGATGCGCTAGAGATATACCAAACACAGAACCTATCCAATCCGGATCCTTTGTCGTATCTCAAACACCGAAAAGTGATTACCGATTTATATATATATATATATAACGAAATCATAAAATCACAAAATATGTAAAAAGGGATAATTCTTCTATAAACAATATTATAAAATGTTTAAAATTATTTTATATAATTATTGAAACTAAAATATATCTTTTTAAAAGTGTTTCTATTTTTACACTATTTATCTTTTCAAAGTGATACAAAAGAGTTTAATTTAAAAAAAAATCAATTTTTTCCATTAAAAATCAAGCAAATTGTCTTATATAAAACACTTATGAAAGTAACTGAACAAGTTAAATATGAAAAAAAAAGTCAATTATTTTGTGATGTATGTTACTAAATATAGCTTATGTCTTATGAAATGAGAGAGGAGAGAGAGATGATAGCTCTAATACTCTACAAAGTTGTAAGAGAAATTTAAAATAATCGAGAATAATTAAAGATCTATTTGTAATTTAACAAGAGTTTTTTTTTTCATGCTACTACTGATAGCATAATCAATAATTTGAATGGTCAAATAAACAAAATTGATAAACATGAGGACTAAATTAAAGTTTTTCACACATTTGCTTTCCTACGAAAAGTTATCATTTTGCTTGTCTCTCCTAAACTCACTCTCCCGTGCCCTCACACTCCTCTTGTGCCTCTCTCACACCAACATCGACGCCGACTCTGACTCCTCTTGTGCCCCTCTCATGCCAACGCCGACGCCGATGCCTCACGCTCCTCTTGTGCCCCCTCTCATGTTGAACTCGAAGATCTATAATTTTTCAGATTTGAGCATCCGATGTTTGTTTCAAAAGAAACGTAAAAATAGGAAGATAGTGTGAATATATTAATTTTTTATACTTTCTTTCTCTCTAAATAAATATAGGAATGAAAAATCTTTTTACTTTCTTTTCTTTTTTACTTTCCTTTCCTTCAAACTTTCTTTCCTTCCTGCTAAACACAGCCAAGGATAATGGGTGTTTAAAAAAATGAATAAACTGTTGAATCAGTAGTTAGCCAATTAAATTAAACTAGTTTTGATTAATCAAATCGAATAATTTTTTCAATTAGTGATTAATTTTTAGTTAAGCAATCGAACTTGATGAAAAAGATTATGCGCATTGGGAGAAGAAAAATTGGAAAAGAGAAAGAGTTGGAATAAAAACTGATACTTCATTACATTCTATTCATTCACATATATAATATACAGAGTCTCGTAGATGGAATGTTCATTAGTGGCTAAAATAAGATAAGTATATATATATATATATATATATATATATATATATATATATATATATATATATATATATATATATATATATATGCATTCCAATAAGACATTTATTTAATTGGAATGATAATATATGATTAAGTCACTATTTATAGAAAGTTATCTTTATCTAGAAATCACATTGATTTGTCCTGGAATTACTCTGCTTTGCAACTTTAATGATATTTTCTATTGTTTGCAAATCTTGCTTCTTTATCCTTGAATTGTGTTGAAATCATCATCTTTAACACTCCCCCTCAAGTTAGGGATGTACATATTGTTGATCCCTAACTTGTCTAGTAACATCTTTGACTGTGCAGTACTAATCAGTTTAGTGAACACATCAGCCAGTTGTTCAAGTGTAGACACATAACACAGCTCGATAGTCTTCTCCTGAACTTTCTCTCGTATAAGATGATAATCAATTTCTATATGCTTTGTTTGCTCATGATAGACCGGGTTAGTGGCAACATGAATTGCCGTTTGATTATCACAAAACAAATTGACTGGTTGAGGGTGTTGAATTCCCAAGTCATGCATAACCATTTTTAACCAGGTTATTTCACATGTTGAGGCCATTGCATGATATTCAGCCTCACACTCGATCTTGATATAATCAATTGCTTCTTTGTTTTCTAAGAGATTAGGGATTTGCCAAGAAGAATACAATAACCTGCGACAGTACGACGAGTATCCCGACATCTACCCCAATCAGTGTCGTAGAAGGCATTCAATTGAATGAATTCTCTAAGGGAAAGAAAATGTCTTGTCCAGGCATCTGTTTTAAATATTGTAACACATGATGAGCGGCTTGGAGATGAGGAACTCGAGGCTTATCTATGAATTGACTCAAAACATGGATAGCATACGCTAGGTCTGGGCGTGTTATAGTTAAGTAAATTAATCTCCCCACAAGTCTACGATAAGAAGAAGGATCACTTCATCCCCTTCAAGTTTGCTGAGAGACAAGTTTTGTTCCATGGGACAAGAAATTGGCCTTGCTCCAAGGTAGCCAATGTCTTCTAATATCTCAAATGCATACTTTTTTTGTGATATGCTTATTCCTTTATTTGTCATGTTGACTTCTATTCCAAGAAAGTACCTTAGCTCTCCTAGATCTCTAGGCATGAATTTGCTCTTCAGAAATCCCTTAACGACCTCAATTTCACTCAGCTCATTTCCTTTAATGATCACATCATCCACATAAATAAGTAAAGCTACAAACTTGTTTTGGGATCAGACGAAAATTGAATAGGCAGCCTTTGATTGAGTGAAGTTTGCTTGTTGTAGAACATCTATTAGTTTGAAAAACCACTGTCGTGATGCTTGTTTGAGTCCATACAAAGACTTGTGAAGTTTGCATACACGAGTCTCCCCCTTTTGTCCAAACCCAGTAGGTAGCTTCATATAGACTTCTTCATCTAACTCTCCATTCAGGAAAGCATTATGGACATCAAGTTAATGGGAGATGCCATTGTTTAGTAGAAGCCAATGCTAGGAGAAGTCGTATGGTGGTATGTTTTGCCACAAGAGCAAATGTCTCTTGGAAATCTAGCCCCTCTATTTTATTATATCCTTTTGCAACTAACCTCGCCTTATATTGTTCAACTTGTCCATCTAAACGATATTTGATTTTATATACCCATCAACGTCCTATTCTTTCTTTCTGGCTGATAACATTTGTAAAAACCAAGTCTTATTTGTTTCAAGGGCTTTGAGTTCTTCCAACATGGTTGTGCGCTATTTAGGATTTGAATTGGCTTCCTCAAAGGATGATGGCTCCTTTTCATGGGAGATAGAAGTGACGAAGGTTATGTGCCTTGGAGATAAATTGTCATAGGAAAGTACATCAGTAAGGGGATATCTAGTATATGTACCTTTCTCAGTGGTTGAGTTGATCCTTAAAGGAAGGGGTATTTCAACTTGATACTCATTTAAGTAGTCTAGAGCCTTTATTATTCTTTTTGGTCATGATGGGGCTATTGTTGGTTCAGTTGACTTGAGAATTTGATGATCTTGATCAGTGTTGGTGGGAACTTCTGCTGGAACAATGAAACCGTCTATTTCAGGTTGGTGATCTAATATGAAAGCCTTGTTGTTGATAATTTGGTGAGTTTCTTTACCTTCTGAGTAATGTAATTTTGGAAAGACCTTTGCATTAGATGGTGCATATGGAAAAATGTTTTCATGAAAGACCACGTCGCGTGAAACAAAAGTCTTCTTAGTTAATCGATCAAATACCCGATATCCTTTCTGTGTGTGAGGATAGCCCAAAAATATACATTGAACAACTCTGGGATCAAATGTGCTTGGATGTTGGTAATGAAAGCAAAATATAAACTTCCAAAGACATGGAGATGCTCATATGATGGCGGCTTCTTGAGAAGCATCTCAAGTGGAGTTCTTCCTTGTAACAAGGGAGTTGGTGTTTGATTTATCAGGTAGGTCGCTATTAATATTGCATCTCCCCAAAATATTTTTGGAAGACTTCCTTGGAACAAGAGTGCTCTAGCAACATTGAGAAGGTGTCTATGCTTTCTCTCAACCACACCATTTTGCTGTGGGGTGGATACACAAGTAGTTTGGTGCAATATTCTTTCTTTGAATACAAGTCATTCAACACAAATTCAGCCCTGTTGTCGTTGTGAATAATTTTAACTTTAGATGTAAACTGAGTTTCAACCAAATTGATGAATCTTATCAAGCATTGTTTGGTATATGATTTATGATGCATAAGATTGGTCCAAGTACAACGAGTGAAATCACCAACGATCATAAGAAAATATTTCATCCCATTTATTGAAGAAATATTATATCATCCCCAAATATCAGTGTCAACGATTTCAAATGAAGCCTTAGTCCGAATAACACTTGTTGGAAAGGATAAACGACTTTGTTTAGCTAAAGGACATATCAGACAGTCCAAATTATCTTTAGGAACAAAATTTGCAATATCATGCGACAATAAACTAGCAATTTTATTTGATGGATGTCCGAGTCTTTGATGCCATATGCTGGATGAAGATATTGATGCCCCAACTTTATTACATGAAATTTGTAGAGAAATGTCCAAGTAATAAAGACCACCTTTCTCAGTTCCTGTCCCAACACTTTCTTCCATTGTGGGTCCTGCAGCGCACAACCCTTATCGGTAAAAGTGGCAATGCAAGAAGAATCACACAAAAGTTTGCTAATTGAAATTAGATTCAGTTTGATTGAGGGATCATAAAGCACATTGCATAAGGTAAAATTCTGGAACTGAATATCTCCTGTGTAAGTAGCAGAAGCAGACGATCCATTTAGCAAATGAACAAGATGATTTGTAACAGGAAACTTTTTTTGTTAGTAATTCAGCTGAATGCACCATGTGATCCATAGCCCCTATATCTAATATCTAGTTCAACTTTATATTGCTATTGGAAACACAAATAACATTACCTGTGAAATTGTTGTCATTTTGGTTTTTCTGCCACATTCGAGTCATTATCAGCAAGCAATGCAATGATATTTTGATATTGTTCCTCAGTGAGAGAGGTAGGGGTGCTCATCCCAGCATGATTTACCTTAGAAAGATCACTTTTATATTCCCACATGTAGGTGTTTCTTCCTGTCTTGTGCAGCTTCCTACAAAAGTCGATTGTGTGGCCTTGTATGCCACAATGATCGCATCTAAGATGAGAACGACAAGTATCAGAAGTATGGCCAACTTTATCACATTTTCCACATTTTAGATGTTGATTCTTAAGGTTGTAGCTCCTTTCTGGCTTCCGTATATTGTTTCTAGCAACAAAGATGGATGCTTCTGTAGTTTTTCCAACGACTCCATCTCCATTCATTGCCTCACGTTGATTCTCTTCTTGGAGTATTAATGAATAGGCCTTGTTCACAAGAGGAAAAGGATCCATAAGGAGGATTTGTCCCCTCATGTTGACATATATATCGTTGAGTCCCATAAGAAATTTTATGGTCTTCTAATTTTGTTGGTATTGTAATATATCCTTCATGACTCCACAAGCGCATCTTGGAATATTATGGAGCACGCACATCATGTTCATCCCATAAACTTTTAAGTTTTGTGTAATAGTTTCCCACTGTCATACTTCCTTGCTTACAGTTGTGTATAGCTTCTTCTACATGAAAAAGATGGACATTATTGGCATGCGAGAATCGATCCTTTAGGTCAATCCCGATCTCATAAGCACTCTCGCTATATATGATACTTGCTCCAATTTCCTGTGAAATTGAGTTAAAGAGCCATGACTTCACCAAATTATTGCAGCACTTTCATTGTTGGAATTCTATAATTGGTTCTTCTAGAGGCTTGTTGATGCTCCCATTAACGAAGCCCTCTTTATTTTTGATACTGAGTGCCAAAGCATGGCACGACTCCAAGTGTTATAATTATCTCCATTCAGTACCTGAGTTACGAGAACAAGTCTAGGTTGATCGGAGTAATGGAGAAGGAAGGGATCGTTTGGGTCATTGTAGACAGTAACTTCATGTTTGTCTTCTCACCCAGCCATGTATGATGGATCGAATCCTTAAACTGGCTCTAATACCATGCTGAAAAAGATTATGCGCATTAGGAGAATAAAAATTGGAAAAGAGAAAGAGTTGGAATAAAAACTGATACTTCATTACATTCTATTCATCCACCCATATAATATCCAGAGTCTCGTAGATGGAATGTTTATTAGTGGCTAAAATAGAATATATATATATATATATATATATATATATATATATATAGATATTCTAAGTAAGACATTTATTTAATTGGAATGATAATATATGATTAAGTCACTATTTATAAAAAGTTATCTTTGTTTGAAATCACGCTGATTTGTCCTGGAATCACTCTGCTTTGCACCTTCAATGAGATTTTCTATTGTTTGCAAATCTTGCTTCTTTATCCTGGAATGATGTTGAAATTCATCATCTTCAACAGAACTAGTTATAATAAGTATATATATATATATATATAATTTTTAATCTGAACTCAGTTCTTCCACTTTGGCCAACTAAGAGTCGTGACTATTCCAAAGACCCTAACTTGTACTTTACAAGTATCAAATACTGCCAACTAAAGTTTCACATAGATGGCAATGGGTCGAGTACGCCACCCCAAATCGGGGAAAATTTTCCTAGACAAGAAGGCTGCCAAGGATTTTTTTGGTAGCGCCCCCTAGAATTTGACTACCAAATTTTAAAGTCTTCAGATTTTGCAAATCTCAAAAAAAAAAAAAAAAACAAACAACTCCATTAATGCCCGTTACTTTTTTTAATATCCACGATCAAGCAGGCTGTATCCACGATCATGGATGTTAAAAAAAGATCACGGATATAGTCTCCATGATCATGGATATTGTCTCCATGATCATGGATATTCATGTAGGCTGTATCCATGATCATGCAGGCTATATCCATAATCATGCAAGCTGTATCTATGATCTTTTTTAATATCCACGATTACGCAGGCTGTATCCAAATCACACAGGTTGTATCTATGAACTTTTTTTAATATCCATGATCATGCAGACTATATCCATGATCATGCAGGCTGTATCCACGATCTTTTTTTAATATCCACGATCACGTAGGCTATATCCATGATCTTTTTTTAATATCTACGATCATACAGGCTATGTCCACAATCTTTATTAATATCCATGATCATGAAAACTGTATCTACGAACTTTTTAAAATATATTATAAACAAATATTCATTATAAATAAATATCTATTATAAATAAATATCTAATATAAATAAATATCCACAATCATGGAAACAATGGGTCAGTTTGGGGTTGTGGGAGCTTATAGCTTATGCTGGTTTGACCAGAGCTGGTTAATCAGAGCTGGCTGGATAAGCTGAAGACTATTTGGATGACTTGCTGGCTGGAACTCATATTATTATTACAGATGCAGTTAATCAAGTTAATCAATCATGCAAAAAATGCAAGTAAGAATAATTCACATTCACATCAATTTGCACATTTGGGGTTTACTAGTTGACAAGCAAGTAAAGAAACAACTCCAATTAATCAATCATGCAACAAATGCAGTTTGTACAAACAAATACAAGTGAGAATAATGACATGCAGATATTACTGATGTCTCATATTTTTATAGTCTTTTAGACTTATTTTTACTAGTGAATCGAGACCTATTTTCGTATTTTTATATCTCTTTCCAGCTTATTTCATTGATTTTCTTCAGAAGCTTTACTTCTTGTCATGTTTGATAAATACAGGATAATTCACTCATTCTTGGAGCTATTTGGAAGTATATTTATATCCCCGAGTGAATCAAGAACCCTGACGAGAAGTTTCGCTTCAAACAGAGCTAATTTCCAGAATTACGGCCGAGGCCATAATTTGCATTATGGCCATAATTTCCAGTTTGAATTCTCAAGAAGCCCGTTTTCATTCAAGCATAATCATATTCCAAAGGCGTGCACTTAATTTTCTCAATAGAAGCCTTTCGGAAGATAAAAAGTTCAACAGAAGACATTACGGGTATAGCCGTAATTTCACCTGCCCGTAATCTTCACATCGGCGACCTTTGACATCATACTATGGCCGGAATTCAAGTCAAGTCAAAGGTCAATTCACATGCAAAATTTCAGACGAAACGGAGTTCTCCACCGAAATTACTGGCATGCCCATAATCTCATTACACCCGTAATGATGTTAAGAGCATTAAGTACATCGGAGGGCTGCAATAAATGAGTCATAATTTTTCCGTTACAACTTCAATTTGGGCCTTTTTGGTGTCATTACGATGAGCTTTTAATGGCCCATAAGTGTATGAACGTTTCAGGAGCTGAAGAGAATTGACGCCGACATTACAAGCCATGCCCGTAATCTTCGTTACACCCATAATCATCCTTGCACAGCCTAAAATTAAAAGAGCCATAACTTTGTCATTATAGCTTCGTTTTGGACGCTTAAGGTGTCAAAACGTAGCTAATTAAAAGGGATTTTAGTTGGCATATCAAAGGGCACTTCAGAAATGATAAAATGGGCCAAATTCAGTGAAGAATGCAGCACCCAGCTGGGGCTCATGGGGGGCTAGTGAGTTTTGCAAAGGGAAGTTCTTGGAGACTACAAGGGAGGAGCAAGGACTGGTACATCATGCTAGAAGACTTGAAGGAATGTCGCAACGCTTATGCAGAGAGTTTGCTTCCTCTTTCTTCTATCTTCTCTTTAGTTTCTTCTGTTCCTTTAGGGATTTGTACTGAATCGATGCTATGATAGCATAATCTTCTTTATCAGAACAAGAGTGTATTTGAGTTGTTTGGATCTTGTTTTCAAACTTGTTTTCTTATAGCTAATATAATTTTATTTCATGTTTATTCGATCTGTACTGTTTTACTGCTAGTTTTGCCTTGATCACGCAATTACTTTTCTTAGGCGCCGCAAGAAGGACCGAAAGGTGAATTGCGACGCTAGATCTGCCTTATCGAACATGCTCTGAGAGGTCAAGAATTAGGGCCAGATTTGTGTGAGGAACTTTATAATATCTCTGAACCCAATGGATCAATCTAGGTCCGGTTAGCCACGAAAGTAGGACGCCGATCTAGATTGATACCGGATTACGTCGTCGAAAGAGGGTAATCTGTACCATTTGATATTTCCTTGAATACTTTTAAAATTGCGTTGTTATGATGATTGTCTTGTTTGAGTTTAAGATCCATCAACGAGATGCGCTTGAAGTTCCGATGTCTCTAAACCTTGTTTGCTATCTAAAACTTTCACTTGCTTGATTCGGCTAGCAATTGTATTTAATTGTAGTTTGATTTATTTTATAAAAACCCAAAATATTCACCCGATTGTCTAGCTATTGATTCGTAATCACCTGGTACTTGATCATTTTCCCTGTGGGATCGACATCTTAAGTACTACTACGACAAAGCCGTCACGCTTGTGGTTAGTGGTATGATAAAGTACACATCAAGTTTTGGCGCCGTTACCGGGGACAGGCAATCAATATCGTAGTGATTTAAGAATTGGTATACTAGACTTTATCCTGTTTTTTTTGTTTCTTTTCTTACTTTTTTTTAGTAACTTAGTTTTCATTTAGTTAGCGTAACTCTGCTTTTTCATAGACTTTTTGAAATATTCACTGTCAAACTTGTTTAAGTCATAGAAGTCTGTGAAGAAATGACCATTTTATTACAACTTGCTGATCATTATGTATGAAAGCCGGTGGAAATTTTTAATGATGTTCCAGTCAAGCTAAAAAGGACAAGAAGAACAATGAAGAAACTCAAACTTTTATGCAAGTCCTTGATTCTACTGAATGAATCAAATTTGAAAACCTACATGTGGAAGCACCCCAGGTAACTATTGAAAGAATCTTATACCTGAGATCACTATCTGACAATTTAAGGTATGCATTCCATGGTGCTTATACATTCCAAAACTTTGAATCACTCTGCAGTCAAGCTAATGACCCTAAACAAGCGCTTCTTGGGAGGCAACCCAAGTGCTTTATTCTATTTTAGTTTGTCATATCTGACGTGTGTTATTTTTTTTTCAGGTCTAGATAAGGATTACGAATCTAATTGTAATCAACCAAAAAAAAAAACTAGCAAGACTGTACTCCCCACGATCATCACAAGTTACGGGCACCTCCTTCTTCTCCAGTCCGCACGAACAACTTCCGCCGCCCTCCTTTAATCCATTCGAACCTGAAGTCGCCGCCCCTCAACGTTCGCGACCATCATGAAGCTGTTCGCCATCGCCGTTTTGTCTGGAATTATTGCGTCGACGATACCTCTCCTACCATTACTCCTCCAGCCGCACCGGAAATCCGTAGCTCTTCATCTTCCTCAATGGAAATTGGCAGGCGTTCTAACTAAGATGTGTTGAGTCACTTGTAAGAGAAATCTCGGCGCCACGCCTCTTCAATCTGTGCTGAAACAGCCGCCGACTTCACAACATCCATTTACTACGCCGGCCTTCACCTCTCTTCCGCTGTTACTGGATTGCGCCAATCACAGAGTCTCCTTTCCCTGCCATTACTCCTCAAGCCGCCAGTTACCTTCAATTGAAATTCGCCACCGATTTTATTAAATCCGCTGAAGCAGCTTGAAATCGGCAACGTCAAATTATCATCGCCGACCTCTGCCGCCGCCTCTTAAATCATTAGGAATAATCAATGCAATAACCTCTGCCGCTGCCACTTAATAATCGCCAACCTCCATCTGTTCACTGAAGACAACTTCAGAACTAGCAGCAAGCGCGAGGGACATCTGTTCGAGTTTTCATTGCTCGCTTCTATTGTTTGTCCGCCAGGTAAGGTGCCGCCGTTCGCATCTGCTGCCACGTGATGACATGTAAAAATATGATATTTCGTGACCCAATTTCATTCGTATCTTAGAGCATAATGCATGTTTCATCTCATTTATTTACTCAAATGCTTCATATTCTTTAGAACCTTCACTTTTCCTCTGTTTTAATGAAATGTAGGTATTTGACCCCAAAATCAGTGGAATTTAGAGAATCTGAAGGTATGGGATGATTTCCCATGATGAGACGAAGCTACCTGCCAAATTTCAGCCCAATCAGGGCTTTCTACAAGATGCATGGTCATG
Source organism: Costus lasius (assembly GCA_027563935.2). NCBI lineage: Eukaryota > Viridiplantae > Streptophyta > Magnoliopsida > Zingiberales > Costaceae > Costus > Costus lasius. Next base: position 12,200,276 of record CM050454.1, on the reverse strand, counting down.
GGTGTGTACCCATGCACGGCCGTGCATGACCCTGCTACTCCAGGCTTCACCGAGCCGTACACGGTCATGGGTGTGCAACCATGCACGGCCGTGATCCATAAGTTATCCCGTGACAGAGCCGTACACGGGCATGGCCGTGCATCCATGCACGGCCATGTATCGTCGCGAACTGCTCGACAGGCGTCCGGTATTTCGCCCGTAACTTTCTATTCTTTGCTTGGAATTGGACGAAATTTGGGGAGCACCTTCCCAACTTAGCCACGAACGTTTTGGGACCGAAATCATCGAATTTGGTCAAGCAACGAAGGAGAACGAACGAGAGAGGCGAGACCTTAGGGTTTTGGGGCGATTTCGGAGGCGACAACTCTGTTCCGGCTTGATTTCTTCATCGTTCCGGCGTGGATCTTCGTGCTGGACCTTCTTCCATTGACGATCTACCCTCCCTTTGGTTTGATTTAATTATTATGAGAGATTCTATGTGTTTAACGATGTATACACTAGTGTAAACTCTTCTTTTCGGGGTTTGGGCGTAGCCCACTGTAAAAATACTTGATATTAATGTTTGATCTATATATTTCTTTACTTATCCTTGTTCTTATTCATGTTTAGGACATTTTACTTCGTGTTTATGTACTAGCCATACGTATGCATGTCTTAGATGTCGAGGGAAGGACTGAGAGGTGAACTTTGATCATCAGATCCCCTTATACTAGACTGGTGATTTCGTGTTGCGAGAGCACTCGAAATCACTCGAGGAACCCTAGTTCTTCACAGATCCCATCGGATCCGACTTAACCTAGGTAAGCCACGAGAGTAGGAGACTTGGGTTAAGGCGGATATCGGACCGTGTCCTGAGAGGGAGCGCGTCTGTACCCTAGGAAGGATTACCTTGAGAACTTAGATAAAACTCAATTTAAAACGTCGAACCCTAATATTTATTCATGCTTCAGTGTGGTGAAACCTAAAACCCCGAATCTCTCTCATATATTTCAAACCTCGATCGCTTGCTTTCTGCTTCGCTTGATTTAAGTCTGCTTTAGTTTAATTGCTTGCTCTAGGATTTTAGACACTTCTCCATTAATCGTTAACCTAGCTATTGATTTATTGATTAGTTAGTACCTGACCTTAGTCCCTGTGGGTTCGATCTTAATTATTACGCGATAGACCGTGCACTTGTGGTAGCAGCCGTTTAGGCTCTATCACCACGCTACATAGGGATGATCTCTTCCTCCAAGGGACTTCAACAACAACAATACAGACGATCACCAAAGCTTCTTCCTTCTGTCTGAAGAACCTGATACTCGCGGCGATTCCTCCACATGCTTTGGATGCATCTGAGTAGCTGATCTGATTTCTCCACCCGAATCTAAAAATCTATATTGCCATTCCGCTGGAAATCCTCTGCCGCACCCGAACAAAGTGCCGCCATTCGCATCTGCCACCGTTTGCCGTCCACACTGAAGGTGACAGATTTCGTTCAAGCTTCCATTACTCCAGACATCACTGCTCCTTGTTGCGCTGATTGCTTCTTAAGTTGACAACTTCTCCAAACGATTTTGGGACAGCAGCACACCTGGCGACCTCTTCCTCTAGCTTTGTCGATGCGACACGGTTCCCTGCTTGTTCCTTTTGTCCAACGATCCAAGTTCAAGCATAACCTAGGGGTTGCTCTACTTTGCCATTGGAACTACTCTGCTACTGCTACCGCCGTGTTGAAGTCTATTTGTCAATCTTATTTCTCCATTGCCATCTGCTTTTCCAAAACCTGGCAACTTCAGTAGCAGCGAGACGCACAATTACCTCTACCACTTGCATCATAGTTCTTCTTTTTTCTATTGCTGGCTTCCTCTTGAGGGAACTTCTTTGCTGCTAATAATGGAAGGAAGCTACTGAAACTATGCTTGCTCTACCACGGGGACTACTTTTGCTGACAACTATTGCCATCTTCACGAGCGCGGAGCACTGTTGACACATATTTATATAGAGTTTTACATACCAATTTACTTATGGAAACATGTCTATTTCACGACTTTAAGCCTTACAATTGCCTATATTTGGATACATTTATGGAATCTACACCTGTTTCGGTATTTTGCACGTTTTCAGGTCCAATTGACCACATAAAGGGTAGATTATGACACTTTGGTAGTAGAGGAGCTCATCCTAACTCAAGATGATCCTAACCAGGAGTTTTCGGATTCATTGAAGCCTTTGTTGGAAATCACGACCGGGTCCCAATCAGAATCATGCCCGTGATCGTCGCTATGCCTGAAGCTGAAATCGACAAATCACGACCGGGTTACGACCAAATTCTCGCCCGAGATCGCGGACCCGCCTGTTATGAAATCACCGTTTTCTGCCACGTTTCTTTGATCTGACCTAAGGGGAAGCTGAAGGGAACCTAGGACCTTTCTCCCCCGTTGACGAAGGAGGCGTGGAGCAGCTTTTAGGGGAGGTTTTGCTCACGAAATCATCATTTCGTGAGGTATGGGCGGCTGAAGCGTTGTAGGCTAGCAGAAATCTCTTTCGGCTAAAGCTTTTCAGCAAGCTCTTTTTGCAGGGCATGGAGAAGAGAAGAAGGTTCAGAAGAGAAGAGGATAAAAGACTTTCTTTGTTCCAAAGAGAGAGAGGGGGGGGGGGGGTTCGGTCCATCAGAGGATTCGCATGGAGAAGGAAACGAGTAGAAGCTGCACTTGCGAGAGGAAAAGGAAGCTGCGCACTTGTACAACTTTGAACACCCTCTGTTGCGTAAGCCTCCTAGAAACATATTTGTAATACTTAGCCTTCATCTTTGAGTTGCTGCATCTATTGTATGATCTTAATAGAGTGCTGCATGATCTATTTTTCCTCTGCAGCTCTTGTGCAAAACCTATTATTACTTGTGATGTTCATGGCTGAATACATTGTCCATATTGTTACGTGAACATGCTTGGCTAAACACCCAATCAGGATGTGGGGTTAGCCCTTGACGACTTATTAGTTGTGATAGTTAGGTTTATTTGCTAAAGTCCTTGCTTAGCCTAGTGTGCATGTTTCGCCTGTGTACCCGGAAGGATATGTTCGACTTTCAACCCCTCGGGTGAGGTTTGTAAATCAGCTTTTCTAGGAGTTTACTCGCTTGCATAGCTGTACTCACCCGTAGGATTAAAGGAAAGCATTATTCCAAAAGGTATGCTTGAGCCTAAAGTTGCAAAGGCGAGGTTTGTTAATCGGATCTAGAGGAGAAAACTTGCCCGCTAGACTGTGCTCACTTAGGGAAACACCTTAGTGAGGTTTGTTAATTAGATCTCCGGAAGAAAAACTCGTTCGCAGATTCGTACTCGCCCGCGTGACTGTAGGAGTTTAGACGCGTCGGAGAGACCCCAGTCCGACCACGCGTCCGACCCACTTGGTTGAGAGTTTATCCATTCCATTTGTACGTTATCCCTACGCTACCCGAGAGGGGGCGTTTGAGTCTTTAATCACCTCAAGTATGGTTCAGCATCTCTAGGAGGGTAAAACCTCGCTTGCGGGTCTGTACGTATTTGCAGGGATTATAAGAATCTTGGACGTTGTGGAAAGACACTCGTCTGACCGCACGTTAGAACCCTACGGATTGGACCGGTAATTTAGTTCGTGGAAGCGGATGAGATTATTGGAGGGGAGCTACCTACGTGACAAGGAAGCTGATCCCCTTGAACTTGATAGGGCATTGGTAATAGACTTTGGCTATTCAACTGTAAGGAGTCAATGTGGTGAACCCATATCCTGATACACCTCCTCATTATAATTCTCTCGTGTGATTTCCTTAGTTTACATTCCTGCACTTTTAATTATTTCGTTATCTTAAACTTCACTAATTTTGACTTCGTCTAGCTAGTCATTTCGAGATCTATCGGTACTTGCCAGTTAGTCCCTGTGGGATCGATATTTTATTACTTCGATAGACCCATGCACTTGCGGGTAACGCCTACCTATACCGGTGGGTGCTATCAAGTTTTTGGCGCCGTTGCTGGGGAGCTTATTTCGGCAATATTGACTAGATTAAGGAGTTATTAGACTAGACATTTTTAGTTATTTAATATACTTTCTTTTATTTCATTTTACACCTTATTTGATTTAACGAAACATCTGCTTGTTAGAATTTTAGTTTATGCATAGAACTCTGCGACCGGAACCTGCAATACCATTTGATTCAGAAATTGAAAGAACGTTCCGGCGTCGTAGAAATATTCAGAAATATCAACCAAAAAAGAATTCACAAACATAAAAAATGGACGGTAACAAATCACTTCGTGACTTCGCTGCACCAAATATTTAAGGACTGCATTCGAGCATCGCACGTCCACCAATAGAAACGAACAACTTTGAGATAAAACCGTCACTTTTATCAATGTTACAACAAAACCAATTCGGTGGATCACCGACTGAAGATCCAAACATGCATTTATCTGTTTTTCTTGAATACTGTGACACCCTTAAAATGAATGGTGTAACCACTGACGCTCTGCGGCTACGACTTTTTCCATTTTCACTAAGAGACAGAGCGCGGGCTTGGTTACATTCACTACCATCTGGATCCATTACCACATGGGATCAACTCTCACATGCTTTCCTTGCAAAATATTTTCCTCCAAGCAAAACCGCGCAACTGAGAAACCAGATTACCAAATTCTCTCAAAAAGAAGGCGAATCATTATATGAGGCATGGGATCGCTTCAAGGAATTGCAGCGAATGTGTCCTCACCACGGCCTCGAGAAATAGGTACTGGTACATACATTTTATAACGGACAGCTTTATAATACTCGTCTTACCGTTGATGCAGCCGCTGGAGGAGCTTTGATGAACAAGGCAGTCGATGAAGCCTACAATTTAATTGATGAAATGGCACTCAACCACTATCAATGGTCGGGCGAAAGAGGTACTTCTTCTCGACAAGCCGGTAAATATGAACTTGACGCTCTTAATTCTCTTGCTGCGAAAGTAGATTCATTATTTCATAAACTTGATTCCATGAACATGCGTCATAATACTGCTATGTGTGAAATTTGTGGAGTGGAAGGTCATCTTTTTGACACTTGTCAATTAGGAAATTTGGTATCACAAGACACCCCACCCGCCTTAGTAAATGTTGTAGGGAACTTTAAGCAAAGGGTCCAAAACAACCCTTATTCCAACACCTACAACCCTGGGTGGAAAAATCATCCCAACTTTTCCTATAGAAATAACAATGCAGCTCAACCATCGAACTATAGGCAACCCCCTGGATTTCATTCATCCAACACTGGGTATCAACCTAAACAATTTGACCAACCACCACAACCAAGCACCAACACAGTACCACAAGAACAAACCTTAGAGTCGCGCTTTGATAGCTTCGTGTCAACGCAAACAAAAGCAATGGACTGCATGTTAGAGGCAATCAAAAATTTAACCATCAACCAGAAGATAATGGAAAACCAAATTGCCCAACAGGCTAGTACATCTACTAGACCGTCGGGCAGATTACCTGGACAGCCTGAGACGAATCCCAAAGAACATTGCAATGCCATTACCACACGCAGTGGCAAGCAACTTGAAGAACCAGAAATGCCAAATGATGACCATTGTAAGAATGAGATCAGAACCCCTGAATCTGAAGAACCGAATGAACCTGTTGAGAGTGAACCACAAACGAAGGAAACAGAACCTGTTTATGTGCCTCCACCACCGTACAGACCGCCAATTCCATTTCCCCAGAGGTTGGCAAAAGCAAAACTCGATGATCAATTCGGTAAATTTTTAGAAATTTTAAAGAAACTGTATATTAACATACCTTTTACCGATGCTTTGTCACAAATGTCATCCTATGCTAAGTTTCTGAAGGAAATCCTATCAAATAAAAGAAAAATGGAGGAACATGGCGCAGTAGCGTTAACTGAGGAATGCAGCACAATCATCTAAAACAAGTTACCGCCAAAGTTGAAGGATCTAGGCAGCTTTACCATTCAATGCCTGATTGGAGACATACCTTTTGACCGCGCTTTATGCGATCTTGGCGCCAGTGTAAGTCTAATGTCACTCTCTCTATGCAAGAAACTGGATATCGGAGACTTGAAACCGACGAACATCTCGTTGCAATTGGTCGACCGTTCTGTACGATATCCGGTAGGAATTCTAGAGGACGTGCCAATAAAGGTCGGTAAATTTTTTATTCCAGCTGATTTTGTCGTACTTGAGATGGAAGAAGACTCCAAACTTCCTATTATATTGGGCAAACAATTTTTGGCCACTACCCGTGCTATAATTGACGTTAAAAACGGAAAGTTGACACTACGCATAGGTGAAGACACGGTTGAATTTGATATTATCGAGAGCTTAAAGAAACCTCTTTTTGCAGATTCTTGCTATAGTATCGGAATCGTCGACGATGAGTTTGATCCGTCTTACATCCCTTGGAAAAACACTGACCCTCTCGAATTATGCCTACTGGGCGACTGTGACGAAGAGCAGGAAAAAGAAGTTTGCGCCTATGCTGACATCCTTGACTCGTGTACAACCATTGAACCAGAAGAGGAGCTTGAGTAGCCATCTGCACCGAAATCTGAGGTCTGTAAGCAACTTAAGCTAGAGCTCAAATCCTTACCGAGCACCCTCAAGTATGAATTTTTGGGTGAGAATTATACTTATCCGGTCATCATTGCAAACCATCTTGATTTAGAGCAAACAAGCCTTCTCCTAGATAAACTTCAAAAATGTAAGAAGGTAATTGGGTACACTTTGGTTGATATAAAAGGTATTAACCTTTCTTTATGTATGCACAGAATATACCTCGAAGAAGACAGCAAACCATCTATTGAATACCAGAGACGTTTGAATCCGAATTTGAAGGAGGTGGTTAAGAAAGAAATCCTGAAATTGTTAGATGCTGGAGTCATCTACCCCATTTCGGATAGCCAATGGGTAAGTCCGATACATATGGTACCAAAGAAAGGAGGAGTAACAGTAGTAAAGAATAAAGATGATGAATTGATCTCGCAAAGAACCGTTACCGGGTGGCGCATGTGTATCGACTATCGGAAACTGAACAAAGCCACCCGCAAGGATCATTTTCCCCTTCCATTTATTGATCAAATGCTTGAACGATTAGCCACTAACTCTTATTTTTGTTTCTTGGATGGATACTCAGGATTTTTCCAAATACCGATACATCCGGACGACCAAGAGAAAACCACGTTTACATGTCCCTTCGGTACTTTCGCTTATCGTCGTATTCCGTTTGGTTTATGTAATGCACCAGCTACCTTTCAGCATTGCATGACAGCTATTTTCTCTGACATGATTGAAGACATCGTGGACGTCTTTATGGACGACTTTTCAGTATACGGGTCTAGCTTTGATTCTTGTCTATCTAATCTGACTCGTGTTTTGCAGCGTTGTGAAGAGACAAACTTGGTGTTGAATTGGGAGAAATGCCATTTTATGGTAAATGAAGGAATTGTTCTTGGTCATTTGATATCGGAGCGTGGTATCGAAATCGATAAAGCAAAAAATCAGTGTGATAGAGGGAATGCCGCCTCCGAACTCCGTTAGAGGGAGAAGAAGTTTCTTGGGCCATGCAGGCTTTTACAGGCGTTTCATTGAAAATTTTTCTAAAATCTCTAGACCTTTAACATCTTTACTTGCTAAGGATGTTTCATTTGTTTTTGACCAGAACTGCATGGATGCATTTCAACAACTGAAAAAGGCGTTGATTTTTGCTCCAATAATACAACCTCCGGATTGGTCACTGCCCTTCGAAATTATGTGTGACGCTAGTGACTATGCGGTAGGAGCTGTATTGGGACAACGGAAAGACAACTGAACACACGCCATTTACTACGCCAGCCGAACACTGGATGGAGCACAGAGCAATTACGCCACAACTGAAAAAGAACTTCTAGCTGTAGTTTTCACTTTTGATAAGTTTCGATCATATTTGGCTAACTCGCGTGTTATCGTTTATACAGATCATGTAGCAATTCGATATCTCATGGAAAAGAAAGACGCGAAACCAAGACTAATCAGATGGATATTATTGTTGCAAGAATTTGATGTGCAGATCAAAGATAAGAAATGAGCCGATAATCTGGTGGCAGATCATCTCTCCCATCTGACATTTACTACCGAAAACAATTTGGAAGAAGAGATCGACGATACATTCCCAGACGAGAAATTACTAGCTGTCACCGCTGTGAAAGCACCATGGTATGCCGATCTGATAAACTACTTGACAGTCTGTATTATGCCTCCGAAGCTCACGTACCAACAGCGAAGGAAGTTTATGTCTATGGCAAAACACTATTATTGGGACGAACCACTCTTGTTTAAGCGTTGTGCTGATTGTATCATCCGAAGATGCTTACCGGAAGAGGAGATTCCAGATGTCCTGTTCCAATGCCATTCTTCTTCTTATGGAGGGCATTTCAGTGGTAAGAAGACAACACATAAGATTCTCCAGTGTGGTTTCTTTTGACCAAATTTATTCAGAGACGCAAGGGACTATGTATAGTCTTGTGATCGTTGCCAACAGATGGGTGAAATATCACGAAGGAATGAGATGCCTCTAAATACCATCATTGAAATCAACATTTTTGACGTATGGGGGATTGACTTTATGGGTCCATTCCCACCTTCTTGCGGTAACAAATTCATTTTAGTTGGAGTCGATTATGTATCCAAGTGGGTAGAAGCTTTGGCTGCACCAACAAATGACTCGAAGGTGGTCACAAACTTTTTCAAGAAATTAATACTCCCACGATTTGGAACGCCTCGCGTGGTAATCAGCGATGGTAGATCTCATTTTATTGAGCGGGGATTTGAATCACTTCTCAAGAGATATGGAGTATTACACAAGATTGCCATTGCGTACCATCCTCAGACTAGCGGCCAAGTGGAAATATCAAATCGAGAGATTAAGTACATACTTGAGAAGACTGTGTTGCATAATCGCACCGATTGGTCACTTAAACTTGACAATGCATTATGGGCCTACCGTACGGCATTCAAAACTCCAATTGGTATGTCCCCATTTCAGCTAATATACGGTAAATCGTGTCACCTACTAGTTGAGATTGAACACAAAGCTTATTGGGTGATACGACGACTGAATTTTGATGGAAACCAAGCTGGGAAGGTCAGAAAACTTCAACTTAACGAGCTCGACGAATTTAGACAAGAAGCCTATGAGAATGCCATGATTTATAAAGAACGCACCAAAAGATGGCACGATCAAAGAATTATGAAGAGGGAATTTCGCGAAGGCGAATTGGTGCTCTTGTTTAACTCCAGGATCAAACTCTTTCCTGGTAAACTTCGAACCAAATGGATAGGACCATATATAGTACACAACGTCTACCCTCACGGTGCTATAGACATTTTCCAAGAGTCAACTGGGACATTCAAAGTTAACGGACAGAGACTCAAGCACTACATCTCCCATGAACCGATACCGGAGGACACTGCATTGCTCCTCATGGATCCTCTTTCACCGGAATGACATTGACTATGGTCAAGCTGACGGACCATTAAATCGGCGCTTCTTGGGAGGCAACCCGAGCATCTTACTTTAGTTAAAATTATTTTTAGCATTTTCCTTTTTTGTTTTCATATTTTGTTAAAGCTTCAGTTAGTTTGCATATCCTTAGAAGCTCTTTTGATAATTAGCGTTAAAATCTTAGTAATCGCATGATAGGACACACCAACCCAGCCTTAGAATGTTTTAAACCTGCTCCACTGAGTTTGGATTTCATTTCTTAGTCATAGTCATTTTGTTCCAACACATGGTTTTGATGTTTAACAATGATGATACTCTTACAGGGAACGCGCATGAGCTACGATGTTGCTCTACCAATTCCGAATGCCAATTCTACCAACATTTAACAAGTATCAGCTGATCTATTGGGAAACCAAATGCACTGCATCTTCACTAATTGATTTCTAATGATCTTTGAATTTGAAAGCATAATGTACATCCATGAATTGATTTTATTTATCTTCAGCATTGCAGATTGATTTTATTGAAAGTTGAAAACAACATTTGAGGCCTTGTTGTGCCCCTTCCATTTACTTGCATTGTTTGATATTTCCCTGACCATTTAGTGGTGGATATTGATGTTTTTTACTTGATTTGGAATGACACAGGGATATCGCAAACTGATGCAGTGCGGGGAGGCGTTTTCTGTCAGTTTCTCCAAAATCACGAGCGGGTCCCGACAAAAATCTCGACCGTGATTCTCACTCAACTCGAACATCAAAAAATTCATCGAGAACATTACGGTAATGAAGACATTAGAGCCGTAAGGATTTCGCGAGGAAATCATGACCGGGGAACGATGGAAGTCATGACCGAGATCTTTTTGAAGAGTTTTCAGACTATTATCCGTCGAAAGGTTCACGACAGTCCCGTAACTAGAGGCACGGCCGTGGAATTCGCTCACAATCGAACAGAGGACAATCAGGGGTGGGTCACGACGAAAATCACGGGCAGGATCTTTCAGAAGACAAAATGCTTACAAATTTGACGAGGACATCACGGCTGCCCCGTGGATGAAATTACCATCGTGAAGACAGGGATTCAAAGACCGCGGTAAAATCACGACCGGGCCCTAATAGGAATCTTGGGCGAGATTACAAAAATTAACAGTTTTTCCGTTTCCGTACCTTTCGCCGACCCCACTGTGTGCCCCACCAGTCGCCGCCGTCTACTTCACCGCCGACCACCAGCTCTCCGGCGACTCTTCCGGCAACGTCAGGCAACCTCCAGCAAACTCTCACTTCAAGTTCTCAACCTTCTCTCACCGCGTACTCTGTTTCTTGCTTGACTTCCGCTTCGAATCGAGAACCATGCCGCCAAGACGGAAGAATACGGGCAAGCGTCCAGCTGGAGCAACAAGCCCTCGACTGGCGGCGCCACCACAGCAACAACCAGTGCCACCAGAAATCCAGATGAGAGATAATCACCAGGCGGCAAGGTGCCAAGTCCTATCCAACCGCAGAATCGTTAATACTCGTTATATCGATCCACCCACGCTTGCTGCACTTGGAATCTTCGACGATCTACTTTGGGTTTTTCGACAATTTGGCTGGGGACGACTTTTGCAGTATGCTCATCCCACGTACATCCCCTTTACACTTGAATTCTTGAGCTCGGTGGAACTCAAGGTCTCGGCGCTAGACACGGATCCAGGGCTGCTAATGTTTAGGCTTGCGAATACGGAATACCGATTTACTATAGCTGACCTCAATGACATTTTCAGTTTTCCTGCTTATGCTTCCAGAGTTGGTCCACCTAACTTCAATGAGGATATTTTTTGGAGGTGTATATCCACCATGTCCGCCTACTCGCCCCGCAATGCCAGAGCATCCACGCTCTCTAATCCCTGCATCCGCTATGCCCACAGGCTACTCGCACATTCAATCTTCGCAAGGGAGGGGGATGGAATCGTCCGCTAACCAGAATTACTTTGCCTTTGGGGCCTCTTGCACCATTTCCAGATCAACGCCGGCTATCATCTCGCCTGGCAATTCATGCGTGTGGCTCACGCGCAGAAAGGAGTTATCTGCATAGGTGGGATGATCACAAACATAGCCCTATCCCTGGGCCACAATCCTTATGGACAGCCGGAGGCAGTGGGCAGCAGACGACTGGACCTTGAGCACCTACTTTCTATGAAGATGATAGTCCGGCGAGGAGACATCTTCCACCTGACTTTTGCGGATACCACAGACACCATGCCATTGCCGAACACTGCGAGGACAGATATCAAGACAGCGCCAACTGGCGCTTGCGTTCAGATCCAGCGGTACTAGAGGATCAGACCGCCCCCCTTGATGTCGACCCGAGTGCCTCCATCTACGGACAACCGAGAACTGCCGCGCGCCCTTCTACTGATGATTTGCTCCACTTGCTTCGCAAAGACCAGATCCAACAAGGGAAGCAGCTAGCAGCCCTGATGGACACGGTGAATTGCATTGAAGTTTTCCTCCACAGCGACATGGCACCACCTCCACCGTGAGACGAGGATGAGGACGTCGACGACAATGACGATGATGACCCAGCTGAGTGCAGTGAGTAGGGCTGCACTATAGTAAGTTCTCCCTCACCCCTTTTGATATATACCTTTATTATATGCATCTGGATGATACATCTTTTGCTTAGGGTAAGGGTACTTACACATTTTGATGGGCCGTCTTAACTTCTACTTCTTATGATATGATGTTGTACGAGGGTACTTTTTAAGACTGTGACGGTAAACTTTTATGTTGTGATGAGCTGTCTTTTATGCTGTGTTGTTGTACCAAACTCGCTAACCTGCTCCACTACTGAACTTTAATGTGCTTCACTTTTATAAGGCCTTGACTGCACATGTTTTGATGATGAGATGGTTGTACAGGAAATAGTATTTCAGCTTTCTGATGTTGTGTATATCGTTAGACTGTTGCTGCTTGATGTGATGCTTTGACTATTTTACCATGACTCCAAACTACAATTGCCGAACATGTGTAGAACATGAGTAACATTTTTATGACTTGCTTTCTTGATGCTTTATTCATCTTTTAGACACTTCAGCTTTGCAAGGACATCCATACTGTAGCACACTTATCATGCCCACATCTTTTTGCTACACTTTCTTCATAACTTTGTGGACACACTTTGAACCATGATTGATGGTTACCTCCCAAATACGTGAGGATCTAAGTCGTAGGTCCTAGCCAAGATTTCTTATTTTCATTGACTGATATTTTCCTCATTTATAATTGATTTTTATTCATGACCCATTTGCCTCATATATGATTGATTTCGACCTCCGCACTTCATTAAACACGTCATTTATGTTGAACAACTAGGCACTTGATACCTTATACACTGGAAACTTAAGGATTGAACTTTGATGAGCTTTGAGTCTAGGAAAATATCTGTAGGTCAACATACGTACTATTTATTTGGATGACTATAGACTGAACCACTTGGCACACGCTTATCACCCTTGGTAATTCTAAGTATTAGTTTTGGTTCGAACTCCTCTAACTTGGCACCGTACAAAAGATAGAAAGAAAGAAAAGAATGAAAAACAAGAAACAGTGGTACCGAAGTTGCAACTTGGCGCTGCCCATACATTGAGAAAAAAAGAAAAAGAGCAGTGGTACCGAAGTTGCAAGTTGGCACTGAAATTCAAAAGAAAAGAAAGCAGTGATACCAAAGCCTCGGCTTGGCACTACAGAAACAGAAAGAAAAAGTGCGGTGGTACCAAAGTCATGAGTAAGGCCTTTACTACCACCTTAGAGTTTGCCCTTTTGGTGCTTTGAGTGTATTGGTGTCTCATGTGGTAAGGAACTATTTTCTATCCAGTATTATCGTGCAACTGTTGTCTATAGATTTAACCCGGATACTTTGCTTTTCATCTTGACATCTTTAAAGTCTACGGTGATCTGTGTATCCTGTGACTAGCTGTGATTATTTGACATTTATGGATCATTAAGGGAGTGTAACTTCTGTCGAACAATTCTCATGAGACTTCATTTCTTTCTTTTTGCTTGAGGACAAGCAAAGGTTTAAGTCGTAGGTATTCTATTGACACAGATTTATATAGAGTTTTATATACCAATTTACTTATGGAAACATGCCTATTTCACGACTTTAAGCCTTATAATTGCCTATATTTGGATACATTTATGGAATCTACACCTGTTTCGGTATTTTTCACGTTTTCATGTCAAATTGACCACATAAAGGGTAGATTCTGACACTTTGGTAGCAGAGGAGCTCATCCTAACTCAAGATGATCCTAACCAGTAGTTTTTGGATTCATTGAAGCCTTTGTTGGAAATCACGACTGGGTCTCGATCAGAATCATGCCCGTGATCAAATCGACAAATCACGACCGGGTCACGACCAAATTCTCGCCCGAGATCGCGGACCCGCCTGTTACGAAATCACTGTTTTCTCCCACGTTTCTTTGATCTGACCTAAGGGGAAGCTGAAGGGCACCTAGAACCTTTCTCCCCCGTTGACGAAGGAGGTGTGGAGCAGCTTTTAGGGGAGGTTTTGCTTACGAAATCATCATTTCGTGAGATATGGGCGGCTGAAGCGTTGCAGGCTGGCAGAAATCTCTTTCGGCTGAAGCTTTTCAGCAAGCTCTTTTTGCAGGGCACGGGGAAGAGAAGAAGGTTCAGAAGAGAAGAGGATAAAAGGTTTTCTTTGTTCCAAAGAGAGGGGGGGTCGGTCCATCAGAGGATTCGCATGGAGAAGGAAACGAGTAGAAGCTGCACTTGCGAGAGGAAAAGGAAGTTGCGCACCTGTACAACTTTGAACACCCTCTGTTGCGTAAGCCTCCTAGAAACATATTTGTAATACTTAGCCTTCATCTTTGAGTTGCTGCATCTATTGTATGATCTTAATAGAGTGCTGCATGATCTATTTTTCCTCTGCAGCTCTTGTGCAAAACCTGTTATTACTTGTGATGTTCATGGCTGAATACATTGTCCATATTGTTACCGTGAACATGCTTGGCTAAACACCCAATTAGGATGTGGGGTTAGCCCTTGATGATTTATTAGTTGTGATAGTTAGGTTTATTTGCTAAAGTCCTTGCTTAGCCTAGTGTGCATGCTTCGCCTGTGTACCCGGAAGGATATGTTCGACTTTCAACCCCTCGGGTGAGGTTTGTAAATCAGTTTTTCTAGGAGTTTACTCGCTTGCATAGTTGTACTCACCCGTAGGATTAAAGGAAAGCATTATTCCGAAAGGTATGCTTGAGCCTAAAGTTGCAAAGGCGAGGTTTATTAATCGGATCTAGAGGAGAAAACTTGCCCGCTAGACTGTGCTCACTTAGGGAAACACCTTAGTGAGGTTTGTTAATTAGATCTCCGGAAGAAAAACTCGTTCGCAGATTCGTACTCGCCCGCGTGACTGTAGGAGTTTAGACACGTCGGAGAGACCCCAGTCCGACCACGCGTCCGACCCACTTGGTTGAGAGTTTATCCATTCCGTTTGTACGTTATCCCTACGCTACCCGAGAGGGGGCGTTTGAGTCTTTAATCACCTCAAGTATGGTTCAGCATCTCTAGGAGGGTAAAACCTCGCTTGTGGGTCTGTACGTATTTGCAGGGTTTATAAGAATCTTGGACGTTGTGGAAAGACACTCGTCTGACCGCACGTTAGAACCCTACGGATTGGACCGGTAATTTAGTTCGTGGAAGCGGACGAGATTATCGGAGGGGAGCTACCTACGTGACAAGGAAGCTGACCCCCTTGAACTTGATAAAGCATTGGTAATAAACTTTGGCTATTCAACTGTAAGGAGTCAATGTGGTGAACCCATATCCTGATACACCTCCTCATTATAATTCTCTCGTGTGATTTCCTTAGTTTACATTCCTGCATTTTTAATTATTTCGTTATCTTAAACTTCACCAATTTCGACTTCGTCTAGCTAGTCATTTCGAGATCTATCGGTACTTGCCAGTTAGTCCCTGTGGGATCGATATTTTATTACTTCAATAGACCCGTGCACTTGCGAGTAATGCCTACCTATACCGGTGGATGCTATCAAGCACCTAGCGCCTGCCGCTGATATCATCACAACCACTGGCGACTCAGGAAGCGAAGTTGTCTTCTCTTCGTTGATTCCAAGACTTTCTGATCTCCTACTAAAATCATCTGCTGTGACTCCTACTGCTGATCTGCGCTACTGCTACTATCATCGTGCTTCATAAATTATTTTGAGACTTGAATCTAATCTGCTCGTCATCTACTTGGATTTCATCTCACCTTGACTCGCGGTAAATTTTGGTACAATTTCTACTACTGCTCTCCCTTCATATCAACTTTCAACTGCTGCTGCTGCTATGGCTCCCAAACGGAAGATCGGAGCCCAGAAATCTACCACGCACATCATGCGACTCCCTTCCGATAGCCTTCTTCTTCAGTTGTTCTGCCTCTTCATTAGATGCTATTTTGAGGCAGCGCTCTATCTTTGGCTATCCCTATGTGCCACGTTGTTCAAGTCCACAAATTCCAGCAGCTTCTCTAGAAGTCTTGCTGAATTCACATGACGACAACGAGGACGACCCTCAGGAGGAACGAGCTGCGAGCTCTGACGATAACTCAAACTAATCTTGTGAGTATTGCATCCCATCTCTCCAAATTCTGAATTCTTTACATGCTATGCATAGGGACTATGTATAATTTAAGTCTGGGAGATTGTGGGTTTGGTTCATTTTCAAAACATGATATGCAATAACTTAATACTTATGCTTTGTGCTTTGATGATATATTTTGCATTACTCTGATGTCTATTGCACCCTTGATTTCAATAATTGGGTTTCACTTATTTGATTTTTGAAAATTCTGATGATATGATGAAGATAATTGGTGATATTATTTTTGATGATATTATTTAGGTTTTTATCGGAAATCATGATAGCTTGAAGTTTTATGATTGACTCCTTGGGATATTATTATGTTCAGAATCTTAGTTTAAAGTCAAGAAATTCATTTGATTATCTTATTTGATGGAAAAAGGACTATGGAGTGACCTATCCGATATTCGATTGAGGTTTTTATTTTTTAGTAATGCTTATAATCTCTCTGTGTAAGTATGTACCTCTATCTATTTGATTCACCTTACTACTTGTTGGTTCTGATCAATGCACTTATCTATGGTTGTTATCTCCTCAAAATTCAAAAAAAAAAAGAAAACTCCTCTACTTGGCACTGCATAAAAATTGGCAGTGGTACCGAAAATATGAGTTGAAGTCTACAAAAAAAAAATAATAAGACTTCTCTACTTAGCATTGCGAAAAATTGGCAGTGGTACGTAACAAATGAGTTGAAGTCAAAATAAAAATTGAGAGGACAAAAATACAAAAAAGAGTGCATTGGTATTTTTCCAACTCGTGTCTTTAGATGAATCAGGTTCGAATAGAGTACATATATACCACATAGAAGATTATTGCAGCTCGTGAAGGTAAGTCTCATATAATTTTGATCTTCACACCCTTACTCCTGACGATAGATGATTATCTTGAATGCGTTCACTTTCTGAGATTTGTTCATAATGATATCTCCTTTGGATACTTTACAAGCTTGACGTGATTTCATCTTTTTTTTATTACCACTCTTATCTTTTTATATGCTTGAGGACAAGCATTGATCTATGTCTGGGAGATTTTGATGTCTCGTATTTTTATAGTCTTTTAGACTTATATTTACTAGTGAATCGATACCTATTTTCGTATTTTTATTTCTCTTTCCAGCTTATTTCATTGATTTTCTTCAGAAGCTTCACTTCTTGTCATGTTTGATAAATACAGGATAATTCACTCATTCTTGGAGCTAATTGGAAGTATATTTATATCCCCGAGTGAATCAAGAACCCTGACGAGAAGTTTTGCTTCAAACGGAGCTAATTTCCAGAATTACGGCCGAGGCCATAATCTGCATTATGGCCATAATTTCCAATTTGAATTCTCAAGAAGCCCGTTTTCATTCAAGCATATTCATATACCAAAGGCGTGCACTTAATTTTCTCAATAGATGTCTTTCGGAAGATAAAAAATTCGACATAAGACATTACGGTTATAGCCGTAATTTCACCTGCCCGTAATCTTCACATCGGCGACCTTTGACATCATACTATGGCCGGAATTCAAGTCAAGTCAAAGGTCAATTCACACGCAAAATTTCAGACGAAACGGAGTTCTCCACCAAAATTACTAGCATGCCCATAATCTCATTACACCCATAATGATGTTAAGAGCATTAAGTACATCGGAGGGCTGCAATAAATGGGTCATAACTTTTCCGTTACAACTCCAATTTGGGCCTTTTTGGTGTCATTACGATGAGCTTTTAATGGCCCATAAGTTTATGAATGTTTCAGGAGCTGAAGAGAATTGACGCCGACATTACAAGCCATGCCCGTAATCTTTGTTGCACCTATAATCGTCCTTGCGCAAACTAAAATTAAAAGAGCCATAACTTTGTCATTATAGCTCCGTTTTGGACGTTTAAGGTGTCAAAACGTAGGTAATTAAAGGGGCTTTTATGTTAGAATATCAAAGGGCACTTCAGAAAATGATAAAAGGAGTCAAATTCAGTGAAAAACACAGCGCCCAGTTGGGGCTCAAGGGGGGCTAGTGAGTTTTGCAAAGGGAAGTTCTTGGAGACTACAAGGGAGGATGAAGGAATGATACATCATGCTAGAAGACTTGAAGAAATGTCGCAACGCTTATGCATAGAGTTTGCTTCCTCTTTCTTCTATCTTCTCTTTAGTTTCTTTTGTTCCTTTAGGGATTTGTACTGAATCGATGCTATGATAGCATAATCTTCTTTATCGGAACAAGAGTGTATTTGAGTTGTTTGGATCTTGTTTTCAAACTTATTTTCTTATAGCTAATGTAATTTTATTTCATGTTTATTCGATCTGTGCTGTTTTACTGCTAGTTTTGCCTTGATCACGCAATTACTTTTCTTAGGCGCTGTAAGAAGGACCGAAAGGTGAATTGCGACGCTAGATCTGCCTTATCGAACATACTCTGAGAGGTTAAGAATTAGGGTCAGATTTGTGTGAGGAACTTTATAATATCTCTGAACCCAATGGATCAATCTAGGTCCGGTTAGCCACGAAAGTAGGACGCCGATCTAGATTGATACCGGATTACGCCGTTGAAAGAGGGTAATCTGTACCATTTGATATTTCCTTGAACACTTTTAAAATTGTGTTGTTATGATGATTATCTTGTTTGAGTTTAAGATCCATCAACGAGATGCGCTCGAAATTCCGATGTCTCTAAACCTTGTTTGCTATCTAAAACTTTCACTTGCTTGATTCGGCTAGCAATGTATTTAGTTGTAGTTTGATTTATTTTATAAAAACCCAAAATATTCACCCGAATGTCTAGCTATTGATTCGTAATCACTCGGTACTTGATCACTGTCCCTGTGGGATCGACATCTTAAGTACTACTACGACAAAGCCGTCACGCTTGCGGTTAGTGGTACGATAAAGCACACATCAATTACAGATGCAGATAATCAATCATACAACAAATGGAAGCTTGGATGGAGCTGTAGACGGAAGAGTTGGATCTAGATCTGTAAGCTTTCGTGCGATACCTAGAAGCTTGGATCTAGATCTGGAAGGAGCTATAGACGGAAGAGTTGGATCTCGAAGCTGAAGAATAGAGGAGGTAGAAGAGCTATGGAGCTAGAGCTGGACATTGGAGCGTCGAGGCCAAGGAGGCGGAAGGAGCTGTAGACGGAAGAGTTGGATCTGGAAGCTTGAACCTCGTTGAAGCTGGAGAATAGAGGAGGCGGAAGAGCTCTGGAGCTAGAGCTGGAGGCTGGAGCGTCGAGGCCGAGGAGGCGGAAGGAGTTGTAGACAGAAGAGTTGGATCTGGAAGCTTGGACCTCGTCGAAGCTGGAGAATAGAGGAGGCGGAAGAGCTATGGAGCTAGAGCTAGAGGCTGAAGCGTCGAGGCTGAGGAGGCAGAAGGGGCTTGACCATCGAGCTTGTGGAGGGCGAGGCGTACAGGGCCCGGCGGCAACGGCGCTCGTCGAGCTTGTGGAGGGTGGGGCGGACAGGGTCCGATGGCAGCGACGCTTGTCGTACTTGTGGAGGGCGAGGCGGACAGGGCCCAGCGGCAGCGGTAGCTCCTCTCCCTCTGAAGCAGGTGGACAGGTCCTGGACGGCGGTGGCGCGACGGTCAGCGAAGGGGTCAGTGAAGGGGAAGCTGCCATTAGAGAGTCGAAGGAAAGGTATTTTCCTTCATGGAGGCGTAGCGGGCGCTAGAAGCTGGGAAGCCCTAGCTCAAGCCAAACACCAAAAATTCTCAAAAACAGCAGGCGGCGCCTGCAGAAGCTGCTGGCCCACAGCTCCAAACGGGCCCTATATCCCTGATCGTTTTTTAAATATCCACGACCATGGATACAGTCTGCTTGATCGTGGATATTAAAAAAAAGTAACGGGCGTTATGGAGCTGTTTGTTTTTTGAGATTCACAAAATCTAAAAGCTTTAAGATTCGGTACTCAAATCCTAGGGGGCTGCTGTCGAAAAAATCCCTGGCTGCCTAGGATATTTTTTCCTAAATCGAAACTCAATTCAATTGGCAAAACTCGTTACCCGAATTTGACCCAAACCTGAATCAAGTACCATATTATATAACCTAAACCTGGGTTGGGTGTTTAAATGGGTACCCATATGTATCTGAGTAAATAAAATATAAATTATTTATTATTTATATTTTATTAAATATAATTTAAAAAATTAAAATAATAATAAATAAATTTATATAATAACTATTATTATTATTATTATTATTATTATTATTATTATTATTATTATTATTATTATTATTATATATATCGAGTATCGGGTACCGAGTACATGTATCTCTAAACTTGAACTCGACCCAAACACGATTAAAACCCGACCCATCAAATCTGAACCCGTCATATTCTGGTAAACTGGTACCCGAATCTAGTGTAAATGGGTTGGGTATTCGACCCTGATGGGTCAAATTGCTAGCCCTACTTTCACTCACGATTATCCCTAATGCCTTGTTTCCTACGGCGGATGGGCAGATCGATGGAAAGGAAAAAAGATAGAGAAAGGAGAGAGCAACAGAAGGAAATTATATCACGCAAGCTTGTTGCTGAGCTCGCTGCCGCTTCTCCTCGGGGGAGAAGCTATGTGGGTGATGAGCGATGGCTTGGCGAGGCGGGGGAGAAGTTACGGGGCAAACGGGGGAGAAGCTTGGCGAGGCGGAGGACAGGGGAGAAGCTCGCGGAGAGGACGAAGCCGTCGAAGCGAAGCTTGCAGCGAGGATGGGGGAGAAGCTTGGCGAGGCGAAGCGCACAGCGAGGAGGAGAAGCTTGGCGAGGACAAAGCCGTCAGGGCGAAGCTTGTGGCGAGGGTAGGGGAGAAGCGCGGTGAGGATGGGGGAGAAGCTTGGCGAGGTAGGGGAAAAGCTTGGCGAGGGCGGGGGAGAAGCGCAGCAAGGACAGGAGAGAAACGCGGCGAGGCGGGGGAGAAGCGCGGTGAGGACGGGGGAGAAGCTTGGCGAGGCGGGGGAGAAGCACGGCGAGGACGGGGGAGAAGCTTACACTCGTTGCTCGCATTGGAAGGGGAACTTGGCGACGGTTGGCTGGGCGACGAGAGGCGGGAGGCTCGGTGATGGGAGACTTGGCAACGGGAGGCGGCAAAGTTCGGCGACAGAGTAGAAAGGAGTTTCTGTCCAAATCGAGTGAAACCAAAAACGAGGGAAAAGCTCCCTCTTTTCCTTAGGTTTTTCCATCCATTCGTTTCTATCCTTGCAAAGAAACGAGGGAAAAAGATATTTTCCTTTCTTTCTTTTTTTGTTTCCTTCCACGGAAACAAAGCCTAATGGTGTGTTTCCTAAGGGCGTGTTTCCTATCAGGCATCACCAAGTGTTAGCGGACACTAACACCAACAGCACTACATTAGCCCATCATCCTATGAAAGTAATATAATTTTTTTAAAAAATATAATTATTATAAAATTAGCAGTTAATAAGTAGTATCTGAAAAATCAGTTAACCAATAACGTTCTATTTATTCAAAACCGCTTTAAAAGTTTTTCCTAAACGCTTCAATTATATTCAGAAAACTACTTAATTAACCGTATCAAGGTCGGTTTCACATCCCTTTCGCGCATCCTTGCAAACTCGTAGTCGGTGCTGCTTTTTGCTTTTTCCAGTCAGTGGAGGATGGGATTGGCCGGCCATTGGCGAAGCAAACCTGCGTGTTCTGCCTCATCTGACACCTACAAAGTCGTCAATTTGCATCTATCAGTTTGATCTTTCCAAGCACGAGGAAGAAGAAAAAAAGTAAATTCAGAGATAAGCACCGCCAAGTTGGTATTTTGGAATCAATAGAAAGGACGACGGACAAAAGGCAGCAAGCAGTACAAAGGGAGAAAGATGCTCCTATAAAAAAAACCTTTCCTTTTCGTGCTCAGATTCATCCTCCCTTCCCTGGCTTCAGAGAGCGAGTTAGAGATAGGTAGGTAGGTAGATAAGTTTGAGACGAAAGGAAGGGGAAAAAAATCCTACTCCCACCTCTGCGGTGGGCAAGAAGCAAGAGGGGTCTCATCTTGGAGGATGTCGACGCCGGCGAGGAAGCGGCTGATGCGAGATTTCAAGCGGCTGCAGCGGGATCCGCCGGCAGGGATCAGCGGCGCACCGCAGGACAACAACATCATGCAGTGGAACGCCGTGATTTTTGGGTGAGACGCTCTTTTTTTCCCTCCTTGCTTTTCTTGTTCGTGGAACAAAGATTGAACCGTGATGTGTGATGCGTTTTTGGTTGTGGCTACAGCCCTGATGATACACCGTGGGATGGAGGTCAGTTGGTTCTGCCGGAGCAGTAAATTTTGCAATTTTATTGCTCAGCAAGAGCTCATGTTGATCAGAAAGCTTCGATTTAGATCTAATGCATGGAGGAGTTTCTCCTACCACAACCAAAAGATTGCTATTTTTGTTTTAGGGTTCACCGACCACCAAACCGTGGCCACACTATTGCAGAGAACATTTTTAGCACATTCTTTTAGCAAACAGGGGCCAAAAATCTTCAAACACATGAATCATATAGTGTTTCATTCAAGCTTGCATGCTACAAATTTGCTGTTCATAGATATGTAAACATTCATGCCCTACTTCATTGATGTAGGGACATTCAA
Organism: Costus lasius; assembly: GCA_027563935.2. Classification (NCBI taxonomy): domain Eukaryota; kingdom Viridiplantae; phylum Streptophyta; class Magnoliopsida; order Zingiberales; family Costaceae; genus Costus; species Costus lasius. The sequence continues at coordinate 12,177,574 of CM050454.1, read as the reverse complement.
ATTAACTCTGCTGTTTACTGAGGATTACCCTAATAAGCCTCCAACTGTGCGGTTTATCTCAAGAATGTTTCATCCAAACAGTAAGTTCTATAAGCACGCCAAATTGATTACCAGAGTCCTGCAAATTAGATGGCTTAACTATGTTGCTAAATAGATCATAACTGCATGGTGTGGATCAGTTTATGCAGACGGAAGCATTTGCTTGGATATCCTGCAGAATCAGTGGAGTCCAATCTATGATGTTGCTGCAATTCTGACTTCCATTCAGGTTAGTGCTTTTGGTATATACTACCTCATTTAGCAGCATGATAGCAACTACAAAGGTATGTACTATTTCTTCATGGGACACCATCTACCTCAAGAAAAGAGAAGAGGAACTTAACATTAGGGATTTATAAATGACTAAATTCTCTCTACAATACAAACTCATGATGTTCTATTTTGAATGCCACAATGATAATATTTGGGCTGTATGAAATATTCATTACTAAAAATTGCACCAGTCCTAAAGATTGTTTGTGAATGCTACTCTTACTCTTTAAGTATGATACAGTACTGATTTTTAAGGTCATATTTTGGTGTATGTTTTACCTGTCTCTGTATAACCTACCTTTGTCCATGTTGTGGAAATGCATTTGATGTCAAAGTAATTAGGAAAATTTACTCTTCTTCATAGCTTCCATCTTCATGCAATAGTTTTAGTTCTCTATTGACTTGTGGCAATTACTTTGTTCGTAGTCGCTTCTGTGTGACCCAAATCCTAACTCGCCGGCAAATTCAGAGGCTGCTCGAATGTTCAGTGAGAACAAGCGTGAATACAATCGGAGAGTTCGTAATATGGTGGAGCAAAGCTGGACTGCAGACTGAAGGGGAGAACTGCAAGAACAGAAAGGAATGTCACTGCCTTCATTTGCTGTGATAGTGGTATGAAATTAACAGTGATTGTATCAATGTGCTGATACCCTTTTGAGGTTTTGGCCTCTCTCCTATAATTCTCATGTTGAACCATCTAAGTTGTGGATTGATAATAAACTTTCATTAAAGATACTGTAGCCAATTCGTCTTTTATGTAAGGCACTGCTTTTGCCAGTCAAAAATAAGCTGGGTCATTTTGGATTTTTGTTTCTCGGTTCTAACCCGAGAAGCGATGACTTCCAAAGACATAATGGTTGACTACAAGGAAGAAATGGAGAAGCTCAAGTAGAGCTCAATTGGTGCAAAACCACATTGGTACAAGGAGGGAATGGCCAAATTGCATCTAATGTTGATCGTCTAAGCCAAAAACCTATGGTGGGGTTGGGGAGCATAAAAGAGATAGACAACTTTCTATTGTACGTGGAAAGATAGTTTGAAGTGCTAGGTGTCATGCCCAGCCCAAATCAACCCATCCACGTCAGCACGTTTGCCTCGAATTGCGTATCAAAAATTGAATCCTGCAGCCAAATTTAAAATTTTCATCGTGTCGATTTTGACCAACGGCGTTGACCGTGGTCTCGTTTCGAATGCCAACGAGGCTTCGTCCCCACGCGAATGTCGACGAGCCGAACGCCACCTGCGTTCGTTGCCGAATGCTCGTCTGTCGCCGGGGTGGATGAGTGAAAGAAGCGTGTGGCAGGCCGGAACCTGCGTTCGGCCTCAGCAATCTTCGTCGGCGCTTCACCAGAAGCAATCATCGGCAGAGATGGTGAAGAAGAAGAAGACTTTGGCAAAAGCTTTCACCGTCGGAAAACCAGAAAGAGCTCTCGCTGGAGCCGGAGAAGACAACACAGAGGTGTAAGGGAAATTTCTGTTTGCTCGATTTGATCAGGATCGAAACAAACCTACCTAAACCCTTACAATTTCACTCAGATCCGCCTACCGGATCTTCTCTCGTTCCCGTCGACGGCAAGGGCGACTCACAATCGCTCAAAGCCTCGCATGGGGGAGGCGGAGGAAGTTCGCCACCCGCGTCCCCCTCTTCTTCCTTCTGGACGGAGCTAGAAGTGGGAGTGCGCCCGCTGCTTCCACGATTCACAGATGAGGGCACGCCGCCAGCCGTCCTTCCTTCTCAAGCTTCCAACGATCACGCCGCTGAACGTGTCCACCATCCTCTCCACTGAATCCGCTAGTCCGAGGATCTCACCTTCGTCTTCGAGCCGCTGTCGTCGCTGCCCCCAAATCTCGCCTCTGTTCTCGCCGGAGAAGACGCCATCGATTCGGCCTCAGGCCCTCAGATGTCATCGGAGATGGAGCTTGGAAGGGCGCCGCTGATTGCGCCAGGGACGAAGCCGCTGCTTGGTCCGTTCCGCTCGCCCAGCGTGCCTTGCTGGGTTGCAATTGGGCAGTGGACCTGGGCCGCCGCCCAGTCTAATCCTCTGGCTCGATCCAAGAGAAGAATAGGCATCATAGAAGGTGGCACCAAAGTTTGTACTTGTCTCTCTATCTTGGTGGAGCACCTATTCTATTGTAGAGGAGGAGCGAGGATACCAAGTAATGCACTATTCTACAAGACCTTGCCACCACCGTGGCTATAGCTATTAGCTAAGTCTCTCATTAAGTTCAAGATAAAGGATTCAACAAGGGGAAAAGGGAAAAAGCTTAATAATGGTAAAAGCTTAATAATGGTAGAAGACGAGGGGAAGTCAAGGAGGAAATCCTTGAAATGAAGGAACTTATTCAATGACAAGCAAAGTCAAATTGGGAGACGAAAAAGTTTTCTGAAGATAGAATATTTTTTATGCAATGAGCCTCGTCAAGCCTTCAAATGCCCTGAGAAGCTTGCTACCCTTATGTCAACAAGAAAGGAAACCCAAGAAGATGAAAAGAATATTGCTTCCATGAGGCTTTTTAACACTATTCAAGCCAAAGTAGAGGAGTGGCCCCGAGGATAAGCGTATGTTGAGACCAGGCAGCGATAGGCCTCGTTAGTGGCCGCGTTTTCTCGAAAAATTGCTTTCAGAGAAAACCTATGAAAGTTATAATATTTATATATAAATAATATTTTTTTAATTAAAAAAATTTCATATTCATAATCTATAAACCATAAGCTATCTAATGGTGTCTATATTGTAATGAAAAAAATTTACTCATGATGAAAAATTAATAAAAATATTATCTGGATGATTTTTTCCATCATAATATGTTTATTAATTTCTCATCGTGCGTGAATTTATTCATGACAATATGGGTACCAGTGAATAGCTTATGATTTATAGATTACGAATATAAATTTTTTTTGTAAAAAATATTATTTTTATATAATTTTGAAAACTTTCTTAGGATTTTTCAGAAAGTGAACTTTTTGAGAAATTTTTTCCCCCGTTAGTCGGTCGACAGATGTGGGAAGACATTTGACAAGGCATTGCCGGACAATAAAAATTTAGCACAAGACAGTGGAATATGAAGCGTCGTTGGCTTCTCTCCGGCGACTAGGGGTGTCAATGGGTACCTGACTTCGTGGGTAGCCGACCCGACCCGACCTGTTTATGGCGGGTTCGGGTACCCAATTAGCTAATCGGGTCGGGTTCGGATTTACTCCCATGGATACCCGCAGGTACCCGATATCCGATTATATATAATAAAAAATATATATTTATATTTATATTTATATATTTATATAATAACATGATTTTTATAAATATATTTATTATTATTATTATTATTTTATAGTTATATTTTTTAAAAATAATTTAAAAAATAAGTATTTTAATTTAAATGGGTACCCGCGGGTACCCGTTTAAATATCCGACTCGGGTTTAACCGGGTTCGGGTTAAGTCGGGTTCGGATTTGACCAAAAAGAGCGGGTACCCGATCGATTGACATCCCTATCAGCGACTCCATGATTTTAGTATAGAGGGTGCTCTTGAGTTTGATGAATTCATTTATTGCAGATCTAGTCGCAACAACGCTCGGGGTGAGGAGAGGAGGCTTTGGAACGGAAAAAATTTTTAAGCGGTCTCACTTGAGTGAGCTAAGCGGAGCCCTTTATAATAAGATAAAATCTTCCACACTTAAATATAGAACTCCTAAGTGCCACAGTAATAAATTTCTATCTTATTCTGAAACACCGTTGAACCCAGTTAAGCGAGTTCTATCATATAATTAGTAAATTTTTTTCCTTTCGATAGCATTTAACTCACCTAATTAACTAATTTTCATTAGTGAAAATCCTATAAAATACTAATTATATGATTTTTCATCTTTAATTAAATATTATATTATTTATATTTTTAATTTGAACTATTAAAATTAAGAATTAAATAATTTGAGGAAACTCCCGTTTGGCCAGTGGAAAAGTTAGCTTTTATGGGTTGCGGCCAGCTAAATTATACTGTAGTTGAAACGTTATTGCGTTTGGATCTTTCGCTTACCAGTTTCCAACCAATAAGTTTTATTACTGTTCGGAAGAAACGAGTCCGAGGCCGCTTCTCTCAATCCTCGTACGCTTTTGTTAGGTCTCGCGAGCGCCTGCCGACCATTTGCGAGCGTCTGCCGACCGTTCGCCGCTTTCTCTTCGCTCGATCGGCATTTCTACCGCCGTTCGCTCCATCCTTTCTCGCAGCCGTCAACGTCCGGCGAAAACCCTAGCTAATCGCCGTCGTCTCCTTCCTCGCGTGCTGCCGCCGTTCGCTCGTCGTTCCCTTCACACGCAGCCGCCGACGGCTCTATTCAGCTGGATTGCTCGCCGTTCCCTTCACACACAGCCGCCGACGCCTCTATTCAGCCGGATTGCTCGTCGTTCCCTTCACACACAGCCGGATTGCAGTGAAGCACAAAATAAGGTACCAAAAAAAAGCTTCATGGTGAGAAGCAAAGGTACCTATTACGTGATGCATTCAATAATTTCATTCAACAAGTGTATTATTTTATTATTGATTGATTATTACTAAATTTATGATAGATCTTCAGTTTCCTAAATATCTTCTGTAAGGCATTCCATCCACCTGTAGATTGCAAGTCCAACAAAAAGAACCAATTAAACTTTGCAATCTTGGGGTAGAAAGTTTTATGAAGAAAACGAGCACATCGACATATTATTTATGGACAGTTTACAAAGATTTTTGAAGAAGTCTCTGTTGGATATATCAAGTATATATATATATGTTTGTTTCCTTTTCAGCAAACCATAAATAATACAAAGATTTTGAGGAAGTCTCTGTTGGATATATCAAGTATTAATGTATACATGACTGCATTATGAAAGCAAATATATTTCTACATTTCTGGGTTCCTGGGATCCTAACGGTGATTAGAACCAAATTGAAGTTCCATTAGACGAAAAGAATTGAGATAAAAATACAGATATCATCTTAATGGTGATATGGCCATATGGGGTTCACTTTCATACTACTTATAAGAGACATTTATGCCAATCTGCCATTTTTATCTCATTCATCTCAGCCTCTCATTCACTTTCTTACCTCTTTTCTTTTCTCAGCCCTTTCACTACTTCTGAAATTGAAAACAGTAGTGCTTCAATTTACTTCATTTTAACCTGAAACAAGAACCTTTGTTGATCTACCAGAAATGTTAATATAAATGAAGAAACTTTATTATAAATGTTCATTCTCTACACTGATTTTGGTCAGAAACTTTATTATGTGCTGAGAATCATATATGCAACTATTTTGTATGTGATGTTTATTATAATGTTTATTTATATGAACTAGATGGTACAATTATAATGGTGAGTTTAGTATATTTTATAATATTAGATACAGGATCCTCGCGTAGAAAACATAAATTCTTGTAAATTTTTTTAAAAATATTTCTGCCTTGCAGCACAGAATCAGAATCATCCTGTATATAATATTATAATAGATACTAGATCAGAATCATCCTGAATGCATATAAAATCAGAAGGGTCAACTATAAATTCTAACTATTGTTGTTTTCCTCTCAACGTATCCCCAGCCTAACTCACATTAACATACTAGCTTCTCGAGCGAACAGAACTTTCGTATATATCAAGATAATGTTGACCAACTCATTTATTTGCTTGATGACATGCACTTTGAGAGGATGAAGACAATTATCATCTACACCACTTTGTGGAAAATTAAAAATACCATAATTAGACAATTGATATTCATAAGTGCAAGACAAAATCAGGCAATTAATTAATTATTTAAATCTATCTTGTATCTTAAATATATAGCAATCAAATTTCTAAATATCATTTTGCCTTTCTTGACAAGTTTGGCCTTCTCCAAGCCGCTTGCATATCTAGCTCTATATAGAGTATCACACCTCGTAATACCGCGAGCAAGTTTTTTTTTAATATGTGCCTAAGAAATATTAGTATTGATAAGTCATCTTTAGGTAATAAGCTGAAAGATAATTAAAAAATTATTGGTATCTATAGAGGTATTGGAAATATAAAATAACTAAAATAATTATATAAAAATTTAAAATACTCACCAACCAAGTAAATTTCCTACCTCATTTAGCTGTCCCATTTTTGTCGAATAATGTCGATGTAAGAAACTACCTTATTACCGATTGATAGATTAATTCTCCATTATGACCTATAAATCATGGGCTTCTTATCCATATCAACTTTTTTTAGTAACACATAGAAAAGCTCAACTCCATAATGCCCTATAAATCATGGGCTTCTTATCCATATCAACTTTTTGTAGTACTATATAGAAAATCTCAACCATAACATTATCGAAAATATTATCCCAAAAATGCTTGTTGAGAATGATGCAATCTACTTCCTTGCCCACCCTTGAAGATGAATAAGAAGAGTTACATCATTCTTTGCCCGTAAACATTATCTTGAGCACAACTTCTTCATATGACTTCATGTGTTGTAATCCTAGGAGGCCTAAGTGATTGGGTCTCTTCCTTTACAAAATGCTACATCTAAACATGCTTCCAGTAGTGGTTTTAGATGAATCAAGCAATAATTTACACAACTGACCCTTATGAAGATTGCACCTAGAAGATTGCAGACCCAAACATGATTAAACTTGTCACAAACCTGCCTAACTTCATGTCGGATTGGTGGGCTCGGTCAGTTTTTGCCAACTCTAAATCATAGGTTTGCAAGCTCCATTAAGCATCAATCCAAGTCTTTTCATTCCTCAACATGTTGCTTTTTGATACAAAATGACTATAGATTTTTGTAGATGGTTGTATGGATCTCTTGTGATAATTTGATGCATTGATGCAAAAGAAGACATCAAGATAGCCGTCAACGGGATGTTATTTAACTTGAGTAGCACCTCTATCTTTAACAATATTATTACAATCAATGCATTGTCAATAGAGTGATTCTCTAGTACTATGCCAGCATAGTACCATGTGGGAACAACATTCCCATTTTTAGATGCAACAAAATACTAATTGATGTGAGATAATTGTAAGTGTTTGAGGGAGTTTGAGAGTGGTGCAAGTGAAAAATGAGGGCTACAAAGGTTTATAGAGTAAAAAACCCCTCCTCTTAAAAAATTCTCCTCTAAATAGCTAGAATGGAATTTATACATTTGCACCATTTTTAAAGCACCCACGACTAGATTCCTAGCCATTATAGTGAGTTCTATGTGTTGGTACTAAGTCAATCTATGACAATATCACATAGTACCACTCGGTTCACTAGTTTTGACACAAAGACCTAGTTTACACATGCATCGTACATACTAGGCAATACAAATTAATTTTAAAAACACTACAGTGTAATTCAAAAATACTAGTCCATTATGTACTAGCAAACTCAAAGTTTGTCATTTTCAAAACCAAAAAGCCAGCTTGTTTAATCTAGATCTTCAAATTTGAGATCTAGAGAAAAATGAATACCTTAAAATGTTTTCCATTTCCATGTGGAGATTGTATGTTGTGAATTAAAAAATTATCATCCAAATATTTTTGTTGAGACCACAAAATTAGATTTATTATCTCATTATTATAATAATATATTAGAATTTAATTATGGTTGTAATGTGTTGTGAAGGGCAAAGGCATTGTAATAAGCAAGATTTGATTTAGGTTTTAGTCAACTTGAGTTAGGCTGAAAACAAGTTATGTTAGATAGCTCCTCCATGAGAAAACACCAAACCTCGGCTTGTATGGAGAACATCAAACCACTATTTGTTCCCTCTCTGGCATTTTGTTTGTCTATAACGGAAAATTGAATTTTCTCATAAATTTATGTCTCCTTTATTTCTAGCCCAGTTTTCTCTCTCCTTCTCTTTTCTTATTCTAATTTTCTTTTATATTTATGCATTCATTAAGAAGTCTCCCTTCAATGAGTCTATAATTTGGAAGATCCCACCCTAACGAATAATTGATGTACTACAAGAGAAACTCTTCCAAAAGAGAAGTTTAAAAAACTGGTGCAACATCTAAATTGAAGACCACTTATAGTCTAAGAGTTTGTTTGAAACCCTAGATCTCTAATTACCATGTCATATTTAGGTTACTTTGTAGCTGCATATCATAATTAGTGAACTATAATAATAAGAGACATGCCCCACCTAAGGGAATAAGGAATCATGAATCAAATGTTGACCACATGACCCACCATTTGATAAGTTGGCTTGAGCTTGAGGTTAAGACTAAGTTAGAAAGCCCACTTACAATGAAGACTATGCTTACAAATTTGAAGGATTTTCTCCATATCCTCCTAGGGACTTATATTATAAGTGAGTAATGAGCATTTTTTTCTATCATTAAGTTACATATTCCTCCACTCACTATATATGAAGGGTATGCTAAATAACCATAAAGAAGATGTTAAACCTAGATTATGATAGGCATTAGGTGATCATTCAGGGACCCAAGTTACAAATAAAGTGCTTAGTTAAGATCAAGTGTTGTATATTTTTAGATGTGCACTATGTACTATGCTAATCAATTTGTTAGTATCAAGTAATCTCCTATTAAGTTGTCACCTAATTATCTTGATCATTTGTGTTTTTATAGGACCGATTGAATAAGAATTTTTTCTAGTACACAATTTGTGAATTTTGTGATAATATCCAACAAAAGATTACTTTTTGCCCTAAAGTATTTGTGCCTTTGGCAGATATACAACATATGTTTAAGCATTTCATGAGTTTAATATGGTGACTCCTCCGCTGGTTAAGAGATCTCTCACCATTGAACCAAGAACTTTTTGTTAAAAAAAAAGAGTTGGAAAACATGATTGATGGTTTTCTTCTCTATTTTGAGCTTAACTCTACTAAAGACTCGAGCTATATTACTTGCTCCCTTAGCTACCACTCTGGATATGACATTATCTAAAAGTAATGGCAGAATCTTTTCCTTTGAGGTTCACTTTAGTTTACCATACAAAATTCTTGAAGTAAGCGAGAACAGTGCATATCAAAATGTTGACATCTAAATTTCGTCTATCATAACCACTAAAGTAGATGTGTTGTCTCATTTTTAAAATTATATATTAGGACTTGTATATGATTGTGATGTGTTATAAGGGGGTTAAACACATTTGAATGAACTTAGGATAAAAACATATTTAGCCAGGGAACATAACAAGCCTCAATGAATCCCCTCTTTAGTACTTAGTTTGTAATAATGAAAGAATGAACAAGAAACTTTCTCATGAATTAGTGTCTCCTTTCCACCTATCTCATTCTACCTTTTCACACTATGCTTCTCCTCTCTTCTTTAATTAATCTTCTATTTTCTCTATATTTATGAGTGTTATGAGTGTTCATTAAAAATCTCCCTCCAATGAGATTTGGCAATTTAGAATATCCATCTTAAACAAGTAATGCTAAAGGATAAATTTTGATTCCTTACTCAAAATTCAAGATCGAGATTCCATTGCCACATATGGTCAAACAGTTTGTATGAAACCCTAGATTTCTATCACTATTTACTATGTCATCCCTGGGTTGTCTTTTTATCATATTTTAATTAGTCATTGCTTTTATTTATTTTTGTTAGAACTGTATATAAGGATTGTATATACTTACTCTCACATGGGACATCAATAAGAATATGTTTTATGTGATATAAAGGGTTCATACCTTCAACCTAATTAATTGAATGATTAATTTTTTTTCCATGTCTTTATGGCATAATTAGCAGGTCTTCGTGACTCTTCTCATTAACGCATCCTCACGTCTTCTCTTCAAGAAATTGGCTAGCACATGGGTCTTTCTTTATACTTTTGTCTTTGTTGCTTTGCTTGTCACCATTGGCAGCTTTGCCGATCTCTACAACACAATACCACCGTTGTTACACTCTATAGTGGGCTTCTCCTCTGCCCTCCCATTTGCATCCTTTGGCTCTTCTTTGTGGCAAATCTTCGATGGAGTTCACCGTTTCACATTCTTGTTGGCTATTGCATGATTGCATCCATCAGAGGGATATGCAAATAAGTAGCTTCTGGTGAACTAGACGTGAACCAAATACGTAGCTTCTAGTGAATCCAATGTGAAGGTGGTGAAGTTGCATACTCTGGGGCTTAACTTCCAACATAATCTGAGGCAGCAGCTTCTCATTGGTCAGCAACCACTAGTAGTTCTCACTGCTAAGAACCCTCTACAGTTCTCAACAACTCTCATCTCATTGGCTCTCATCTCATTGGCTCCCCAAACCTTTGTTGTTTCTCTTGTTGGATCCATTAGGCTCCATAATTGATGTCAAAGTGCATCAACCCCAAGGGACAACTAATCTAAAGAAGGCCTAAGAGCTTGATTCTAAAAAAATTTCTCAAGTTGCTTTAAATTGAACATTAATGCATGAAAAAAAACATTCTTGAAGTAAAAATATTTAGAATAGAAATTCATTATTAAGGATCTTGGAAAAGTAAAGTACTTTCTTGGAATTAAAATTACCTATAACTTATAAGGATTATCTTTATCACAAAGAAAATATGTTTTGGATTTGCTCAAGGAAACAAAATTTCTTATATGCAAACTATCAAAAACTCATGTACTACCAAGTTACAATCTGTAGTAATGACTCCCAAAAAGTTCACGCTAGTAAGTACAAGAAAGTACTTACTAATCTTTCATATTTTGTAGAGTGAACTTTTTGGGAGTCATTACTATAGATTGTAACTTGGTAGTACATGAGTTTTTAATAATTTGCATCTAAGAAATTTTGTTTCCTTGAGCAAATCCAAAACTTATTTTCTTTGTGATAAAGATAATCCTTATAAGTTATAGGTAATTTTAATTCCAAGAAAGTACTTTACTTTTCCAAGATCCTTAATAATGAATTTCTATTCTAAATATTTTTTACTTCAAGAATGTTTCTTTCATGCATTAATGTTCAATTTATAGCAACTTGAGAAATTTTTTTAGAATCAAGCTCTTAGGCCTTCTTTAGATTAGTTATCCCTTGGGGTTGATGCACTTTGACATCAATTATGGAGCCTAATGGATCCAACAAGAGAAACAACAAAGGTTTGGGGAGCCAATGAGATGAGAGTTGTTGAGAACTGTAGAGGGTTCTTAGCAGTGAGAACTACTAGTGGTTGCTGACCAATGAGAAGCTGCTGCCTCAGATTATGTTGGAAGTTAAGCCCCAGAGTATGCAACTTCACCACCTTCACATTGGATTCACTAGAAGCTACGTATTTGGTTCACGTCTAGTTCACCAGAAGCTACTTATTTGCATATCCCTCTGATGGATACAATCATGCAATAGCCAACAAGAATGTGGAACGGTGAACTCCACTGAAGATTTGCCACAAAGAAGAGCCAAAGGATGCAAATGGGAGGGCAGAGGAGAAGCCCACTATAGAGTGTAACAACGGTGGTGTTGTGTTGTAGAGATCGGCAAAGCTGCCAATGGTGACAAGCAAAGCAACAAAGACAAAAGTATAAAGAAAGACCCATGTGCTAGCCAATTTCTTGAAGAGAAGACGTGAGGATGCGTTAATGAGAAGAGTCACGAAGACCTGCTAATTATGCCATAAAGACATGGAAAAAAAAAATAATCATTCAATTAATTAGGTTGAAGGTATGAACCCTTTATATCACATAAAACATATTCTTATTGATGTCCCATGTGAGAGTAAGTATATACAATCCTTATATACAGTTCTAACAAAAATAAATAAAAGCAATGACTAATTAAAATATGATAAAAAGACAACCCAGGGATGACATAGTAAATAGTGATAGAAATCTAGGGTTTCATACAAACTGTTTGACCATATGTGGCAATGGAATCTCGATCTTGAATTTTGAGTAAGGAATCAAAATTTATCCTTTAGCATTACTTGTTTAAGATGGATATTCTAAATTGCCAAATCTCATTGGAGGGAGATTTTTAATGAACACTCATAAATATAGAGAAAATAGAAGATTAATTAAAGAAGAGAGGAGAAGCATAGTGTGAAAAGACAGACACTAATTCATGAGAAAGTTTCTTGTTCATTCTTTCATTATTACAAACTAAGTACTAAAGAGAGGATTCATTGAGGCTTGTTATGTTCCCTGGCTAAATATGTTTTTATACTAAGTTCATTCAAATGTGTTTAACTCCCTTACAACACATCACAATCATAGATAAGTCCTAATATATAATTTTAAAAATGAAACAACACATCTACTCTGGTGGTTATGATAGACAAAATTTAGATGTCAACATTTTGATATGCACTGTTCTCGCTTACTTTAAGAATTTTGTATGGTAAATTAAAGTGAACCTCAAAGGAAAAGATTCTGCCATTACTTTGAGATAATGCCATATCCAGAGTGGTGGCCGAGGGAGCATACATGATTTAAGAAATATGTTGGCAAGTAATATAGCTCGAGTCTTTAGTAGAGTTGAGCTCAAAATAGAGAAAAAAACCATCAATCATGTTTTTCAACTCTTTTTTTTAACAAAAAGTTCTTGGTTCAATGGTGAGAGATCTCTTAACCAGCGGAGGAGTCAGCATATTAAACTCATGAAATGCTTAAACATATGTTGTATATCTGCAAAATTCTGATCTAGTAATGGATTAGTGGTTTGCCTTTAGGGACCAAGATTTGACATTGGATGAGCCTAATAATCTATTTCACCTATCTAAATATATTGTTGAGTTAATTGAGCGGTAGATTGGTGGTGAAACAAACTAGACATAGATGATAGTTTAAAGTAGGAGATACTACTTTAGCTAAATAAAATCCAACCATGATGATAATCTTCCTAACCACCTAACATTCTTAAAGGACCAATTGAATTAGAGTATCAAAGTAGAGGCAAGGGTTAAACTCTATCAAATCAAAGAATTTATGCCTCGAAGGACTACGAAGAGATGAGATTCACTCTACCATGAGTCATCAAAGTCAAAGAGTGGAGGATATAATTTAAAAGCTTCTTAAATGTCTTTGTATCTGGTCCGAATACCTATGCCCATCCTAGTGCTTGGTATTATGATATCGATTCTATATGAGGTAGTCAACCATATATGTTAACTAAGTATATGAACTTTAGCATACTAGTTTCACATGTCTTCGAAAAAATTCGAATGAGTCTATGCACCTTGTGCATATAACCACAATTAATATCTCTAACATTTGATTAGCCAAAGAAAAATTAGTTTTCCGTACTCACCCCTAAAATTTCTTTTGTTGTACTTTATAATTCTGGACTTTCATCTAGATATTGTTTTCTTTTGATGACCGGCTATAATTTGTTTCTTTCTACTCTGTCTAGTTTTTGATTTCAGGTAGCTTTGAAGGTTACTTAATTAGAGCTCTTTACTGATTCCTGCTCCTGCCTTGGGTCAAGATGGTAAAGTTGACAATGATTGCTCGTGTTACGGATGGCCTGCCTTTAGCAGAAGGGTTAGATGATGGCCGTGACCAGAAAGATGCTGACTTCTATAAGCAACAAGCAAAACTTTTGTTCAAAAATCTTTCAAAAGGTCATTATGAGGCTTCCAGAATGTCTATTGAAACTGGTCCATACTTTTTCCAGTATCCTATGGTTGTTTATTTGCTGCTAAATGTATTGGCTCTAAATTCTTGTTAGTTAAGCTTGTGCATGTAGTTACAATCTTAAACGCTTAGTATAATAAGACTTGCCTGTGCCACTGTTATTGTCAATTGGCACAATTGATCAACTCCAATTGAGTTCATCTTGTCAAAGAAATCTCTCTCTTGTTCATTGCTTAATGAAAAATCCTTTATTATCATTCATCTTAAAAAAATTGCCTTTGTTTGAGGTTATGAAAGTAGGTTGATTATATTAAATCAGTATTCAGTTATCATGTTCTTCAAAGATAATTATGGTAACGTTGTTATATTTGAATTATGGTATCTCTCTTCTGCTTTATTTTTCCTTGACTCAGTTAATCAGCTACATTATTGAGGGCCGTGTTTGTTACCTGACAATGTGTGATCGTTCTTACCCAAAGAAGCTTGCTTTTCAGTATTTGGAAGACCTCAAAAATGAGTTTGAGAGGGTCAATGGTAACCAAATTGAGACAGCTGCTAGACCATATGCTTTTATCAAATTTGGTACACTTCTTCAACTGTATACTATTATTAACACTTTTTTAATCATGTTAAAATTGTGTTATCTTACTTTGTTCCTGGTGCCTGATCTAGATACCTTCATACAAAAGACTAAGAAGCTTTATTTAGATACACGCACACAACGAAATATTGCCAAGTTAAATGATGAACTGTATGAAGTCCACCAAATAATGACGCGCAATGTTCAGGAGGTCCTTGGTGTTGGTGAAAAATTAGACCGTAAGTCGCACTTACTATTTTGCATCTACAATATGTTAGCAATCAGCAAAAAGGGTGAAGTTCTTAAAGTAAATATTTTATTTTTAGTCCAATGTTCAAGTCAAAAATTTTATATGATATCTTAGCCTTCCAAATCTTTTTTATAATCGAACCTGGACACTAGTGTTTATCGTGTCACCCTTTCTTTTGCGTTACATGTTCCCAATCTAGGCCAGACAAATTGAATTTCCACATTTAGTAGATCTTTACCAGCCACCAGTTAGGGTTCTTTTGATTCGTGAGTTCAATAGAACCCTCTGGCGAGTTTCAGTTATAACCTTCCTTGTGTAACCTCTGGGTTGATGCCACTTTATTTAAGCACAAACTTTTGCTTTGGATCACAATTACTCATTATATATGAGAAGTTTCTAATTGAGAACTGGAAATCATGACTTCTTGACCTAGGTCTACAAAGGATTGTATAATGT
This sequence comes from Costus lasius, assembly GCA_027563935.2. Lineage (NCBI taxonomy): Eukaryota > Viridiplantae > Streptophyta > Magnoliopsida > Zingiberales > Costaceae > Costus > Costus lasius. The sequence continues at coordinate 12,162,455 of CM050454.1, read as the reverse complement.
ATACTAAGTTGAAATTAGTTGAAAAATCAAGAAAAGAGAGGACCTAATCGAGGATTGTTATAAAGATGGCTCTCTTGTTCGAGAATGGGACAAACAAGAGGATATGCTCAGGACTATGCAACTTTTTAAGATGCTTTTTTATTGTCATAAACCAAATTTGACCTTATTCTCCTTCAGTAACATCTAGGTTGCTTCTTTGGTTTATTTACATTATGAAGAAATGTTTTATCAAAAGGAGCAATATATACTTCAATTAGTTGTTTAGCAGTGGTTGTTTTTTACTGTACTTGCTGAAAGCTTGAATGACATTGTTGCAGAGGTCAGTGAATTATCAAGCAGATTGACATCTGAGTCTCGAATCTATGCTGACAAGGCAAAAGATCTAAATCGGCAGGCAAGCACAAAATAAGAGTTTTTCACTTGTTCGTGTTATCGTTCTTTCTGTTCATCTAGATTTGCCTGAATTCTGTTGAAACATAGGACTTGTCTTGCTCCAACTCCTACACTAAAAATGTTAATTATAGATATTGTATGACCTGTTGTTGACAATTTGCTCGTAGCATGAGACTTGCGAACCAGCATAATATTGTAGTTGTAGTGCATTCTTGATTTTTGTAAATCCTTAAATATGTTTACATATCAACTTTCGTATCGGCTAAGTTCAAATTTCTTTACAGGCTTTGATTAGAAAATGGGCCCCTGTTGCAATTGTGCTTGGAGTAGTCATGCTTCTCTTTTGGGTTAAACAGAAGATATGGTGATTTCGATGTTTGGATGTCTCTGCATTGTCATCATGTGCCAATTCTTTATGGTGTTGATCATATAGATTGCAGGTTGGCTATGAGATACTAAAGTTGTCTCGGGCGCGCGCAACTAGGTGCACTCATTTTCCAATGATAAGAATTAGCAGGTTACTAGAGTTCTTGCAGTATAGCATTTACTGGGTTTTAGGCTACTGTATCGAAACTGCTGCCTTGGAGAGCTACTGCAATATTAGTTATTCTTTTGGACATTGTGCAAACCAGACGTTCCCTAGTTGATTCATGGACATGTTTGAGAAACAACTCTTGTTTCTTTCACGAATATTAACCTGTTGAAAAATCATTTTCATCAAATCATGTTATCTGATGATCGGTATGCTCTCATGCATGTGTAAATTTTTTGGTACACTTTTGCATTCAGTATGCTAAGGACGAATAATCAAACTAACCAGCCATTTTTTAATTGATTTGATAATGTCCTTCATTTTTTGCCTTTCCTTTGAGATCAGTACAATCTCGTAATTCATTTGTTTTTAGCTGTTTCTGACTTCAACCTTCTTATCCTGCGTTCTGTTAATTTTTCACAAACGTCCTCAACAATTCTTATTTTCAGAGATTAGCCAGTATAACCTGAATATAGTTGACACGTTTGCATATTACATTTTAGGAAGTCCTTGTACATTTCTTTCCGAGCAAGTTTTTGAAATTTTTTTATTTCCTGATTGGATTTCTTATGAAGGTCCTTGTTTAGGCTTTTGGATTCGATGGATTTGATTTTGTGTAATCTAATTAAAGCAAAAGTTGGAATGGGAGGAATGATCTGATTTGTGATCATCCTAAAAAAAAAGTAAGAATCCAATTTCAGATCCGTTGATACAACGATTTGCTGCCAGCTTCTATAGTGTAGTTTGATTCTTATTTTAGATTAGTTTCGTTCAATTATTGCCCACTCTGTTACATTTCTTTGATCGCAATTATTTTCTTTCATCCCAACAGCAGCGCGCCGCTGGTGCTAAGGTTTTCGGCGCTGTCTATCTCCACCCTTCTTCTTGAACCCTACAACACCATAGGCAAGCATTAGTTCTGGCTCATATATCACTAAGAAAACAAATTAATTGATCATGCTGAGGAGAGAGCTCACCGGGAAGATGAATAAGAAGAGTGTCTAATGAATCTCCTTGAATCCACTCGAAAGAGGAATTGGAGTCCTTATAACTGCATCAAATACTAAGGTCCATGTGTATACATTCAAAGAATTTTTCTTCAAGCCAGTCAATTCTTTGAACTTGGAGGATGACTGCAATGGTGCACCTTACATAGTTATGGCTTTAAGAGATGTGGAACTCCCTGCTGGTTTACTTTTGATGCATGGTTACCTCCTTGCATGGGGAAGGAGAGGGACAGAGATGCCTTCTTTGCCTTGGCTCACATGACTTCTTAAAAGAGAGAGAATTATATACCTACAAGAGAAAAAAAAAGGGTCCATATTTAAAAAAAAGAAAACAATTATTTTTGGATCGTAGCTTAGGTACACTTAACTTGCTAAATAGAACCATGATTCTTTAATTCATTTTCAGAAGTAAAAAAAAATAGAGATTAGGTAAAACCTCAAAAATAAAAGAAAAAAATATCACATCCCAAACAGAGTGTTCCTTGCAAATCTTGATTTACAAAATTTATTATAATATCATAATCCAACAACATTTTCCAACTAACAATGATAGCTATAATATATCTTAAAACATCATCATGTCTATCAATCCAAAATACTTATGTTTACCATAAATTCACATCACTCACAATCACCAAAATCAAAACCAAAATTGATCGATTTGATACAAAACTACAAGTCTAATTGATCCATACATAATCCAGAACATGGATTTAATACCTAACTACCCCATCATAAAACAAAGTATCCAAAACTTTGGGTAGTTTCTATAGCTATCTATCGGTCTCTAGCTAGAGCTGCATTTGGACCTGAAGGCAAAATAAGGGGAGTTAGCAGAAGGCTAAGTAGGAATCGTAACAAGATGATGTTATGCGTCAAATACAAGTTAAGTAAACAATTATTCTTCTACCACTACATGACATTTATCATAATATCATAAATGTGATCTCATAAAAAAATACTTTTCACACACAAGTCATGAAATCATTGAGCTACGACTACAAACCCTCATCACGAGCTGCACTCTTGGGTAAAGTGTTTCCACTGCCAACTCACACAGTGGAACGAACGACTGTCCGGAGACAGCTCGATAGTGTTATGTCCAACACCTGACGACCCCAGCATTATCCGGAGACAATATGACGGTAAGCCCTAGCCCGCACCACTATAGTCCGAAGGCCAATATGCAACTATAGCCAAACCATGGTCCACTGGTCCTCAACTCGACCAGCCAATAAGAACATCACATTCACGATATTTTCATGCAAGCATCAATACTAACTTATAATTACTCATAATTTAACAAAATGCATAACATCCAATATATTCATTATTTCAACAAATATATGAATGCATTGTCAATAATGCAACTTTAAACCACAAACATTCATTCACATGCTTCAATTAATCAATACAAGGAATACAAAGGAATTAGAAACAATAAAAAGGAAAGGAACAGTAAGAAGATCATGGTATTACATATTAATATCATGATTTACAAAGAAAGGGAGAAGATTCCTATCTCCAAGCCCCTCCTTGGTACAAGTGACAAGATCATTCCAAGGCCTTACTTGTTAACTGAATCCATTATTCAAAATTAATGTCTTTTCTTCTATTTCTACACATAAGACATGCTATCATTTAATTGCACTATTATACAATCTAACTTCGACATATACCACAATTATAGTGATTAAAATCTTCATTCTGTAGTAACAGATAAGCATTTACACTTACATTTCTAAATACCCATATTTCATTCTATAAATATATTCATTCCTAATCAACAGCAACAAATATGAATTTAGATTAGTTGTTATCACCTATTCGTAGCATGCATTTCATCCAATTGCTTGATCCCCAGACTACAAAACATGTAGGAACTAAAAATCACAATATGTAATAATCCAAGGCACCTTATTTTGATATTACTAAATATATTGAGGTCATGTTTCTTGCACTCCTAGTGATCCTAGTAAATACTATACATTTAACCTAATTTACAGCTTACCACGGTACATCTTGTAGACAGGAGCTAGATCTCCTTGCAAGTAAACTTGTAGCAGGTTATAGATTCAAGTAAGAAACATAATCAACAGTAGAGAGCAAAATGAAAGGAATATTAAACTCTAACCAATGTAATCCTAAAGAAAACACACCTGCTATCCCAAGCTGCACTAAGAGATGGTGATCTCAGCCAAGCAAAGAAGAGGGAGGATAAAATTCTTCACAAGGCACCACACCAAGTAAAGGCGATGGACAGAAGGAAAGAATGAACGAATGGGAGCGAAAGAGGAAAAATACACCTAGCTTCATCTTTAAGTCTTACCACTATTATTTATTTATTCATTTATTATTTTCAAATTCCAACACTTTACAGGAGGTTGTAGAATTCTCTAGACGTATACTTTTTGCTCACCAACCTCTCTAATGTATTTAATTCTCACATGTTCTTGCATAGAAATTGTTGCATAATCTATTTATTTATTTATGTATTTTTAAATTCATACCCTTAATTCTATAAATTACAACTTAGTCCTCAAATCTTAATAAACAAAAATTCACAAATATCATTTATATTATTTTTAATATCCTAAACCATAACAAAAAAAAAAGTGTCTAAACTTAAAAATAGAAATTGAAAAATAAAAAGACTGCTTTAGTATATGATAATAGGCTCAAGTATCCTAATCCAATTTAGTAAGTTCCTAAATAGAACTATGTGACTACTCAATATCTCAAAGGATTTTACCATTCTATTTATTCTAATTGGCATAGGTCTATGGTAGTATAGTTATTTAATTTTGTAATTAACCACAGTAAACCAAAACTCCTTGGATAATGGTTGAAAAGCTCTATATTATCTAGAACTCACTTCACTCATTCAGATAAATGGTATATAATATTTGTCCTTCATTCTTTGTGTGATATAAATGATAGTTTGGTTTTCTATGCTTTCTAATATGCTCTTTATATGTATAAATAGGAAGCTAGAATTTAGTTAAAAATCTTAAGCTTTAGAAATAACAAGTCTTTCCCAAGACAAATGACATAACCCTCCTTTTTGGTTATCAAATTATTAATTTAGTTCTACTAAGACTTGACTTTCTAGGCTAAGATTACCTTTAGTGAAGCTTAACCAAATATAAAGTGAATACAAGACTTTCTCTATCAAATGTTGTCTAAATCATAAGATTTATAATAAAATCCCAATATAACATAGCAAGTCCAAATTATGCTTTTCTACCCTAGATAGTGTCAAATATCTTTTTCTCGGAGTGTATGTCTAGGCTATACTTTACTAGATTTGCTTTGCATTATTAAGTTTATTTTGGCTTACCTTGCTAGGTTAGACTTCACATACTTTGCTAGCATTGGCAAAAAAAAATTACCTAGCCAAACTAATTTAAATAAGCTAGTTAAACTAACTAAGCATAGCATAGCAAAGTAAACCAAGCCAACCAAGTTACCTAATGTAAGGCCTAGTTTACTTTTGCCAACAAATATATTATAGCCAAACCAATAAATTAGATAAACCAAGGTAGGTTAGGCTCGAGTTACTAGGGCCAAGAAAGATTTTCATATATATGATGAACTTGACCTCATTATCCTAACTAACAAAGTTCCTTTTGGAAAATTACATATTTTCATTTCCTTGATTTGCTTAAAAGTAATGTATAAGCCAAATTGAAAACCGTTCAATAATTTAATCCACTAGCCTATGAATGAACCCTCAACTCACATTCTTTTTGGTGAATTTGACGTTGAGCTCATATTTCAATGCAATGAATGAATGGTTAAGAGCATTGGTAGATGAATCTTTTCCTCCTATGGAACAAGCAAGAACAATGATTGGTCAAAAAGATAAATGGAGCCCAATCATATTGTTGCAAATTGATGAGAGAAAGATGGTGAATGAATAAAAAGAGGAGAAACAAGACGTTGTGGTTCTACTTCCAAGGTGAAGAAGATTGAATTAAAATAGTAAAAAAGAAGTTAGAAAAAGGTTGGATAGAATTCTCTCTCCCTCCAAGAGAGAAGCTTTTAATTTTTCTCTTTAAATTTTACAAACTTTTTAACCTACATTAATCATTTCCAACAATAGATAGTATACAAGGATACAAAATGCCCTACTATAATCACATGATCTTCCTTGATGAGTATTGTAGGCAAAATAGATAGTTTTCTAAAAAAATTAGGTTTATTAGATAACAAATGATTTTATCTCACAAACCCAATTTTTGGTATGAATTTGTGAACTTTGGATTTTAGGTAAACATGCCTCTAATCACACAAATTAGGTCACTAGAATTGCTAAATTTTTTGGCCGGTGAATCTTTTCCTTTTTCACTTTGCTTTAGTTCATCAGAATGGACCATGCATGGGGAGAGCTTTTACACCAGCCTATGACTTTTTCTATGATTAAAAACCCTAGCCGTCTCCCTTGCCACTCCACTCTTTCCTACTTAATCAGACCTAAGACTTTAATTTCCTGTGTCAGGAGACCTCCATGCTTGCCTGCTACTTTTAGTCTCTTCCTCAGTTCTTGAGGTGGCAAGGCTGTAGCGTGAAAGCTTAACAGCAGTAGAACAGGGCATAAAGATCATTCCCCTTGACTTTTATGATCTTAATTCCCTATAGCTTTGCTGTCTGTGATCCCTACTGTGCCGAGCTTTTTCATACATACAGACAGACAGATTGATAGAAGTAGTTTTGGCTTCTGTATATACCCTAATCAAGAGTACCTGGCCTTGTTATCTTAATTTAGATCAAGAGAGAGAGAGGGAGGTGTTTGGAATGAAGTTTGATCCAAGATCTTGTCATGTGTGAATCTGCATAGAGAGATCTCGGACCAGGCTTCATTCCTCACACCTTTCTCCCAGAATCTGTCAAGCTGAAATTCAAGCTTCCAATGGAGACTGGGAAGTCACTTGTTATGATCGATGAGGAGCGGATCGAGTGAAGTGGAAAGTAGGATTTTGAGGAGGATCAGAATCGTGATTCAGCAAACTATTAGTTCATTCTTGCACCGGGAGGAAGAAGACAGTGCAGCTGCAGGTACAGGTACTTTTTCAGACTTCTGTGTTTGCTACTGAAAAGAAAAAAGTTGCAATTTTTTTCTTCTAGGAAGAAGAACTTCTTCAAATCTAACTCAACTCTCAATTTTCCATTTGTTTTCTTAATAAATATGATGATTTGAATAGTAAATAAGAAATTGAACTCAACTCTAAACATGAATGATGAAGCGTCCCATAATCAAAATATTGAAAAGAATGAGTAAGATCATAGTTCCTTTTTTACTAGAACCCAAGTTTATGGTTGTGAATTCAATAGGAGATCATTTGGATCAAGTGATTTGTCATTTTCATTAGCTGTGATAGTTTCTAAAATTTCTTCAAAATCTCCTAAAAAAAGAATAAATGAAAAAGAAAAAAGAATTTTTTTTTTCATTTTCGGATAAATAAAGTAAAAAATAGAAAGAAAAAAAAAAGAGACTCCCTTAACTTGGTACATGTTGAACTTCTTTCTCTTTTTTTTTCTAAAAGTAAATACAATTAGGATTTTTTTATAATTATTTTGTGTTCTCTTGTATTTTTGTTCATAGTTATAACTTTTTATTTCATTTTGATATACAATAAAGAAATTCGTGAAAAGAAGAGAAAATTAACCATCCCTAATGATTTGAATTCACCTATAGCAATAAAATTTAATTTGGGTTCCAAAAATATTGATCATATTTTATTCTATCCAACATGAAATTTTAATACATTGTTTTCTCAAAAAGAAAATCTTATTTTCTTTGTTTTTAGAGAGTTGAGCAACAATACATTGATAAAACTGAATTATTTTTTTTTAAAAAAAATATTACTATAATTTGATCGAAAATTAGAGAGTTGAGTAAAATGTAATTTCAAGAATTTAAAATATATATAAATATTATATAAATTATATCCTTCATACTCTAATTTTTTACGTGCATTTATTGTTTCACCCAAAGTTTTATTACTTTTTTTTTTTGCTTGACATAATTTATTATCTTTGTTTTTAAATAGTAGTAGGATTTAATAATGAATGAGATTTTTATCATCGGAAGTACAAAATAAGTTTATGAGATCAAACAATTCAAATGATATTCTTTAGTAGAAAAATATTCTTCATTTTGATTTATACTAATATCTACAAAATTTTAAATGTATTTGAGCATGAACCTAATTTTTAAGCTTAGCATATAATAATTATTTAAGTTGAGTATTTATAGGATTTGAAATGTAAATGAGTAGTTAAATTTCTAATAGATTCGAGTAGAGATTTTAGAAAAATATTAAATAGTTATTCAAATATGGACAGTAAAAAGATTTATCTGGATTCGAGTATGTGCACTATGAAAAAAGTCTACTCAAACTTCATGAAATTCTCATGTCAAATCAATCAACAAATCAAACATACATTTCACTACCTCAAAATTCATGAAATTATCATGCCTAGGTGGCTCTATATTCATTAATATAAATAAAATTTGATTCAAACTTTACCTTTATATTTGTTATTTCTTTTAACTTCAAACATTTTGACAAGTAATTATACAATTCCTGTTGCAAATTGGATAGATAATATTTTTAATATAAAATTATTAATTTTAACACATTTATATTGTTAGAGACACATTTATAAACTTTTAATAATTCTAACAACTGATTGTTACAGTTATAACATTGTTAACCTTATATAACTTGCTATAATTGCACTATCATGATTTGGTTTTGTGTAACTCACCAAATAGTAATATCACACATGCTCACGGAGCATAGTATAACAAACTCAAGAATGTATATAAACAACATTTGCCTTCCATATGAATTGTATATTTACGCCTTGTTTACTAAAAGGAAATGAGAAAAAAAATAATTAAAAAAATAATTTTTCTCTTGTTTACTATGATGGCCCAAAACAAAAGGATGAATTTGACAAAGGAAACTACCATCCAAATCCATCATTTTTTGATTGGCCCAAATCAGCAAAAAAACTATCATCATCGCTCGCCTAGTCCATCGTCGATGCCTCATCCGTTCGTCCTTGACCTCGCCTTGACTCTCGTCAGCTCGCGGCCGTTTGGACCTTGCCTGGACCCCACCTCAGCCTCATCCCCTCTCGCCAAGCAGCTGCTCATCCACTCTCATTGCCTTCCCTCTCACTCCTCTTCATCTAGTTACATGAAAATCACATGATTCAAATTTCCCTCCTTCCTTTTTTCCTTCTCTTCTTCTTTTCTCATCTCTCTATTTTTTCCATCCCTGCTAGTAAATAGGGTATTAACATCACTTTGGCAACCATCCATAGGAACTATCTTAAAGTTAGTATGCACCACCCTTCATATAATCTTGAGAACAATGTTCTTTGTTGTTCCACCCATAGAACATCCTTAGAACTGAACACACCATGTCGACTCTATCTTTTCTCTGATAATATACCTAGTTGCTTTGTTTTTTATTTGCTAATAAAGTAGTGAATTGCTTCTATGTCCATTCCATGACTTCTTTTTCCTATTGATTGATGTCCATGAACATTAACTTACGTTTTCCCTTCAATAACCTAACTTATGTTGATAATTTGTTTGCTCTATAAATTGCATTAGGAAGGTGTGGTTTACCTTATTCACTAGACACTTTGTAGTTAAGGTGTGGTTTGCTCTATAAAGTATTCCCATAGGCTCCACTTTGTAGTTCCTATTACTCTATCTACTAGACACTTTGTAGTCTGTTTCACTTCTCTAAGCAATAGAAGGTGTGGTTTACCTTATTCCCCTTCTTCCTTGAGATTATTGTTGTGATCTCCGTTACTATGACACTAAGGACTAACTTTTAGGGATATTTTTATATCTAGTGTAACCCTCCACATAAAAAAAAAAAAAAATCCACCTTTCCTCTAGTTATGTGACTTTGAATATCTATTTTTGCTACTCAACATAGAACTCTTCCCACTAGAAGACTCAAATGATCAATAATTAGGAGAAGACCCGTCATTTTCCTTTCTCTTGGATGGCATAAAGTTTATTATTGGTGCTCACCCGAATGTGAAACTCCTGAAATTCCACCAATGTAAATCTTGTTATGCCCATGGTTGTAACTAATCAATGAAATAGAAGAGCATGTAATCTTCATCATATATTGAATGTCCAACATTAGCATAAAATGATACTTCACACATTCCCTCAAAGAAGAGTTGTGTTATAGCTCCTTCAACTTCCTCTTAGCAATATAGCTAACATTCATTAGAAAGAAGTGTCTTTAAGCCTTTCTTTAACTTTGCTCATATATGAATAGTGGGGTACACCTTTTTCGATATCACTGTATCATTTTGTTCATCATTGCTTAGCATCTCTATGTAGATGTCAAGTAGCTAATGACACGCTATCCTCTAAAAAGAGGCTATTATTTAGAAATCTCTACTCCAAAATGACTACAAATATCCCATTGCTTGGACGGATAGCTTTCACGAGTATTGTTGCCCCAATAGTTACTCATTTTACCTCGTTAATTGCTATACAACTTCTAGGGTGTTCTCACTATGTGGTTAATCCTAGAGTTAGGTCCTTCAAGTACTATCCACATTGATCTTCAAGGAATCTAATAAAAATACGAATTGAGCACCAAATAAAAAGTATTTGACTCTTCTTAGATTTGATTGTGGAATCTCCACTTAAATTTTATCAAGAAAATTCTCATTCATTAAGCTTGAGAGCTTAAGTTTATTAATTCCTCATTTCATATTTACTAATAAACCTTAGGTTAATTTTTTTTCCCTCTTTTGAAAATATATGCCTACATAATTTTTATTTCAAGTAGAGATTATGATATATTGTACGATGTCAATCATAATTAGTAGGATGATCAATTAAAACCTATTGATCATTGCTTATACTATCATAAAAATATGATGGAAGTGATTATGTTTTAATATATAGAATTAAAATATTAACTAAATGTTTTTAGTAATGTCATTGTATTCCTTAATTAGAATAAATGGTGAAGTCAACCAAATTGTGTGTAGAAACTAAAATTAGACCATCAAATAGACGAGGACATGTGTCACACACATGCATTATGTACATGGTGTCATAGACAATTCAAGTTGACCTAATCAAGATGACTTATGGACATGATTAATCCATGAGATCATGAGGCGTTTGGTAACTTACTTTACCTTCCCTATGTATTCAATCCATAATTCTCTCTAGGGTATTAATTCATTCCCATTTCATCTATATGCTAACACCCTTCTCACTTTTATTGTCTCAAACATGTAGAGTAGTACATCCATAGGGAGAAATTTCACTCTTATATTCTTTGTATCCTTTTCCGAAGAAAAGTCTAATTGAGATAGAAGAAGATTGTATCATTTTCTAGAGCTAACACGGGATTGATAGCATAAGACACGTTGTGCAAGAGTCCAAACTTTGGATAGATATGAATTGACAAATTTTGACATTAGTATGAGTACGCCTTAAAACTAATCTCTTTAGATAAGTTGTTGCAATATTGGATCATAATCCCTTACTATTTGTATTTGGAACATGATAATCAAATTGGGTTTCATCAAATTTTTTTTCCTTTGCCATGAATCAACCTTCCTATTATTGTGTTTGGTGTCAAATCTATAATTTAAAATACAAATAGAAATTTCATTGAGGCATGGATGCGTTTAATCCATTGCTTATTTTTTTAAAAAAAAATATATATATGTTTCAAAGTTTTGTAGATTGTATTTTGATTAAAATTGGTTAATTATTTACTATCACAATAATGTGACACATAGGCATTGATATTAATTTAGTAAAAGTATAACAAAATTCTAAATTTTTTGAATTTTGTCCAAAACATGTTTTTTTTTATTTTAAAAATATTTTCAAAAATAATATGGTCAAAAACATGTTTTTTTATTTTATTTTAAAAATATTTTCAAAAATAAAAAAATACACATATCATGAAGAGATTTATTTATTGGCATGAGTCATGACAGGGCAAATTAGGTCACATTAATTTATTAATTCCAACCTCAATCATACAATCGCAATTAAGAAGCACTAATACGATGCACAATATAAAGGTTCTGAAATTTTAAAATATAAGCCAATTAAAACCCTAAAATAAAAAAATATTATTCACAGGGCACATTTTGTAATTTGCATTGTAAATTTACACTTACCACCTTGCCAACGCGCATGCATGAATTGTGTACACAACACACATCGATTTCGGGCAGCGCAAATAAAGGGAGGAGAGATAGAGATAGAGGGGGAGCCGCAGAGAGAGAGAGCACACTGCTCGCCCTCCATCCCCCCTCCTCCATCTCCGCTTCCCGAGGTATAACCCTAGCTTCCTCTGCCCCAATCCAGACCCCCGCCTACCGAGCTTCGTCCCGCGATCCAGGCCTCCGCTGCGCCGCGCCAGCCCCGCGCGATTGGGCATCCCAAGACGACCGCTTTCGATTGCAAGTAAGCTGATCCTTACGGTTTCGCCACCCGATCGCGTCCCCGACGCGGCATTTTTTGTCGATCTTTGTGTTTATTATGGAGAAAGTCTCGAGTTGTTTCTCGGCGCGTTGAGTCGGCCAGCGATGGTTTCCGGGCCGTGTATCCGCTTGCCGGATGATCGGACGCGCGTTAAGAGGTTTCCGTGCTCGATCTTGGTTTTTTTGTATTGGATGCCCCGATGCCTGATTCGGCTGTTGAAGATAAGAGGGATAGCGGATTAGATTTTATTTGTCCTATTGATGCTTGAAATAGAAACGAGATAAAGCTATTGTGGAGGGGGGAACGGGATGATTAGTTTTGATATCATCGATTACTGCTTTGGTTGGGGGTGGGGATGCTTTGGGGAAAAGGTAGAATTTTTGATGCAAAACTAGTACATCTGGTGATATAGGTACCCTTGCTTTTCTTTTCTTTTTTTTTTCTTTTCCATCGCATTCGATTCCTTTCAAAATCAATGGTGCTACAAAAGTAGGTTTTCTTATAGTTGTGGAAAACTTAGGTTGATTCTTTTGTAGCTTCATTGATTTGTTTTGTGAGGAGGCATTTGGTATCCTCGTACTATCATAGCCCGTCACGAAATTTCTTCTCACTCGAGACTCATGTGTGTTCGCCAAGTTACACTTCGAGCGTGCTGCCGACTTGGCATATCTGATTAAGGATAGCTGAGTTTGTTAGTCTAAGATCAGAACTGTATTTCTATTAATTCTTTCAATTGAGATATCCTGCTTTAGTACTTTATCATGTTTTTTGAATTAACTTGTCACATTATCTTCACTTCATATTTCTCTTAATCTAAATGAGGACATATTATCTATATCCCCCTGCTCTCTGTAAACGAGATTGAAGAGAGATTAGTGCAACTTAACAATGTAGGTGTGACTGCATGGGGAGAGAATGCCAGAACTGCAAATTGGAGCACCACAAGGTCATGCTAAATCAAAGAAACTTGAAGAAATTCCAGTCCCACCACAGGCCATAGGACAACCAGAAAATCCAGTATTGCCTGCTGCAAATAGAAGGCAAGGTGGTGCAGGAAGAGGAAGAGGCAGAGGAAGAGGAAGAGGATCTAATGCTGCAGCAGTAGCTAAAGCTCCAACTAGGCGAGCAGTTGGAGGTAGAGGCAGAGGTAAAACGCCGATTGGCTTGGGCACTGATCATCCTTTTGAGGTTCTAGCCCAAGCTGCTGCAGGAGGGGCTGCTGTTGCCGGTGCCCAAGACTTCATTCTGAACCAAGAACCAGCTGGAATTGCTGGCAAAAAATTGGCAATGGACGGTGTAAGTGCTGAAAAGGTTATTGGAGCTGAAGATGAATCTACAACACCTCCTGTACCTGAGCGGGTATGCTTACCTTTCATTCTTGGTAGTAAAAGTAAAGTTGGTTCTAGTTTGTGCTAAGCTATTTAACCTATTTAGTAGCATGGTCCTGCTGCCGTTCTTATAAGTGCTACATCAGGTTGAATGATTATTTTCCCATGTCATGCCTTTTTCTTTTTTGCAATGGCTAGTCTCCAAATTTCTTTAAATATAAGCAGGCATACGTAACAAACTTCATCATGCATATATGAACCCATTTATGATTTCTGTTTCATGTTCATTCAATTCAAATACAATAATCCCAAAATCAGTCAATGTGGGTACAGCCACTTATGTATGCAGGTGCCATGTGGTTGCCTTCAGCCATGTATCGTGGTCTCAAATATGAAGTGTTAATGTGTGTGAGATCTATCATAGTGCAAACATGAAGTAATTATGAGATATAGTGTTTATTTCTTTTTACTATTTTAAAAAATATATCGTTATTGTGCTGATATTCTGACATGATGTTTCACTTTACCAAATTCTTTTCTTATTACTTAAAATATCATCCTAAAATTATCAATTTGATCTACCATATGCTTATAATGTGTTATCTTCTTTCTCTACAATAACAAACGAGTACTATAGATATTTATGATTTAAAACTCCCAGGGGCCACATAACCTTCTGCACACCACATATGCGGGGATGTTATGAAGTAGTGCAGTCTTTCTCTTTGTTAGATAACTCTAGAATCTTGATGGCATATATATGAGATGTGTAGAGCTTCCTATATAAAATCGCAATAATGGTAGATGATAGCAAATATCAAGTACAAAGGATTAATGAGGCTGCTTTTGTTAGGAAGTTATATTTGGTGCTACTGTCACACCAATAAGAGATTTTCTTGTTGATTTTCTGATATGGACTCCTTAAGATTATGGATGTGGTTCAGTTGGGTGACTTGTGTTTAGTCTGACCTGAAGGTTTCTACCGATTTTTGTGGTGGAATTGATGCATATCCCTTGTCCTTGTTTTTTTTTTCTGCAAAGAAAGATTATTTCGTTTAAGAACAAACAAAGGAACAAAAAAGGTTTACATAGTTTCTGATGATCCAAAATTATATTTATCAACTAATTACCTCTTTTACCAAGTTGATAAGGAATCTCAATGGGTAGAGATCTTAGTTGATAGTTGTGATAACATTTAGATCAAATCCTACCTTCACTCCCGCCACTTCCCTTGGGAAGAAGGTTAAGGAATCTTTACATCTAGAAATTCATTTCATACCATTGAACTTTTTCGAATTGTTTCTTTTTTAAGAACCAAAAAAAAACCTTGTGGCAAATTAATTGATTCCAAGAAGAATTAAATTCCTTAGACCCTAATGGGTCTTGAAGCTTCCATTTCTGAATCTAACTCATCAAAGCCTCCCACATTTTAATTGCTTATTGATGGTTGATCAAGCTTCAGGGATTTACCTTCTGAGACTACTTGTTCTAGCCTTAGAGGTATAGTATCAATCACTTGATAGGATTTTGCTAATATGATATCCCTTATAATTGGTAAACTTTAATTGATAATTAATTATTTCATCTCTATAGTTGATATCTTATCCAACACAACTGAATATGTTTATGTAGCTTAACTTGCCGCTTCACAATGATAAACCTTTTCTACTGGATGTGTTTTACATGCATGTATATATTTACAGCTTGAAGCCATTCTTTTGTTTAGCATTCCATTTTGTAATGCCAAAAGTAGAGGGCCTATTGGCTTATTTTGCTTGTATCTTTTACAGGTTCAAGTTGGTAACTCGCCTCTATATAAGGTTGAGAGAAAATTAGGTAAAGGTGGTTTTGGTCAGGTCTATGTTGGTCGAAGAGTATCTGGTGGAGCAGAGCGAACAGGTCGCGATGCTTGTGAGGTTAAATTAATCTCTACTCAATGTTTTGATAATTTAAGTGATAGAATATGCCATCCGGTGAATGTTAATTCTTGATTCTTGTAGGTGGCTCTTAAATTTGAGCATCGAAATAGCAAGGGTTGCAACTATGGCCCACCGTATGAGTGGCAAGTTTACAAGTAAGCAACTTTCTTTCTATGAAATGCAAATGATTCTCATATCTAGATTTTGCTAGTCATTTACCAAAATTATTTTGTCTTCACAAGCACACTCAATGGTTGTTATGGAATACCATGGGTTCACTATAAAGGCCGTCAGGGAGATTTCTACATCATGGTGAATTTTTGTTAGATTATTCGGTATCTATTAGCTTAAGCTTTTTCCTGATTCTTAAACCGATCTCTTTTGAAATTAAATGTTCAGGTCATGGACATGCTTGGTCCTAGTCTGTGGGATGTTTGGAATTCTGTTGGCCAATCGTAAGAAGCTTTCTATTCTATCCAGTCTTTAATATCTTTCTTTTGACATGCGACAACTAGTGTTTTTTTTCTTTCTTTTTTGCAGAATGCCCCCAAATATGGCTGCTTGCATTGCTGTGGAGGCTATTGCAATTCTCGAGAAACTTCACTCGAAGGGGTAATTTAGTCAACACTTCTCCAAGTTATAGCATAAGAATCTAATTTGTTTTCATTGTTTTCCAAGTCTACTTGTTAAAACTTCACATGACTTCTTGGTCAGCTTTGTGCATGGAGATGTTAAACCAGAGAACTTTCTTCTAGGACAGCCTGGAACTGCTGATGAGAAAAAGCTTTTCCTTGTTGATCTTGGTTTGGGTGTGTTTCTGCTCTAAATGAATTATTTTTCGCCACATTTCTGTGTGGCTTGCATACTAGGAACAAACATCTTTTGTTGTTATATCAGCTTAATTGTGATCTGGAACTCCAATCGTTATTGATAGATTTGGTTGTTTCAATTATGATTTTTTTGTGCAGCATCGAAGTGGAAGGAATCGCCTTCTGGCCTTCATGTTGAATACGATCAGAGACCAGATATATTCAGGTATCGTAGACTTCGATTTGTGTCTAGCTACAATGTCCGTTGCACTAAATAGTATCTTTATGCAGGGGCACAATTAGATATGCAAGTGTACATGCTCATTTAGGTCGTACAGGTAGCAGGAGGGATGATCTAGAGTCATTAGCATATACATTGATATTTGTCATGAGAGGAAGGTTGCCTTGGCAAGGCTATCAGGTATCTGAATTATCTACTTACAGAATGTGGTTTTCTCATGTTGTCTTCCCATCTAGTTCACCTATCTGTCTCCTGGTTTATGTGCAATTTGTTTTAACGCAGGGGGATAACAAGAGCTTTCTTGTTTGTAAAAAGAAAATGGCTACTTCTCCAGAGCTATTATGCTGTTTCTGTCCACCTCCATTTAAGCAATTTCTTGAGATTGTGGCAAATATGAAATTTGACGAAGAGCCAAACTACTCTAGGCTTATATCGCTTTTTAACGATTTGATTGAACCATGCACTTCTCTGAGGCCTATTAGAATTGATGGAGCACTGAAGGTGGCTAGACTTCTCTAATAATTGTTTTGTTTCTTATTCTTCATCATTATGTATTTCTTTATTCTGAATTTCTGATATGTTCCTGAAAGAGTCTGTGACTGGATTGATTGTTGGGATTAATAACTAATGTATCCAGGTGGGCCAGAAGCGTGGTAGATTGCTTGTAAATCTTGAAGAGGACGAGCAACCTAAGAAAAAAGTCAGAGTCGGAAGTCCAGCTAGTCAGTGGATTTCAGTGTACAATGCTAGAAAACCCATGAAACAGAGGTATGACCAAACAAATGTCCAACTATTGTTCCTTTCTCTTCACTGTTCAAATTGATAACTGGAGAAAAGACGACGTCTTCCAATTGAATCTTCTCATGTCTGTGATTTTTTTAATATAAATGGTTCTTGCTCCATTTTCTTTAAGATATCATGATTTTCGAACCGAACTTAACCTTTTTTTAGGATAAATGGTATTCTCCTATATTTTATTTGAAGAGTATCATGTTCTTGCTACATTTTCTTTAAAGGTCATGATTTTGAACCGAACTTGATTTTCTATTAGGAGACTATTCCATGAGCTGTCACTGATGGCATGTAAGAATGAGGCTTATGAACCACAGAATCTCATGAACAAAGCTTGTTATTCCTACAGGCGTCATTTTTTGCTTTATTTAATTCTGTTGCAAATTCAAAGTTCCTAGATTAAATCATAATGGCAGCATCATTTCTCCACACTGGATGATCAAACTGCTTTCCCCATAGCAAATGCATATTGTAGAAAATAATGTTTTTCTATCCATATTTTTCTTTCTTAATACCTAAAAATTATCATAAAATATATGTTTCAGTCAGTACTTTACGATGGACCTTTTAGGTACCACTATAACGTATCAGATGCAAGACTTCAACAACATATAGATAAAGGAATGGCAGATGGTTTATATATCAGTTGCGTGGCATCTTCAGCAAATCTCTGGGCTCTTATTATGGATGCAGGAACAGGATTCTACTCCCAGATTTATGAAGTATCACCTGTCTTCTTGCATAAGGTATTTTTGTAGTCAAATGCGCATGAAATTTAATTTCTATTTGACTATTAAAGGCTCCTATGTTTCCTTGTCTTAGGATTGGATTATGGAACAATGGGAGAAGAACTACTATATAAGTGCTATAGCTGGTTCGACAAATGGAAATTCGTTAGTTGTCATGTCTAAAGGTTGGTGAGAGCGGTATTATGCAGAAGCATTTTTCATATTATAAATTACCTATTGTTCCATAACCATTTTCTGGTGTTGCTTTCGCTTCATGTAAAGATATTCTGGTTTATCTTATGGAAGATTGCATTTCACTACAATGCAATTATCCTGACTTGTTGATTGAATAATCTGGTTCATTCAAATTTGTTAGCAATATTTACTAAGAAAGTATTATGCAATATCTAATTTGACTTGCAGTGTGGCTTTACAGGTTCCCGTAGCTGTGTAATCTTCTGAATGATTGCAAACCTGTCTTTTTCTGTAATCTGTATGTCTATGTTCCATTATTGTAGAATTTGCACCCTGGCGTATTCACACGTTAACAGTACTTATCATTTTCTTGTGATTTTTGCAGAAGTTGTTCATGTGGCTCCATATGGGTTAATCTAGCGTGCACACTGGTTTCGTAATTAGATATTTCATGAGTTAATATCAATCTGGAGCAACTTATTAATGACTCCAACCATTTAGGCCTCACACTATGTAGTTGTTCATATGTGCATTTTTTCCACTACCGAAATCAAGAGATTAATATATTTTTACTCATCAATGTTGTTTTCATGAATTTATTAATTTCAGTTAAAATTCAACTTATTAGTGTTGGATTTTGCTTGTGTTTTTATCTCTTCGACCATGGGCTTAGTCTTATCCGTCCACTATATATATTTAAGTAATATTCTGTCTAATGTGCTGCCTATTTTATTTTATAAAATTTTACTTGCATGCAGGGACCCCTTATACACAACAATCTTATAAAGTTAGTGAAGCTTTTCCTTTTAAGTGGATCAATAAGAAATGGAAAGAAGGTTTTCATGTTACATCTATGGCTACAGCTGGCAACCGTTGGGGAGTAGTCATGTCCAGGAACTCTGGCTATTCTAGCCAGGTAATGCAATATATTTGCTAGTTTCTTGTCAAATATGATGCATGTTGTTACTTTAATAGTTTCCTTGTTAATTTGAAGATTTTTTTATTATTATATGTGGAGAGATGCATCAAACCATTTGATTAGTAAATAGTGTATCATGTGTGCAACTGGAACCTAATAAATTTGCTTTGTGCAAATAAACTTAAGCTATGTACTAAAGTGCACATATCCATTGATAAATTATATACTTCATTTGACGACTTTGTTTTAACTAGATTAATGTAATATTATGTTTAATACACATCATAATGTTGAAGTAATTTATTTCTGGAAATACTTTTTCACCACCTTGTTTAAGGTCTGTTGGAGCTAGATTCCTGCACTGGTGAGCCTATCAAGTTGGATTTTGTGATATTGTGTTGAAAAGATAAATTTCTTCTCTTGTTGGTGCTTGCCAGCAGAGCATGTGAAGTATTGGGCTTACTAGTCATGTTACTTTTACGAATGCAGGTTGTGGAGTTGGATTTTCTTTACCCAAGCGAAGGAATCCACCGAAGATGGGGGAATGGTTATAGGATAACTTCTACCGCCGCTACTCCAGATCAAGCTGCTTTAGTTTTGAGCATACCGAAAAAGAAGTTGTTGGATGAGACACAGGAAACACTGAGAACATCTGCATTTCCAAGCAATCATGTAAAGGTGAACTCGTATGTCCTGAATAAGTTTGCTACCTTTTACCCTTGCAGATTTTTCTCTTGGCTTTACATGTACGTTGGCTATTTAGATGGTCTAGTCTTATTCCGCGTAAGAGATACAGTTAGTCGTTTACTTGCATGCACCTAGTAGCTAGATTGCATTTGTTTTATTTATATTCACTCCTTCATGTCATGCTGACCACTATTTCTTGCCTTCCAACTAAGCGCCTGTCGCTTACCAAATGGCTCGAAGTTTCTTCTGGTCTTGTAAGCATTTCATTCTGCTCATCCATGATTTCTTTACGCCTAGTTTAACCGGAGTAATTGATCTTGAATTCACTGTTTCTCGCATGCGATTCTTTCTGAGCTACAATTGTCTACTTAGTTAGACACTGCACACTGTATAACTTATTTTTCTTAATAAAAGCAAAAGATGGTATTCCGATTGGGGAGAAAAACTAAAATAAGATTATGTTGGTATCAGTACATGGTTAGATCAACATTTGTTACTGAAAAACACGGCATGTAAAAAACTATTATGCTGCAAACTGAACTTTGGGCCTTGCTGCAGGAGAAATGGGCGAAGAATCTTTATATTGCTTCGATTTGCTATGGTAGAACAGTGTGCTGATAGTTGAGGTGGCTACGGTTGGATAGTGGCGCAAATTGAAATTCAGATTCATGGTATTTAATTAGATATGCATAAAGTTTGTATATATCCACTCTTAATCCATAATTGTATCTTGGAAAAAGTCTTGTGTAAAAACTATTTTGAAGCAAACTGAACTAATGCCTATTTGCAGAAGAAATTGGCGTTCATACTTGAGCTGTATACTATGATAGAGGCAACTCAAATTTTGGTCATGGACTTAGCATCACTGGAAGTGAAGTCTGGGCGCAGCTTTCCTTTGCTATGAGTTTGGAGTCCGAGTCACAACAGGACTCGTCACATAGTGTATAGCTTGTGGACACACTTTGCACAACCATGCTCGGCCTTCTGTTGAGAGGATGAATCAAAGTTTTCTCGTTGTTTCCGGAGGAAAAAGGTCAAGGCTTTAATGTGTGTAGCTCCTTATCACGTACTGATGAACTTTAAGCAGGCTCTCTAATTTGGGTTTTTTCGCTTTGAAGAAAAAGTTGTTAATCGGCCCAGATATACCTGAGATGGGCTGCGCGTCGTGAACATTGTCGTCCATAACAGTTCAAGAATTTGAAAAGCGGCTTATACTTGTTTTTATAGTGACGATTGCTTTGGTATCAACATGATGCGCAACTTTTGTACTTTTATCGAGTATTATATAGTTTATAAAGAAGGCGTGGAGCGTATTACCACGTATACACATCAGAATCTGTCTTTGTTTTCTTTTTGTCAATCTATCTGGCTACAGTTATCCAGCCATGCGGGGTTTAATTTTTATTCTCCGAGCATACCCAGTTTAGCAGAATAATTAATTGCAAAAAAAAATGTTTATTTAACGCCTTGAGACATTCCATATGTTCTGGTTAAGTTGATAGTGGGTAAATAGTTGGAAAAGGAATTGACAGGCTAAGGAATCAATTTAGATTTCCATCGCATAAGTTAAAGCTTTAGTTTCCAATAGCACAAACACAATAAATAACCTTAAATACTGATCTTTAATCTCACATAACAAGAGTAAAGAGCAAATGAATTGCTGAATTGAAACAAACAATAAAGTACCAAACAAACTTAAGCTAAAACTAGACAAAGCCCACTGGAAACATAGAATTAAGCTCATCGCTTCTTCGAGACACCAACTGTCTTTCCTCTACGGCCAGTAGTTTTTGTGTGCTGACCGCGAACTCGAAGACCCCAGTAGTGACGAAGACCCCGGTGGTTCCTGCACGTATGAACTAAACACGTAAATAAATATATACAAAATGCTGAAAATTATTCATGATGCAGCAGGTTCCTTGGTAAAAACTACTACTTCAGTTTGAACAAAGATACAATTCCAAGTCCTTAGTTGCATAAATTGTATTACATGACTTGCCGAGGGCATCCCATCCATCAGTTGATATCATAATCCACACAGGCAATTTATTTGATAAAATTTAAAATCGGGCGACATCAGGTTAGCGAATGAACGTATATGCCAGGTTATATTCAGTCAGGATAAATTTAATGAAAAGCATACGATTGCATTGCCTCCACTGAGAAGTCGTTGGCGTATCATGGGCCCCCGTTATTAACTGAAATATAGTGGCA
Source organism: Costus lasius (assembly GCA_027563935.2). Classification (NCBI taxonomy): domain Eukaryota; kingdom Viridiplantae; phylum Streptophyta; class Magnoliopsida; order Zingiberales; family Costaceae; genus Costus; species Costus lasius. The sequence goes on along the minus strand of CM050454.1, from coordinate 12,140,181 downwards.
AATGCTTAATGTCTACCTTACAAAATCACAGCACACCAATCATGGGCCCCCGTTATTAACTGAAATATAGTGGCAAATGCTTAATGTCTACCTTACAAAATCACAGCACACCAAGTAGTTAAATTTAGAAGACATCAAATTAACATCTCCATAAGCACTTGGAAGGCAAGAAAGGTAGATGTTACACTTGCCAATAAGATGTTTGGGTAGTTAAGAAAGTCTAACAAATAGATATTGGCCCCGTTTGGCCAAGCTTCTAGGCCTGCTTATGACTTTGTGACCAGCAGAAATCAAGAAGCTGAAGCGTTTGGCCCTTCAGCTTCTCTGTTCCCACCCACAAATTAGCTGCTTCTCTGAGAAGCAAGGGTGGAGCTACTTCTCTGGCTGCCACCTGCTTATGCTCAATAACCTTTATATGTAATAATAATTTTTTAATAATATAACTCATAATATTTTTAATAAATATTTTAATTATAGTCAACTACAAATTTAATTGTATAAATTTTATCTTAGTAATTTTTTAATAAAAAATTATTTATTATAAATAGGATAATCTAACCATAAGCTGTGCATCCAAACACCTTCCTTGCTTCTCCAGCCAACAGCTTTTCAACCAGCACTTCTTCAACCAGCAAAAGCTAGAAGCAAAAGCTAGGCCAAACGGAGCCATTGTGGCTAGGTCACCGCACGATGCCACAATCTTGGCATGAGAAAAAGACCAAATAAACTTTCACGATCAAGTTAACCAAGAAGAAAGAACTGATCATCAATGAGGCATCCAAGATGATATAAATGCCGCATTACTATAAATACCCTCTGAGGCATGCTTGGGTCAGAGTATTTCTGGGAGACAAAAAAAAAAGCAAAATTTGAAATTTTGGCACCAGATGTCACGTGTCTGAACATAGGAGCCGTGATAAGATGCAAAATTTTAGGCATCAAAGTTCACTATTGCTACCTCCATGCCACCACGCATAAAATCCACATTCTCCTATTCTCAAAATTGATTGTAGTTGCCACTACCATAGACATTGCCACCTCAATCATCACCCACCATTCTACCACTCACTGAACCACTGCCATTGTGGACTTAACTCTTCACCCACAACCAATTGTTCACTATCATCTCACACTCTCCATCGATCAACCCTTGAATAGTTCCACTCCACCATGTCCATTGTGTTGTTTGCATCATGCAATCAGAGGAAACACAGGAGCTAGCCTTGAGTAAAGGATGTGAAATATGTTTTTAATGTAGACAACATATGTTTATGAGTACATTAAAATAATGGAAGATTATTATAAATTATTTTTTGCAAGAAGTCAAGTGCTGGTAGTGAAGACAAGATTTGATCCTAGTCCTTGTTATCAACATCAAAGATCTTTACAGATTGAGCTAACTAGCATGTTCTAAAAATTAAATAATTGAGTTCTTGTTAACCTTTATATATCCTCTACCCCATGTTCCCTCTCTATCCAAAAGAATACATGTTTTATGTGGTTATGTGTTATCTTCCAAAAAGAAATTCACAAAAAAATGAATTGTATGAGCCATTGACTAGGTGCCAAATGTACAAAACCAAAATGCAATACTTCTGCAAGAAAAGAATCTTCAAATAGTTAACCAAGAAATCCCCATATGATGCTTAAATCAGGCAAGGTTAAATCATGAAGTTTAAAGATAATTTGACAATGGTTACACTTTACACTAAGGAAAACAAGAATTACACTTGCCTAAATTTTGTGGAACTAAGACAGTTAGGGCACAGGAATATTCAGAATTCAGCCACCTAAGGACTAGTGGACCCAACTTAGCCTCTATGATTGATTCAATCAAGCAAACCCTCAGGATGAACTGACTTAATACTCTCAACCATGCAAACACAAACTAACCCAATTGCCAATTAATAATCAAGTGGATTAAAAATGTCTTAAAATAAATTATGGATGCATTTTTCATTTAAGGGGATACATCACTGCATCAGCTAGTCTTATAAATACTATCAATCCTAAGGGATAGAAGACATGGCAATTACAATGTACTATAGTAAGGTCCTAGAGATATTGCTTAGCTGAATAGTGAATCATTGTTCATTATCATCTTTTCAGGTAAGAAATTAAAAATTAATATATTCAAATTTATTACTAGTAGGCTTTCCCCTCTTGTTCCATTGTGATTGAACGAAGACCATTTGTAATTAAACCAATTCTGAGAAGAATCAGTACAACGTAGAGATGGACTGTTTACAAATAGATCATTGAACTTGGTTGTGGAACAGTAAAATGCTAGAAATGAGATAAACTAAATTAAAACCTAGCACTAATGTGCAATGATGAATAATGGAGCACAAGAACTGGCAATATTTGAGAAGCAACTAGATGTAGGCATTGATAATAGCAATTTCGTCAATGAGGATAAAAGAATGAGCATGGGAAGAAGAGAAGCAAAAGTGGAGGACAAAGGAGGGATTACCAGCTTTGAAATTGAAAAGTCAAAAAGAGAAGAATAGGCATATGAAGGAGAGAAAAAAATAGGCAGCGAAGAATTAATATTTTTTAAAACTGTAATCGCTATTTACAATGCACTTAATCCTGTTAAATAGGCTTTTATGAAGCATAATAGTCATACCACTAGCACATGTTCTATTAAATTAATTACCTGTTCAACTCAATATATACACACTAACCAACAAAATAATAACCACAATCAATAATTAATAAAGTTTAATTACATCAGAATATATGTCAAAAATAAACAATCAGCCACTAAGGTATTAAGCTGATAGTAGGAGGCAATACATAATAAAGAGAAGAAACTTAAGTTATAAAATGGAAAAAGAAAGAAAATAATAAGCAATATTAGAAAAATGCAAGTGCAATATGAGATGAATGAGATGGCTCTTGATGACAATTGACTTGGTGTATCCTTGAGTTTAAGCACAATTCCAAGGAATAATTCAAGTACTGAGCAAAAACAGAGACAAAGGAACTATAAAATATAATGTTTGACGAAAATGAAGCATTCACTAAAGGATAGCATAAGTAGTCAACCTTATCTTCTTCAGTCGCTCCAAGTCATCTCTGAGCTTCATGTCCAAAGCATTTGAAACCACCTGGGAATATCTACCATCCTTATAGTCCTTCTTCCTGTTCAGAAACCAATCTGGGATCTTGAATTGACGTGGATTGGCAACAACAGTCATAAGATTCTCAAGCTCCGCAGCTGAGAGTTCCCCAGCCCTATAAATATTATAAAGTAGAAGGCATCATAAGAGATCACATTGATTCAGAATAAAGAACTTGATTTTGATTTGCTGCAGTAACGATGAATGGACTAATTAACAACCAGATATTGACCAAGCCAAAATTCTTATCCAACTAAAGCACCGAGCACAGACGGGGAGATCTCGAATTGGTAAAGAGTTAAAAGGAAAGTGAAATTTGGGTAACCAAAATATTTATCAATTTTTACCGTAAACGATCACAGGACGTACCTAAGAGGACACATGTTAACGTGCCTACATCATCAATAGCAGTGATTGGTAAAAAAAGGGAAATTTACAATATCAGAAAGACACAAACAAATCATGAAATCAGTCTATGGATATCCTGATCCAACTCTTTGATCAGGATCAATCGTATGCATTTACGTGGAAACGTAAAACAAAGAAGTTGAATCCATATACAAACAGAATAACAAGATAAATGATAGCAAATAATCGGATGACCTTTTGTTCATGTCGACATCGGCCTTCTTACACACGATGTTAGCGAACCGGCGACCGACACCTTTGATGGAGGTGAGGGCGAACATGATCTTTTGCTTCCCATCGACGTTGGTGTTGAGCACACGGAGAATGTGCTGGAAATCCTCGTTCGCAACCAGCGACTACAGTTCGAAAGTCATCCACAGTAAAACAAAAGACACATCGAGCTCGAGAGAGAAGAAAAAAAAGCGAAGTGTTTGGGAGCAGAGCCAACCATGGCGACGGCAGCGTCTAGGGTTTGTCGTCGCCCTTCCTCGGCAGCTCTGCTCGCGCGCGCTGATTCGAGGATAACGGGAGCCGGCGGCTTTTGCGAAGGCAAAAGAGGAGGGCAGAGAAAAAAAGATTAAACCCTAGGAGCAGATCTGACGGCTGATGGTTCACGGACTTTCCGGGATTATAATTGGGCCGATCGAGCTCATTAGAATTAAATTAATTATTTATGGGCTTTACGGTAATTTAATCAAAAAGAAAAAAAAAACATTTGTGTACCCTTATATGAAATTCTTCTATGCACTCCAATGAAGAATTTATCGTTCATGTATGTGATGAAACATGGGTCATAGTGAAGATGTCCCTTTTACCTGTTCCTTAAAAGTGTAGATAAATTATTCTATTTTCTAGCTAGAGATTCAATTAAAATTATATTAAAACCTCGTATCCATATAATGTCATGGAGTTTGAAGTGCCTCATGCTTGAAACAATCAATGTACCTAGCTTCTTCAACCATATGAACTTCATGGGAGACTATGTTCAAGAGAGCCATGCAAGAGGGAGATTGATGTTGATGAGCTTTCAAGAGAGATCACATAAACTTCAAGCTAAGGGGATATGGATAACACTAGTTGATTGTGGAGCAAAAGGCTCATGAAGTTGAATTTCAATAACAATACTTTTTATAAAATCTTACTTTTTTTAATCAAAGACAATCACATATTTGGTTACTAGAAGAAGATGTGTTGGAGACAATTTAAAACTTTTACATTAAGTTTTAATGGACTTTTAATATAGCAGTCAAGTGTTAATACGTCAAATATTATGAGTTATCGTATATTGACATATTGTAGATAATTATGAGTCATTATGTATTAAAGCACGACGATTTCAATTGTTACTAGCCAAAATTAATTTCTAGTTGTTATGTCTCACTTAGGAAAAAGCATCTAATCCTTAGCTAAAAGAATCCTCAACGAACATTCTTCAACTTCTTTTGTTTTCTTTTCTAGTATTTACGCTACTTGTTGCTGAAAGGATAATCGATCAATCCTTTCACAAATCATGTCTTGCATGAGAATTGTTATGCCTTAAATTTTTTATTTATTTAATTAGTTTATTTAAAATTAAAATTTAATTTTAAATTTTGAAAACCCTAAATTTCCTCAAATCCTAATCTATCTAACCCTAAAATCTCTCCCCGACTCCTAATCCAATTTGCCCTAAATTCTCTCTAATCTTCCCCTATAAATAAATCTCTTATTTCCCTAATCTACTAATCTCCCTAATTATCCCTCTAATCCTCACGAACGTCGCAAACCCTCCTCTGTTTTCTTTCCCTGCCAACGAAGCAAAGCTGCTTCGCTCACGTCTTCTCCGGCAACGAACGCGGCGGCTGTCGTCTTCTCTTCCGGCAGCATCAGGAAGGAACGCCGGTGACTCCTTGATCAGGTGCCTCCGTCCAACGAGAGTTTGGACGCGTGAAGTGAGGTTTGGCGGTGAGCGGCGAGCGGCGAGTCCTCTGTTCTGTTTGGACGCGTACGGCGAATCCAGAAGGCGGCGGTAGTTTCCTGCGTCCGGCAGCCTCTCCTTCTTCCTTCGTTCACAGCGGCTTACTGAGTCGGGTGTCGACTCCATCTCCTCCGGTGACTCATCCTTTTCTGCCAGGCGTCGCTGATTCACTTTCCTCTCGGCGGCTGGTTCTTCCAGCAGATCTAGTACCGGTGGCAGCTTCCTACTCTTCCGGCGACGATTTCTCCTTCTCCCTTTCCGACGCCGGCTAACCATCCTTCCCTTCCGGCGCTGCTCTTCCCAGCAAACGTCGACGACCATCTCCTACGAAGAAGGCGAACATAACGTTCGCGTGTGCCGAGTTCTGCTTGCAGCGAACTTTCGGCAGGAGGTAACTTTTGTTTTAAGTTATTTCACTTTATTAAATTTAGGTATTTCTCAGCATACTGTAGACGCTGATTTATATTATTATGTATAATTAAGGAAAATTTTGGTTGATCTAGCATACTTGGGATCGACTGCTGTTAGTGAAGATTATTTCGGTAAGGATTAATTCTGTTTATGATGATTAGAGATTGAGGAAATAATTATGGTTTGATACATAGATGTTAATGCATATTTTATTTAAATCATTCAGTAAAGGAAGGAAGACAACGTTGATTTCAAAGGAATTAAGGATATCTGTATTCGAGGTAGGAATCTTTCCCCTACCTTTGTTACGGTGTCAAATTCATGTGTAGATAGATATTGACACCTTATCTTTGAAACTATTCTAATTGATTTGCTTCTAATTTCAGTTGACCTCGTTACCTTATTAATTGTGCATATTTGATTTCATAATCATCATGGATGCATTGAGAATATGTTGATAAAGTTTTCTGATATTTCTGTTGGAAAGTTATAACTGTTTACGAACCATGCAAATGAATTGAGATGTTATACTGTTATCATGTCGTGGCATGCATATGACCTCTGACCTGGTGATCTATCACCAGTGGCCTGTTTATCTGAGTTATAGTTCTGATTATATCAGACTATGTGTTTGCCGGTTAGGGCACTGCCAGTTGTCCTCGGACAATACTACGGATGTCAGATGTTGGACGCAACATTCACCGGGCTGTTTAAGACAGTCATTCCATCGTGTGAGCTGACGGTGGAAACACTCTGAGAATGAGTGCGGCTCATAAGTGAGATCTGTGGCCAAGCTTGATGATTCACACGACAACCTTATGTTCAATTATTTTGTTGTATTATCAGTTCCTGACATATAGTGTAGTTTCTGTTATTGCAATTTCATATTATCTGAACATGCATCATCTTTTGATTCCTACTTAGCATTTCTTGCTAACTCCCTTGTTTCTCCTCCAGGTACTGAGTTTGCGTCTGGGAGGGATAGAGTAGATAGCTAGTTACCCACCGGAGTCAGAGTATCATCAAGTGTTCTTTGCTAAATACTTTTCTGATTTATTCTAGTCTTATAGTTGAATTAGTTGCATCTTTGTTAGAGTATCTTTATAGACTATAGTTAATGAATTTTGTAATGGAGTTAGTTGATTATGTTATACAGTTCTGATGTTGAATTGAAGATTATTTGATTTATAAAATTTTATAGTAATCACGTTCTTTGGTTCCTATTAATATTGTCTTCTCCCTGGGGAACCCTGTGCTAGAAATAGCCGGCTTCCCACCGGGGCGTGACAATTTTATTGGTATCAGAGGTATAGGTTCAGTAAGAAAACCTAAGGACATAGGAACCTCAGGACTAGGGTTGGGTTAAGAATAGAATACATGAATAGATAAAATAAATATTTTATAATATATTCTTTTGTTAGCAGGATGGCACCAAGAACTAGATCCAGAGCAATCCCAAGTCAGGGATGTAAGGGTCGTGGAGGTGGAAGTCAGAGAGTAAGTGCTCACAGCACTGGAGAAGCTAGAAATCCTCATGAGGCTGAGGTACAGTTACCTCAAAACCTACCTAGGGCCCCTACAAGAAGAAGAAGAAGTAGGTATGAAGCCTCAATACCCTTGAGAGCAGCATCACCTGTTGTAGTAGTAAGGGATGAGGGTGAATCTTCCTCTTCATCATTGGCACCACAAACCGTAGTAACCCAACCAGTTAGGGCAGCCAATATGCTTACGCAGTTTTCCCAGTTGGGAAAAGACAGATTTGGTGACTTCGCCGGTACTACTGACCTTTGGGCTGCCAAAAATTGGTTACTAAAGGTAGAGCAAACTTTTAGGGCACTAGGATGCCCAGAGGAACAAAAGGTGGAATTGGTCACATACTTTTTATCTGATAGAGCTGGGACATGGTGGTCTGGTATGAGAGTTATCTTTGGAGATGGTCATATCCCTTGGACTGATTTTAGAAGAACATTCTTTGAAAAATATTTCCCTGAAACTTTTCAAGATAGCCAGATGCAGGAGTTTCTGAGCCTAAAACAAGGACAAAGGACAGTAAATATTTATGTGACTGACTTTGAGAGATTATCTGATCTATTTCCAGAATTAGTGACCACTGAAAGGAGAAAATGTCAACTTTTTATTAAGGGATTATATCATACCATAAAGGGGCAGATGAACACTATTCCATTAGATAACTTTCAGAAGTGGTAAATACGGCATTTAGAATAGAAGCTTCTCTTCTAGATGTGGAAAAGGAGAAACAAATAGAGGAGGTTTAGGAATTAGCAAAACAGAAAAAGGTCAGTCAGTCAGTTAGACCAATGGAGGCAAGAACCAATGATAGGAAGAGATCTAGAGCAGTATTCAATAGCCATCAGAGACCTGTACATTCTTCCTATGCACCAAGCTTTAATTCAGCAGGGTCAGCAAGAAAATGCTTTAAATGCAATAAAGAGGGGCACACGGCCAATATCTGCCCTCTCAACGAGATACGATGCCACTATTGCAAGGATTGGAGTCATTATAAGATTAACTGCCCATGGAAAGGATTTCAACCCCCACAGCAAAGTTATCAGCAGAGCCATCAGCAAAGTTACCAACAGAGCTCTAGACCTAAGACTTACAATGGGAGACCGGGTCAGGCTAGTCAGGCAGGGTCACAGCAGAGACGACCTCAGCAACGACCTGCAGGCCCAGCCAGAGTATATGCAGTAACCCAACAAGAGGCTCAGGAAGCTCCAGACACAGTAATGAGAGGTATTATTTTCATATATGATTATCCTGCATGTCTGCTTATTGATACTGGTAGCACTCATTCCTTTATCTCTTATGAGTTTGTGATGAAAATAAAGAAAAAGCCCACTGTAGCTAGTACTGAACTATCTGTCTGCACACCTTCTGGAGGTGTGATGCAATCTCACTTAGAACTGAAACAATGTCCTCTCATCTTTGGTGATATAGTTGTTGAAACAGATCTGAGAGTTTTAGACTTCTCAGACTTTGACATTATCCTGGGCATGGATTGGCTTTTTGTCCATTATGCTAAAGTTGATTGTCGTAATTATGTTGTGACCTTTAGCCCTCCTAGTTTACCTTCCTGGAGATTTATAGGAGTCTCTGGACATGTTGCTCCCACAATTTCTGCTATGAAAGCCAAGAAGTTAATGAGAGATGGGTGCCATGGATTTTTATTATCCATTTCAAAAGTAGAAGAGAAAAAAAGAGAGCCTATGGAACAAGTTGCAGTGATAAGGGAATTCACAGATGTGTTCCCTGAGGAGTTACCTGGACTACCACCAAAAAGACAAGTTGAATTTGCAATTGAGCTTCAACCTGGGTCTACTCCAATTTCTAAAGCACCATTCAGAATGGCTCTTAAAGAATTAGAAGAACTTAAGAACTAGTTGCAAGAACTTTTGGACAAGGGGTTTATACGACCTAGTGTATCCCCTTGGGGTGCTCCAGTCCTATTTGTAAAGAAGAAGGATGGATCTATGAGACTATGCATTGACTACAGACAGTTGAATGCCATTACAATCAAGAATAAATATCCACTTCCCCGAATTGATGATTTATTTGACCAGTTGAAGGGCACATGTGTTTATTCTAAAATTGACTTGAGATCAGGGTATCATCAAATAAGAGTGAGAGAAGAAGATGTGTCAAGACTGCATTCAGAACAAGATATGGACACTATGAATTTTTAGTGATGCCTTTTGGACTTACTAATGCACCTGCAGTTTTTATGGACATGATGAACAAAATTTTTATTGATTATCTGGATAAATTTGTGGTTGTCTTCATAGATGATATTTTGATATATTCCTGCAGTATGACTGAACATGAGAAACATCTCAGATTAGTTTTGGAAAGGTTGAGGCAAGAAAAGCTATATGCTAAGTTCAGTAAGTGTGACTTTTGGCTTAAATAAGTGGCATTTCTAGGCCATGTTATTTCTGGTAATGGAATAGCCGTGGATCCCCAGAAGATTTCTGCTATCTCTGAGTGGGGAAGGCCAAAATCAGTGCAAGAAATTCGAAGCTTTCTTGGTTTAGCAGGGTATTATAGACGATTTGTGAAAGGATTTTCTAAGTTGGCTGCTCATTTAACCTATCTGACTAGAAATGGTGTGAAATTTGATTGGAAAGATACGTGTGAAAATAGCTTCTTAGAACTGAAAAAGAGATTAATTACTGCTCCAGTGTTGGTAATCCCTTCCGGAGAAGATGGTTATATCGTGTACACTGATGCTTCTGGTCAAGGTCTGGGTGGAGTTTCGATGCAAAATAATAGAGTAGTTGCCTATGCATCTCGGCAACTCAAGAATCACGAGAAGAATTATCCAGTGCATGACTTGGAACTGGCAGCCATCATTTTTGTTTTGAAGTTGTTGAGACATTATTTATATGGCACTACTTTTGAAATATTCACTGACCATGAAAGTTTAAAATATCTGTTTAGTCAGAAGGACCTTAATATGAGGCAACGCAGATGGATGGAATATCTGAAAGATTATGATTGCCAAATTAAGTATCATTCTGGCAAGGCAAATGTGGTAGCCGATGCTCTGAGTCGGAAATCAAAAGGAACACTTGCTCGTCTGAGGACTACACCAACCGACTTAATTAAACAGCTTGTGGAATTGGGTGTTGAAGTAATAAATGAATCAGAAAGGAGTTACTTGGCTGTGATGAGAGCTCAGTCTCAGCTTGTGCAGAAAATTAAGGAGATTCAATTGGGTGATGAAAACCTATTGTCTTTGAGTAAGAAAGCAGAACAAGGGCTGATACCTGACTTTACAAAAGATTCAAAAGGTGTGCTGAGATTCAGAGGAAGACTGTGTGTACCAGAAAATCATCCTGTGAAAGAAGAGTTACTAAATGAAGCACACCGATCTAAGCTTACCATTCATCTAGGGAGTACAAAGATGTACAAGGACCTTAAGGAATATTATTGGTGGAACAATATGAAAAGTGACATAGCAAAGTTTGTATCATGTTGCCTAACATGTCAGCAGGTGAAGGCTAAGCATATGAGACCAGCAGGGAAGTTGCAAAATATTCCTATACCTGAATGGAAGTGGGAGCATATTACAATGGATTTTGTCTCAGGGCTTCCTAGATCTCAAAGGGGATATGACTCAATCTGGGTAATTGTTGATAGATTGACTAAGTCAGCACATTTTCTACCTGTTAAGAAAACTGACACCTTGGATAAGTTAGCTACCCTATATTGCAATGAGATTGTCAGACTGCATGGTGTACCTACTAGTATTATTTCAGACAGAGATCCAAGGTTCACTTCTAGATTCTGGAGTAGTTTGCAGAAAGCTTTGGGTACACAATTGCATTTTAGTACAGCATTTCATCCTCAGACAGATGGTCAGTCAGAAAGAACTATACAGACTTTGGAAGATTTATTGAGAGCATGTGTGCTTGATTTTGGTGGCAATTGGGAAAGCTACTTACATTGGGCAGAATTCTCATATAATAATAATTATCACTCCTCAATAAAGATGACAACATTTGAAGCTCTATATGGAAGAAGATGTAAGTCCCCTGTGCTTTGGGATGAAGTTGGTGAAAGACTATTATCAGCTCCCCAAATGCTACAACAGGATGTGGAAATAGTACAAGGAATCAAGCAAAGGTTGTTAACAGCTCAGAGTAGACAAAAGAGTTATGCTGACAGGAGGAGAAGAGATTTGGAATTTATGGTTGGCGACCATGTTTTTTTAAAGGTATCTCTATTGAAAGGTGTGATGAGATTTGGAAAGAAAGGAAAACTAGCTCCGAGATATATTGGACCTTTTGAAATTCTGGAACGGTTAGGTGCAGTAGCCTACCGGTTGGCATTACCACCATCTCTTTTAGGAGTGCATAATGTGTTTCACGTCTCTATGCTACGAAAGTACATATCTGATTCATCTCATGTGTTAGAGAAACTGTCAGTGCCGATTCAATCAGATACTTCCTTTGTTGAACACCCTGTTCGAATATTGGAAAGAAAAGAACATCAGTTAAGAAACAAGATCATCAAAATGGTTAAAGTCGGTTGGGAGCATCATTCGGATAACGAGGCTACGTGGGAGCGCGAAGAGGATGTAAAGGCTCAGTACCCCCATTTGTTCTAGCTTGGTACGTGAATTTGAGGGACCAAATTCTTTTTTTAGGGGTAGATAATGTTATGCCTTAAATTTTTATTTATTTAATTAGTTTATTTAAAATTTAAATTTAATTTTAAATTTTGAAAACCCTAAATTTCCTCAAATCCTAATCTATCTAACCCTAAAATCTCTCCCCGACTCCTACTCCAATTTGCCCTAAATTCTCTCTAATCTTCCCCTATAAATAAATCTCTTATTTCCCTAATCTACTAATCTCCCTAATTATCCCTCTAATCCTCACGAACGCCGCAAACCCGCCTATGTTTTCTTTCCCTGCTAACGAAGCAAAGCTGCTTCGCTCACGTCTTCTACGGCAACGAACGCGGCGGCTGTCGTCTTCTCTTCCGGCAGCATCAGGAAGGAACGCCGGTGACTCCTTGATTAGGTGCCTCCGTCCAACGAGAGTTCAGACGCGTGAGGTGAGGTTTGGCGGTGAGCGGCGAGCGGCGAGTCCTCTGTTCTGTTCGGACGCATACGGCGAATCCAGAAGGCGGCGGTAGTTTCCTGCGTCCGGCAGCCTCTCCTTCTTCCTTCGTTCACAGCGGCTTACTGAGTCGGGTGTCGACTCCATCTCCTCCGGTGACTCATCCTTTTCTGCCAGGCGTCGCTGATTCACTTTCCTCTCGGCGGCTGGTTCTTCCAGCAGATCTAGTACCGGCGGCAGCTTCCTACTCTTCCGGCGACGATTTCTCCTTCTCCCTTTCCGACGCCAGCTAACCATCCTTCCCTTCTGGCGCTGCTCTTCCCAGCAAACGCCGACGACCATCTCCTGCGAAGAAGGCGAACATAACGTTCGCGTGTGCCGAGTTCTGCTTGCAGCGAACTTTCGGCAGGAGGTAACTTTTGTTTTAAGTTATTTCACTTTATTAAATTTAGGTATTTCTCAGCAGACTGTAGACGCTGATTTATATTATTATGTATAATTAAGGAAAATTTTGGTTGATCTAGCATACTTGGGATCGACTGCTGTTAGTGAAGATTATTTCGGTAAGGATTAATTCTGTTTATGATGATTAGAGATTGAGGAAATAATTATGGTTTGATACATAGATGTTAATGCATATTTTATTTAAATCATTTAGTAAAGGAAGGAAGACAACATTGATTTCAAAGGAATTAAGGATATCTGTATTCGAGGTAGGAATCTTTCCCCTACCTTTGTTACGGTGTCAAATTCATGTGTAGATAGATATTGATACCTTATCTTTGAAACTATTCTAATTGATTTGCTTCTAATTTCAGTTGACCTCGTTACCTTATTAATTGTGCATATTTGACTTCATAATCATCATGGATGCATTGAGAATATGTTGATAAAGTTTTCTGATATTTCTGTTGGAAAGTTATAACTGTTTACGAACCATGCAAATGAATTGAGATGTTATATTGTTATCATGTCGTGGCATGCATATGACCTCTGACCTGGTGATCTATCACCAGTAGCCTGTTTATCTGAGTTATAGTTCTGATTATATCAGACTATGTGTTTGTCGGTTAGGGCACTGCCAGTTGTCCTCGGACAATACTACGGATGTCAGATGTTGGACGCAACATTCACCGGGCTGTTTAAGACAGTCGTTCCATCGTGTGAGCTGACGGTGGAAACACTATGAGAATGAGTGCGGCTCATAAGTGAGATCTGTGGCTAAGCTTGATGATTCACACGACAACCTTATGTTCAAATATGTTGAGAATGAGTGCGTCTGAGAGGGATAAAGTAGATAGCTAGTTACCCACCGGAGTCAGAGTATCATCAAGTGTTCTTTGCTAAATACTTTTCTGATTTATTATAGTCTTACAGTTGAATTAGTTGCATCTTTGTTAGAGTATCTTTATAGACTATAGTTAATGAATTTTGTAATGGAGTCAGTTGATTATGTTATACAGTTCTGATGTTGAATTGAAGATTATTTGATTTATAAAATTTTATAGTAATCACGTTCTTTGGTTCCTATTAATATTGTCTTCTCCCTGGGGAACCCTGTGCTAGAAATAGCCAGCTTCCCACCGGGGCGTGACAAGAATAATCCCCATTCTATCCTTAGTTGTTTAATCTAAATTTAACTCTTATTAGTAGGGCTATCCATTCAGTTCAAATCAAAAAAAAATTTCATCTGCATAAGGAAAACCGAAGCCGAACCGAACAATTCAGTTCAACCGGAACAAAAACCGAAATTTTGAGTACATGCATCATTAGACATTCCTACAAATAAATACCACTTAATGCATCTGCTTGCTACCTGCTGGATGGTTAATTACTTGTACATCTACTTGCAGATGATCCTAAATGTTACCAACAACATGGCAGCCGTGGAAGTTGGTGGTGGTCCTTGGTTCTCAAGCTGGAATGGGACAACAGCCTCACGCCCTCACGGCTCACCTGAGCTTATTATGCTATATAAAAAAAAATTGTACTTCTGTATGAAGTAGTACCAAACTACCAATTGTCTGCATGAAGTAAACAAAACTATGAGCTTGTTAAGTTGTTATGATTGGGATTTTGAATAAGGAAATAAGGATGTTAAATATTATATGCAGGGGCATTATTTTGGCTACAATCTCACAATCCCACTCTCTACAATTGATTCTCACACACTTCCCTTACAAAGTTACAAGCACCTAGACAATTGCACAAAACTCAAAAGACCAACGAGTGGTAAAAATTCAACACAACATAGTGGTAAAAATCCAACACAAAACCCTAACAATTAATAAGATGCCAAAATCTAGCACAAAACCATAACAATTAACAAGATACAAAATCTAGCGCAAAACCATAATTCATATTCTTGAATCTTGACAATTAAAAGAAGCTTAGAAGTTAGAAGCATACCAAACTTGTGTCGGGTTCAAGAGTTAGTGAGTCATAGGCTATGACCAAGTGGGTCTGGAGTGGACTAGTTCAACTGGAGAATGGAGAGTGCTGTGGAGCCACAGTCCAGGGAGAGACTCAGAGAAGGCCGAGGAAAGCAGGAGGAGTGGCAAAGAAGGCACTGAGGTCTGACCGTTTGAGGCTGTGAGCTTGTGAGGCACCACCGCTGTGGTGAACCGGTTCCGCTGTTCAAATAGAGGCTGAGCGGGACCGCGGGAGAGAAGGCAGAAAGGTTAGAGGAGGCTAGCCACCGGAGAAGAGGCTGGAGCAGCCGAGCCGAGCAGGTCAAGGCTCGGGTGGCAAGTCAGAGACGGAGAGGAGATCAAGCCGGAAGTGGAGTCGTGGAGAGGGTTTTCGAGTTCGATTAAGGATTAAGGGTCGGGATGGGGAATACGATTATACGAATAACTGAATAAGGGATTAAGGGATTATATCATTAGAGATTAGGGAATTAGATTTATAGTTTTACACCAATCTACTAGGCTGAACCATGGGCTGGGTTGGCTAGACCGCTGAATTCGGTTCAGTTTGGGTTTAATGAAATTTACACCTATCAAATCGAAACCGAACCCATTTCAGTTTTTGTCTCTATAAAACCGGACCAAATTAACCCGATTCAGTTCGAAAATGATCTGAATTGAATTTATCAAATCGGTTCAGTTCGATAAGTCAGTTTAAACTGATTTATGGACACCCCTACTCATTAGAGCCCAAAATTTCAGATAAGTTTAACGCTCCACTAGGTTCTATTTTTTAAAAACTTTCTTATTTCCTTAATCACATTTTATTTTCTATTTCATTAATATAAATATTTGATGATCATATCAAATTAAATTACCCACAAGAATCTTAGTGAAATCTTTATTTTCTATTTAAATAAAAAATTTATATAACAATCTTAGTTGAAAATGACTAGCAATGTGAATTTCTTTTTAGAAAGAAAGAAAGTTGTTGTTGCCAAAAAGGGTAATGACAAAAAAAAATAAAAATGAGTACTAATACTTAGATAAAAATATATAAAAATAACTTGACTTGCAAAATTGCAACTCTTTCTTTTATAAAGATTGAGTATAAGTGTATAACAAAGCTATCAACTTCGACCAAGGACTTGTCAAAGACTAAAATTTTAGAAGTATTGAGAGTAATAAGACTAGTCTAAAAATAGACTAGTCTTAGTACTCTTAGTGATGGAAATTTAACCTATATAGTAGGTGTTTCCTTGAAGTAAATTCAATATGGTAATAATCAATTGATCATGTATCAATAATGACTTTGAAAAATAGAACTTATAAAATATTATGATATATTAAAATATTTATGTGATAGAGCTATATTATACATTCACATTATTATTGATGACAAATGTAATGCTGTTGTGCTGTACCTATCATATCTATTCATATCGCTTAACCTTAACATTTTGACCCACCAATTCCATATTTTCTTTCCCTTAATGCAAAAATTCCATATTCATACCACTGAAAAGAAAAGTTCATGAAGGGCAATTATGCTACTCTGCTAGGCGTGGCGAGCTGGTCCTACTATTGTTTTGTCACCTCTTAACTTTGTGTAACGCCCTGAAATTAGTTGAACCTATTTCAATTTGCTCCGTGTATGGAAGCTATAATTCATGAGCTATTGCTCATTATAATATTAAGCTTGCATGATTTTATCAATTATACTAGATCTTAGTGGTAAAGTATGAAATTTCATTGTTTTGAAGGTTAATGCTAAATGAATAGAGATACTGAAAAATCCCAATTTTCATCATCGTCACAAAAAAATGAAACAAAATTCAGAAAACAAAGGTGTGAGTTATGGGATCGAATTTCGTCAAATTAATGCCTATATAGAAAAAAAATCAATAATCGAATAAAAACTATCATAACTGGAACTCAACATGAAGAATTTTAACTTCGTTCAAGTACTTGAATTTATTTATTTTTCATCCATGGTTGCTCTAATGAGCAAAAAGCAAAGCATCAAAGGCTTACTGTACAGTCACGAGACGACCAAATTCTACTCCGTCGAGGGTTCCCGGCACTACTCCATCTTCCCCCTTTGGCACGATCACCACAAGCTCGCCGCCAGTATACGCAGCGGTGGCCAGAGCAGGCCGAGTAGACGGCGGAAGACGGAATCTCCACTTATCGAGATCGAACTCCTCGAAGAGATCCCCGCCGGCGCCTCCGTCACGCACCACGACCTTCATCACTCCGGGGTGTATCACGATCGTGTGGGCTTGGACGTCACCGCAGAGATCGTTAGCAGCCGCAACGAATCGGAATCCGTGGGCGTCCTCCTCGATGGCCACATCCGCATCGGCAGCGAAGGGCAGCTCCAAGACCTTACTGAATATGTGCGGCAGGCGGCGGAGTTTCTTCTGCCTGACAAGGACGGCTGCTGCGGCAACCGCCGGGTTCACGTCGTAGCGGAAGGTGATGTTTCGCTTCCTCGGAGCTGGATGCACCCGCATACTTCCTGTAGAACCCTAATCGACCCTAAAGAAAACCTTAAACGTCACTGCAAAAAGCACAATCACTGATCCGGAAAACCTCGCTCGGAATCAAATCAACGAATTATTTCGAAACTAATTGCTTTTGATTGCATCCATGGAGGACAAGCAACGACAACAATTCCTCGATTTGGGAGCGATGACGAACCCTGACTCCGAGGCGTGGGTCGATCGGGGAAGAAGGAAGAGATTGGATGGGCTAGGGATTCGATAAGGCCGGGATGCAATCCAACGGTTAGTCGATCAGTCGTCCGACTTTGACGGTAAGGATTTAATGTTAAAGTAGAAATCTTCAGATGAACGTACGAGATGTGTCGTTGGGAGTATCCAACGAAAGGATCGGTTGGAGCAAATCTCCGATTGTCAGGATGGGACAGGCGGCATCAACCAGACAAAACAAAATTAAATTGCGACAGATAGCCCACCGTCTCTCCAATTCATAGACGCCACGTAAGTGGCTTAAACAGGAGTGAACTTGGTCAATAAGGTAGGGCTGG
This sequence comes from Costus lasius, assembly GCA_027563935.2. Lineage (NCBI taxonomy): Eukaryota > Viridiplantae > Streptophyta > Magnoliopsida > Zingiberales > Costaceae > Costus > Costus lasius. Next base: position 12,122,233 of record CM050454.1, on the reverse strand, counting down.
GCCACTCAAAGATATATCGCCTTTTGGACCGGGCTTTGAAAGGTAAGAAACATTTTCATTCATATCATGGATAAGCCCAAGTATTTATATGTGTGCCAAAGGCTATTGGGCCACAATAATTTGATGTGCATTACAGTGTTGAGTATAGGGAAAGGGTGAAATGATTGGAAACTGCTTGGAGAAAGAACATAATTTCTGTGATTGTTCAGTCAATAAGAATTAATCATGTCATGCCATGCCATGCATTATTGATTTTTGTACTTCATTGACAAATAATACTATCTCAATCTTATCACAGGCCTGCCATTCCTATTACTGCACAGCTGATTAAGGATCACTGAGAGTGAATCACACAGCTTTATATGGACAAAATTTCATTTCTAGTGATGTCAGAGTTGGAGAAAGCTCAACCAACATGTCTCCTTCAGCAGCTTGACAAAGGAGACAACAAGTTGTGCTTCGAACAGGCTGTGGAAACAGAGAGTTTGCAAGCCACTTAAGCTAATGCCTACTTCAAGGTACCAGTTGATTTTCTTGCGTTAGATGGAGTATCAGTTAGTTTAATAGTAAAGATCTTAATTATTATTAATTAAATTTTCATCTTAATGAGAACAACTTAAACCTAAAAAACTGTTCTCTAACTTTTATTGTTGTTTAGTTGGATCTCCATCTCATCAATCCTAACTGAGATAAAGTTGATTACCATCAATATTAGTAGCCTGTTTTCTGTCAAGAATTGTGCAAACATAAAGAAATTAACTTTTAAGAGAGATTGGCCATTGTTTCCTTTCATGGCTAATCTTTGTCAAATGGGCCACTTAGCCAATGGTAATCTGCATCTAAGTGATGGAGGACTGTGAAACAATAGTTAAAGAGAGCCATTTCTTGATGGGACATTGCATTTGGCCTAATTCTAGATGGAGTGCATGAGAGTGATCCTTTACTTGCAAAGCAACACAAGCGTATCATCAGCATTGAAAGCACCAATCACTTATAGGAAGATTTGATTCACTATTATTTTATTGTAAGTCCTTAATCACCCTATTATTTTATACAATATAATATACTTTAATTTATAAATATATGTTTTATAAAATAATTTTGGATGAAAAATTGAATTAAAATTTTGGTTTGATTGATCCAAGTATCTATGTTTATTAATGTGGTTTGATTGAATTAAAATATATGTTTGTTTGTGTATCTAGTCTATTTTTATCATAATGGATCGAGCTCACTTGAACAACCTTCACCTTGTTTTGATGCTCCTACAAATCAGTAACTTGATTGGATATACCTTTGCCTCATGAAGCTTGAATTATTTACATCAACTAAGGAGGAATTTGAGGTTGAGTAGCATTATAGTTTATCCTCGAGTTATTTCTACTGCTAGATATAATTTTTCATCAGCATTTGTGGTGTCACCATCTAGGAACCCAATAGAACCACTTTAGTTATGTTTTTACGTGAATATTTCTCTGCGGTTGCTCTTGGTAACTGTGATTTTGTAAACTTGGTCTCCCGCAGGTTGAGCCTTGGATGCTAAGTACATCTAACTTGGTTGTAAAGTATGTTGAGTCTTATACTATTTGTAGACTTAGCTTAATCTTCTTGAGAAGGGTGTTCCCTGAGGCAACTTAGCTTCTTGAGACTATTTCTTGATACCTCAACCTCTTAAGACAACCTCTTAAGACTTTTGGCTTCCTGAGATCTCTCTCTCTCAGAAAATATTTCTCCAGGTACTCTAGCTTCTCGAGATCTCAATTAAACTTTTTAGAAAGTTGATTCTTTTATATATCACTCAATCAGCCACTCCAGTGCACCCTCTATCTACTCAGTCACTATGTGGCTAATTTTGTGAAGACTTCTCGTGCTTTATTTGGCTTTGATTATTGGACTCTCGCATATTAGTTTCATCAAGTATCTATTCAATGCTCAAGTTAAGCTCAGCTTATATAATTAAGTATATGAATTGAGCATTTCGTAGATATTGTGTATCCGATATTAAGTCAAATTTAAATTTAGGATAAAAAAAAAATTCGGTACTCACTTCAAGAATTGATGATTGATCTCTTCCATTGTACTCATTGTTTCTCCACTCGTTGACAAAGAAAAGGTTCCTTGTCAAAATAAAGCTACCTGAACCAAAGACATATAGCACCATCTCAATGACATCAAACCTATATTTTGTCTCTCTCAATTTGTCTTATTTAATTATCCAATCATTTCAATCAATTGTAGTTGTGATTATTATAAACATCAAACTATTCCACTAATATTAAGCACTAATTATAATAAACATCAATCAATTCTTCTCAATCCATCATAGGCCTAGCTATGATCCACTTGCCTACCCTAGAAGAACAAAATACTTCTCAAATGCTGCAGGTCCATTCCAGCAGATTTCACCCAGGCTCACGAGTCAAGCGATGCATGAGAAGAAGACAAGATCATCATTTGATGCATTGATAATCTTACGTGGCTTCCAGTGTCTGCCCAGTATTGAAGGAATTGAAGTGCACTGCTGATTAGTTGAAGAAAGAATAGTTTTGGGTGTTAGCTTGTACTAAACCATCATTTGATGCTGAAAGATGATCCCTGTGGCCTCTACTACATCTACTGCTCTCCTCATCTCTTTGGCTTTTAGCTACCCGAAAGACTTGATCAACAAGTAAATTAACTTAATTATAAGATTTTGGTGCTATACTTGCATAATTGTGACGGAACGTAGGATAAGTTACTAACTTACTATGCTGGTCTACCTTTACCTTACGTTCCTTTTCAACCCAAATTCAATCCCTGACCCTATACCCGACTCCGCTTGGGAAGAAAATTACCCACGGATGGTGGATGCGGGTACAACAGCGGGCAACAGATGATGGACGGTAGTAGCGGGTGCGGCTGTGGGCTTGCAACTTAGCATTGAGATAAGCTGTTATTGTGATTTCTACTTCTTTGAATTGTTTTAGTACCAAAACCACATCATTTCTTTTTAATTTAATAAATTTATTCGATCAAATTAATTTTTATTAAAAAAAATATGGAAGCTACAAAGTCTACTGAATTTTCCTAATCTTTTGCTTCATTATAGTCATAAAACCATCAATATAATAAATTTATTTATTCGAATTATATAAAAAATTCTAGAAGCTACCAAGGTCTTGCTGAATTTTCCTTATCTCAGCTTCATTACAATCATAACACCATCAATTTAATAAATTTATTCGATTAAATGAATTATACGAAAAGTATATATGGAAGCTACCAAGGTTTTGGTCGAAATCATGCCTAACTTGAGTCCCATTAAATGACAACTTTTTCTAAGGTGATTAAAATTATTTCATTTCAATTTATGTTATTTTTTAATTAGATTGTGATCCATAGCCACTAACCTACTTCCTTAATTATTATGTTATCTTAGAACAACATCAAACAAGCTTAGGTTGATTTTGGCCTGAGATCATATAATAGTAGAGGTCCTAGAGGATCATCCTTCACAATGCACAAATTTGTATGAGTCATCATATTTTAAAGTAAGAGTGTATATGATTCGATGAAGTACCTAAATTTTTGTCTCGAATCATAAGTTACAGTTTGACAAAATTAATAATTATTCCCGAACTGTATACTTGAAAAACTATCGGTTTTTGACAAAATTAATAAACGACAAAGCAAAAGGAGAGCCACCGTCACTATAAAAATTTGCAAGAAACGAGAAAGAACTTTCAAACCCTTCAAACCTTCAAACGAGAAAGAAGCTTAGATCATTTATAGTCGCTTAGAGTGATATTATGTAGTGACAACCTTCAAACCTTTCGCAATAAATACCAAATAGAAGAGATATAATAGGTTTGTCATAATAATGATAATAATTTCTCCTTAGTATTCATTAAAGATCAATTATCACCTAACCATTAAATGATGGCCAAGTTATTATACCATACACACTTCATTTGCATTCATATATCAGCAAGTAAGTTATTTTCTAAGGGGTGGAAAGTAGACTTGACTAACTTTTCAAATTCTACTCAAACAATCATGAACAGTAAAAAATTGGTGGACATCTCTTCCAAATGCCCCCTTAATGCTCTGTTTAGAAGAAAAAATGGGATGGAAAAATTGGAAAACAAGCTTTTCGTAATTTACTAGGAATGATGAAAAAGGATGAACGAAAAAGACAAAAAAAAATTACCCTATTTTCCTTTATTTTCCAATCTGCCTAGATCGGGAGGAAACGCATCTTCAATGCTTCACGCTTGCTCACCTCGCTGAACTTGCCAGCGTAGCTTGCGGACGTCGCTCTTGCCAGCTCATGGACGCTACTCTTGCTAGCTCGTGGATGCAGCTCTTACCAGCTTGCCTTGCTGAGCTCTCAATCTTGTGGACATCGACCTCGCCAACTCGCGGATGGACGCTGCTCTCGCCAGCTCGCCTTGCCGACCTCTCGACCTCAAGGACGTCGACCTCGCCTTGCCAATCTCACCCACATCCGTGAGCTCTCGCCAGCTCATGGACGGGTGCCTACCTCGCCTTACCTAGCTTGCGGATGAATGCCGAACTTGCAGCTCAACTCGCGTCGTCGACCTTGTCTCAATTTTGTCTAGTCACATGAAAATCACGCGACTCAGATTTCTATTCTTAATTTTTTTTCCTCCCCTCTTCTTTTCCATCCTTCTACTTTTAAAAGAGGGCTAAGAGAGACATTTAAGTAAAATCTTTTATCATAAAAAAATAATAAAATTATAAGTCAGAGTCATTTTAGACCTGGCAATTCGGGTCAGCGGGTCATAAATAGGTCGTGTCAGCTGTAACCCGTGACCCGATTAAGCAGACCTGAACACGACCCGTTTAATTAATTGGGTCAAACGTCTAACCCGAACACGACTCGGATATAATCGGGTCAACCCGACACAACCCGAATAACTCGTTTATTAAATGGTTATTTATTAACCCAATCTACTTGACCTGACATGATCCAATTATAAATTTATCAGTCATATTTTAAATATAAATAATAAATTAATAAAATTTTATTATAATTAATAAAAATTTGGACTTATTGGTGGGTCGAAATCTAGGTTAATAGATAATTAAAATATATTTGGGCTTATGGGCTAGTAATGGAAGTTGGGCTAGTATATATTTAAAATTTTTATATAAAAATATATAATGTAATCGGGTTGAGTGGTCAATTGAAAAAAAGTTAAAGGCGGTGGCACCGCTCCCAACGGTGCCACCATCCACCGTTGTCATGTGTCTCGAGATATGTGTTTTACACATCTTAAAACAAAGTTTTATGACTTAGACGATGGATGGGGCTACTGCTTGGAGCAGTGGCCTCGCTTTCAACGTTTTTCTCGGTCAACCCGTTTATAATCCGATATGACCCAATTATTTTTAGGTCATGAACAGGTTGGTCAATTTATGACCCGAACATGATTATGATTGATCCGAATGCGCCTAACTTCGTATCGAATCGGATCGGTCATTCTTGATAAAAATAACAAATTTGATTTTGAATTTAATTTACTCAATAGCACAATAATCTAAGTCTAGCATGGGATCAAAAATCTTGTAATATAGCACACACATTAAGGCACTCTAGGACTAGCCTTCCGCCTATTATTTATTTGACACCGTCTCTTTCTTCTGATTATTGTACCATCTGACGTTTCAAGGGGAATTATCCTGAATTATGCAATAAAATATTACCTCTCGTACTCTGTGAAGTTACAGTCGCTCCAAAAGAGATGAGACGGAGTTGGCGAAAAAAAGAGTTTACCAGATGGGGCGATTTTTTGATCGTACGAGTGATTCCGATCCATAATGCCTTTAAATTTGGCCCCTTCTCTCCGTTTCCTGCTTCCCCTCGCAGAGCACGGCATAGACTCTTCAGTCACAAACCTACGACCCTTACTGGGATTGGGCGCTGCAGTTCCCAAGTCACTCCATGATTCTTTCTAATTTAACAGTTTCCCTTTTTTTTATTCTATGTTTTTGTTATCAAAATCAGCTTTTTTAAGTTTCAGAAGTGGAAAGAAGCGATCTTTTCTCGTTTTTCGTCGTTTGAACTTTGTTTTTTTTTTTTGTTTTTGAAAAAAAAAATCTCTAATCGATCGAGGGTGTTTTGTTCCCTGACTTTGGTTCTTCATTCCTTTTTCTCTTCAGATGAGCGAGGCATCACTTTGGTGGTTGTTCTAATGGATTTCGAGTTGACAACCGTTCAGAGGAGTGACAAGTGATCGTCTTAAAACACCTTTCCCCCCTTTCTTATTGAAGATGATGTTCTGGGTTTGATCTCCATAATCTGTTTCATGGGGTTTAGAGGCGCATCTTTGTTGGAGCCGACAAGACTTATTGGCTCTCAAAAATCCCAAATTTGATGATTAACCATTCCGAGGAGGTACTAAAGAAGCATTGCACAATCAAAAGTTGAGACCTTTCGATCTTTTTTTTCATCTTAATAGTCTGAAGATTGAACATCTTGTGAGTTCGTGCTTCTTGTCATATTTATCCTTCTAGATTTGTTTTCTTTTCCTGTACAAAGGTGTGGAGATTTTTGTTCTCCTGTTTATTTTCCATTTGTTTCCACAGTGCATCAGAGCAAAGGAGAAGGAAGATATTATGCTGAGGAAGAGAACCAAATCAGTTGGTAGCAAACAGAACCTGATGTCTGATTCCAAGTCTCTTCCATCTCCCATTACGAACAATCTCAATAAGCCCAGACTTTCCTCCCATTTGCTCCTTCGAAGCTTCTCCTCCAAGGGTTTTGCAGATAACGATGCTATCATGAGAAGCCCTACCTCCATACTGGAAACCAAGCACTTGTCTTCCTTTGCCAGTCTCCTGCACTCTGATGCACAACCAAAGAGGCCTCCTCTTGATGCTGCTTCATATGTTCCATCAACCAAAGAACCGATTGGCCTTGGCATAGTTGATGCACTCAATGAAGACAAGACCAAGGAGGAATCTAATCCGGAACGTAGAATGGTTTTGCTTGGATCACAGCTGAAGATTCAGATTCCCTCCTTGTGCCCTCCCACGGAGTTGCCTAATTCCCCTATAGAATTTGGCATCAAGAACAGGGATTCTCAACTGGCCATGTTTTCCCCTTCAAGAAGATCCTCGGTCCAAGAGGAGCGTCATGCCTCTTCTCCTTGGATCTTCACCGGGGCCATCTCCATGAGTGAGATGGAACTTTCTGAGGACTACACTTGTGTCATATCCCACGGGCCGAATCCGAAGACAACTCACATCTTCGACAATTGCATTATGGAGTGTTGCAGTGCTGAATCTCCCATGGCAAAGGAGAGTGGTTCAACGAAGAGTCATGATGGCTATCCTTCAGATGATTTCTTGACCTTGTGCCATGCGTGCAAGAAGATCTTTGGACAGCAGACTGATGTCTTTATTTACAGGTTAGTGTTACTGAAACACATCATACCTTACATATCATTACAAATTAATCTTCCATTTTCTCCATGAGACTAAATTAAGATGCCGTAATCACATTCATTTGAGACTTATGTTGTGTTTTCTTGAACGGAATCCAAAGGGAAAGAATGAAAAACGCATTGAATCTAGATGCAACTAGCAGATAGAATGGAAAACCCATTTCACGATTCTCTTAGAACCTGAAATTCTCTTAGAACCTCAATATAAGTAGTACTAAATTTGCTCTACTTCATATTATTACAACCCACCTAACGGGAAAATGAATCCGTTAACTTGATATACCTGAAACAATGTAATCTATTTGAAAATGTTTCACCTTATATATTATTACAAGTAACGACAACCCACTTCTCATGTCCAACTAAATTGGAATGGCTATACTGTCATCATTATTTTAGGTTTCTTTAGGTCTCATATAGGCAATTCTACCATGAAACTAAAAGATAATTTTTTTGTGTTGTAATGCTGTGGTACTATTTAGAAGTTCTATGTGAAAATTATTGGGATGTTAGCTGTTGAGTGTGACATTTTGGTTCCTTGTTGCTTTTGTAGCGAAGATTAGACACCACTGTTTACTTCTAGTCAATGGTTTATGCACATGCCAATGGTATTGGGTTTCCCATGTCTCCACTAGTTGCTACTGAGGTCCCAATCTCTGTTTAAGAGTTCCCTTTGCAATCAATGAAAAGTTGTTAGCCTTTGATTTAGCACATGACAAGTACCTGCCTTTTGTCTTGTTGAACCATTTGATTCAATGAACTGAGTTTTAGTGTGATACATGATTTAGCTTACTCTCCTTTAGGTTTTAACATTTTTCAATGATTCAGCACATGACAGGTACCCCTGCCTTTTGTCTTGTTGAACCATTTGATTCAATGAACATACATGATTTAGCTTACTCTCATTTAGGTTTTAATATTCTTCAATGATTCAGCACATGACAAGTACCTATCTTTTTTCTTGTTGAACCATTTAATTCAATGAACTGAGTTTCAGTGTGATACATGATTTAGCTTACTCTCCTTCACGTTTTATCATTTTTCAAAATTTCTTCGAGCTTTCAAGCTGGAAAAAGCTAAATGTTTTCAGATTAACTGACTCGTATTCCATGCTTCATTTGTATTTATATTTCAGAGGCGAGAAAGCATTTTGCAGCAGCGAGTGCCAGAGCAAAGAGATCCTAGTCGTCGAAGAGTAAGACAATCACTGAAAGAGTCATCTCTGAATAACAATCTAGAGCAACTATGTAAGAGCTGAACAAGTAGCAGAGCATAACATTTGTTCAAGTTTTGCTCCTATGTAAACTCAATTTGATTGTGAATTGGATACTGAGAGCTGCTGGTTCATTTTTGCATCCATTTTGGGTTTTCCTTCATTAGTTTTGGTTGCAATGAAGAAGAATTATAGAATTTGTACAAGTGAATCTTATTAGGTTAATTCATATACATTAATCTTGGACTTGTCAGCTAAAACTTTCAGAATAGTTGTTCTGACTTGTAGTTTAGCCTTATGCACAGTGTCTTGATTCATTTTGACCATTACATGACGTAATCAAAATCCTGATGCTTATGCTACTAAGTCAAACTTCGCATTGGATATGTAACTTCTCAAGTATTCAATCACAATTAAACAATTATTTCATATCTATCCATTCAGTGTAGTGTTGACCCTTACAGTATGTAAGAATCCTAAATTGGCTTGAAGCTTGTGTTCGTACTTTTTGACTCACTAGCAAGTGTTATTTTAGCTAAGTGGATGTCTCGTGTATCTCATTTCATACTAGTCAAATTTATCCTCTTTCCTAGCCAATATATTAGGAAATTCATTAGGATCTAATTGGCTATTAAAACTAGAGACTTTGAGTTGGCTCACCTTATATTATCCCCTAAATCATTCTTGATGACACGGTCTTGTCTATTAAAACCCTATCTTTCTATAAAGTGTAATCAAAATTCGTAAGTGAGACTCTTAGACACAAGGTTTGATTACCAATTGGGGCTTTACCTAGAGAACTAATTAACTATTAAAACCCTATCTTTCTATCATTCAACATGTTATAGTTGGATATTTGTATCTCCTAGATAGTGTTAGTATCCGTATGAACTCTATTCGGACTTAGATTATTTTTAGGGTCCAGTAAAATTCGTAAGTGAGATTTTTAGTATGTTTCTTTAGACGAAAAACTGGAAGGAAAGAATGGAAGACACATTAAATCTAGACGAAAAATATTACTAGATTCAATGTACTTTCTATTCTTTCCTTTCAGTTTTTTGTCCAAGAAAGCGTGACACAAGATTTGATTACCAATTGGGGCTTTACCTAGAGAAATAATTAACTATGTAAATTTCGTGTGAGCTTCAATTGTCCTATAAAGTGTCATCTCTGTCATTGTAGTATTAACATTAATACTCATGTGGTGGTAAAACTCATTTTGGATTATGGTAAGTCGACTTTCTAGAGTTTCAATTTTCTTTTGTAGGGTTTAGTGAGCTTCCATGACATCTTTGAAAGCCATGATAGACTTTTTGATGATTCAAAGAAATGTTGAGTAAGAAAATTATAAAAGGATGCAAAATACCAGAAAAATAATAAGACACAATTAAAGAAATATATAATTTGATAAACTAAAACTAGATATAATGCTATATAAACTTGATAAACTAATAAAGTATAGCTTAAAATGCAAATTCGAAAAGAGAAGGAAAAAATTGTGTATTCTTATTATTGAAAAAGATAGTGAAATTGCAACTGTGGCTCCGCTAAAATATACAATAATAGCTTTGACTATTGTGCAATAGTTGAAAGTTCACGAGAACAATGTGAAGAGAGATTGTGGCAACTAGACTTTGAGGAAATCAAAACAAAGGCATTCCTCTATTTCAACACATGCAAAAGAGGTACCCACGTGAGAGGCAAGGTCAAAATTATGATTTCTCTACGAGACCGGGGCAAGATGAGAAAGAAGAGGACAACAAAGTGAGCCATTTTTTTAATTCAGAGTTGTTATTGCTTTTAGGTAGAACTTCAATTGAGAGGAGAGAGCGTAGAAAAGAGGAGATAAATTGGTTAACCACAAATGGAAGCTCACATGCCTTGGCACTGATGCATGGTCATTGATGAATTTGGATTGGTAGCTCAAGTGATAAAATGGGACAAGTTTATCTGCCAAATCAAAAGCTCACCTTCATCTACCAGTTTATAAATGAGACACAAAGGGGTCTTTGACTATGGGACACAAAAGTAAAAGAGGAGAGGATTGGAAGAGCTATGTAATTTGGGTTACTGTGAAGTCACCAAAATAGGAGATGCAAGGTGCTACAATTGTTTTTATCAACTATATATGGTCATGGTGAGATATGTAAAGATTCTACTATAAATCGTAAGGCAAATAGGGAAGGGAGAGCATGATGCTATGGGTGTGAGTGTTCTAGTGTAGGAGTAGCATGAGAGTAGATGTCAATTGACACTAAACCAAGGGATCTAATCTAAAGTAAGATTGAATATGGAAATCAAAGATTAAAAAAATAATAAAAATATGGTACTACGTATAGTATTTATGTATTAAATGTAAATTAATTATGATATACTAATCAATTAAATCCATTAATATTACTAATTAATTAATATAATTACTAATTAATAAATATATTATATGTTTAAGACCATCCTTCTCTTTGACTTGGACCACTTATTCAAATGTGAAAAAAAAAAGTATTATAACATGCTCCCTCAGGCTATGTTTTCTTGGGTGGAAAGAAAAATAGAAGAAAAGAAAAGAAAGAAAGAAAAGAAAATTGAAGGAAAGAAAAGTCATGTGAAATTCACGCAACCATGTTGTTGCGTGTGTGGATGCCAGAGGGAACAAGGGAAGGGGAGAAAAGGAGGTGGGGAGAAAGGTGGTGGTGAGGAGGCAGAGAGGAAGAGAGGCAGCGGTGCGGCAGGGGGGAGACACGGGGAAGTAGAGGGGCGAGGAGGAAAGGCGGCATCAAGCAGAGGAGGGTTCGCTGTGGCTTCACTTGCAGTGGGCGAGCATGTATATGGGGAGGGAGGGAGTCAAGGGGACAAGATAAGGAGGTAGGTGGCGGGGCGAGGAAGGGAGGGTAGGGATGAGGGGTAGGGCGAGAGAGGGAGATGAGGAGGCAGGCAACAGAGCAATGGAGGAAGGAAGGGGGACGAGGCGAGGGACGGAGATAGAGGTGGGCGACCTTGTGGGAAGCAAGCAGTGGGCGAGCGGCACAAACACGAGTCGGTTTCTTTTATGTTTTCTACCCAAATTGGGCAAAAATAATATTGAAAGAGACGAGAGAAAAGTTTAATTTTCTTTCTTTCCTCTCTCTTTTGCATCAAAAGAAACACAACCTTAGTTTGGGATGAGAAAGCTTGGATAGTAAACCATGATTATTTTTTAGTTTAGTGAAAATCCTATAGGAGGATATTATATACTAAAACATTTTTTAGCTTCTTTAGCAATTTGAAAATCTTCTTAGATCCTTTGATGTATTGCTCCATGAAGATAAGACTTCATTAAAAAATTTTGATATGATAAATTGTTGGATATAGCTCTTGATTCTATCAAGCAAAATGCAATCTTATTTCGAATATAATATATTATATTTATAAAAATTATATTTAATGATATTGTATTTCTTATTTTAAAGTCAGACTTTAAAGATGAAAAAAAAAGAAAATTCAAAGATAAAAAAAACTCATAATGCACAAGCTTCCTCACAATCAAGTTCATTTCAATCACATATCAATTTAAAACAATCCATTTGTACATCAAGTGCATATCAATTGCCTCAACGAGGTTGACCAATCAAACTAATCAAGTAATTCCCAACATATCCGTAGCAACAAATCATCAAATGAAACATTCATCCTCACATCCAAGCACAGAAGGCTGCAAGTATGAGAGAGGAGAAGATTAGAGCAGGACTGAACTTGCTAGAACTTCTTGCCATCGATGCTTCTGTTCTAGTCTTCGATCCATTCCCTGTATATTGATTGCAAAAGTCAAAACCAAACGCACCTTAATTTTAATTCGGCCTAATTTTAATATCCTTTTTAATTTGAATACCTGAAGGAGCACTAGCGCTTGGGACCGACGGAGTTGCGCCACTAGGAACAGTACTTGACGGAGTTGTTGGCGGCGCCGCCACTGGAAGAGGAGAAGCGGGAGGAGGAATTAGAGTCGGTGATGCAGTCGGAGATGCAGCTGGGGCTCCTACAGGCGTTGCGGCAGTGAATCCTGCGCCACCAGTACAAATTATAGTATGAGTATTTCGCAGCCTTTTTTGAATCTTTTGCCATGGACGCTGAAACTGAAGATGCATTCGTTCCTACCGGCGCAGGAGGTGGAGGTGGAGAAGCGGATCTTGCAAGCGCCGGGGAGCGTGAGAGCCTGCGTCTGGTTGACGAGGAAGCCGAGTTGGGTGACGCCGCCGCCAAGGATGGCGCACAGGCACTGCGACTGCGTCTGCACGAGGGAGGCGAGCGGTGAGCAGCACGCCGGCGCCGGCGTCGACGAGTTGCCGACGAGGTAGCTGATGCACGGCGACAGGCTCGACACCGCGGGCGAGCATCCGAGAGGCAGTGTCTGAGACGTGGAGCGCTGCATTGAAACCAGTAGCGTGGCGGCGATCACCAGCGGCAGCAGGCGGCTCGCTCTGAACGCTCCTCGCGCCATGGAAGCTCGTTGACGGGAGGTGTATCGAAGCTCTGGTAGTTGTGTTTACCTGGAGAGATTTGTTGAAGTAGTGGTGTAATACACTTGAAGAGATTTATAAGGAAAAGTGAGTTATGTTCGTTAAGGGTGGGTGGCCAATTCAGCCCCGTTTTCGTTTCTTGTCGGGGGAAAGAACTTTGTTTTAGGTGAACAAAACGCTGGTACTTTTTGACTGCACGGCTCTCTATTCGGCACGTGGTCCAACCAGGTACGACACGACTCACGAGTAAAGCACGACACAACTACGTCAGTACGCCTACAACTTGCTATAACCCTAGGGAGACACCTCCCTCCCACTCCTCTGCCTTTTTTTTTTGTTGTTGTTGTTGTTTCACATCTCTTAATCGAGTCTTGTTGGGTAAAGCCAGACTTACTAATCGGTTTGGTTTAAAAAATTGGCTTATGATTCATTTAACCGAATTGTGAATACCCCTACTGTCACGCCCCGGTCGGATCGGTCTAAAAACAATACTTATCCGCTATCTCAGGGTTGTCCGACGGAACACCGAAGCACGAACGCTCTAGGGTTTCCGGCCAATTTCTTTTCCCAAATCAGAAAATGAACGGAAACCCTAATTAAATAATACCTCTCGGTCAACCATCACCTTTGACCAGAAATTACCGAAAACTCGCCTGCGTGACGTCAGCCCTTCAATCCGATTTTCTGTCGCGCGAATTTGGTTTGCTGACGTCGCGCTGACGTCAGCTACCCGAATTCGATTTTGCCGTTGCGTTACTGCTCCGATTTTGACCCAATCAAAATCGGGAGCGTCGTTGCGTCATCATCTTCCTCCAGCCTTCGACTGACGCTGCCGAGCTCTCGTTAGCTCACCGGAAGAGGAAGCCTCGACTGGGAAGGAAGCACCGCCTCGTCCTTCGCCTGGCATCGGCGTCCGGACAGCCGCCCGCTGCCGGAACACCCTGAAAGGTCGCCGCCGCGCTGAGGAACAGGAAGAACAGGTGAAGATGGAAATAACCGATAGCTTCGTTTCATTTCTCAAGTAAAGCTACACAAGTCTTCTTCTCCGTCGCCGACCCCTGTCGTCGACGTCCCACTTCCCCTCCCTCGCCGGAAACCGGCTACAAGTCACTCAACGCTCTCTCTCTCTCTCGCCTCGACGCTCGTTGTCGCCGGCAAAGGGCTCTCGCCCTGGAGGGGGCGCCCTCCCCGACCCGCCTTGATGAGCCGCTTTCCGTCGCGCACTCCTCTGATTCACCATGCTTACTGGATCACTTTTGGCTCTGATACCTGTTGTCACGCCCCGATCGGATCGACCCTGAACCGGTGCTTAACCGCTGTCTCAGGGTAGTCCGGCGGAACACCGGAACGTGATCGCGCTAGGGTTTCTGGGAAAATCTCACCCCCGAATTTGAAACCCTAGTTTCCCGCTCACTTTTTATCCCCAAATTACAAATCACACAGAAAGGATCAGAAAACCCTAACCCTAATTCAGAAATCCGAAAATCCTAAATTAAAATCCCTTGCCCACTCAACGCCATTGCTTTGATTGTTGTTCATTTGCTCTCCCGATGCTATTGTTTGGAGATTTGCTCTCTTGCTCACCCAACACCATAAGTGCTCGCCAGACCTCCCCGCTTTGCTAGCTTGCTCACCCAACACTGTCAGCACTCACTAGACCTCTCCGCTTTACTCCCTTGCTTGCCTAATGCCGTCACTGCTCACTGGACCTCCCTGTTTCTCCCCTCTTGTTTGTTGTTGTCAGGCTTGTTGATCTCTTGAATAAGCTCCAAGCAATTATGGCTCTAAAGCTTGTAATGGGAATGCTAATATCTTAATTAGATTGTACTGCTGGTGGTTGTTTCATTATGCATTGACATGTTTATGTAATTTACTTGGTTTATACTCTGGCGAGCGCTGACGGCATCAGGCGAGCAAGGGAGCAAAGCGAGGAGGTTCGGCGAGCGCTGACAGCATCTAGCGAGCAAAGGAGCAAAGTGGAGAGAGAAAGTAGAGGTAGCAAGCAAGCGCGCGCGCGCGGGGGGGGGGGGGGGGGGGGGGGGGGGCGGGGCTCCAAGCAATTATGGCTAAGTGGAGAGAAAGTAGAGGTAGCAAGCAAGAAGGGGGGGCAGCTTAAAAATCAAGCCCAGCCATACCCAACACAAGTCGATTATGCCGTTCATCATGGTAAGCTGAGTATTTAAAGTGTGTGCCCAGCTATGCCCAACACAAGTCGATTGTGTCGTTCGTCATGCTAGGCTGAGTATTTAAAGTGCTGGGCATGAGCAAGACTTATTTTTTCCTTGTGGTGCCTAGTGTTATGCCCTATGTTCTCCCAGCCTCCACATCAGCCGCTGTGCTTCAAAACACATGCGAAAAATCAAATTCTTGCTGCTCGAATTTGATTTTGACCGCATAAGTAGCGTTGACTCACCCCCTCACACGTGCCTCATTTCAAACACCGCACCCAGGCGTTCATCATGCCAAGTTCAACGAATGCCGCCTATGCTCGCTGCCGTTGCTAGAGAAGGAAAGGGAAGTACAAGCGTGCGGTAGGGGAGGAACACGCGTCTCACCCTCAGTCGTTGTCGCCGCTGGAAGCTCCGCTGCTGAATCATTGTTGACGTGATAGTGAAGGAGCAGAAGACACCAGAGAAATAGAAGAGAAGTTCTTGAGTTTGGGATGAGAAGTTCGCCGGAAACACTATCAAACACAGGAAAACTTTTCTTTATTCCTCTCCAAAAGAACTAGTACAAAAGCCTCTTCCTGTCTCTCATCGGTGCCTTTCTCTCGCTGCCGACTTCACATGCTCACTCAAAGTTCTCTTCTAGCTTTTCTCTCAAAGCTTTCCTCCTCTCATCGGGAAGGGCAAGGGCTCACTCTCCAATCTTCTGCTCACAGACCCCTCTCCTTGCTCGTCCGTTCCTCCGAACTCTTATAGGGAAGAGGTGTTGCTCGCCTCTGCCGCTGGATTCGGTCGCAACCTTGTTGACACTGCCTCGCCGTCCGCTTCTTCGTCCACACCGAGGATCTCGCCGAAGGAAGCGCTTCTTTGCTTGCGCGTCCGAGGGACTCGAGGAGATCGTGAACGAGGTCGAACATCCCCATGGAGATTTTGCCCACAGTCTTGATTTGGGTGTTGACCCAAATTTTGATCGTCCCGCGGATTTAATTTGGATCCGGGACATGGGGATGGGCCGCCGCCTAGCCCAGCTTCAATATACCCGGTCCATCTGAAATCAGGCATTACACCTAGTGTCACGCCCTAATTCACTTCCGCCTCCACGTTAGCCCTTCTCCTCAAATTGTGCGCCAAAAACGAAAATCGAAATTGAAATCGATTTCGTTCGCCACTGCGAATTGGCAAGTCTACTGAATTGATTTTGACCAAGTCAAAATCAATTAGCGAACCTTGGAACCAACGCCTCAACGCGTTCTCTTCTTTGCAGGCTCGAATGCTGCGAGCGTCACCTACGCTCGCCGCCGTCACTGGAGAAGGGAAGGGATGGAGTTCTCAACGTGTTGGCAGGGGAGGAACCTTCACGTCCCCTCAGCCCTTCGTCGCCGTCGCCTGGAAGCGCCGCCGCTGAATCGCCTTCGACGAGGATAAAGAAGAAGAAGGTCTCGGTGGAGAAAAAGGGGAAGAAGACGCCGTAATAGGGGGAAAAACCTTCACTGATCAATCCTCGAAACCAGTTACAAAAACCCCTCTCGCCTCTCCTCTCTTCTCTGCCGTCGGCGGCAACACTCGTCGCCGACTGACAAAGCTCTCTATCTCTCTCGCACATAACTTTACTCTGGATTTCTCGCTCCCAGATCTCTTTTCAAGCTCCCCCTCTCAACCTCGTCCGCTCGTCGGACCTTATAGAGGGGAGGGATCACACGCGAGGCCGCCGCCTCTTCTAAATCAGGCGTGCTCGCCCGAGTCCTCTGCTGAGGATGAAGCCGAGGCCGAGTTCTCTGTGCCCGCGTCCCTCGCTCCCTCTTTACTCGAGCCTTTGCCGCCTTCGAAGACCTCCGCTCGACGTCTGCTTCTTCCGCTGGCAACGCGGACGTCGACACTGAACGCGGCTTCCGATTTCGCCTGCAACTCCGAGCTCTCCGCTGAAGACGAATCCGCACCCGCAAATCTCGCTGGTGACGATGACGACGTGAAGCCCTGGTCAACTTCCGATTTTGACCAAGCGCTTCCCTCAAATCCGTCTCCCTTTTGTCTATTGCGGTGTGGGCTTGGGCCGCCGCCCAGCCCAGCTGCCTCTAGCCCAGGCCACTTCAAATCTGGCATCACACCTAGTGTGATGCTCCCGGGATTAGCACAAATCCCAAAGCACACCGAGATGGAGCGATGGCGGGACCCCTCGCCATCAGCTGTGTTGGACGACTCGGGTGTGCGATTGTGTCACTGAGGCTGACACAAGTCCACAGGGCGAGGGTCGAGTCAAACCACGGAGTGTGGGTTCACATGTGGATGTGGGCTTCTGACTCGACCCATGGACCCCGGACCCTCTCGTACGAGCTTACGAGCGTGTGCATCGAGGAGGGTCAACCGTGGGGCGATTCTGAGGTCAAATCGACCCCGAACCGGCACTGAACCATCCTTCCTGGCTGAACCGAACCGGTTCAGCCGGTTCAGATCGGTCTACAGTGCAACCGCACGCGAAAGGGGGAAATTTCCCCTGTTTCCGTTCGCGTGGGATGCGTTGCCGCCGGCGTTGATTCCGGCCAGCTGGAGGAGGCCCGCCGAAGATGGAAGGTTGCCGACGGTGCGTGACAGCTTGGCGGTGAACTTGGCGGCGAATTAGGGCGTGGAATCCACTTGGACGAGCCCAGGGTTGAGATTTAATCTCACCCCGGTGGACGCGAGATCTCCGGCGATTCGGCGGCGGAGATCGACGCTAGCGTGGCGGCGAGGGTGGTTTTCCATCCTTGTCGAGGGGAGGCTGCCTATCGAGCATTCTGAGAGCTCGGGCAGGTCTGGCGACGGCGATTTGGCGGATCTGAGAACAGAGCTTCGTATCTTCCGTCGGCGACGAGGTTTCGGCCGTGGACTCGTCGGCGCGAGGCTTCCAGATCGATCACCGGTGCCCTGAGGTAAGGAGGGACTCATCCCCTCCGGCGCCGGCAGCCAGACGAGGGAGTGGGATCGGAATTTCCGATCCTCGGTTCCACGCGAGCAACGCGTCCATTGGGTTCAAATTCGCGTCGACGACGACTTGTCCGGCGACAATACTCCGGCAGCGACTTCGCCTGACCCCGGTGACCAGATCCCGACCTTCCGGCGTGACTCCGGTGGCCGGACGGTGACGGACGGAGGAGGATTCTCCTCCCCTGTTTCAGCCGACGGTTCGGCGCTGTTCGCACGCGAGCCGCGAGAAGGGAGAAGGGAGGAGAGAGAAGGTTCGTCGCGCGTGTTCGCGCGCGCGTCTCGCTTCGTCTCCGATCAAACTTTTCGATGCAGCTTCTCGGAGGATCTCGGTGGGCTCGACTCGTGGAGTGGTGGCACGCTACAAGGGTAAACCCTCCTCGGATCTATCGTGTGTAGTGGTAGTAGGACGGGTTTCTCGTGTGTAGTGGATAGAAACTTTACCGCCGTCCGGACTTCGTGTGGCTTTTCGTCCAGACGGTTCTTTGCGTTATCTGTGTCCGCATATGTGTAGTGCGAATTTGTGACTGTTTGCAGGTGCTTGCCTGTTTGCTCACTGCAAAAGTCTTGGACGTGTGTGCCGGCACCCTTGAAGGTGTTCGCCACCGTCCCCTTGTGATTGATTGAGGCCGCGCCGGTGCCTATCTTGGCTGTGTAGAGAAAGGAGCGCGGGTTGAGGGAACTTTCTGTGAGTGCAAAGTGTTTTGGAGAGTCTCCATCACTTTGACACAGTTGAGAGATTTGTATTCGTGTCCGAGGGGCGGTATTCATACCGAACCCTTCGCGCACGTGGTGTGAGGGCTTGTAAAAGTGCTGGGCCAGCTTCCGCAACGCGATCCTAACCGGTCGCGAGCCACTCTAGTGTAGGGCTGAGATCTCCGCGAGGGGATCTTCCGGTTGTGGTTAAGTTTATTATAAAAAAATAAATTTGCCCATAACAAACCGGTATCAGAGCTTAAGTTTGTGTACGTCTATTGTCAGGGATATCGACGTCGGTGTACGCTGTTTGGAGGGTGCGTACGTCGGTGCCTAGCGCCGGGGCGTAGTCTCTCAGCCTCTTCACTGATCGCTCAGTTCCGACACAGACCGAGCACTACTTAGCTCTTTTCAGTGCACCCAGAGGTCAGACCATCAGATCTCATTCCACCAGCAGAACTTCAGAGTTACTTCTCACAATCACAATGGTTACAGCTGCAGAGCGCATCTCCCACTTGGAGACTACGATAGGGAACTTCGATGGTGACGCTACGATCATGGAGCTTCTCGAGGAACTTCGGTCGGCGGTCGAGTCCGTTGGGACCCGCCTGGATTCTAAGTTGGCACGTCTCTCCAGTGCCCTTGGTGGACTTGCATTGGAGGTGGCTGGTTTGAAGGGGCAGGCTACTGCCCGTGCTTCTACTTCAGCCGCAGGCGCTGGGAGTTCCCAGCCGCAGACCACTAGAGTGCATGTTCCCGAGCCCTCTACTTTCAGTGGGGTACGCAGTGCAAAGGAACTTGAGAATTTCCTTTGGGATATGGAGCAGTATTTCAGGACTGCTCAGGTGCCTGATTATGAGAGAGCGCAGTTGTGTTCGGCATATCTGACAGGTGACGCCAAGCTCTGGTGGCGTACCTTAGTGACCCCTCCGGGAGAAGAGGTGCCACGTGACATCTCATGGGATGAGTTGAAAGCTGAACTGAAGAACCAGTTCCTGCCGACACACACTTCAAAGACTGCTAGAGACTCTTTACATAAGATCAGACACACGGGGACAGTTCGTGAGTATGTTCGAGCTTACTCTGCCGCCATGCTCGAAATACCACGAATGGAAGAAGAGGATCGCTTATACTTCTTCTTAGAGAGGATGCAGACATGGGCACAGTTGGAAGTTAGGAGACATAGCCCATTAACTCTCAAAGAGGCTATGGCCGTAGCTGATTCCTTAGTGGATTTGAGGGATAGGAAGCAAGCTGCCCCTATCCCCTCTGGTCCATCTAAGTCACGTTCCCCTCAGAGGAATAAGGGGAAGCGTCCAGCTCCAGGACCCAAGGGTGGGTATAAGAAGAAGCAGGGAAAAGGAGGAGCTACCTCTTCAGGAACCGGCCAGAAGAAAGCCATACCAGCCGGTTCTCCTCCTAGGGGCGCTCCCAAGCAGCAGCTGAAGTGTTTCTTTGCCGAGGTCCTCATCGTATGCGTGATTGTCCTCGGGGAGATACACTTGCAGCTATTGTTCAGCCGGAGGCAGCCCAATCTGAAGATCCTCTGATCACTGTGAATCCTTTGGTGATCAACGCCATTGCTACTTCCACCACAATGAAGACCAAGTTGATGTACGTGGAGATGAGGGTGAACTCACATCGAGTTCATGCCATGATCGATAGTGGTGCATCTCATGTTTTTGTGGCTCATGGCATGGCGACGCGGCTAGGGCTGAGCATGTCCCCTGCTCAGGACTGCTTCAAGACGATCAACGCTGAGGAGCGGCAGATCGCAGGAATATCCTATGATGTTCCTCTTGTCTTCGGGGAGTGGAAGGGTAAGAACCATGTACGCGTGGTTCAGATGGACGATTATGATGTCATCGTCGGCTTGGAGTTGATACAGAAGATGAAGGCTGCTATAATCCCTCATCTAAAGGGTGTCCAGGTGATGGATGAGAGATACCCTTGCTTTGTTCGTTGCCTACAGTTGGCTGGGTCGGATAAGTCAGTGCGACCAGGGAAGGCTCAGAGTATATGCATATCAGCTGCTACTCTTGAGACAGGCTTACGTCGGGGCGAGCGGACCTTTCTGGCTACATGGGTGATGGCCCCTGTAGAAGGTCCAGACGACGTACCAGCGGAAGTGAAGAATTTACTTGAGGAGTTCCAGGATCTTCTTCCGCCTGAGCTACCTAAGGAGCTTCCTCCCAGACGTGCGATTGATCACCGCATTGAGTTGGTTCCTGGGGCAGCTCCTTCTTTCCGACCCCCATACCGCATGCCTCCTGCAGAGCTCGTAGAGCTGAGGAAGCAGTTGGATGAACTCTTGGCAGCTGGGTTCATCCAACCCTCCAAGTCTCCATTTGGTGCTCCTGTGCTGTTTCAAAAGAAAAAGGACGGTAGTCTTCGCTTCTGTGTTGACTACCGTGCCTTAAATAAGATCACCATCAGGAACAGATACCCGATCCCACATATCCAGGACCTCATTGACAGACTAGCGGGCGCTACTATCTTCACCAAGCTTGATTTGAGATCAGGCTATTGGCAGGTCCGCATAGCTGAGGGAGATGAGGCGAAGACAGCCTATGTCACCCGGTACGGCACCTACGAGTTCTTGGTTATGCCATTCGGCTTAACCAATGCGCCGGCTACCTTCTCCCACCTGATGAACAATGTTCTGACACAGTTACTCGACGATTTTGTTGTCGTCTACCTTGATGATATCGTGGTGTACTCGGCCACGATGGAGGAGCATTTACAGCATCTGAGATTGGTGTTTCAGAGACTGAGGGAACACCAGTTGTATGTGAAGAGGGAGAAATGCTCCTTTGCTGTTTCTGAGATCCAGTTTCTGGGCCATGTGGTAGGCCATGGCACTGTCCAGATGGATCCTGAGAAGGTGCGTGCCATCGTCGAGTGGACCGCACCTACTTCCCCTACTGAGCTCCGATCTTTCCTGGGAGTGGCGAATTTCTACAAGAAATTTATCCAGGATTACTCCAAGATCGCAGCTCCACTTTCTGACCTCCTGAGGAAGGAGACTCCATGGCTATGGCAAGAACGGCATCAGACTGCGTTTGCAGAGTTGAAACGCAGGATCGCCAGTGAGCCGGTTCTTCGTATGCCGGACTTCAGTCGGCCCTTTGAGGTCCATACCGATGCCTCTGACAGAGCGATCGGCGAAGTGCTCTTACAGGAGGGGCACCCAGTGGCATTTGAGAGCCGGAAGTTAAGTCCGGTGGAGCAGCGTTACTCAGCTCACGAGAAGGAGATGGTCGCCGTGATCCACTGCCTTCGAGTTTGGCGCATCTATCTTCTCGGTAGCGCTTTCGTAGTGAAGACGGATGATGTCGCCAACACATACTTCGCTACGCAGAAAAAGCTTTCACCTAAACAAGCGAGATGGCAGGAGTTCCTCGCTGAATTTGACTTCACCTAGGAGCACAGACCGGGGCGCTCCAACGTGGTTCCAGATGCTCTCAGCAGGATGTGCACTGTGGTGCTTGCTTCTATATCGAGGATTGAGGGTGATCTCCTCGATCGCATTCGGCAAGCTGCTGCTCTCGACGCCAAATACCAGCAGCTGATCGCCGACGTGCGAGAAGGCAAGGTTCGTCGTTACTATCTTCAGGGCGACGACCTTCTGATGGCCGAGGGCGGTCGGCCACTTGTTCCGGCGACTAGCGGACTTCGACGCGAGTTATTGCGAGAGCTTCACGACACGGCATGGAGTGGACATCCGGGACAGCGCAGGATGCTGATTCTATTATCCCGATCTTGTTATTGGCCCTCCATGCGAGCTGATGTCGATCATTATGTCCGCACCTGCTTGATCTGCCAGCAGGATAAAGTCGATAGGAGGCGCGAAGCTGGATTGTTACAGCCTCTTCCCATTCCGGAACGACCATGGACTTCAGTTTCCATGGATTTTATTACTGGGTTACCGAAGGTCGAAGGGAAGGCTTCTATCTTTGTTGTGGTGGACAGGTTCTCTAAGTACTCTGTGTTCATCGCAGCACCTGAGCCTTGTTCAGCCAAGGAGACGGCTGACCTATTCTTCAAGCATGTAGTGAAGCTTTTTGGGCTTCCTCTGGACATTGTTTCTGACAGAGATGCCAGGTTCACTGGTAACTTCTGGACGTCCTTGTTCAAGACTCTTGGTTCCGAGCTAAAGTTTTCGACAGCGAACCATCCTCAGACCGATGGCCAGACGGAGAGGATAAATGCGCTACTTGAAGAATACCTTCGTCACTTCGTGTCGGCAAGCCAGCGCAATTGGGTGTCTCTCCTCGACACGGCGCAGTTTGCCTACAACTTGCAGCAGTCTTCAGCGACCGGCAAGACACCATTTGAGTTGGTGTTAGGATGACAGCCTCTCACCCCCGCTGATGTTGTGCAGCACACCGATGGTGAGTGCCTAGCAGCCTATCGGGTTGCGAGAGATCATGCCGAGGTGCTCCAGGAGGCTCGTGATAGCTTAGAGCACGCTGCAAGAAGGATGCAGCATTATGCCAATCAGAGTAGACGCGATGAACAGTTCGAAGTTGGGGATCTTGTGCTATTAAAGTTGACACCTCAGATGTGGAGAAAGATCTCAGCCAAGACTGCGCATCGCAGCCTTATTCAGAGATATGAGGGACCTTTCGAGGTCCTAAGACGGGTTGGTGCTGTAGCCTACAGGCTGAAGCTTCCCGACAGATTAAAGCTTCATCCGACCTTTCATGTGAGCTTTCTGAAAAAGTTTCACATCGACGAGACCGACCCCAGTCGCTCTCAGGGGCGTCGGGCTCCTCCTAGTGTTCGGGCAGAGTTTGATAAAAAGATTGAAAAGATTTTGAATCACAAAACACTTGGACAGTATAGGAGGAACAGGCGGATGAAAATTCTTGTGCAGTGGGAAGGAACACCCATAGAAGAAGCTAAATGGGAGAAAGCTTCTGATTTGTGGCAGTTTGAGGAGGAGTTGAAGATCTACATGGACAGCCTGTCGTCGAGGGCGACGACGAACTTGGGTGGGAGAGTATGTGATGCTCCCGGGATTTAGCACAAATCCCAAAGCACACCGAGATGGAGCGATGGCGGGACCCCTCGCCATCAGCCGTGTTGGACGACTCGGGTGTGCGATCGTGTCACTGAGGCTGACACAAGTCCACAGGGCGAGGGTCGAGTCAAACCACGGAGTGTGGGTTCACACGTGGATGTGGGCTTCTGACTCGACCCATGGACCCCGGACCCTCTCGTACGAGCTTACGAGCGTGTGCATCGAGGAGGGTCAAACGTGGGGTGATTCTGAGGTCAAATCGACCCCGAACCGGCACTGAACCATCCTTCCTGGCTGAACCGAACCGGTTCAGCCGGTTCAGACCGGTCTACAGTGCAACCGCACGTGAAAGGGGGAAATTTCCCCTGTTTCCGTTCGCGTGGGATGCGTTGCTGCCGGCGTTGATTCCGGCCAGCTGGAGGAGGCGCGCCGAAGATGGAAGGTTGCCGACGGTGCGTGACAGCTTGGCGGTGAACTTGGCGGCGAATTAGGGCGTGGAATCCACTTGGACGAGCCCAGGGTTGAGATTTAATCTCACCCCGGTGGACGCGAGATCTCCGGCGATTCGGCGGCGGAGATCGACGCTAGCGTGGCGGCGAGGGTGGTTTTCCATCCTTGTCGAGGGGAGGCTGCCTATCGAGCATTCTGAGAGCTCGGGCAGGTCTGGCGACGGCGATTTGGCGGATCTGAGAACAGAGCTTCGTATCTTCCGTCGGCGACGAGGTTTCGGCCGTGGACTCGTCGGCGCGAGGCTTCCAGATCGATCACCGGTGCCCTGAGGTAAGGAGGGACTCATCCGCTCCGGCGCCGGCAGCCAGACGAGGGAGTGGGATCGGAATTTTCGATCCTCGGTTCCACGCGAGCAACGCGTCCATTGGGTTCAAATTCGCGTCGACGGCGACTTCTCCGGCGACAATACTCCGGCAGCGA
This sequence comes from Costus lasius, assembly GCA_027563935.2. Taxonomy (NCBI): domain Eukaryota; kingdom Viridiplantae; phylum Streptophyta; class Magnoliopsida; order Zingiberales; family Costaceae; genus Costus; species Costus lasius. The sequence goes on along the minus strand of CM050454.1, from coordinate 12,097,301 downwards.
CTTCGCCTGACGCCGGTGACCAGATCCCGACCTTCCGGCGTGACTCCGGTGGCCGGACGGTGACGGACGGAGGAGGATTCTCCTCCCCTGTTTCAGCCGACGGTTCGGCGCTGTTCGCACGCGAGCCGCGAGAAGGGAGAAGGGAGGAGAGAGAAGGTTCGTCGCGCGTGTTCGCGCGCACGTCTCGCTTCGTCTCCGATTGGACTTTCTGACGCAGCTTCTCGGAGGATCTCGGTGGGCTCGGCTCGTGGAGTGGTGGCACGCTACAAGGGTAAACCCTCCTCGGATCTATCGTGTGTAGTGGTAGTAGGACGGGTTTCTCGTGTGTAGTGGATAGAGACTTTACCGCCGTCCGGACTTCGTGTGGCTTTTCGTCCGGACGGTTCTTTGCGTTATCTGTGTCCGCATATGTGTAGTGCGGATTTGTGACTGTTTGCAGGTGCTTGCTTGTTTGCTCACTGCAAAGTCTTGGACGTGTGTGCCGGCACCCTTGAAGGTGTTCGCCACCGTCCCCTTGTGATTGATTGAGGCCGCGCCGGTACCTATCTCGGCTGTGTAGAGAAAGGAGCGCGGGTTGAGGGAACTTTCTGTGAGTGCAAAGTGTTTTGGAGAGTCTCCATCTGTAATACCCCGAGTATAGTCCCACATTGCAAGTGGGAGAAACTATTATGTGGTTTATAAGGCTTAGTGGGCTTGCTATTGTTAACTTGGGCTTAAGCATTTTAATAGATTGGGCCATGTTGCAAATCGGCTCACCAAGTTAATAAATAGTTTGCTTACTAAGTGGGTTGTAATAAATGGTATCAGAGGAAAACTTAGTCCTAAGCATGGTGAGAGGCAAATAGGAAAGGGCTACCGAGGATGGTAGAGCCACCTTTGGGCTGACCTCACATGCTGCCGACTAAGGGATGATTCTTGGGCATGTGTTAAGGTTTGGGCTTGACGAGGACGTCAAGTCTTAAGTGGGGGAGATTGTAATACCCCGAGTATAGTCCCACATTGCAAGTGGGAGAAACTATTATGTGGTTTATAAGGCTTAGTGGGCTTGCTATTGTTAACTTGGGCTTAAGCATTTTAATAGATTGGGCCATGTTGCAAATCGGCTCACCAAGTTAATAAATAGTTTGCTTACTAAGTGGGTTGTAATACCATCACTTTGACACAGTTGAGAGATTTGTATTCGTGTCCGAGGGGCGGTATTCATACCGAACCCTTCGCGCACGTGGTGTGAGGGCTTGTAAAAGTGCTGGGCCAGCTTCCGCAACGCGATCCTAACCGGTCGCGGGCCACTCTAGTGTAGGGCTGAGATCTCCGCGAGAGGATCTGCCGATTGTGGTTAAGTTTATTATAAAAAAATAAATTTGCCTATAACACCTAGCATGATTCATGTCGAACTAGGCCACAGTGGGTTTGTGCTTCAGGTTAGCCTGGCATGAACCATTTAGTCACTTCTAAGTGGATGCAAGTCAAGTATTATTGATTAGATTAGGCTAGACTAGATGATCTACCCTAACACCTAGCTAGGTTCCTAAATTAACACGATAGACTAGATAAAATGATCAAAATGAATTGGACGGCTAAAATGAACTTAAGTGAATCACTAAAACACTTGATTGAACTAGAATATATAATCTTACATAATTTTATATACTAAAATATTTGTATATAAAATAATCATACTATTTTGTGTATCTCAAAATGGAGAAAACATTATTTTTTATTTTTTTTATATAACACCTTTTCATATTGAAAAATATATTATGTAGAAGACCCACCTTAAATCGGATTATCATCCAGGTAATTTAATTTAGTATAAATTTTAAATGATATGATAATGACTGAATAATGGACCAAAAGATATGAATTTCGGTTTCGATATTTTAAATTAATGCTTTCATTTTTTACCTAAAAATACTAAAACTTCGCTATTTTTCCAAATCTGAATTATAATATAGTTATATAAAAAACGATATATTTTGTTTTTTTTTCAAATTAATCCAATTCTTGAGGTTCGACAATGACTTAATATTACAATTTGTTGATAAAAAATATATTATATTAACATAAATTTGTATAAGCTTTGTCGGTTTCACGGAAGCTGTCTGAGAAATTGTACATTTGGAGGGGGTTTCTGAAAACTTCTCATCAGGTTTCTTACCGTTCCCATCCGCTTTGTTCTTCTTCCCAATCTCGACTGCTCCCTTTTGTTTCTGTGAAATCCGAAACCCTAACCCTAATTCGGGGAAGCAGGCGAGGCGACTTGGCGCAAAGATGGTGCTCGCACAGCTTGGCGGGAGCATCACCCGTGCGTTGCAGCAGATGAGCAACGCGACGATCATCGACGAGAAGGTCCTCAGCGATTGCCTGAACGAGATCTCGCGCGCGCTGCTGCAGGCCGACGTCCAGTTCAAACTGGTCCGCGACATGCAGACCAACATCAAACGCATAGTCAACCTCGATGACCTCGCTGCCGGCCACAACAAGCGCCGTATTATCCAACAGGTTGGGTTGTATCTCCTCATAGATCGCCTTCACATAGACTCCCTTTAATTCAATTACAGCAGTTCGTATGCTGATTGTGTTGCGTTCGAATTGTTAAATTTATAAATTTCGAATGATAAAAATGGATTGTTATGTGTTCTTGTATTGACAAGTTTAGTTGATCTAGTGTGGATTATTTTTTTAATGTTTTAACCGGGTTTAGTTCATTTATCCGCTGTTTATCTCATCGTTTGCAGTAATTACAGACTCATAAATATTTCTCGTGTCATAAATATATAAATCGAGTTCTTTCTTAGCATATCCCAATCAACTCCTAATATATTACCATAACACTTTAAATGAGGGCTTTTTTTATCGGTTATTTAGTTTTGTATGCTGGTATGGCCTCGTTCATGCAAAGTCGGTACGAAACGGGGCATGAACTTTGTCATGAAGTTGTTTTACTATTCAGTTAGTCGGATCAGGAGAAGTGATTCTTGTGGTTCACTTCATATTCAGAGGACATGAAGTAAATGTATAGACAATCGCCCATATACGGCTTAGAGAAATAGTTAGTACGGGATTGAACTTATCATAATACCACATTCTAACATATAATAATTTTATATATAGACAATCACCCATATATGGCTTAGAGAAATAGTTAGTACGGTATTGAACTTATCATAATACCACATTCGAACATATAATAATTTTAAGTTTTAACACTCCCTATAGATTCAGGATGACTAAGTTAATGCAATCTTCACAGTTAAACATAAGTTACATATGCAAGAAGTGTAAAAAAAAGATCTAGTTTATCTATGCAAGTGAGTAAGATCATACCTGCTGCAGATCCAGGATTGGAGGGTATGTGAGCGTACTACAAATATATTTATATGCAGTCAAATGTAAAACAAAAGTAAAAAGTTTATTATTATAATAATATATTTGAGTACGTATAAAGAAATTACTATGGCCCTTGGTAAATTTTTATAGAATGAAAATTTTGAATAATTGATTCATTAGCATTTAACAATACAATAGAAAACAACATTCTCACTATAAGAGATCAAGCAATCATTTATCCTAAATATTTTTTTTTCATTCCAATTTGATAAACCCTCAATGATAAAAGAATCTCCATTGGCTTGATTCATGAAATTTGACTTAGAGATAATAAGATAAAGAAAAAAAAAAGAGAAAGAAGAAAAAGAGGTGGTACCATTCACCTTTGCCACCGCTGTTGGCGTCCACCTCTGCCGGTGCCTTTGCCTTCGTCTCAGCATCTGCCCTCGTCGCTCATGACGGCCTCCGCCGCCCGTGTCTGCTAACTGGTTTTCATCTTTTCCCTCTTCTCTCCTTTTTCTCCTCCTACTTCCTCTCTTTCCCCTTCTCCTTCCTCTTTTGTTACTTAGTTTCGGCTCTGTTACGTTACTCGGCTCAGTTCCACTACCGGTCCGTAGTCAGACCACTACAAACTGATTCAAAACACTGTTCCAACTAATTAACAAACTCATTAAATCAAGAAATACAAGATATTCAAAATACATTTCTAATTTTTTTTTGAGGAAAATCATATTGTCTTCGTGAGTTGGTTGATATTTGTATATATGCTCTTTGTATCATATCACATATCATTAGGATGACATTTAAAAGTTTCAACCCTCAATCCTTGATCTGCCCAATGATCTTATGTAGTAATAATCTAAATATGTAGTTGCTCAACTGATTCTTCCATAGCTTTACTATTTTGTTTCTTAAGACTCAAATGAATTTTCTAAAGTAGATTTTCCTTAATGAAATTTATTGGAAACCTATTAAAAACATAGTAAAAGAAGAGTTATATATAAACATAAATTATTTTTATTTAATTAATGGCATATGAGCTACAAATGCATATATCACGTGATTGTAGTTAAACATAAACATAATTGAATGTGTGACTAAAATAAGCTAGGAAAAACTATTCATGGAGTAAGTAAATAATTCAAATGAAGTTAAAAGTAAAAAAACCTTTTCATGAACTCATACGGATTAAGACTTTGATACTTGGACTTTGCTTTAATACCAAGGCAGAAATAAAAAATTAATGGATTTTTGATAAATAATATGATGTAAAATGTTAGAACTTGGGAACTAGAGAACTTGTGCTCTAAGCAGACACTTGAGACACAAGCATACACTAACCCAAATTGTACACACATAACTAAGAACTCAAAAGAAAGGATTAACCTTATCACACGACAGAAGGTAAGTCGACTTCTACTAGGACAATCGAGGGTATTAGTAAGGGCAGTTCAACTGGATCCAATTGTCGCATACTCATTGCATAGTCAATGTTGCAAGACTATCAATCTTTCACTATAGTAGGCATAACTCAGAAGTTTTAGAAAAAAAAAAGAAACTAACCTCCCAACTACTAGAAGCAAGAGGTCCATGTGACTAGGTCAATTCCTTGTCTTATCAGAGGAGTGATGATAAAAGATGATGGTGTGAACATAGGCAGAAGCAGTGCCCACTGCCCATTGGGTTTAGTTATCACAAAAGACTCATCGTGTACAGACGATGGTGACAACAAACATGGTTAGAAATCTCATCTTCAAGTCCGACTCTATTATGGTCGAGCTGAGTAGTGAGCTATGAGCACTTGAGTGATCGGTGATGCCCAACACCTTGGCTCAAATCCAATGTCTATCGATCCATGCAATAGCTCCTTGGCTTTCCTTGAGTCCTTGAGGGCTAAAAACATATTCTATTTTTGGTTGTTTTATAGAGCTGACAAAGACTCAAATGCAATTTGTCTTTCCACATCCAGTAGTCATGTAGCTGCTAGTAGCTGCAATTCAGCTTTAGTTGCTTAAAATACAGGTGTGATTGCAGTTACCTTCAACTGCTGTTTGTCAAAGAGGCACATGTGCCGTTCACAATAGCGGCCCAATTGCAATTCGCCTTTTGCTGATCTTTCAAAAGGCACAAAAGTTGTTTGCCTTCACTCATCGAAAATAGAGTTGCAATCACTACGTTGATGTTCTTCAGGTAAGAGGCACAAAGCAACAAATGCATACAAATTTAAACAGTTTTAAAAACCGCTAGTTACTAGTGGCTAGAGGAAGTGGTACATAAATATTTTTTAATATGCATAATAATAAATTTTATGAGGTTTGTGAGGGCATTTGACCAAACTAACATATCATCAGTTCGCCCTTGTATCCCACAACTAGCAAAGTGTTGCGTGTCTATGCATGCACCGGTTGCACAGTCAAATACAACGATAAAAATGTTGCTTGTTTATGACTTGCGAATGAGGTGCCAATGACAAAATAACACTTGCATAGACATGCAGTAGAGACAATCTGTGTTAGTTTGGATATAAGGTAAGAGCAGCACTTGTTCGTGATAGAGACATGCAAGTAGCAAAGTGCCACTTGTCCATGCATGTACAAAGTTGTGTTAGTTTTTATGTTGTGGTAAAAGCTTTACTTTTCATGCATAGATGATGTACATGTGGAGAAGCATTATTGTTGTATCAAATTATATGTCAGAGAAAACTGGAGAAATTGTTGGAAGGAGAGATGGAAGTACTGAAATTGGAGAGGAAACCTCAAGGATGTGATCCCACTACAAACGTCTCGTTGCTCCGAAGCCATTACAATTTACACTACTAAAGCCTAAGAAACTATTAAATTGTTGAAATTGCACATCGCTGTGTCATCCTATGAGATTTGTAATTAATCCATTGCAAAACTCCATCAAACTTGTAACAGGCTGGTTGAGGCAGGGAGGCAAATTGTTGGAGAGGTCAATTGTAGCTTCCTACAAGAAGGGGATTGCAGAGACTTGGTTTCTATTTATGGACTTCACATGATTTATTGATACAGACTTAGTTTCCATTTACCTTGCCTGTAGAATTTGGAGTGTAGTTTACTTACAAATTGTACTGAGATTATTTTCAGAGGAATCTCCACTGTGCCACATCAAATTTATTGAATTTTTGGAAGCTTAGGATCTCAATTGCCAAAGTTAACATTTGGCTTTGCTTGAAAGAGAAAGGTAGGATCTCAATTGCCATTATTCAAAAAATTCCCTTGGGAACTGAAGATTTGTCTTTCCTTTTTCTTCTCAACTATGTTTATCTTGTGATGTCTCTTATGAAATGATCTACCAGTATAGTCAATCAGAATTGCAATTTCACATTTTCTTTAGAACTTGTTTTTAGTGTCTGAGGTACAATTGTTGTAAAGGAATGCATAGTATGATGTCTGTTACGATTTGGTATATGGCTTCACCTTTTGAATGCCATTCCTATTCTGCTGTATTGATATAACTGTCTTCTCTTCAATCCTCAGGCTGTCTTCAATGAACTCTGCAAGATGTTGGATCCTGGAAAACCTTCCTTTTCTCCCAAGAAGGGAAAACCCAGTGTGGTAATGTTTGTTGGTCTACAAGGTAAAGTAAACCTCACAAATGTCTGACACTTATGTTGTCAAAATGGTCTGAATTGTAGTGAAAAATATTTGACATATTCAGACAGTTATTCTTATCCTCGTAAGTTTTATGCATTAGTCTGTTAATTTTGTTTGATTACTTGGATAAGAAAAAGTCAAAAGACAGGATACCCCAATTGTTCAGGTTTAAAACAAATGTCAATTCCTTGATAATTGGCAAACCATCCTGATAAACTACAAATGTTTATGTAGTTTACATTAAATTTTCAACTGTATCCATTAGTTAGATTCTTCATTAAACTTATATTTGCTGATGGTTAGAAGTAGATAAGTAGTGCTCAATCACCATTCCTAATTATTCTAGGAGAACTCGATGATGTCTTTCAAAAGGTAGAAGAGGAGAGAAGTGATGTGGATGAAGAAAAACTATTGATGATGAATCTAGTGATAAATTATTCTACGACTTGTACTTTGATGCTTTTGTGACTTTGAGTGCATATTGCAGTTTAGTTGATGATCGATATTTGATATTTTGACGTCTCTTGTTAGTTTTGATTTTTGACTTCCTCTTTTAAATTACTGTATGTGATGGAACTTTTAAAGTCTTAAGAGTTAATAAGCTAGTTGTGTTTGAATATATTAGATTTGTTATTTGGAGTTATTGCAGAGTTACATGTTGATCATTGCTTGTTACTTGTTATAAATATTTGTGATCAATTTACTCTTTGTATATATTTATATATTATTAGGCTATTTGGTAGGATCTTCCAATCCCTAAAATCTGATTTTGTGGAGCCTCTATCATAGATAGACACTCAAGCTTAGTAATCTTGCATAGGAGCACTCTAACCATGGAGTCAAATCATGCTTAGTATAATTTACATGCTTCTGAATCATTTTTAAAAAAAACTTGCGTACTTTGTGTAATTTTATAGGTTCTGATCGAGGAATTTGAGATTAGTTGACATTCTTGTTTGAACGACTTAAGGACCTAATATTTTTTTGTTATTTCCTACCACAAGGCTCTCCCTGTTACTGCTTTTTATTTGAACATCAACAATACCTTGAACACATCTATCTTTTATACAATTTAATTTTTGGATATGTCGTAGTATATTGTTCACATAAAGTATCTATCCTTTGTATCTGTAGCGTTGTTAATTTCATTAATATTTAATCACCTAAACCTTTGTGCCATTGTGTTCCAACTTATATGACTTACTGGCTTTACGTTCTTGTATTATCAATTAGGTTCTGGAAAGACCACAACTTGTACTAAATATGCATATTATTATCAAAAAAAAGGATGGAAACCCGCATTGGTTTGTGCGGATACATTTAGAGCGGGTGCTTTTGATCAGTTAAAGCAAAATGCAACCAAAACCAAAATCCCTTATTATGGAAGGTATTATACTTAGATTGTTGCCCATCATGTTGTATTTGCTTAAATCTCCTCTTTTTTGCTTGTCCTGTCAGCATTCTTATTGTTCTATCACTTGCTTCTGTAGTTACATGGAATCAGATCCTGTAAAAATTGCTGTTGAAGGAGTTGAAACATTTAAGAAAGAAAATCGTGATTTGATTATTGTGGACACTAGTGGACGCCACAAACAGGAGGCTGCTCTTTTTGAAGAAATGCGTCAAGTGTCAGAAGCAACGGTCGATATACTGATATACTATTCTTTTCAACAAAATTCGGAATCCTCTGATGTTCTATACAATAGAAATGCACTAACTATCCTTGTTTTTTTCTCAGAAACCCGATCTTATTATCTTTGTCATGGACAGCAGTATTGGTCAAGCGGCATTTGATCAAGCACAAGCCTTCAAACAAAGCGTAGCTGTTGGAGCTGTTATTATCACAAAAATGGATGGTCATGCAAAAGGTGGTGGTGCTCTCAGTGCGTAAGGGCTCTTGATTACACTGCTCTGCATACTTTGCAAGATTAACAATCTGTTCCTAGTTATTCAGGCCTTCTATTATTTTTCATCTGAAATTTAAAATTTTCACTTTGTCTCATTTTGTTGTATCCTCTCATTATCTCTTTGTATCACATGCTACATTTCCTGTGGGCAACCTTAGGATTCGTTTACTTAAGAGGGAAATGAAAGGAAAAAATAAGGAAGAAAGTTAGAAGGCAAAATAATTTATTTTTATTTTCTAAGTACAGAAAGGAAAAAAAAACTGTTGATTTGTTGCCTTAACATTCATCTCAATTTTTTAATTAAAAAATATTTTATATTAGCCTTTCCTTTTTTTTCTTTTGTTTTCCATCCATTGTTCCTGGGTACACGGATCCTAGTCTTTCTGCTAATTGCAACCCATATTCATCAGTGAATATTGAAACAAGTTGATTATAGTAGAAATTTGTTTTGGCTCTTCACGGTTGCACATGCTTTGTTTTTATCCTATGTTAAGCTGAGGCTGTTAGGCTTTGTCATGATATAAATATGAATTTGATGTCGCAAGCAGAAATTATTGTTTTACACATTTTGAGCACAGCTATGAAACTTGCATTCATCAACTGTGTAGTGGCTCTGGAAAATTTATCATCTACTATCATAAACCGACTATTAACTGAGAAGTGATGATGCTTATAGAAGTTCTAAAATTGCACTATTCAACCATCTATGCATTAGCCTAGACTTCGTTACCTCCGTCACCTTACAGTGACCGAGGATACATCAAATGTTGCAGTATTTAGATACTGTTCCATACTTCATCTCGGCCAAATTATTCTTTATATATTATATGCCTGTTTTTGCAGTCTGCACTTCGGTTGTTATAAACGATGACTAAATACTTGCAGAGTTGCAGCTACTAAAAGCCCAGTCATATTTATCGGGACAGGGGAGCACATGGAGGAATTTGAAGTTTTTGATGTCAAGCCCTTTGTTAGTCGACTTTTAGGTGACCGATAATCACAGCTATATATCTTCCATTTGCAGATACTCTTCTGTATTAATATTCATCCTTCTCTTTTTTTATATAGGTATGGGTGACTGGTCTGCATTCATGGATAAAATTAATGAAGTTGTACCTACGGATCAACAACCTGAGCTTTTGCAGAAGCTCTCAGAAGGAAGCTTTACTCTGCGCCTTATGTATGAGCAATTCCAGAATATTCTCAAAATGGGTCCTATAGGACAGGTTGACAAAATTTTCAGAATAATCACTTTATAATCTGATCTAGTCCTTTACCATTTTCAATAATAAGACACGTTATTTATACTGCATTGTATTTTCTTAGTTTCCTTATGACCAATTAAGAAATAGAATGGTACTGTAGTTCAATATCGCTGATTTCTCCCCCCGAAAGATATGTAAGCTTCACAACACGCTGGTCTGAATAAACTATGTTTTACTTGTTATTGTTTTCTCTGTTCTATGAATCCTTTGAGAATGTGGTTTCCTTTCTCAATCATTTTGGTCATCTAAAAGCGCTACTGCTCTATCACATGCAGGTCTTCTCTATGCTTCCTGGGTTCAGTGCAGAGTTGATGCCAAAAGGTCATGAAAAGGAAAGTCAAGCAAAAATCAAGCGCTATATGACGATGATGGATTCTATGACCAATGCAGGTATGAGCCTTAATTCCTTTTACCATGTTAGAAGATTTCTTTTATGGTTATGTTTGGACTTCTGAGTGCTCTTCTGTGTAACCCAGAGTTGGACAGCACGAACCCAAAATTGATGAATGAATCCCGTATATTGCGGATAGCGAGGGGTTCGGGCCGGTCAGTCAGAGATGTCACCGATATGTTGGAGGAATACAAGCGCCTCGCTAAGATTTGGGGCAAGATGAAGGGGCTTAAGATCCCAAAGAAAGGCGAAATGAGCGCCTTGTCTCGGAATATGAATGCACAGCACATGAGCAAGGTCCTGCCTCCTCAAATGCTGAAGCAGATAGGAGGCATGGGAGGCCTACAGAGCTTGATGAAGCAGATGGGTTCAAAAGATATGGCTGGATTGGGTGGGTTGGGTGGGATGTTCGGACGAGAAAAATAAAATAACTGATAACCTGCCTTGTTCTCTTCCTGCTTTCAGGAATCGACTTGTCTTGACGACCACTGAGTTGCTCCAACAGTCTACCATCCTACTTTGTAAAACAGGTATCGCAACAAGAATCAGAATGGTGGAATCACATAAGCGTCATTTATTCTCGTGGAGGTTGTAATACTAACTTGAAGTTGTATAAACAGAGAATCTTTGTTACAAGTAATTGGAGCATTTGTTTTTTTCTTGACGAATAATCATTTCAGGAGTAATAATCGTTTTTCTTTTATAAATGTTAAGTCGAAGCTTCTTGGGGGTAATCAGTTCTGTTGATTGCAATTTGTATAATTTACCCATTTTGTTTGATTAGGTTACCTGTGCACCACAAGCCAATTTTTTTATATTTACAAAAGGTTTATGTTCACACTGTAGCATCATGTTTATTGCGAGTTCGCTTCTGAGCTTAAACAAATTGAAGTTTAATAAAATTCAAATCTGAGTTGTTTAAAAATTAAGCCTAAAATAAAGCTCTATAATGGTGCTTAGCTCTTTAAGAAATTGAGTCAAAGACGGCCCACAAGTATCTTGGTACATTTGTCCCCTTTCAAGCTATATGTATTAGTCCAATTTTGTAGGTATTATGAACAAAATCTACCTTAATTACTTAGTGTTATAGGAAATTTATTTATTTTTAATAATAAACTTTTCACAACTGGCAAATCCCCTCATAGAAATCTCAGCCCTACACTAGAGTGACCCGCGACCGGTTAGGATCGTATTGCAGAAGCTAGCCCAGCACTCTACAAGTCCTCACACCCCATGTGCGCGAATGGTTCGGTGTAAATACTGGACACGAATACAGATCTCTCACTCGTGTGTCAAAGTGACGGAGACTTTCTGACTACTTGCACTCACAGAAAAGTCCACAGCTCGCGCTCCTTTCTCTGCACAGCCGAGATAGGCACCAGCGCGGCCTCAAACAATCACAAGGGGATGGTGGCGAACACCTTCAAGGGTTCCTGCACACACGTCCAGGACTTTGCAACACATGAACACCTTCAAGGGTGTCAGCACTTTTAAGCAATCACCTGGAAGCAAACACAACCCGCACTACACATATGCGGGCAAATAACACAAAGAACCATCCGGACAAAATGCCACATGAAGTCCGGACGGCGGTAAAGGTTCCTATCCACTACTACATAGGAAAACCACCCTACTATCACTACACACGTAGATCCGAGGGAGAGTTTACTCTTGTAGCGTGCCACCACTCCACAAGCCGAGCCCACCGAGATCCTCCGAGAAGCTGTGTCGGAAAGTCCGATCAGAGTCGAAGCGCGATGCGCGGACGAAGCCTCTTTCTCTTCCCTTTCCTCCTTCGCAGTCCGTGTTCGAAGGCAAGGGCAGCTCTTAGCTGAAACAGGGGAAGTTTTCCCTTTCCCGTTCATCATCGTCCGGCCACCGGAGTCACGCCAGAAAGTCAGAAACTAGTCGCCGGTGGTTGGAGAACTCGCCGCCGGAGAAGCCACCGCCGACGAGAAATCAAACCTAGTGGAAGCATTGGCTGCGTGGAACTGGAGATCGGAAAATCTGATCTCTCTTCCGCGTTTGGCTGCCGACGCTGGAGGGGATGCTTCCCTCCTTACCTTAGGGCATCGGAAAACAACCTGGAAGCTTCCCATCGATGAGTCCATGATTGAAACCTCGTCGCCGAACAAGAAAACTGAAGCTCTACTCCTATATCTAAAATTGCCATTGCCAGACCTTGCCCAAGCGCTTGATTCCGCTTGATTGACAACCGCCCCTCGACGAGATTGGAAATCCAACCTCGCCGCCACACAAGCCGCGATCTCCGATGACGAATCGCCGGAAATCTCGCTTCCACCGGGGTGAGAACGAATCTCAACCCTGGGCTCGTCCACGTCGGAGTCCACGCCCTAATTCAGCACGAGTCGTCGGCACGCCAGCACGAGTCGCCGGCAACCTTCCAAATCCGGCGAGCACCCCTCCAGCTGGCTGGATCAACAGCGGACGACATTGCTCGCAGCGCAGGAAGAAGAACAGGTGAAAATTCCCCTCTTCCGCGCGCGCGTGAGCTAAACCAGCGGTTCAGCCTGAACCACTAGTTTGTCTGGTTCAGTGCCGGTTCGGGGCTGATTGGACGTCAGAATTGCCCCACGGTCGACCCTCTCCATCGCGCTCGCTCGTAAGCTCACGCGAGAGGGTCTGGGGTCCATGGGTCGAGTCGGAAACCCACATCCACGTGTGAACTCACACTCCGTGGTTCGACTCGACCCTCACCCTATGGATTTGGGTCAACCTCAGTGACACGATCGCACACCCGAGTCGTCCAACACAGTTGATGATAAGGGGTCCCATCATCTCTCTATCTCGGTGTGCTTTGGGATTTGTACTAAATCCCGGGAGTCACACTTAGTTTGCTTACGTAAAAAAGTCTATTTTTTTATCTCAAATTATTCATTAAATCTATAAATTTTATAAATTAAAATAATATATGTATCTTATATAATAACTACTTTTAGTGTTAATTAATTAAGAACTTGAGATAAATTATATATGTTTATCATTATTTATACTCTTAAATTCTAACTCAACATTTAAAATTTAAACCCGTTTTAGTTTTATACTTTGCATATAAATAAATTAGGTCGAATTGAATTCCCATATATAATAGGCGGTATAATTGGCCTTCCAAGTGTAATTCATGTTCAAGAGTAGGGCGGACAAAAAAAAGGACAAAAACAAAGAAAAGAAAAAGGAAGGAATGCAAAAAAAACAAAGGATAATAAAAAAAATAAGAGGTAGAAAGGGAAAGAAAAATAATAAATTCTTAAATAAAAGAATGGTTCTTTTACTAAGAATAAATCAATAAATAACAATCAAGTCTCTTCAAAGAAGCCTTCATCACACTAATTAACAAAATGATAATTTTATCCTTTTAAATATTTTTTAGTTACAATAAATTTAAAATATAGTGTTTATGCCTTAATGCAATGTTTGATTTACAATAAATTAAAAAAAAAACAATAACCTCATCATTTGACTAAGTTAAGCATGAATTGTTGTAAAAAAAAAGTTCATTTACAAGAAATAACAAACAAAAAACCACGTCTATGAACAGAACCTCATCAAAAAAAATTCTAAATAATGATCACACCCTTTTAACCTATTTTAATCATAATAAGGTAAAAAAAATTCTTTGAGCTTTCGAATTTAACCAATAATAAAAATCAATAAAGAACTTTCACATTTTACCAATAAGGACTTACAATTAAAGATATAATCCCAAGAACACCTCTTGCAAATTATTTTGAGCTTATAGAACTTATCTTAAAGTCATCCTTCAAAAAAAAAAAAAAAGAGAAAATTAAGAACAAAAATGATGGAAGATTTGTGATTTTCGGATGTTGCTTGGTGTTAGGGCCGAATTTTGGGCGGCCCAAAATCCAGTCCAAAGCCCATCCTTATATTATCCCTTTAAGCGGATCGGGTGGAGGATCAGGCAATTGCCGGCCCGGATCCGAACCCGTTTCACTCAACGGGCAATTGCCGCGCGCGATCGCGTGTGATCGACGCGAAATCGACGAGGCGCGTGGGTGACGGGATGGAAGCAGACATCGGTCTGCGTGCGGACATGGGACGAGATTTAGAGGAGACTTTGGGTCTTCGTTCTCTCGTCACCGGACGCTTGCGGATTTTCCCTCTTCCCTCGATTATTACCGTCGGTCATCGGTTCTCGTCTCCGGACGTCGTCGGCGGTTTGTTCTCTGGGCTTCCAGTGGTGTGGGCAGGTGGTCGGAGGCGCCGGAGAACCCCGTTTTCCCGCGAGCTCGTCGTCTTCGTCTTCGTGCACGTCGTCGTCACAGTCGGCGGCGGACCTTCAGAACGCCTCGGAAGGCGGCTACACAACCGCTTCACCGACTTGACGGAGCCGGCGGCCGTGTGATCGCCAAGGTACGCTCTCGCCGGTCCGGCACCTTCCTCGGTTCTCGTCCCGACCCTGCGTTCTGGTCCGGCGATGCTGCTTTTCCTTCCCGCTCCTCTTCGGTTGCATGTGTGATTGGCCGATCTCGTGCTCCATCCCGACGAGCCCTTCCTTCCTCCTGCTGTTGGCTGCCGGACCGCCTGTGTGCGGGAATTACCGGAGCCAACCCTCGCCTGCGTGCGAGGTCCTCTCCTCCCTTCATCTGCTCGCCTGCGCACGGGCTATTCTTCTCAGCGTCGTTGGTCTCCTGTGTGTGGCCTGTCGTGTTTCTTCTCCCCGTCGCCGTCTTTGGGTGGAGTTAGGAAGGAGAGCTCCGTCTGGAGCATCAGCGGGGAGGTCGTTCGTGGTCGTCTTCCGTTCGGCATTCAACAAGGTGGATCCCGCTTCCTTCGTCAACAAGGAGAGCAGTCGGGTGCGCCGTTCTCTCCTCCAGCCAGTGGAACCTTCTTTCCGGCCTTTTCTTCCGTTCGCCGTTCTTTTCGGCCGACCCGCGTGTGCGTTGGCGGACAGCCGTCCGCCTGTTACCTGTGCTCGCCGGCGTGCGAGCAGTGACTCTCTCTCCCCGATTTCCTCGAGCTCCTCGCCCGAGTGAGGTGGTCGGTCGGCCTCCCGGCCAACCAACAGACGCGCGCGATGTGTGCTGGGACGGTTCCGGCCATCGTCGACGCCGTTCCGCATGCGACTCCGTGTAATTGTTTTCCGGGCGGGTTCTCCCTCCTCGTTGGCGTACGGGTGAGGTACCGACCAAGTCTCCCCAGGCGTCCGACGCCGGATGGTGTACTGTCTACGTTGATCCGAGTCAACTTGGAACAACAGCGATCCGTGTTGAGTTCATAATCAGGCTAGAAATTGACTCCGCCAGTCGCGCCTAATTCGGCGATTTCGACCGTTAGGATATTTGCGTTGACGCAGTTGAGTCAAGCGTTGACTCATGTGGAAATAATTAAAAAAATATTATCGTAAACGTGGGCGTGACACTTGGCTAGTATATAAGCCTAGTGAAAACCAAAAAGAATTATAGGGAGAAAAAAGACGCACCATAAAATTAGAATGCCATTGTGAGAAAAAAAAAGCCCTTCTTGTGGCTCATAGGATAAGTAAGAAATAATGTTGCTCGAGAGTGAGTCAAGTGGATCGAGTCATCGGATTGGTATGGTACCGGTACTGGTACTGGACGAACCGAGGAGGTCAGGAGGAACCGGCGGCAGAGGGAAAGCGGCGGAAGAGGGCGAGCGGCGGGGTTTGAAGCTTCCGCTGCCACTGGAAGCTTTGATCCCGCGCGGCCGGAAGCTTTGATCGAAGCTTCCAGCCGTCGCTAGACCTCCCGTTGCCACTGCTGTCCGCCGCCGTTCTGCCCAAAGCCGTGCTTCTAGGTGTGTTCCGTTGCCGGCTGCTCACTGTACGGTTTCTTAATCCTTAGACACAATTGTCACTTGGTAGAACAAGAAGGCCAAAATGTTATGAAGAAAGATTAAAGCATATAGAGAAAACTTATTGATGAAAGAAAAAGGAAGGATGCTAGAATAAAGCAAGGCAAACATTACTTGCAGGTAATTAGGATTGGTGAACGATGAGATGATGGCTTTAGCTGCAGAATCACGAAATTGGATGAAAACTTAACCAAAGAGGATTTCTCGGGGAAAGGAACCAGAATAAGATGGGATGAAATACTGCGATAGAAACTCTCTATTTTTTCTGAAGGTAGCTAGTGGTAGACATTAAAGAACTGGATTACAAAAATCACCACTAATGGATAGATATTGGATCAATAAGAGATATTATTTTGTCAGAAGTTAAAATGTTTTACAAATCCTATGCACAAGATATGCAATTATGAATAAATTAGCTGAAGCTGCATCCGTAAAGATGAGGCATTGAGAGCCAATGGCAAAAACCATGTAAAGTAATTTCACAAAATCGAAGTAGTCCAAGTCTTCCTTAATCTAAAGCTCATGATGACTTTGTTCATGGAATTTCACAATGGGGGCTGTCTCTTGACTTAATGAAGCTTTCATTGCCCTAGGCAGAAAAAGAAGGGCAATATTATTGCAGATTTTTTTATTATTATTATGATGAATCCTCACAAAGGTCTTAGTAGATCACCTCAAATAAAATAAGAGAGTGCAATGAAAGCTGCAGGACAATCGCTTTCAGATTATATTTAGCTATTAGTGAAGCCTTCTAGTATGAGGGCAACAAAAAAGGTGTACTCCTTATAAAGATTAATATACAGAAGACGTTTGATAGTGTGAATTGGTAATTCCTTTTGCAATTGATGGGTAGAAGAAATTTTCTTGAGATTTGGACCTCATGGATAAATCAATTACTATCATTTCTACATAATAATGCTCACTAATGTCACTCTTGGAGACTGCTCAAGCATAAAAGGGGGCTTCTGTAGGTGATCCATTATCCCATTCTTCTTTCTTATGATGGACCACTTTAAATTAATTTTGAACAAAACACAAGATCGAACATGAAAAGTGGAATAGGATAAGAAATTCCAATAAATTGCATAGTTATGTAAAATTTGTTGATGACATCATTCTTTTTTGAATAAATGCATGGGAAAATCTTAAAATTTTCTATCATGTGAGTGAATGTAATTGGGCTAATAGTAAACCATAACAAAACTTGTATCGTTCATGTATTTGACATGATGATCAACAGGCTATAAATTTCTTTGGTTGAAAATTAGGGCGATAGTTGATTACTTTCCTTGAACTCCTACGTGTGTAAAAGCAATTAGGAAATTCATTTGCAATATGCTCATTATGAAGATTAACTTTCACGTGGCAAATTGAAAAGCTAGATTTCTTTCAAGGTAAACATAATGGTTCTCGTCAATTGTGTACTAGATTCCTTACCATCTAATTTCCAACCTATAATAGGGGACTAAGTATTAGAGATGCAAAGGTTGTAAACATGGCACAACTTTGCAAATTATTGAGCGGGATCATCACAAAACATCTTACTTTTGGACTAAATTTCTAGTGATCTAGTACTTTACAAGTAAAAAAAGATATACTTTTCCATGCTATTGTGGGGTCAAAATTGCTACATTAAGAAATGTAATATAACCGTTTTTAAATTCACCTTAAATTAATAAGGTTTTTTGTTTAATGGGTTCTGGCTTCCAATGAGCACGATTACCCCTAAAATTAGGGAACCTTTGATTAAGAGATCTATAATACGCAACAAAATAAAAGAGGCGAGTCAAACGATATCATTTGTAAATACGATGAGAATACATGGTTTGACATGACATATATGTGATAAAAAAAAGCTTTCATTAACTTGGGCAATTTGTGTTCATTGAGTGTTTGGCATTGCAACGTGTTATTAGATAATATCCGGCCTAAACAATATAACGTTATATTGAGGAGCTACGCCCCGATGGTAAACATCGACGTACGCGCCTCCCAAACAATATTCCATCGTAATGCATTAGGCATGTTGGATATCGGATTTGGAAGATCATCCGGCCTTGGCGGCGTGTTGGATGACTTGAATTTGAAGGAGATTACTCGAACCCAGGGCATGTTGAGTAACTTGGACTAGGGGATTATCCAGCCTTGTGGCATGTTGGACAATTTAATTTGGGAATTTATCTGGTCTTGTGATTTGTTGGATGATTTGAAAATTTATCCGGCCTTACGGCGTGTTGGATAATTTGATATGGGAGTTTATCCGGCCTTACGGCATGTTGGATAATTTGATTTGAAGATTTATCCGGCCTTACAACGTGATGGATAATTTGATATAGAATTTTATGCGACCTTGCGGCGTAATGAATAATTTTGATTTGGGAATTTATCCGGTCTTACTGCGTGTTGGATAATTTTGATGTGGGAATTTATCCAGCCTCGCGGTGTAATGGATAATTTTGATTTGGAATTTTATCCGGCCTTGCGGCGTGTTGGATAATTTATCCGCGTGGTGGATGATTTGATTTAGAAATTTTTGGCCCCAACGAACCTAACGTCATGTTGAGGAGCCACGCCTCGATGCTAAACGTCGACGTACATATCTCCCAAACAACATTTCGTCATATCGTTATAAGGCCTTGGGTACATTTATATGGTTTGTCTTTAGAGTCCGAAGGGCCAATTGGATGCGACTCTAGCTGCGTTTGAGTGACATCTATTCTCTTTGTTTTCCTTTTTTTTTTATACCACAGTCATTTTATTTCATTCGTTTTATTCATATTACTTTTCTTCCTTTTGTTAGTTTGCTTCTTTCCTTTTCTAATATTTTCGGACATTCCACTCAGAAGAGTAAAGTTCCTCATCCTAAATCTGCGGCTTCGGCGTGCCTGATAATTTTGGCGAAGGGAAGGACTTCGAATCATCGTAGCATTGCTCCGGGCGATAGTTGCTGAGGCGGCAACATCGATGATCAGGCAGGAAGGGGGAATTGGCAGATTCCGTTACAAAAGTGGGGCGTCATGCATGGAGGAGACAGCGCCGAGGGTTTGAAGATTATGATGTTATTTCCGCTACTTCCTGAGGCACAACGCTTGTCAGGTGGCGCGGCGTCGCTAAGGCATGAGATGAGTTTGGAGGAGGCCATGAGAGTCAATCCTTTATACTTGCATTGAGAAGGACAGTGATTGGGAGATGATCAGTAGCCGCCAAACCCGTGGCGTGATGTGGGTGACGCCAAGGCCAGCGGAGGCGGGCGTGGCGACATGAGGCGACTGCAATTTCACGAAAGAAATTCTAAATCCCCTCTTCAGCTGCAGATTGGAGGTTGGAGATCTCCCCTCTTCATACCTTATTATCGTTATTTTGAAGATGGTCTGGTTAGCAAGTTTTCAAGACTCTTGAAGTCTCCTGATGATCTCCTCTCTTGTTGGCAGCCGATCAGTCGATGGATCCACAAAAAAAAAAACGAAGAATGTGGTAACTGGTATCAATGTCAGGAGATGGTTTTTTTTTTAGCAGATTGGGCCTGCTAGGAAAATGGGCTTGGGCCGGGCCCGCCTAAAAAGTGGCGCTTCTGGTTTGTTTATTTCCTCCTTTTTACGATTTCTCCCTTTTGTTACTTCCTCAACGGTTCTATTTTTCGATCTTGGTAGAGATTTTCTTGGCTGTGATCACCGATTTTTATCAGGTAAAAAGAGATCGATTTCCTGTTCAAACGTCTTTGCGTTCATCTATTTCTTTGCTTATTTTCTCTCTTTTTATTATTGTTTTTTTTTGCAGTGGTCTGTCCTATATTTGAAGTTCAAAATTTCTGCAGCATTCTGACGAAGGACATTTTTCATCAGTTGTTCAATCAACCTTGTTTCTTTCGGTGGAGAGCAGGAAGGTTTCAGCTGATTAAGTCTTTTCTGTGATCTTTCGTCCATATCGAAATGATTTTCCAAGAGGAAAAATAAAAAAGGGGAATCAAAGGGGCAGACCACTTCGCAGGTAATACTTGCTGACCTCTCCTCCAGTTTTTTAGATTAGTCTCCCCACATTTCGATTCAGCCTTCTCTTGTTTTAGCTCAAGTTAGAAGCCAGCTTCTCTATGTCCTCCCCGCAGCGCTTGTAGCAGGCATATACCGCAGACGGAAATAACAACAGGCGGCCCGAATCAGGTTTTTTTTTATTTTTTATTTTCGCGTATCTCTTCCAGCGTGTGAATCCTTCTTCTCTTTTTTTATTTCTTTTGGCTCTTTCTCTTTCTTTTTCTTCTTTTTCTTTTTTTTTTTTTTTGCGTGATTTTGCCGCTTGACTCTTAAACACCTTCCTTCGCAGCATCACTCTTTTTTTTTAGCGGCATCTCCTCCCTTTTTATCCTTCAATCTTTCTTACCTACAAACGTTACTTAGCCTACGTAAGTAAAAACAAAGGAACTTCCCTCTCTTAACGTTACTTCTTGCAGCCTCTTGGTATTCCTCTTTGCAGCAGCGCCCTTCTCCGTGTGTGTTTTTTTTTGTGATGCCAGGTCGCTTAATGCGACCATGAAGCCTAAGGAATCCGATTGATCGAAAAAGAAAAAGTGGTGTGTGCTTCTTTGCAACGCCAGGTCGCTTAATGCGACCATGAAGCCTAATAAATCCGAACGATCGAAAAAGAAAAGTGGTGTGTGCTTCTTTGCAACGCCAGGTCGCTTAATGTGATCATGAAGCCTAATAAACCTAGACAAAGAAATTTCTCCTTTGTTTTTACCTTCTTCCACTCCCGTGTTCTCCCTTCTCTCTTGCTGTTCATCGTTTTTTTTCTTGCTGTTCACCATTTTTTTTCTTCTTTGTTCCCTTTTTCGTTTTGGCCTTGCCCTTTTATAAGCCTCCACCGATGTAGTTTTTTTATCCTTGTTCTTGTCAACTGCCATGGCCACGCCCTTCTCCTTTCTTATCAGCATACTTGTTGGCAGCATCGCCAGATTTTCTTCTCCAATTTTTCTTTTGACTTGTCTTGTCTTTTGAGGGCTTGTCCTCTCTATGACAATTTAGCAGGATTTGAAGATCTTTCCTGCAGTTACTTTTTCTTTTGGTCTATCCCTTTTGCCTTACACAGGATTGGCGCATTGTAGGTCCTCATGCGCCAGGTTCTCCTATGAGTTCTCCTATGAGTCAATATAAATTTTGACCTCATCTCCCTGCGCATCATTTCATTTTAGTTAAGGTAAATTTTGGCTTAGCTTGATTTCGTGTGTATGCTTGATGAACTGGCATGTACATCTCATGGGCCCCATCATGAATTATATTATATCTTGAAGAATAACCCCTATTCGCTTTTTGAAGGCAAAAGAGGCCCCCATCTGTTTTCTTCAATAGTGCTAAAAGACCATACTATAACATGATATAACATGATGAAGCAACTATAGCATTCACCAATTTCTGAAATTTTCTTCTCCTGTAAACCGCATGTAATCCATAAGGTAATTAGCATCAGCTTATACCCCAGCCTTAGATGCTTCAGTCAGTACTTGGACCGCTTACATTGTATCGCTCTCCTTTTATTGTTATCTAATGAAATGTTGGTGTCATTGAACTGTCAATCTCAAGTTGATCTTAATTAAATTATGGCGATATTCTTTTGCTATTTCCGGGTGAAATAAGTGGCTCAACAAATTGCCCCCCCCCAATGGATTTGTATAAGCAAGAAGCGTATACAAAACCGTTGGGGAGACAGAGTATTCATGTGTTTTCTTACTACTCCCATTGTCGCTTCAGGTGTTGACTCGGCATTCCGGCTCTTCTGTTTCTATTTTTTTGTATTGTTCATGGGCTTCCTGTGGTCTCGTCGCGCCTCCATGCCGTTGGACGAGCCCAATGATGAGGCGATTATGGAGTACATTAAGAAGTGTGATTCCCTTGGCCACTTTCGGGGGATATGGCACGAGTGGCGCGATGTGATGTTGGAGGGTAGGGACGTGTTCCATAACAAGATACCCCGTCATTTGTTCATGCCTCTATTGCCAATGGAGCACAAGCCTCACCCCCCTTTTGAGAGTGGAAATTGGACGCCTCTAGAGCGTAGTGTCGTCGGAATGATGAACAGATCCCGTATCTTTGATCAAGGCCCCGACCTATGCTTGTGCCTTGAACCCAACACCAGAACATCTAACCAAGAATCAAATTTCTTTTTAGGCTTGGAGATGGCTTCTAAACGCGTACCAAGATGGGCCTCGCGGTTTAATATTTGTGGTAGTGTCACGCACCATCCTGGCTACACGGAATGGGCACGGTATGTCCTGCGTAGTGAGAGGAAGATTCTTAAGAAAGCCGGGATCCATGAGGCCATCATATTGTCACTATTTAATTACGAGTATGATGTCACTTTACTAAAGGGCATCTTAGAACACTGGAGCCCAGCCACAAATACATGTTATCTTTCTGAAGAGGAGATTGTCCCGAGTCTCTGGGACATGCGATATGTCTGTGGGCTTCCTATATTAGGTTCTCGATATGATGAGCATGTGCCGGATGAAAAGACGCTCTTTGGTGAGACTGCACATGGCGAGTTTCGATGTTCTCCCTCTCTCAAGGCCGTGTTCCACCACTTCTATGAGATACTTCATCGGTATTCCGGGGCTGTCTCTATTACTCAGTGGATCTTACACTTCGTTGACTTAGGTACCTCGTACGAGACCGGTTTCCCTTCGCCACGTGATCCCTTTGGTGTCGGTTCCGAAAACACTTTAGTGCAGGACTATGATACGCCCCCTCGGCCTCCTATCGCAGCAAAGGAAATGGATCGAGTTATATTTCTCACAGCATTTTTGGCCTGTTGGCTATGCTATTTTGCTATCCCCTACAAGTATCCAAACCGCATTAGACCTGAGGTTTTCATTATGGCCGATAGACTGGCGCGGGGAGTTCGTCTCTCCTTAGCCCCGGCAGCGTTGTCGAATTTATTTCGGTCTTTAAGAGAGACATGTACCGCTGATTTCCCGGGCTCAAAGGACACGCTAATTCCACTCCACTACTTGTTTGGATGGTTCAATTTGCAGTTCCAAGGGCTATATAACACCGTCGCTTCTGAGGCTATGAAGCGCAAACTACTCTTCATGGTGTGCATTGCTGGGGCCCATCCAGTTTACTTCAAGGATCTTGAGGCGCGTTTATTTTTTCGTAAGGATAAGGTCTTCGGGCATCTCCAGGTCATATTTCCCAACAAAGCAGGATGCCTAGACGAGCAGGTTGACATTCAAGATGACCCCACTGGCGTTTTGACAGAGGATGGATGGCTTGCCGCTGAGTTCCTTGTGAGCATTCGCGTGGGCTGGCTACCCTTTAGGAGTGGAAGTCTTGCGTCCTTGGAAGTGTACAACCCTCACAGATGCGCTCGCCAATTTGGTTTTGATCGGGCTATTCCTCAAAACGTTCTCGATCATGGAAGATTGTCAGGTGACCTTGGGACAGTGGCTTCTTGTTGGGGTTTACTGCTCCGGCGTGGGACCCACTCATCATATGCTATCCCAGCTCGTGGCCGGGTCCCTAGGTGCAATTATGAATACTTGAGGTGGCACTCCATGCATTTGAAGGCGCTCTTCAGCTATGATATCAAGGATATGTATTGTTTCACCGAGAAATCCCATCCGCGAAATTTTTTAAAGAGAACAATTAGCCGACCATCGTATGGCTTCGAAGTTGACCTCTCGCGGTCTTCATCCTCCAAGCGGCTAAAGGTCCTGGACCTGGGGGCGGCATCACCCAACCTGTCTGAGGTAGCATCTATCTTCTTCTTTTCCTTATGATACACGATATCGACGATTTAACATTCTCTTTCTTTTCTTTCTGCTTGGGGTGCAGGGTACAGGTCATATACGAGGATCAAAATCTGTTCTTAGTGTTAAAGGGTCACCGGGCGATGGTACAACTTTGCAGCGAGCGAACAAGGATGAGTTGACCACCACAGGTGCTATCTTCTCCATTGCATATTTGTCTTTATCGTCTTGTGATGATTTTTGTGTACATTTTGTATATTTCCCACTTTTTTACACACTCATTTTGTTGACACAGTGGTTATCTCTGACATATTTTGTGTTTTCTAGAGGTTCGAGCCGCAACCATGGTTGCCGAGCAGGTAAATGCCCACCCTCCCGATGATACTGTGGACATGGATGATATCGACACTGTTGGACTGTTAAAGCATTATTCCAGCGATTCATCTGATGATGTAATTGGAGCCCTGAAAGGAAGTACGTATTATTCAGATTATATAGATCATGTAATTTCTTGCGCTTAGCTCAAGATTTAATCTTGGTGCAGTTGTTCATGTGCCGGTGGAACCTACGAGGAAAGCTGATCCCTGTATGGGTTCGAGGGGCTCTCCGATCAACTTAGAAACAAGTGAGGCATAAAGTTCATGAGTTATAATCCCCATTTATTACTTTTGTCTCCATGATACTGTAGTTTAAGTTACGCATAGTAAACCTTTTGAATGGGGCCTCTAACGATGATTACATGGTTCATTTGCTTGCAGGTTTAAGGCATGTGCTAAGTACGTTGGAGACCGAGGCAGAAGGGGTATCTCCCTTGAATGATGGTAACTTCTCATTTCTTCTTATACTGGTAAAATGTTTTCAGGAAACTGGCGGGGTCACGAGTCTCTCCCTCATATATTTTGATGATAGTGACTGTCTCTCATACCTGAACTTGAGGGCTCGAGAGGACTAGATTATCTTGACTTTATCACTTAGCAAAATTTTTTTTTTTTTTTTTTTTGACATCTTCAGTGCCTGTGTTGGAAGGTCCGGACACCGCCGCATGGGATGAGGAGGCTGTGGAGGACGGTAATTTTCATCGTCACTTTTACCTCTTAACTGCACTACACTATTATGATAATGGGAGAAGAGTTTCCCCTTTTCATACTGTGACTTGTTTCCAATCGACTCTCATTGTCGGTATCGTCTCTTTAGTTGCGTATAATCGTCGTCACTTCTTGATTATACACAATTTATTATGACGACAGGAGGGTCTTCTGCGGGTCTGGTACCTCGTGCTGAGTAGGCTGTTGCAGGAGTAGCGAATTTGCATAATGAAGGTATGTCCTCCTTACTCCCTCTGCTGATAAGCAATCCGATATATTTGATCGCGAGTCGATTCTTTCAGCAATAGTAACCAGATTTGTACTACATGCTGGACGGCTTGTTTTAGTATATATAGTGAAACCTTTGGCACTCTTGTTTTGTTGGTAATCTATTTTAACTTTGTGACAGGTGTGGAGGGGGCAAGCACTGGGGACGGTCACTCTCTTGACGATGGTGGATTCCAACGGGACGGGTTCTCCGACAAAGGTAATCTCGTCACGCCTGCACAGTTTGTCATGTACCGGTCAAGCACCACTGTCTTCCTTAAGTAGCCTAACACATGTTGTTGTTTCAGGGGCTGTAAGCGAAGTTCGAGAGATTACCAAGCCGCCACCTTCCCAGCCATTTACCTCTCGAATTTCGGATGTAATCCGGCGATCGCAGGATAGAGCAGCCCGCTTCTTTATCTCTGACTACCTTGGCATATTTCGTGACGAGGACTTATTTCCCACGGTGGAAGAGTTTCTGACTTCCTCAGATAGCATCTCGCAAACTTTGACCAGTTTTGGAGCCTTGGAGGCTACTTGGGAAAGGCTGAGTCGGGAGATAGTAGAAGTCTTAAAGCAACTTGAGGTTGAGCGGGGCTTATTGAACAGTTTGGATACTTCTGCTCTTGATTCTCAAATTGACAAAGAGGTAATCGTTTTGGAGGACTTGTGGTCTCTTCAAGATAGCTTAATTATCGAGAAGAATGCCACGATGACGTCTCGCGACTTAGCCAGAGCTAAAGTGAGGCGGATTGACGCACGCATGGAACAAATTGACGAAGAAAGGGAGAGGCTTCTATCAGAGAGATGTGCAGCAATTTCTGACATGCAAAGTTGCGATAACAATTTGGAGAACATTGAAGCTGCCAAAGCACAGAATTCAGAGTTAATTGACGCAACTGAAGTCCACCAAGCTTCTTTAGAAGCTCAGCGTGAGATGAAGGAAGTTGAACGTGGCAAAATTATTTCCGCCATTGAAGAACGAAGGCACGTCCTCCGGAACATAGTGGGGGGAATTTTGATGTATTTCTTTCTGTACTCTGCACTTGAATTCTTAAAACTTTGAGATGTTTTGTACTCTTTGCTTCACCATTTACCGGTTCAGGATTGTGATTAATTTTAGTCGTCACCTTTGTTCTTAGTTAGTTGGGAACGCAGGGTAATTGATGTGATGATGACTCTTCCCCTTTTAGACTCATTTCATGTGCCAGAGCAGGCCCATCAGGCTCCAACCCAAAATCAACAAACAAGTCCGGGTTTAGCTTCAATCGCCACCAAGATACCTCATTTCATGTGCCAAAGCTGGAATAAGAACTCTGCGTCGTTTGAGAACCAATTGTCTGAGGAAGCCAGTGATCCTGAGAAGGCTCGGAAGGTGTGGGAGCTGAGTGAGAAGTTGGTTGGCTTGGCCTAGATTTAGCAGTAGATTTGGTCGACCCCGTAGATTATGATCACAGTTAGCTATGTTATCGTCTGCACCAAATTGCTTGTAAAATTTTGAGTTGGAGGGAATAAAATATACTTTGTCATTTCTTTCTCTATTGCATGAGTCAGAAGTAACTAGGGCTGGAGGTCGGAGTGGCAATCATGTGTGTCAGCGTGTGGCACAGGGTTCCCTTGAAACATTATTTCTACTGCCTGCAACTAAGCTTTGTGAAAAATACTAAGCTTTGACCAAACACTTCTAGCAAACACTGATTAAAAATAACTACGACTCTACTCTGGAAGGCACTTCATTCCCCCCCATGCTGTTGATTGTCAGTAGGAAATGTTGTAATCACAACATCAACGATAAAAGATGTCATTGGCTAAAAAGGCCGGAAAATTGCAATCCCTGCAGCGCTCCAAAATCTTCATTAAGTTGTTCTGGGATGTGTCAACTATTAGGCATCAAGGCAGTTTCACGAGAAAATATTTGCCTTCTATAACTTTGAGACAGCTCAGTTGACAGGCAGGTGCAAACTTCGGGGCGATCGCGAACATGAAGCAAATGTTATAAAATTATGAACAGCAGTGAGCTGTACAAACACATGCTCCCTAATCAAAGCATTCTGCTGGAGGCCCTCAAGAATGGATGGGCTTCATAGAATCCCTACGGAGTTAGGTCGCTGCTGCAGGCCTGGTAGAATTCGCACCAGAATTCCTCCCTAGCTTTTTTTTAGTAATGCAACATAGGCTAATAGCTGACTAGTGAACTCGTAGAATAGTCCTTATGGTACAGGTGTTTCGCTTTTGGAATATCTTCTGGAAGATGGTAATTTATTAAGTATCTGAGAAATTTCTGGTTTCAGCTGCTTGTTTGAAATTATTGAGAGGGACCTCGGTGAACTAGAATGTTTTCAAGTAAATTGACCAAGCATGGACCGCAAAGCTCCAAGGGCTTCTGCAGCAGACTTTAGCGGTGTGACAGAGATGACAACCTCATGATCCCAGGATCCGTCTGAAGTCTCGAAGAATCTAACCATGTTGCTAGACAAAACACAACCAACAAAACCAGTGTCTTTGGATGGTGTCCCTTTTGCGTATTGCCAACCCACTAAATCCGATCCGTAGTCTGGTGCCCTGGACAGTGTGGATTATCCTGAGCCATACGTCTGGTAGACTGTATTATCGGCACGATCGAGTCATTCAGCACTGGCATAATGATGCCAGTCTAACAGATTATCAACAATGAGCCAACCTGAAACATGAACACATTGTGAACGAAGGTAGCAGATTATTATTATTATTATTAGATTTTTTTTTTTTAACTCATGGCCAACCGGGAACGGCCTCAGTATTTCTTGATCATACTGTTGCTTAGTCCGAGCTAAGTTTGCGCTTTAAACATAGTACTTCTTTAGGAAACGGCCATTAATGGGCGGCATCGGATGCGCCCCATCTTGATCTGTCAGTTGGTAGGCTCCTCCCTCGTAAACTTTTTCAATCACGTAAGGTCCCTCCCAATTAGGGTTGAACTTTCCTTTTGTCATCTTGTTGAATATGATGGGCCGCCTTACTACTAAAACAAGGTCCCCTTTCTTGAAAGTGCGTTCCCTGGCTAATTTGTCGTACGCCCTTGCTATTTGCGTTTGGTATAGCTCTAGGTTTTGTTGCGCAACCAGCCTTTGCTCATCAAGTGTGTCTAATTCATCGAGACGTAATTGGATATTTTCATCCATCGTCATGTCACATTGCATTGCCATTCTTAGCGAAGGTATTTCCACCTCGAGTGGAAGCAATTCTTCGACACCGAAGACTAAGGAATAAGGTGTTGATTGTGTGGGTGTACGATACGTGGTTCGATAAGCCCACAATGCTTCTACTAGCTTCTGATGCCATTCTTTTTTGTTCTTCGAAACGCTCTTCTTGAGCAGCTTGCATAGAGTTTTATTGAATGCTTCAGCTAATCCATTTGCTCTTGGATTGTATATTGAGGAGTACCGCCAATCAATCTTGTGGCGCTCTGCAAATTTGTAGATCAAGGCACTTTTGAAGGCCAAACCGTTGTCGGATATGATCCTTCTAGGGGTCCCAAAACGACTCAATACATTTGCGCGAAAGAAGTTGACGACGCTGGTGGCCTTGACTTCTCTTAACGGGATAGCCTCCGCCCATTTAGAGAAATAGTCTGTTGCTGCGAGTATGAATCGATGCCCCAGGGAAGAAGAAGGTTCTATTGGCCCCACTATATCCGTCCCCCACGTTTCGAACGGCCATGATGAAACCGTCGGATGAAGAGGGTTAGGGTGCTTATGAATTAAATCTCCATGCACTTGGCACAAGTGGCAGGTCTTTGCACAGTTTATGCAATCTCGTACTATACTTGGCCAATAGTACCCCAGCCTCTTAATCTTAAGATACATTTTGGGTCCTGATTGGTGGGCGCCACAAAGGCCGGAATGGACTTCACGTAACACATGAGCGATCTCATCTATCGCGATGCACCTGAGCCAAAGTTGTTCATACGATCGACGATACAGCGTGTCATTCACGAATGTATACCGAAGGGCCCGCTTTTTCAATTGTACTCTTTGAGTCTTATCTCCGGGTAGAATACCACTTTTGAGGTAGTTCACAAATGGCTCCCTCCAATCATGCTCTTGCGTGAAGGAAATCGTCATAGCATCTGTTATTTCTTTCTTGTCGATGTTGTCATTTTCGGTTGGTGCGATCAGCCTCCTGTCCCTAATCACAATATTGATTTGGTCAACGGATGGTCCAGCTAGCTCTTTGGCAAACTTTGCTAGCGCGTCTGCTCTACCATTAGCAGCCCTAGCGACGCAAGTCAGAGTGACATGTGGCACTTTTTCCATGAGTCCCACAGCCTTCGTATGATATTTGTGTAATTCCATCTTCTTGACTTGGTACTTACCAGTCACCTGTTTGACGATGAGTTGGGAGTCTCCATATATATGCATTCTTTCAATTTTCATCTCCAACGCGAGCTCGAGTCCGGCGATTAAAGCTTCGTACTCAGCTTCGTTATTGGTACAGGGATTAGTGAGGGCTAAGGAGTAATGTAATATCCCCTTCTCCGGGGTGATGAATACCTGGCCAATCCCTGATTTTACTTTCGGGATATTTGGGGGAATAGCTGGTTGAATTGAAGACGCCCCATCGAAGTAGAGTTCCCAATATCCATCGTCGACTTCGGCATTTAATATTTCCTCGTCCGGAAAGTTATAATTCAGGGGAGAGTCATCAGGGACAGGATGAGCTGCTAAGAAATCAGCGAGAATTTGACCTTTTATTGCCTTTTATGACACGTATGTGATGTCGAATTCTTGGAGTAGGACGGCCCATTTAGCTAATCGTCTTGTCAAAGTAGGCCTCGTCATCAGGTACCTTAAAGGGTCGACTCTTGATATGAGACGAACTTCATGTTCAAGGAGATAGTGCCTCAATTTCTTAATAGCAAATATCAATGCCAAACATTGTTTTTCAATTGGAGAATAGGAATGCTCTGCCCCTACGAACATCCGGCTAAGATAATACAAGGCGGTTTCTTTCCCATCGTCATTATTCTGGGCCAATAGTGCCTCCAAGGATGCCTCCAATGCCGTGGTGTATAAGATGAGTGGCTTTCCGGTGATAGGTGCCCCAAGGACTGGCGGATATGAAAGATATTCTTTGATATTTTCGAAAGCGCTTTGACATGTGTCGTCCCAAATGAATGGAGCACTCTTCTTTGTTAGTTTCGAAAAGGGATGGATTCTCCCGGATAAGTTGGAAATGAACCTCCTAATATAAGCTAGCCGTCCTTGAAAGGATCTAAGCTCCTTAAGATTCTTTGGGGGCGGCATGTTTTTGATTGAACATATCTTCGCGGGATCAATTTCAATTTTTTTGTATTTGACCACGAAACCCAGGAATTTTCCAGATGATACTCCGAACGCGCATTTGAATGGGTTCATCTTGAGGTTGTACTTACGGATGCGAGTGAACACGGTCCTCAAGTCCTGACAGTGCTCCGCTCTAGATCGCGACTTAACCACCAAATCATCGACATAGCACTCGACGAGTTTGTGGATTAAATCATCAAAGATTTTGGTCATTGCACGTTGATATGTTGCCCCAGCATTCTTTAACCCAAATGGCATGACGGTATAGCAAAAAATGCCGATAGGCGTGCGAAATGCAGTGTGCTTCTCGTCTTCGGGTGCCATCTTAATTTGATTGTAACCAGATGACCCATCCATAAATGAGAACACTTCAAAGTTTGACACCGAATCGATCATCACTTCTGTCACAGGGAGTGGAAAATCGTCCTTGGGACATGCATTATTCAAGTCTCTGAAATCCACGCAGATTCGGATTTGCCCATTTTTCTTCTTCACGGGGACGATACTTGCTATCCAGTCAGCGTATTTCTCCTCTCTTATAAAACCTGCCTCGATTAATTTCTTTATTTTGAGGGTAATTTGCTCCTCAAGCTCTATCCTCATTCTTCTCGGTGCTTGCTTCACCGGAGTGATATCAGGACTGATCGATAAATTATGGACAGCGACCTCCGGGCTCAGGCCCGGCATCTCTTTATAAGTCCACGTAAAGCAATCGGTAAACTCGTAGAGGAGTGCCTCCAGCTGGTCCTTTTCATGTCGAGAGAGTTGTGCACTTATGTAGGTGGGCCTAACATCCTCTTCCGATCCAAGATTGACCTCGATCAACTCATCGCAGGTGGTCTGCCCCCTATCTTCCAGTTCTTTTGGTGCCCTCTTGAATTCTTCATTTCCTTGTTCCATTGTGCATGCTTCGCCTATTGTTACCATATTGCAAGTATATGAATGAAACATAAGAGCTTCTTCATTTGGTTCCATATACCCTAAACCACGGGTATTGGAGATCTTCCCGTTTGGTAACGTGATATTTCGTGAACCCGGGTTCCACAACTTTTCAAATTGGTGTAACTCACTCTTTAAACGAGGCTTTAAACAACCATACTTTTTTACGAGATTTTTTAAGCTCGGAGGGTAATAAGCAAATGAGGGGACTTTGATAAGTTGCATTGACTCTGGGTCATTTTCTTTATTCGTCTTGACGTGATGAATTTCATCTGACTGATAGAAGTGTATGAGTTTATGAACAAAGAGCCTTCCTTTTGCGCATTCCCTCTAGCTAGGAACAATAAAGGTCTTCATCTCTATGACTTGCGATGCGTTTAGGGGGGTGAAACCCTTAAGATAGCCTTGAGGAACTCTTAAAATTCCTACCTCGTATTCCGTCATATTTTGTCGTGTTATTAGTCTTTGCGACCAAAATTCCTTCTCATGAGTTTCAACCACGTCGCACGCAGAGGCTGAACAGTCACTCGCTTCTGACTCGGAGTCACTTCCAAAATGGGGACATGCGGACAAAGTTGTCTTCTTTAGTTTAGAGATGATCGAGTTCTGTAGTGTTGATTTCGCAGGCTGCGTTGTCGATCCAATGAAATAGTGTGCATCTTCATATTTAACTTCATGCACTGAGAAGGGCTGGATGTCCCCATCGATACGCTCTTCCCTACCTTCCTTCAGGTATTTCAAGCATTGGTGTAAGGTAGAGGGGACTATGTGATTCTCATGCAGCCAAGGTCTCCCGAGCAACGCCTTGTATGATGTATCGGTGTCGATAACATGGAATTTAACTTCAGTTTTTAAATCATCGAGCTGCAATGGTAAATTTATATAGCCTAAAGCCTTCTGGCTGTTTTTATTGAACCCTTGGATGACAACTTTTTCGGCCGTTAAATTATGGACGCCTAAAGAAAGGATTTTTAAGGTCCGCAAGGTTATGAGGTTAACCGACGACCCTGGATCAACTAAGATTCTGCTTATCTTTATTCCTTCCACATCCCCGGTCACATAAAGCGGTCGATTATGCTGTGACGTTCCCAATAGCATGTCATCATCGTTGAAAGTAATGGACGATGTAGCGTACGTACTTAATGCCTCCTTTATATTAGCCTCCACGAAGAATGCTTGAAATTTTTGAGGGTTTTGCAGGGCATAAATAAGAACATCCCTCAGTTCTTGTGACATCATCAAAGCATCATATATGCTGAGGAGGGCGGGGACCTTCCTCAAATGTGACAGTATATTATATTCAGAAGAGGATAGCTTTAGTGGGAGTACCGCATCGCCGCCCACTTCCTGTGTTTCAATTTGCTTTCCTTTGAATTTTTCCTTTTCTTTGTCTATCGTACGTCCTATTATGACCTTGCCGCTTCTAAGATTCATTTGGCATGATTCGTTTATTTGCTTACTTCTTTCAGGTGCTTCCTCATATAAGTAGGCAGGTAAGACCTCATCATCGGAGTCACTTCCCAGGTTAATCGCATTACAGACACCCATCCTCGCGGTAGTGACGGCTTCAACATTGTCAGTTTTATTTTCTTTCGGGGGCTCCGAGATCACCGATATCATCCTACAGGATTCCACCTCGTACTCTTCATCTTCTGAGTCATCTTCCAGGAGTCCTTCCCACACCTCTTTAGTGACGTAGTGGTGAAGTTTTATAGGCTCGGGCATTTCTTGCACATACTCTTCAAGCGAGTCGATGTATTTTTTGAGATCGCTCTTTTCTTGCGCTTTAGTTGAAAAGGCTACTTTCTTATTTTTGTTCTTCAATTGAGGGTTCTTTTTCTTTTTCTTTTGACTTTCCCTTGTTGGTGGACGAGGTCTTGGCGATATGTATTGTGGGGACAAGGAGTCTTTCCATACTATGCCTGGTATCTGTTGTAATTTTTGGAGGAGTCGCAACATCTTTTTTGACACCACGGTATTCCACTCCTGGTCTTCTATAGGCGCCGGATCTATTCTTGTTTGAATAAAATCAACCTCCTCGGTTTGGGTTTCATTCAATACCTGTTTCGACAGAGTTATCTTCCCTGTCTTATATTGTTTCTCCACCCAATCTTTGAAAATATAGCAGTCTTCTATTGTGTGCCCCAGTACGCGATGGTAAGGGCAAAAGTTGGGATCGTCAGTCTTATTGCTTTCTTCAGGGCGTTTCGGCTCTGGTAGTTGTAAGCCGTTCTTCAGTGCGTCCCTAAAAATCTTCATCGTCTTTTCTCTTTTGAAAGAATAGACTTTATTCTTTCTTTCTTCAAGGGTCAACGGCCTGCCTCGGCTATTTTCGCCAAGCGTTGGCGCTTTTTCGATTCGAGGTATGTTTGTATTATGAACCTCCACCCTTTTGCCCCTGCTGGCAGCGTTTGTATAGGCGACCTTGGGCTCATTCCTTCTTGGTTCTTCCCTTTTGAATCTCGGGTTCTGCGTATTTACATAGGGCTGATGATTTGTTCGTTCCAGCTTTGCCACTTGGGTGATCAATTCTTGAAATGTAGAAATGTTATTGCCGCAAAGAAAGGGGGCCATCCAGCTGTCGATATTGCGGACCAACAATTCTACGGCTTCGGTTTGCTCTAGTGGCTTTTCGCATTTAATACTCAAATTTCTCCAACTTGTAATGTAATTAAGGACGGTCTCATCCTTTCTCCTCTTTGTATCTACCAGATCCGCGATCGTAATCTTATCGCTTACCGAAGCAAACTTCATCCTGAAAGTTTCCTCCATGTCAGCCCAAGTTCCGATAACTTCATTCTCCAGGGAGTAGTACCACTCAAAGGCGATCCCTGAGAGACTTTGTGGAAACTGCCGGAGCAATAAGGCGTCATTGCCGCCGGTATTCCCACAAGTTGCGACGAAATGGGCCAAGTGTTGGTCAGGGTTTCCTATTCCATTAAACATCTTAAAATGTGGTACGATGTACCCTTTGGGGTAAGGGATATCATCGTATACAGTTGGATAAGGTCTCCCTCGCCTCCTTTGCGGAGCAATCTTGGTTCCCCCCATTAGTTTCAGCTGGTCCATCACCAGTTCTTGTACTTCTCTCCTAGTCAAGGTGATCGCCTCGTCATTCGACTGAGCTGGTGATTGAGCTGGTGGAGCTGGTAGGGAAGACACTGTCGGAGCGTTGTTCTGCTCTCGCGGCGGCTGTTCTTGGCGTAATAGCATCTGTTGCGTCTTTGCTAGAATACTTGTCACTTCTTTGAATTTTGCCATGAGGACGTTCATGTCATTATCTCTCTTCTTGAGCTGTCTTTTAAGGTCAGCGATAGCTTCGTCCCTATGGTCATGGTTTGGGGTCATGACAGGTTCGTCCTCGTCTTCCTCTTCCCTTTCCAAGATTTCCTGATGCAAAGAGGTCGCTCCTGGTTCATATCGTTGGACGGGCTCTTGGATTATGACAGAGGCTAATTTTTTACTCTTAGCCTTTCTTGTCATAGTACGAAGGGTTTCTTCCTCGGAATTAGAGCTAGTCTCCCGTGCGTGTTCCACCATCCGCACTACATGAATTGTATAACCCTCCGTTTTCTTATGGCTAGTCTTGAAACGTCTTTCCTTTCTTTTCATATTCTTTTGAGCCCTTTTGTATGTCTCATAAACCCTTTGAGATGTTGTCTTTTGAATAGTGATATTTTTGGGCTTTGGGTGTGGCTTGTTCTGCATGTTGGTTCGCAGTTGCAGTCCCTCTACCAAATTAGAATTTTTTAGAACTAACAGAAGCGGCGCAAACTTGTTTGTCATGGCAGCTTCTACTTTAGCAGCAGAATGGTTACGCCTTACAGGGATTAGGCGACCTTGTCGGGAGAGCCTAGCCTTCTTCTTCCTTAAGGCTTGTCGTTCCCGCTTTTTTGTCTTTTCAGGGCTTGAGAATACAGCTTGGTGAATCTTGCCCCCGTTAACAGTGAAGGATGATTCCTCCTCTTCTTTGTCGAACGTGCCCCCATCAGCAGCGACCAACAGTTTTTCTTTTCTCGCGGCAGTCCTCTTTTCCTTCAGGGGCGTCTTAATCTTGATGACTGGAGTGATATTCCCCTCACCCCTGATGTTCTTAGTGTCAGTAAAGGGTAGATAGATGAACTCGACGTCCTCTTTCAAAATAGAGCCAAATTGAACTCCGTGCATGATGATTGATGCATCCTCAACAAAGATGTCCAGCTTCTTCGCCATTGCTGTATAGAACAAGAGAAGTGTAAGAACAAGGGTGTGAAATTTTGCGTCGTGTAATATAGATCTCGAAGATGAAAGGAGAGGCCGGTCCCACCGGGCGTGCCAGAATTTGTGGGGTCAAAATTGCTACATTAAGAAATGTAATATGACCGTTTTCAAATTCACCTTAAATTAATAAGGTTTTTTGTTTAATGGGTTCTGCCTTCCAATGAGCGCTCGCGCTCATTGTTAATTACCCCTAAAATTAGGGAACCTTTGATTAAGAGATCTATAATACGCAACAAAATAAAAGAGGCGAGTCAAACGATATCATTTGTAAATACGATGAGAATACATGGTTTGACATGACATATATGTGATAAAAAAAAGCTTTCATCAACTTGGGCAATTTGTGTTCATTGAGTGTTTGGCATTGCAACGTGTTATTAGATAATATCCGGCCTAAACAATATAACGTTATATTGAGGAGCTACGCCCCGATGGTAAACATCGACGTACGCGCCTCCCAAACAATATTCCATCGTAATGCATTGGGCATGTTAGATATCGGATTTGGAAGATCATCCGGCCTTGGCGGCGTGTTGGATGACTTGAATTTGAAGGAGATTACTCGACCTCAGGGCATGTTGAGTAACTTGGACTAGGGGATTATCCAGCCTTGTGGCATGTTGGACAATTTAATTTAGGAATTTATCCGGTCTTGTGACTTGTTGGATGATTTGAAAATTTATCCGGCCTTACGGCGTGTTGGATAATTTGATATAGGAGTTTATCCGGCCTTACGGCATGTTGGATAATTTGATTTGAAGATTTATCCGGCCTTACAGCGTGATGGATAATTTGATATGGAATTTTATCCGACCTCGCGGCGTAATGGATAATTTTGATTTGGGAATTTATCCGGTCTTACTGCGTGTTGGATAATTTTGATCTGGGAATTTATCTAGCCTCGCGGCGTAATGGATAATTTTGATTTGGAATTTTATCCGGCCTTGCGGCGTGTTGGATAATTTATCCGCATGGTGGATGATTTGATTTAGAAATTTTTTGCCCCAACGAACCTAACGTCATGTTGAGGAGCCACGCCCCGACGCTAAACGTCGACGTACGTATCTCCCAAACAACATTTCGTCATATCGTTATAAGGCCTTGGGTACATTTATATGGTTTGTCTTTAGAGTCCGAAGGGCCAATTGGATGCGACTCTAGCTGCGTTTGAGTGACATCTATTCTCTTTGTTTTCCTTTTTTTTTTTTATACCACAGTCATTTTATTTCATTCGTTTTATTCATATTACTTTTCTTCCTTTTGTTAGTTTGCTTCTTTCCTTTTCTAATATTTCCGGACATTCCACTCAGAAGAGTAAAGTTCCTCATCCTAAATCTGCGGCTTCGGCGTGCCTGATAATTTTGGCGAAGGGAAGGACTTCGAATCATCGTAGCATTGCTCCGGGCGATAGTTGCTGAGGCGGCAACATCGATGATCAGGCAGGAAGGGGGAATTGGCAGATTCCGTTACAAAAGTGGGGCGTCATGCATGGAGGAGACAACGCCGAGGGTTTGAAGATTATGATGTTATTTCCGCTACTTCCTGAGGCACAACGCTTGTCAGGTGGCGCGGCGTCGCTAAGGCATGAGATGAGTTTGGAGGAGGCCATGAGAGTCAATCCTTTATACTTGCATTGAGAAGGACAGTGATTGGGAGATGATCAGTAGCCGCCAAACCCGTGGCGTGATGTGGGTGACGCCAAGGCCAGCGGAGGCGGGCGTGGCGACATGAGGCGACTGCAATTTCACGAAAGAAATTCTAAATCCCCTCTTCAGCTGCAGATTGGAGGTTGGAGATCTCCCCTCTTCATACCTTATTATCGTTATTTTGAAGATGGTATGGTTAGCAAGTTTTCAAGACTCTTGAAGTCTCCTGATGATCTCCTCTCTTGTTGGCAGCCGATCAGTCGATGGATCCACACAAAAAAAACGAAGAATGTGGTAACTGGTATCAATGTCAGGAGATGGTTTTTTTTTTAGCAGATTGGGCCTGCTAGGAAAATGGGCTTGGGCCGGGCCCGCCTAAAAAGTGGCGCTTCTGGTTTGTTTATTTCCTCCTTTTTACGATTTCTCCCTTTTGTTACTTCCTCAACGGTTCTATTTTTCGATCTTGGTAGAGATTTTCTTGGCTGTGATCACCTATTTTTATCAGGTAAAAAGAGATCGATTTCCTGTTCAAACGTCTTTGCGTTCATCTATTTCTTTGCTTATTTTCTCTCTTTTTATTATTGTTTTTTTTTGCAGTGGTCTGTCCTATATTTGAAGTTCAAAATTTCTGCAGCATTCTGACGAAGGACATTTTTCATCAGTTGTTCAATCAACCTTGTTTCTTTCGGTGGAGAGCAGGAAGGTTTCAGCTGATTAAGTCTTTTCTGTGATCTTTCGTCCGTATCGAAATGATTTTCCAAGAGGAAAAATAAAAAAGGGGAATCAAAGGGGCAGACCACTTCGCAGGTAATACTTGCTGACCTCTCCTCCAGTTTTTTAGATTAGTCTCCCCACATTTCGATTCAGCCTTCTCTTGTTTTAGCTCAAGTTAGAAGCCAGCTTCTCTATGTCCTCCCCGCGGCGCTTGTAGCAGGCATATACCGCGGACGGAAATAGCAACAGGCGGCCCGAATCAGGTTTTTTTTTATTTTTATTTTCGCGTATCTCTTCCAGCGTGTGAATCCTTCTTCTCTTTTTTATTTCTTTTGGCTCTTTCTCTTTTTTTTTCTTCTTTTTTTTTTTTTTGCGTGATTTTGCCGCTTGACTCTTAAACACCTTCCTTCGCAGCATCACTCTTTTTTTTAGTGGCATCTCCTCCCTTTTTATCCTTCAATCTTTCTTACCTACAAACGTTACTTAGCCTACGTAAGTAAAAACAAAGGAACTTCCCTCTCTTAACGTTACTTCTTGCAGCCTCTTGGTATTCCTCTTTGCAGCAGCGCCCTTCTCCGTGTGTGTTTTTTTTTTGTGATGCCAGGTCGCTTAATGCGACCATGAAGCCTAAGGAATCCGATCGATCGAAAAAGAAAAGTGGTGTGTGCTTCTTTGCAACGCCAGGTCGCTTAATGCGACCATGAAGCCTAATAAATCCGAACGATCGAAAAAGAAAAGTGGTGTGTGCTTCTTTGCAATGCCAGGTCGCTTAATGCGACCATGAAGCCTAATAAACCCAGACAAAGAAATTTCTCCTTTGTTTTTATCTTCTTCCACTCCCGTGTTCTCCCTTCTCTCTTGCTGTTCACCGTTTTTTTTCTTGCTGTTCACCATTTTTTTTCTTCTTTGTTCCCTTTTTCGTTTTGGCCTTGCCCTTTTATAAGCCTCCACCGATGTAGTTTTTTTATCCTTGTTCTTGTCAACTGCCATGGCCACGCCCTTCTCCTTTCTTATCAGCATACTTGTTGGCAGCATCGCTAGATTTTCTTCTCCAATTTTTCTTTTGACTTGTCTTGTCTTTTGAGGGCTTGTCCTCTCTATGACAATTTAGCAGGATTTGAAGATCTTTCCTGCAGTTACTTTTTCTTTTGGTCTATCCCTTTTGCCTTACACAGGATTGGCGCATTGCAGGTCCTCATGCGCCAGGTGCTCCTATGAGTTCTCCTATGAGTCAATTTAAATTTTGACCTCATCTCCCTGCGCATCATTCCATTTTAGTTAAGGTAAATTTTGGCTTAGCTTGATTTCGTGTGTATGCTTGATGAACTGGCATGTACATCTCATGGGCCCCATCATGAATTATATTATATCTTGAAGAATAACCCCTATTCGCTTTTTGAAGGCAAAAGAGGCCCCCATCTGTTTTCTTCAATAGTGGTAAAAGACCATACTATAACATGATATAACATGATGAAGCAACTATAGCATTCACCAATTTCTGAAATTTTCTTCTCCTGTAAACCGCATGTAATCCATAAGGTAATTAGCATCAACTTATACCCCAGCCTTAGATGCTTCAGTCAGTATTTGGACCGCTTACATTGCATCGCTCTCCTTTTATTGTTATCTAATGAAATGTTGGTGTCATTGAACTGTCAATCTCAAGTTGATCTTAATTAAATTACGACGATATTCTTTTGCTATTTCCGGGTGAAATAAGTGGCTCAACAGCTATTATTGTCCTTCCTCATTCTCTCTTTTTCTTCTTTCTTTATCTTTTCCACCGCTCACATACCCTCTCATCTACCTCTTTACAGTTACCTTTTGCAATCCTCTCTTTAATTACCCTCACGTAACTCTCTATTCTCAGCACCAACTTTCTTTGTCCTTTCTTTCTCCTTCCTTTGTGGATAAGGCCATTGTAACATTTCTAGAGTTTCTAATCCTCACCTAAGGTTATGGATGCGCAACTCTTCTAATCCTTAACTTTAGGTATCTTTTTCCTCCCAACAAATTTCATTGATCTCTAGTTCTAGTACAACACATGAAACCCTTATATTTTCAGTACCATTATTAAAATTAATGGCTCTAACTTTGTTTATTAGTATAAATCACTTCAATACTTTGTAGGAATGAAAAATACCTTGATTTTCCTCTAACTTGTTATACACATGTGCTATTTTCACTTGCCTTCTTAATAGCATGGCACCTATAATTGCTTCATCACCATACTCCTAAAATATTGTGAAAGAGGATTAAGATGCTTCTGCTACTACGAATTCTCAAAGTCAGAATGTTAATCATGTCTACAAGCTCTTTGAAGATACTTTCAAACTCAAACAAGATGGACATATGCTCCTCGAGTACTATACTCATTGAAAGGCAAATGGGATAAGATGACTTTGAATCAATCTCCTGACAGAAGATCCTAGATCTCCTAAAGCAGCACGGAGACCTCTTGGTAGCTAAGTTTATAGCCATGTTCAATAACACATGCTAAATCTTCAAGATGCCTTTGTTTGCTTCATCTATGATAGTCTTACTACCACTTATTTCCTGTTCAAATTGCTGCTTTTGCTACCATTCCATCTAGGTATACTGGTAGTTGTATATTTTATTCTTGTGATTATGGATGTGCTTGCAACTCCTTTTGTCACGCCCCGGCGGAAGCCGGCTATTCCTAGCTCAGGGTTCCTCAGGGAGATGACAATATTAATAGGAACAAAGGAACATGAT
This sequence comes from Costus lasius, assembly GCA_027563935.2. Taxonomy (NCBI): domain Eukaryota; kingdom Viridiplantae; phylum Streptophyta; class Magnoliopsida; order Zingiberales; family Costaceae; genus Costus; species Costus lasius. The sequence goes on along the minus strand of CM050454.1, from coordinate 12,056,232 downwards.
TACTATAAAATCAAATAATCAAATAATTCAACATCAGCACTGAGTAACATAATCAACTAACTCCATTACAAAATTCATTAACTAAAGTTTATAAAGAAACTCTAACAACGATGCAACTAATTTAACTGTAAGACTAGAATAAATCAGAAAAGTCTTTATCAAAGAACATTTGATGGTACTTTGTCTCCGATGGGTAACTAACTATCTACTCTATCCCTCCCATACGCAAACTCGGTACCTGGAGGAGAAACAAGGGGAGTTAGCGAAAATGCTAAGTAGGAACCAAGAGATATGATGCATGTTCAATTTATATGAAATTTGCAATAATAGAACTACACTACATGTCAGGAACTGATAATACAATAAAATAAGTGAACAGAAGGTTGTCGTGTAAATCATCAAGCTTGGCCACAATTCTCACTCATGAGCCGCACTCATTTTCAGAGTGTTTCTATCGTCAGCTCACACGATAGAACGACTGTATCTAGACAGTCCGGTAAATGTTGCGTCCAACATCTGACATCCGTAGTATTGTCCGAGGACAACTGGCGGTGCCCTAACCGGCAAACACATAGTCTGATAAAATCAGAACTACAACTCAGATAAACAGGCCACTGGTGATAAATCACCAGGTCAGAGGTCATATGCATGCACGACATGATAACAGTATAACATCTCAGTTCTTTTGCATGGTTCATAAACAATTATAACTTTCCAACAGGAATATCAAAAACTTTATCAACATATTCTCAATGCATCATGATAATTATGAAGTCAAATATGCACAATTAATAAGGTAACGAGGTCAACTGAATTTAGAATCAAATCAATCAGAATAGTTTCAAAGGTAATGTGTCAATATCTATCTACACATGAATTTGACACCGTAACAAAGGTAGGGGAAAGATTCCTACCTGAAGTGCTGATTTCCTGAATACTCTCTGAAGACTCGATTATCTCCTTTTTTCAACTGAATCATTTAAATACACCCGTGTTATTGACCATCAAGCATCCATCCATAATATTTCCATTAACCCCAAATTTTCTACTAAACCAGAATTTTATCCCAACCAAATTATCATCTAAATAATTTTCCCATCTAAATAATTTTCCCCCAACATAACAATTTAAATATTTCTATTATTCATTTATCATCAAAATCGGATTTCAAAATAGAATAAAATAAAATAAAATAAAAAACGCAACTTACCCTTTTGACCGAAACCTCGACGCGGAACGAACGACGCTTCGTTCGTCTTCGTTCGCGTCGCTGAAGTTGAAGAGGGACGAAGATGCCGACGCCGCCGGCAGGGGGAAAGACCACGAACGCCGGGAGAGAGAACAACAGCCGGCACCGGGGAAGGAAGGAGGGGTCGTCGCCGACTGGGAAGGAATCGCCGCCGCTCAGGGAGAAGATGGAAGATCAGTCGCCGCAGGAGGAAACGAAGCCGCCTGACTCTCGCCGTTCGCGTCTGGAACAGAGGAGCAGTCGCCGTTCACCGTTTGAGCCTCGGCCCAGAAACTCGTCGCCGACCAGAGGGGAAGACAGCCGCAGACGGGAAGAGGACGAGGTCTGCTCGACTGGGATGTTCGCCGGTCGGAGGGGAAGGAGCCGCCGGAGAAGCAAAAAGCGACGACGCAACGCAGCACACGTCCAGAGGAGAAAAAAAACGGAGTAGGGAAAAAAAAACTCGTGTGCGGCGTAGGGAGAATTAAGTAAGGATTAGGGTAAGAGGGATTAGAATAATTAATAATTAATTTAATTAATTTGGCCTAAAAAAACATAATAATAATAATAATAATAATATTCAAGGTATAACATTATCTACCCCTTAAAAGAATTTGGCCCCTCAAATTCACTTACCAAGCTAGAATAATTGAGGGTACTGAGCCTTTACATCCTCTTCACGCTCCCACGTAGCCTCGTTATCTGAATGATGCTGCCAGCCGACTTTAACCATCTTGATGATCTTGTTTCTTAATTGACGTTCTTTTCTTTCCAATATTCGCACAGGATGTTCAACAAAGGAAGTATCGGATTGAATTGGCACTGTCAATTTCTCTAGCACATGAGATGGATCAGATATGTATTTCCGTAGCATAGAGACATGAAAAACATTGTGCACTCCAGAGAGAGAGGGTGGTAATGCCAACCGGTAGGCTACTGCACCTATCCGTTCCAGAATTTCAAAAGGTCCAATGTATCTCGGAGCTAGCTTTCATTTCTTTCCAAATCTCATCACACCTTTCAATGGAGATACCTTTAAAAATACATGGTCGCCGACCATGAATTCTAAATCTCTTCTTCTCCTATCAGCATAACTCTTTTGTCTGCTCTGAGCTGTTAACAACCTTTGCTTGATTCCTTGCACTATCTCTACATCCTGTTGTAGCATCTGAGGTGCTGACAATAGCCTTTCACCCACCTCATTCCAAAGTACAGGGGACTTGCATCTCCGCCCATATAAGGCTTCAAACGGTACCATCTTTATTGATGAATGATAACTGTTATTATATGAGAATTCTGCCCAATGTAAATAACTTTCCCAATTGCCACCAAAATCAAGTACACATGCTCTCAACAAATCTTCCAAAGTTTGTATAGTTCTTTCTGATTGACCATCTGTCTGGGGATGAAATGCTGTACTAAAATGCAACCGTGTACCCAAGGCTTTTTGTAGACTACCCCAGAACCTAGAAGTAAACCTCGGATCTCTGTCTGAAATAATACTAGTAGGTACACCATGCAGTCTGACAATCTCATTGCAATATAGAGTGGCTAACTTATCCAAGGTGTCAGTTTTCTTAACAGGTAGAAAATGTGCTGACTTAGTCAATCTATCAACAATTACCCAGATTGAGTCACATCCCCTTTGAGATCTAGGAAGCCCTGAAACAAAATCCATTGTAATATGCTCCCACTTCCATTCAGGTATAGGGATATTTTGCAACTTCCCTGCTGGTCTCATGTGCTCAGCCTTCACCTGCTGACATGTTAGGCAACATGATACAAATTTTGCTATGTCCCTTTTCATATTGTTCCACCAATAATATTCCTTAAGGTCCTTGTACATCTTTGTACTCCCTGGATGAATGGTAAGCTTAGATCGGTGTGCTTCATTTAGTAACTCTTCTTTTACAGGATGTTTTTCTGGTACACACAGTCTTCCTCTAAATCTCAGCACTCCTTCTGAATCTTTTGTGAAATCGGGTAATAGCCCTTGTTCTACTTTCTTACTCAAAGATAATAGATTTTCATCACCCAATTGAGTCTCCTTAATTTTCTGCACCAGCTGAGACTGAGCTCTCATCACAGCTAAGTAACTGCTTGCTGATTCATTTATTACTTCAACACCCAATTCCACAAGCTGTTTAATTAAATCGGTTGGTGTAGTCCTCAGACGAGCAAGTGTTCCTTCTGATTTCCGACTCAGAGCATCGGCTACCACATTTGCCTTGCCAGGATGATACTTAATTTGGCAATCATAATCTTTCAAATATTCCATCCATCTGCGTTGCCTCATATTCAGCTCCTTCTGACTAAACAGATATTTTAAACTTTTATGGTCAGTGAATATTTCAAAAGTTGTGCCATATAAATAATGTCTCCATAACTTCAAAACAAAAATAATGGCTGCCAGCTCCAAGTCATGCACTGGATAGTTCTTCTCGTGATTCTTGAGTTGCCGAGATGCATAGGCAACTACTCTCTCATTTTGCATCAAAACTCCCCCCAGACCTTGACCAGAAGCATCAGTGTACACGATATAACCATCTTCTCCGGAAGGGATCACCAACACTGGAGCAGTAATTAATCTCTTTTTCAGTTCCAAGAAGCTATTTTCACATGTATCTTTCCAATCAAATTTCACACCCTTTCTAGTCAGATAGGTTAAAGGAGCAGCCAACTTAGAAAATCCTTTCACAAATCGTCTGTAATACCCTGCTAAACCAAGGAAACTTCGAATTTCTTGCACTGATTTTGGCCTCCCCCACTCAGAGATAGCAGAAATCTTCTGGGGATCCACGGCTATCCCATCACCAGAAATAACATGGCCTAAAAATGCCACCTCTTTAAGCCAGAAGTCACACTTACTGAACTTAGCATATAGCTTTTCCTGTCTCAACCTTTCCAAAACTAATCTGAGGTGTTTCTCATGTTCAGTCATACCGCAGGAATATATCAAAATATCATCTATGAAGACAACCACAAATTTATCCAGATAATCGATAAAAATTCTGTTCATCATGTCCATAAAAACTGCAGGTGCATTAGTAAGTCCAAAGGGCATCACTAAAAATTCATAGTGTCCATATCTTATTCTGAATGCAGTCTTTGACACATCTTCTTCTCTGACTTTTATTTGATGATACCCTGATCTCAAGTCAATTTTAGAATAAATACATGTGCCTTTCAACTGATCAAATAAATCATCAATGCGGGGAAGTGGATATTTATTTTTGATTGTAATGGCATTCAGCTGTCTGTAGTCAATGCATAGTCTCATAGATCCATCCTTCTTCTTTACAAAGAGGACTGGAGCACCCCAAGGGGATACACTAGATCGTATAAACCCCTTGTCCAAAAGTTCTTGCAGCTGGCTTTTAAGTTCTTCTAATTCTTTAGGAGCCATTCTGAATGGTGCTTTAGAAATTGGAGCAGACCCAGGTTGAAGCTCAATTGCGAATTCAACTTGTCTTTTGGGAGGAAGTCCAGGTAACTCCTCAGGGAACACATCTGTGAATTCCCTTATCACTGCAACTTGCTCCATAGGCTCTCTTGTTTTCTCTTCTATTTTTGAAATGGATAATAAAAATCCATGACACCCATCTCTCATTAACTTCTTGGCTTTCATAGCAGAAATTATGGGAGCCACTTGTCCAGAGACTCCTGTAAATCTCCAGGAAGGTAAACTAGGAGGGTTAAAGGTCACAACATAATTATGACAATCAACATTAGCATAATGGATAAAAAGCCAATCCATGCCCAGGATAATGTCAAAGTCTGAGAAATCTAAAACTCTCAGGTCATTTTCAACAACTAAATCACCAAAGATGAGAGGACACTGTTTTAATTCTAAGTGAGATTGCATCACACCTCCAGAAGGTGTGCAGACAGATAGTTCAGTACTAGCTACAGTGGGCTTTTTCTTTATTTTCATCACAAACTCACAAGAGATAAAAGAATGAGTGCTACCAGTATCAATAAGCAGGCATGCAGGATAATCATATATGAAAATAATACCTCTCATTACGGTGTCTGGAGCTTCCTGAGCCTCTTGCTGGGTTACTGCATATACTCTGGCTGGGCCTGAAGGTCGTTGCTGAGGCTGCCTCTGCTGTGACCCCGCCTGACTAGCCTGACCTGGCCTCCCATTGTAAGTATTAGGTCTGGAGCTCTGTTGGTAGCTTTGTTGTTGGCTCTGCTGGTAACTTTGCTGTGGGGGTTGAAATCCTTTCCATGGACAGTTCATCTTAAAATGGCCCCAACCCTTGCAATAGTGGCATCGTATTTTGTTAAGATGACAGGTATTAGCCGTGTGCCCCTCTTTGTTGCATTTAAAGCATTTTCTTGCTGACCCTGTTGAATTAAAGCTTGGTGCGGAGTGTACAGGTCTCTGATGGTTATTGAATATCGCTCTAGATCTCTTCCCATCATAGGTTCTTGTTTCCATTGGCCTAACTGACTGATTGACCTTTCTCTGTTCTGCAAATTCTTGAACTTTCTCTATTTGTTTATCTTTTTCTACATCAAGTAGAGAAGCCTCTATTCTGAATGCCATATTTACCACTTCCTGAAAGCTATCTAAAGGGATAGTGTTTATCTGCCCCTTTATGGTGTGATATAGTCCCTTGATGAACAGTTGACACTTTCTCCTTTCGGTGGTCACTAATTCTGGAAATAGATCAGATAACCTCTCTAAGTCAGTCACATAAACATTTACAGTCCTTTTTCCTTGTTTTAGATTCAGAAACTCCTGCATCTGGCTGTCTTGAAAAGTTTCAGGGAAATATTTCTCAAGGAATGTTCTTCTAAAATCTACCCAAGGGATAGGACCATCTCCAAAGGTAACTCTCATACCAGACCACCACGTGCCAGCTCTATCAGATAAAAAGTACGTGGCCAATTCCACCTTTTGCTCCTCAGGGCATCCTAGTGCCCTAAAAGTTTGCTCCACCTTTAGTAGCCAATTTCTGACAGCCCAAGGGTCAGTAGTACCGGCGAAGTCACCAAATCTATCCTTTCCCAACTGAGAAAATTGCATAAGCATACTGGCTGTCGTCACTGGCTGGGTTACTACTGGTTGTGGCACAAATGAAGGAGAGGATGATTCACCCTCATCCCTGACTGTTTCAGCAGGTGGTACTGCTTCTAAGGGTACGGAGGCTTCATACCCACTTCTTCTTCTTGTAGGGGCTCTAAGTAAGTTTTGAGGTAACTGTACCTCAGCATCAGGAGGATTTCTAGCTCCCCTACTTCCTTGACTTGGGATTGCTCTGGCTCTAGTTCTAGGTGCCATCCTGCCAACAAAATAACATGTCATATAATAAATGTTTACTTATTCAGTTATTCTTACCTTAACCCAATCCTAGTCCTAATGTTCCTATATCCTTAGGCTTTCTTACTAACTTGCCTCTGATACCAATTAAATTGTCACGCCCCGGCGGAAGCCGGCTATTCCTAGCTCAGGGTTCCCCAGGGAGATGACAATATTAATAGGAACACAGGAACATGATTACTATAAAATCAAATAATCAAATAATTCAACATCAGCACTGAGTAACATAATCAACTAACTCCATTACAAAATTCATTAACTAAAGTTTATAAAGAAACTCTAACAACGATACAACTAATTTAACTGTAAGACTAGAATAAATCAGAAAAGTCTTTATCAAAGAACATTTGATGGTACTCTGTCTCTGGTGGGTAACTAACTATCTACTCTATCCCTCCCATACGCAAACTCGGTACCTGGAGGAGAAACAAGGGGAGTTAGCGAAAATGCTAAGTAGGAACCAAGAGATATGATGCATGTTCAATTTATATGAAATTTGCAATAATAGAACTACACTACATGTCAGGAACTGATAATACAACAAAATAAGTGAACAGAAGGTTGTCGTGTAAATCATCAAGCTTGGCCACAATTCTCACTCATGAGCCGCACTCATTTTCAGAGTGTTTCTATCGTCAGCTCACACGATAGAACGACTGTATCTAGACAGTCCGGTAAATATTGCGTCCAACATCTGACATCCGTAGTATTGTCCGAGGACAACTGGCGGTGCCCTAACCGGCAAACACATAATCTGATAAAATCAGAACTACAACTCAGATAAACAGGCCACTGGTGATAAATCACTAGGTCAGAGGTCATATGCATGCACGACATGATAACAGTATAACATCTCAGTTCTTTTGCATGGTTCATAAACAATTATAACTTTCCAACAGGAATATCAGAAACTTTATCAACATATTCTCAATGCATCATGATAATTATGAAGTCAAATATGCACAATTAATAAGGTAACGAGGTCAACTGAATTTAGAATCAAATCAATCAGAATAGTTTCAAAGGTAATGTGTCAATATCTATCTACACATGAATTTGACACCGTAACAAAGGTAGGGGAAAGATTCCTACCTGAAGTGCTGATTTCCTGAATACTCTCTGAAGACTCGATTATCTCCTTTTTTCAACTGAATCATTTAAATACACCCGTGTTATTGACCATCAAGCATCCATCCATAATATTTCCATTAACCCCAAATTTTCTACTAAACCAGAATTTTATCCCAACCAAATTATCATCTAAATAATTTTCCCATCTAAATAATTTTCCCCCAACATAACAATTTAAATATTTCTATTATTCATTTATCATCAAAATCGGATTTCAAAATAGAATAAAATAAAATAAAATAAAAAACGCAACTTACCCTTTTGACCGAAACCTCGACGCGGAACGAACGACGCTTCGTTCGTCTTCGTTCGCGTCGCTGAAGTTGAAGAGGGACGAAGATGCCGACGCCGCCGGCAGGGGGAAAGACCACGAACGCCGGGAGAGAGAACAACAGCCGGCACCGGGGAAGGAAGGAGGGGTCGTCGCCGACTGGGAAGGAATCGCCGCCGCTCAGGGAGAAGATGGAAGATCAGTCGCCGCAGGAGGAAACGAAGCCACCTGACTCTCGCCGTTCGCGTCTGGAACAGAGGAGCAGTCGCCGTTCACCGTTCGAGCCTCGGCCCAGAAACTCGTCGCCGACCAGAGGGGAAGACAGCCGCAGACGGGAAGAGGACGAGGTCTGCTCGACTGGGATGTTCGCCGGTCGGAGGGGAAGGAGCCGCCGGAGAAGCAAAAAGCGACGACGCAACGCAGCACACATCCAGAGGAGAAAAAAAACGGAGCAGGGAAAAAAAAAAACTCGTGTGCGGCGTAGGGAGAATTAAGTAAGGATTAGGGTAAGAGGGATTAGAATAATTAATAATTAATTTAATTAATTTGGCCTAAAAAAAACATAATAATAATAATAATAATAATATTCAAGGTATAACACCTTTCCACCTTCTATTCACTGCATAGTTTATGATTTTGATCCATTCTAGTGTAGTTGTCATATCTCAATCCGGTACTTATCAGAGTGTATCGATGTATAATATCTAGTGTAGCAAGTGTACTAACACAAGAGGTCCTTGTGCTGGTTCAAATTCTGGTACAAATTGAGAGCATTCTTATAACCACTCATATCACTACTAATAGAAGTTCAACTACTCATCATAGACTTAGTTTCCAGATGTAGGGCCCACCATTGTGATTTGCTCTGCATTTGGAGACTTATTGGCACTCTCCACTACTGAGCATGATTTACTTTTATAGTCTACCATTCTGAAATCTATTTCTGCTTCAGATTTGTTGCTTTAATTCATTCTATGACTTTCTGGATTTTAGATTTATGTTTTTCTGCTCATAGACAGTTGTATTCTATTTGAGCATCTAACTTTTGATGCAGCTTGTTTTCCTATGTTGCTTTAATTCATTCTATGGGTGTGCGATGCCATGTGGCTGGTGCAGAACGGGGGAGCATGCTACGATCAATTGGGGCATTGTCTTCTCTCGACGTGTTGACACACGTGGGTGCAGATCCGATAGGATCCCATACACATGCAACGATTGGGCGAGTGCAACTTCCAAGGGAACATGACACGGTCGGTGCTGGTGCACATGTGTGTGTGTGCACCGGTAGAGGTGGTGAAGCATTCCACTTGGGAGGTGGTGGCATTGTCCTCGGTCGATGAATCCGACCAGTGTATAGGCGGGTGCCACGGGGCACCAGGATCCTGTGATGAGATTTGGGTGGATCTCTTGTCGTAGTTTGATATAGGGGCAGCTTGCTCGTATGCAATGGGTAGCTAAGGCATCGCCCAAATGACAATTCAACTGGCACGTGTACACCAGGTGAGCACTGTGTGTACCCCACTGTTGACAAAGAGTCAACTAGTGAATGCGGGTTCGTCCAACATATCAGGTGAGGTCAAAAGGGGAAGATGAAAAATCACATTATAGGCAAGGTTTTGGGGATGAACACTACACAGTCTTCTGTATTCAACTCACTTCTCTAACTCTCGGCTCTGGTGCTCTTGGTTACTTGTGGAGGGTTTTTCGACGATGCAGTGGCAAGCTCTTTTCACACTCTAGTGGTGTATGATGGGTGGTTCGGAGCGCTGCGGAGCTCACTAGTTCATTGCGCTGAGGTAGAACCGGTGAGTGTGAGTCCCACCGAGGTAAACCCTCTTTTGTTCTTGCGGTACCGGTGCTTGTGGTTTTTTTGTCCTCCTTTTCTGTCACTCATGTAGTGTTTATGTGGTGTTTGCTTGTATATGAGGTTGAGACAAGGTTCTATGGTCTTTGGGTTGCACTTGTTGGGCCGAGCTTGCTTCTACTGTGTTGCTGTGTATTTGGTTTTCTGTTAATCTGAATGGGAACATTATTGTTTGAGTCATGGATTCCCTTTTCTAAGCTTTGCCCCTAAATGAGGAAAAAAAATTTATGGCTGTTTTTGTTTGGCCATTTTCTTTTTTCTAGGCATGACAGTTAGGGCACTCCTCACTTGCTAAGATTCAACAGTGTTTTCATTCTAATTGTGCCTTATCTTTGTCTATGATACTTGTTACATTGAAAACCACCAATGTCTCTTTTCATTCTAATTGTGGCAGCCATGAGTTTGATTTCATTTGCTTTAGTTCATTCATATATTTGGAACTTTAGTCCTACTTTAACATGGGTTTATTATAGGTATTTTGTTATTTCATCAATGATTTCTTTTGTATGAATTGACTTTATGCGATTTCAAGTTTTATTATTCTTCATTTATTTAAATTATAAAACTTAAATTGGTGTTTTTATTGAAATTGCATGCTAATAATGTTTTTAATTATGTACAAGTTGCCTTTTTTTTTGTTTTATTAGTCTATTTCTCCATGTTGCACATGCAAGAACCTAAATGATGTCGTTGAAAGACTATGATGTACTGAGCATTATTGACAATAGTTTGTGTAAAAATCTCTTATATGAGAAGTATGAACACATGAAACTTGGGTCCTATTTTGATGTTAATTATGTAGTGATATTGAATACAAACGATCTACTTTAGAATTTAGAATCTATTTTGGTGGCAATCTAGTCAATTTAAGATGTAGAGAGAGCAGTGGTCAAGTTGTGAAGCAAAATATTATACTTTGGGATACACTTTCTATGACGTGATGTGGGTCCAAAATATTGAACCTACAAGTACCTATGTTTGTGTGAGAGGACTATATTAGTTTGTAGATGATTTTTACCGAGCTTTAACTTGTTTTCATTTGTAATATACTAAGCAAGGAGTGTCTAAATATATGCTTCTACTTGAAGGGCAGCAATTGATGTCTAGTTAGTTCAGCCCTATATAATCGGGTCTTATCTTACAAGTCTATTGCTTTATCTTGTTATTCTTAATGGTAGATATATTGTTGGTTCTGTTTAACCTATTTCAAGACATTTGGTTTGACAATTCTAATCTACCGGTCTCTATGACAATGAAAAATAGGGATATGACATTTGTGCATCCGTCTAAGGAATACCTTAAGTGCACTTATTATATCAAGTTATTAAGTTTCAAAACGATTGTTTTCTGGGAGAGGATTATATCAAACCAAGCTTCATTAGATATAGCATTGAAATTGCACGGTGGCTTCAATTGTTGTTGAGATGTATCTATTAAGAAATCCTGGATAACTGGATTTACATGAAATCTCATTTTGATCTTGTGCATGTTTTGATGAAAAGGTTTTCTAAAATTCTGTTGCAGTACCTTTGTTTCCTGTGCTTATAATTTGAATTGAACATTAACCTTAAATGTTTCTTGATACAGACCTCAGGTAGCCATAGCTACTGCAATTGTTTTCTGTCACCGGTTCTTCCTTCGGCAATCTCATGCAAAAAATGATAGGAGAGTAAGAATCATTTGCCTATCTTCAACAAACAGTTATTGTTAATTACTATTTTATGCCTAAATATTTCATATTAAATATATGGATCATTTTCTTACCTTTTGTGTTAATTGATGTAGTGATGCAAGTACTTAGTAAGCTCATGAACTTTTGGTAACCTTATAGTATAACATCTTAAATTCTCATTATTTGGGCCCATAGTCTGGTTTCTCTAAATACAGAGCTAATGAATTTCTCCTCTCATGATATGTTGGTAAAAATAAAATTCCTTTATAAAAAACTGGCCTTTTGCCCTTTTATTTATGGAAGTTTGTTTTTTTAATATATAATAAAAATTTTTACAAATACTTGTATCCAATATTTTAAAAATCGATCTAAATTGGCAAGTTTTTCTGATATATTACCGGTTCAAGAACAATCTGATTCGGTATCATGCTACAGCTTTATGATATATTACCGATTCAAGAACAATCTGATTCGGTATCATGCTACAGCTTTATGTGCCAGTATTACCGAACCGAAATTTAAAACCTTGCTAGTATCTACTTCCTTTTTCTTTAAAAAAGAAAGGATGCCGTTTAATGCAATCTTGGGGAGATTCCGACCTCAGATTAAATATATAGTTTTAATGATTGCTAGTTTGCTATAGAAGCATGCTTTCCAACAGTTTCAATTGTTGTCATTGTACGAGTATTGATGATACAGAATCACTGCTCTATGCTGAATGATACCGGTTGCTTTTTTTGGACCAGATAGAAGCTGATTTTGACTTGTGGTTAGTAGAAAAATAAAAAATCACAGAACATTTTTTTAACATTATGGAAAGGTAGCAATTTGAGTGCTTACGTCTAGATTTATTTTAAACAGTGAGGCTGATATCCTTCAGAGTTTCATATATCTATCTTTGTAATATATAGAGCTACCTTTTATTCTAATTATCTGACTAAGACATTCATTTAGCTACAATTGATTAGATCCAATTGGATCTTTATGAAAATTAATTTAATACAATGTGCAGGAGATCATTCTGAGTTGCATATTTCTCTTCATGATTTTATTTCCCTTTTTGTTCTATTACAATGACCATAAGATATTCTTTGAGCCAAGTATGACGGTATTTCATGGAGTTGAAGGCCTCTAGCACTTCATTTCATGTCATGGCTGGCACAATGTGCTATTTGTTTGTTGGTTACCATCTGCAAGACAACAGCATTGTGATAAGAAAATAATTTTTTAGGTAAGGTATTCTACCTAGAAAAGTTAAAAAGGGTTGGAAATTATCGTGGATAAGCACTTAAATTACCGTGGATAAGTTATAACAACAAAATCTGTAAGCCACCCTGTGATACCTTTATTATCCTGGATAGTTTTATCCAGGAGAAATTGGTGAAAATGTTATCATGGATAAGCATGACAGCTTATCCACAATAATAAGAGTGTCAATTTCTCATCGTGGATAGACTTATCCATAATAATAAGATACTATTTGATAGCTTAGAGTGAGTAGATTACTTGGATATAACTTATCCACGATATTTTTCAACCCTTCTTAACTTTTCTAGCCAGGTCCTTACCGGTATCAGAATAAGGTCAGACAATAGAAGAGAAATTCTATTGTCTTTGCTGTGAGATTTCTTCTGATTGCTGAAATAACAATTATTTCTTGCCTGGACTTAATTGTCTTGGCCTTTGATTAGTAGTCTTTGACCTGCAACTTACGTTTTAGAAGCTCAAAAAGGAATTACAAGCTTTTGTTTTCTGATGTGCAAATTTGTTTTTCTTCAGACAATTGCTACTGTTTGTATGTTTTTGGCTGGAAAGGTGACGAAACACCTCGACCACTGAAGGATGTTATTCTTGTTTCTTATGAGATTATAAATAAAAAGGATCCTGCTGCAGTCCAAAGAATCAAACAGCGGGTAAGGTTGACTGAGTACAACTAGCATCTCGATTTCAGGTTTACCCTTTTTTATTATTAATGTCAGTGTTCAACGTATTCTTGATACTCATGTTCTTGGAGTGCCATATGTCTTTTAGAAAGTGCATTTGCATTATTTCATACAGCTGAAAAGAAAATGAGAGTAAGTTGATAAAAGAGATGAAAGTTACAAGTATATTGGAGTCTTAATTGATATAAGTTCGATAGGATGACTATCCAACGAGGACCGAATACATAATAATAGCACATGATGACATTGTTATAATTGTGGTTTTAAGTAGCGGTCTGTATCCCATAACCGTTGGACCTATAAGTTTGGGTATGTTCTAAATCATACTGATACATAATTTCAGTCGAATTGATTACATGTATATGTGTATAAATATATATATGTACGTACATGTATATAAATATAGAAATGCATATATATATATATATGTATATATATATATATATATATATGTATATATATATATATATGTATATATATATATATATGTGTGTATATATATATATGTGTGTGTGTATATATATATATATATATGTGTGTGTGTATATAGATAAAGAAGGGAAAAAGGTGTAGCACACTTGAAAGCAGGCACAGGGACATTATCAATAAGATAACATGCAGTAAGGACAATGTTCCTCTAAAATCACCTAAGAACATTTATATGGAGTAGAAATATCCTAGCAACATCCAACAAATGACAAATTTTGTATTATGTAACCGCATTTTGTTGTAAGGACAATTAGTCTGATGAATAATGCTACGGCAAGCACAAAATTACCAAATTTAATTTAGTATATTCTAATGCATTATTAATACAAAAAACTTTTGAAGAAATACCAAGTTGAGTTTTGATTTCAACATAAAATGCTTGAAATACATCAAAGACATTAGAATAACTTTTGAGCAAATACATTCAATATATTATAACAAAGTATCCAAAATCAGCGTTAAAGGATATAGGACTTTGATTCCAAATATTGAATTGAACTATATCAAATAGAGAAGAACTCTTGCTATTTTGGCTTGATGGAAAACAAACATGATGGATTTACCCAATTAACATGCATCACATGTAAAGTAAGGATGTGACTATAGATAAATATTACTGAATTTTATATGGAGCAGGTATGATGACAATGCCATTGGCATGATGTAACGGTGGTGGATGAAGGTGTTGTGATGCCTTTTTGCTCATGCCTATCACCAATTGTCGTTTTCGTCTTTAGGTCTAGAAATATATAGTAAGAAAAGAAAGCAACTGAATAATTTAAGGTGTGAGCAAGAGCAAAAAATAGAGAATAGGTTTATGGTGGTGGCAGAAGCTAGGGGAGGAGAGAACAGAGGAGGTGGTGGTGGTAATGACATTACGTACTGGTAGTAGCTAAGGTTGTGAAATGGTGAAAAACATATGTGATGGCGGTGGTCATAAGATAGGAGAGGCGAGAAATCCTAGCTTTGATACTAAGTTGAGAAGAAAGAGAGTTCATCCATCAACAGAGATAATGTCACGCCCCTTTTAGCTTCCCTCCACGTCAGCCGAAATACCTCGAATGGGGCGTCGAAATCCAAATCACGTCATCGCCTATTCGTTGAAAATCACTCTCATTTCAATTTTGATCATACTCAAAATTGCAATCGGATGCCTTGAATCGAATGCACTGATACATTCGATTCCTTCATGGGCTTCACAAGAATGACGCCACCTACTGTACACATTATTTTTAATAAAAATAATTTGAAAGGTTATAATATATTTTTTTATATTTTGGTTTTTAAACATTTTATCATGTTTATCATTATTTTTAAAACTAAAACAATGATATGTTATGAATATTCATATAAAATTAGTTAATTGATTGAAAGTTTTTCACTTTTGTCAAATTGAAATTTATAACTTAAACGCTGAGCCATATATTTCTTTTCCTATTTTAAAACCTAAATAGAATCGAACTGATTAAGGGAAAACTCTTAACTGAATTGAAAAGTTCTGTTTGGTTTCGTGTAGTTTTTTTGGTTTAACTTAAAAATTAGACACCCGGATGTTTTTGATTATCATCAAGGCCAATGGTTTTGCTCATAGATTGGGTTGAGGGAGTGCAAGAAAATTTGAGATCCATGGATGCCAAGTTGTATTTATTGCTCTCCATGATATTGATCATATTACAAATTAGAGAATGGAAAAAATTATTCTTGGGTCGGATGTCATTTCTTAGGCACAAAATTTTTCACTAGAAGTATTTTTTTTTCTTATGTGTTTGTGGAAAATAGCACATAATACTTTTTTTTAAAACTCTAAAACAAGATGGAAGAACTAAAAAGTAGTTTGTGAATGAATTTAAGTTTTATCCTTCAATCTGGTTTCCCTCTTTCCTCTTCTATTATGATCATGTGCTATTCATACAAGTGTGCCAAATAGTATGCTATTGAAGCCTATTTTCCAAGGTTCTCATTATGATTAATTGGTGATTGCTAATTTGATCCCATGGTAGTTTGTGCTAGATTCTTGAAGAGCTAAACTGTTCTGATTCTTTTGTGTTTATTAGCTTCCAATTAGTGGCTTATTATATGTGTACAACAGTTCCATTGCCAACGCTTGGATGGCTTAGCTTCAAATAATTTGCGTTTGACACAACTTTTTTGCAGTGACATGATAGTTCGCTGTTTTCTTGACCTTGCGGTATAATTACAGAAGAAGGAATGAATGAATGAATGAATGTTAGAGACGATCTTTTTCACTATTCTTCAAGGTTAATTCTCTACTTGAGCTTTTAATTTCATAAATGAAGATGCGTGTACAAGTTTGATATGTTAAGTGGATTAGTTTCTGACTATTTAATGTCTTATATTGGCAATTTAGTTTCAGATTTATGAACTGTTTATTTGAAGGTCATAGCTTAGCAATATGTTGTACAACACTAAAGACGGAATTCAATAAATGCAATGAGCTGAAACACGACACGATTAATGCCAGTCAAAATTAATGTCCATGTTAGTATGTTTATCCAAGCATTGCCCCCCATGTGAATGCATGTTACATGTTTGAGTTCTGACGCAGCTCGATCCTGTCAGTGCTCATGAAATGCAGAGATCCATTTCAAACATTTTAAGCATGCTTGAAAATTCAATGATTCTAAATCACTAAAAATTGTAGTGATTAAACCTGAGTAGTCGAACGGCTAAGTTCAATGATTCTGAGTCACTACAAATTATAGTGAGTCTTGTCATTTGTATTGGCATTTGTTTTAACCTTTTCTTTTTTCCTTTAACGGATCATGGACTCGAAGTCGCCACTGCTAATGATCCATATGTTTGGACAAATCATTCATAATTTGTTAATCTTAATTTGTCAATCGACTCATCAGTTTCAAGCCTAGTTACTCTGTCAACTCAGCTTTTGAATCCGTAGCGCATAAGCTGTTCTTACTTACAGTATATCTAAAATTCTTATAAACAAATTAATACTAAATCCAATGTGTCCGGCTAGGAAGCCTGATTTCACCACCCGGGTATTTTTCCCTTTTCTCAAAAATCTAAAGTGAATTAAAACAAAGATAAAAGCACAAAATGAAATTAAACACATATAATTAATATATATATATATATATAATTAAATTATTAAAAATTATTTTATAAATAAATTAAAAATTATTAGCAACAAAAATTTTAAATTTTAAAATATTAATTTAATTAAAATTTTGAAGAAAACATGTTAATTAAATTTAAAAATATGTAAAGGGACGTGTCGATTCCCGTGACAGCCATATAATACATATAATTCTATTAAAATATTAATATATATATATACTTTAATTATATATATATATAGCAATTAATTATATATTTAAAATTTTAATTATATTTATGTATATTATTTTAAATATAATGCATTATTTTAAAGTTTAAATATGTATATATATATATATATATAATTAATAATTATATATATTAACACTCATAACATATATAAATTTAATCTAAATATATTTTAGTTAACATATGAAAAATTAAATTTTATATAATTAATTATATTATCACATATATGTATAAAATTTATATATATTATAATATAAATGCATAAAGTTTATATTTATATATAAATATATAAATAAAAAATCATAATAAATTTTAACTTTAATATATTGATAAATTTATATTACAATTTAATCATTTTTAAATATTTTATTAATTATTTTAATATATAATAATTAACATATAATTTAATATATATTAATATTTATGTAATTGATATTAGTTAATATATAAGAAGTATAATAAATTTTACAAAGATGATAAACTTCATAATAAATTGCTTCTATTTGATAACATTGTAAAAAAAATTAATTATAATTTTATATTTAAAAATATATAATTAAAATTTTATATTATATCAACATATGATTTCTATAGTTTAGAAGACAAAAAATCTTTTTTATAACTTAATTATAATAGTTAAAACTCAAAATAACATTAATAACAACAATATATTTATAATATGACACCGATACCATCATACCAATTCTACCAAACAACTTTAGAAATACAACAAATATTATAACCTTAATGAAAAAAAAATTGGGGAGATAATTTCCTTAAAAGATTCTAGAGAGACCGTTGGATGGGTTCTCCCTAGAATCTAATTAGCAAAGGCTTAATGCACATTAGGAAGATACTATCATGTCTTACCTATTTTGGTTCAAGAGGTCTTTTATGTTATATATGGGTGATCCAACAGTTCAATTCTTTAAAATTTTTAGTGACACAGTCTTCGTAAAAATTGTATTCGCCTTAATATATCATATGACAATTTATACCTTTAAAAGGTCAAATACTAATATCAATCATAAATAATATATTATTGCATATTAATATATTATTATATTCATATAAATTTTTGCATAATAATTATATTTATACTTTTATTGATAACTTTCGAGATGAAATGCATAAAGCACAATTTCATGAGAAGTACAATAAGTCATCCACATAAAATATGTGAAAAATATAGTAGTTATTTGACAATAAGAAGGTGCTACTATTAGAATTTATTAAATTAGTATATTGTGCATTCACATTTTTTTTTAATATTCACATAAATCAAATTGTAACATATAGTTTATTTTGCCATATTTTATTTAGTTATATGGGGATTGAGGGAAAATTAATTCATTGAATTTTGGTTAGCAAGAGTGGAAATTATGTTACTTTTCCTTCTATTCCATCTTATTATTTAATTAAATAGGGATTAAAGAAAAAATAAATTAATACATCTTATCGTTTCCTAGGTGAACTGAAAATTTAGATTTATAGGTCTCCTCTAACTTGTTTCGCTTCATGGTTTCACATGATACAGGTTGTGCCGGACTTTCCCTGAAAATAAGACAAAATACTTTGACCTCTTTCCGTCGTTGACCTTTCTTGACTTGGACCACGCTATGGCTGCGTAGCAAGTTTTTTCAACTTGAGAGAAGGCCTTGTCCGACAAGCTAGGCCCGGAAGCCCAACCTTAGCCTCTCCCCACGCAAGATCTGAACCAAGTAGCAAGTCGGCTCCACTCGACCCAGCTTTGTGTTTGCTCCCAAGTTCCGTAGTCTTCGGTGGGATCACCCAGAGGTGTTTTCACGCTCGTCGCCGGCCAAGCTTTCCTCCTTGGCAAGCTTTTCCACACCCCACTCCTCACGGCGTCGAAACTCCGGCAAAAGCTCCCTTTAATTTCTTTTGCCTCTCCCTCTTCCCGATGCCTCCCACTCCCTACCAACTATGTCCTGCCAAAACCCACGCCTTTCCACATCGTGGTTCTGAAAGCTTCCAACAACTAAGATTTCAACAATCACCTATTGCTGAATCTTGGAGCCATGTGGCAATTGCTGTCATTTGCATTTTGTTTTCACCTTGGGCTCGAGTACACATGAGCCTTAATGCCTCCGAATTTGGCCCAATCATATTTTAGGCCCAAATCCAATCTCTACCGTAATAGCCCAGTCCAAGCATTAAAAAGCCCGAAGCAGCAGCCCATGCCCGGGCTCACTTTGCTCTCTCCATGCTTAAGTTGGTCAACTCATTCTCTTGACCTCAAGAATGGGACCGCTTATGAGGTGTGACACAGGAATTGCCTATATCACAAGACTGTTGTGAATATATATTTAAGTGCAGAATCCATTGTTTGAAACTAAACACAACATCTTGGTGAATAATTCCGTGAATATGCTTGATAATATTTAAATAATAATTTATAATTATTTAGTGTTAAAAAAATTTAACGTAGATGTGTGAAAAATTAAGCAAAAAAAAATATGATAGAATAATAACTATCTTCAATCTCATATTATTTGTCATTTGTCTCTTTGTCTCTTACTTTAGTAGTGGCTTTTTAACCTAAGCACAATTAAAAAATAGTAAAAACTTAAGAAATTAAGAAAGTATTAAGAAAAATTTAAACAAAACTAATTAAAACTATTTTTGTAATGAAAAAATAAGGGACTATAGGGGAATTTTATAAAGTTGAATTGAGTTTAAATTTATAAATTTATTTTTCTTAAGACAAAATAAAAAATTTATAATTAAATAATATTTTATACTCTTAATTTTCAAAATTTTAAAATACTTTATAAAGAAAATAGCTAAAAAAAACTTATTTAAAATTTAATTTGGGTAATAAAATTTAAAATTTTAAAATTAAAATATTGAATTAGTCATGCCATGTGTAGTTCGGACCCATGACATGCCTAGTGTTAGGCCCCGGTTCAACCGGTCCGGCCCAAACCTCAGCCCAGACGCCAGGTTCCGGTCAAATCTAGAATATACCGTTCAAAAATCAGACGAAGCAAAAGCTTCGTCGTCTCCACACGCGTCGGACGCGGACGTGAGCGGAGCTTCGGATGGCGTCGACGACATCGGCGGGAGAAGCGGACGCGCGTGGTGAACGCGTTCGCAGGCGGTGGACGCGGACGCGCGAAGCTCGGACGCCCAAAATAGGCGTCGAGGTGGCGGCTTGTGGCGTTAAAAGGACGGGCGAGCATCTTCAACCGGGAGCGAGCAGGCGACCATCTTCCCCAAGTTCAGGCAAGCTGCGGTGAGTGAGTTCGGCGACTGAGGAGTCGTTGGCGAGGGGTTTCCACTGAGAGAGATTGTAACCGTCGACAAGGGTCGATGGTGAGGGAGGGAAGAGGGAGGTCAGGCGGCGAGGGTCGCCGACGACGAGGTTAGAGAGGTCTCTGTAATCGACTTTAGTGAAAAAAAAAGCTACCTTCTTCCATCTCCCCATGTTCCCCTGTTTCCGGGTTCTTCTGCGGCGATCGGCGACTTCCCAGCGAGCGACGGCAGCAGGCGGCTGCTGGACAACGCGTGGAAAGGAAAGCGCCGACGGCGTGCCCTTTCTCCGGCCACGCGAGGCGCAGGCGGCATTGAACGCGTTCCACGGAGGGCGATGCAGGCGGCGTCGCGTGACGAAGAAGACGAACGCTCGGCGTTCGTTTCGAGGTTCTGGTCAACGGCAGAAAATCGAAACAAGGTTTCGATTTGGTGGCTGACGTTAGGCGTGACGTCAGCAAGCAAAATTAAGCGGCAACGGTGATTTTGCACAATGAACTCCAATTTTGACCAGAGGTTTGACTCTTGAAATTAGGGTTTGGATTTCCCATATTAGGGTTAGGGTTTTCTGAGCGACCTTGTAATTTGGGGACAAAAATCAATCGGGCAAGTTAGGGTTTTCGAATTTGGGATCGGAAACCGTAGCGGAGTTGCGTTCCGGTGTTCCGCCGGATAGTCCTGAGACAGCGGTTAAGTGCTGTTTTTAGGCCGATCCGACCGGGGCGTGACAACAGGTATCAGAGCCAGGTTAATGTGTTCCAGCAAACACGGCACCTTCAAATTCACCCTCGAAGGTGAAGAAAGGTTTGAAGTTCTAGAAAATCACCCATACTGCTAGAAGAGCGTCAGAGGACGCCCGGCCCAAGCAGGATAAAGGAAAAGCCAAGGAGACGGCTGAGCCTGAGGAGATGGTGAACCAGGGTGATCGCATCGCTCAGATCGAGCAGGTACTCGGTCTGGCCAGTGGTGGAGGCAATGAGATGATTCCACAGGTGGAAAGCCTTCAGAAGACAGTGGAGGAACAGGAATTGCTGATCGAGCAGCAGAGGTTGCAGATCGAGGTCATGCAACAGACCGTGGAGGGTCTGATCCATCTGCTAGGGGAGATGGCTCGCATGAAGGAAGACATGCACGCAGAGGTTAGGGTACTGCGTTTAGCCCTAGCGCAAGTATCGCAATCAGCAGCGGCACCGGTGGAGCAGGAGGCTCCCAAACCGAGGATGCGCGTGCCTGACCCAGCGACGTTCGGGGGGGCTCGATCGTCCAGAGAGGTCGAAAACTTTATCTAGGACATGGAACAACTGTTTTCAGCTAACCATATTTCTGCAGGGGATCGGGTGCAAGTGTGCATCGCCTATCTCACAGGCGACGCGAAACTTTGGTGGCGAACCAAAGTCGGCTCTACATCAGGAACTACTAGCTGGACTTGGGAAACTTTTCGTGAGGAACTGCGGCGGCAGTTTCTTCCCGGAAACTCGGCGGATCAGGCGCGTGGCAAACTGGATCGGCTGAGGCATACAGGCTCGATCCAGGAGTACGTCCGGACCTTCTCCACTTTGATGCTGGAGCTTCCAGGCATGGCAGAGGACGATATGAGGTATTTCTTCCTCCGGGGCCTTCAGCCATGGGCAGAAACGGAGGTCCGACGTTGCGAGCCGGTTGACTGGAGGGCGGCTGCGGCGGTGGGCGAATCTCTGGTGGATAACAGAAATTTCAAACCAGCACCACCAAAGAAATCCAGGACACCACCAAAGCGCGGCTCCCCACAGACACCGCTGGGAGCTAGAGTTCCAGAGAGGGGTAGACCATTCCACCGGCAGAACAAGGGTTCACCGGGACGACGGGAGCAAAAGCCACAAGGTTGCTTTTGGTGCGGCGGTCCTCACTGGGTAAAGGATTGCCCCAGCAAGCAAAAGCTCATGGCAATAGCGGCGCAGGATTCAGCCGAGGGGACTGAAGAAACTGAACAACCGTGGATTGGATCACTGCAGGTAGTCCCACACACTGCCACGGGAGCGCAACAGTGTCGGATCGGGGCATTGAGAATCGGAGCGATGGTTTTACAGGATCCGCCCTTTGGAGACATCGAGGGCGATGTCCAAATTGGACGGGGGAGAATTGTTAGGCTCCGATTCAACCGGTCCGGCCCAAACCCAAATCCTGGCCCAAACCTCAGCCCAGACGCCAGGTTCCGGTCAAATCTGGAATTGACCATTCAAAAATCAGACGAAGCAAAAGCTTCGTCGTCTCCACACGCGTCGGACGCGGACGCGAGCGGAGCTTCGGATGGCGTCGACGACATCGGCGGGAGAATCGGACGCTCGTGGTGAACGCGTTCGCAGGCGGTGGACGCGGACGCGCGTGGTGAACGCGTTCGCAGGCGGCGGACGCGGACGCGCGAAGCTCGGACGCCCAAAATAGGCGTCGAGGTGGCGGCTTGTGGCGTTAAAAGGACGGGCGAGCATCTTCAACCGGGAGCGAGCAGGCGACCATCTTCCCCAAGTTCAGGCGAGCTGCGGTGAGTGAGTTCGGCGACTGAGGAGTCATTGGCGAGGGGTTTCCACTGAGAGAGATTGTAACCGTCGACAAGGGTCGACGGTGAGGGGGGGAAGAGGGAGGTCAGGCGGCGAGGGTCGCCGACGACGAGGTTAGAGAGGTCTCTGTAATCGACTTTAGTGAAAAAAAAAGCTACCTTCTTCCATCTCCCCTTGTTCCCCTGTTTCTGGGTTCTTCTGCGGCGATCGGCGACTTCCCAGCGAGCTACGGCAGCAGGCGGCTGCTGGACAACGCGTGGAAAGGAAAGCGCCGGCGGTGTGCCCTTTCTTCGGCCACGCGAGGCGCAGGCGGCGTTGAACGCGTTCCACGGAGGGCGATGCAGGCGGCGTCGCGTGACGAAGAAGACGAACGCTCGGCGTTCGTTTCGAGGTTCTGGTCAACGGCAGAAAATCGAAGCAAAGTTTCGATTTGGTGGCTGACGTTAGGCGTGACGTCAGCAAGCAAAATTAAGCGGCAACGGTGATTTTGCACAATGAACTCCAATTTTGATCAGAGGTTTGACTCTTGAAATTAGGGTTTGGATTTCCCAAATTAGGGTTAGGGTTTTCTGAGCGACCTTGTAATTTGGGGACAAAAGTCAATCGGGCAAGTTAGGGTTTTCGAATTTGGGATCGAAAACCCTAGCGGAGTTGCGTTCCGGTGTTCCGTCGGATAGTCCTGAGACAGCGGTTAAGTGCTGTTTTTAGGCCGATCCGACCGGGGCGTGACACCTAGTGTCACACCAACACGAAAGCCTGTCCCGCGTTTGACCCGCTTTGGTCAACGTCAAAGTCAAGTCAAGCGTACTCGCGGAAGTCGAGTCACTCTTAGCTCACCGGAGACGAAGCAAACTCTGTTCGAAAGGGGAGGCAGAGAGACGAGAGAGGAGAGGGAAATTTTCTTTCTTCTTTCTCCTTCTTAAGAAATACATAAAACCCTCTCCTCCATATATACACACATTGCTCTCCTCTCTCCACTCAACGAGCGTGCCATTTCTTCATACGTGCTCGCCGGAGACTTCCTGGGGAAGCTTCCCCTGCGCTGTGTGATTCATTCAGGGATGTTACCATCATTTTCCATCGCACGCCTACGAACGAGTCCCCAGGCTAGACTCTTCCACGCCGTCTGTGCATCGTCCCATCGTCTTCGCATGGTCCGCCGGACTTTGCTCCGCGCCCTCGTGAGTTTACCGCCACGGACCATGAAGCGGGTTCGGTTTCTTGCACGGGTTTGCCTCCTTCCCGCACCTCCGCGTCACGGGCTCGGGGACCCACTGGTCCGCCGAGCCTCACAATCCTCCCCCGGCGGACTCGGACACCGTCCTCGGCGCCCGGCTTGCCATGAACTCCGTTAACAAGGCTTCGAACTACTAGAGGTCTCGAGCCTTCTCCCACGTTGGCTCCTCGACTCCTTGCCACTGTACAAGGAACTCCGTCGTGCGGTTGCCGGCGTAAGTTCCCTTTGTGCGGTGGTCCAATATGCGATCGATTACCCCTTCGAACTGGGCTCGAATTGACGGTGGAGCTCGATACGGTTGTATCCGGCTGTCATCGGGGTCTGGGTGGAAGCGTTTGAGGAACGAAACGTGGAAAATCGGGTGCATCTTCAATCGCTCAGGAAGCTCGAGCCGATACGCCACCATCCCCACCCGGTTGATCACTCGAAAAGGTCCATCGTATCGAGGAACCAAGCTGCGATGGACACACTTGGCCGGAATATGCTTCCACATTTTGGGAGTAAGCTTTAGCAGAACCTGCTCTCCAGGGTGGTATTCCTCCTCGCGGCGGCTATTCCATTCTGCGAGCAGCTTCTTCCAAACTGTCTCGTGCCTCCGCCAAAATCTCCGACCGCTCTTTCGCCAGTCGGTGTGCCGCGGGGCAAGCTCTGTCCTCGTCGTGTAGGGTCACATCTAGTGGGGTAAGCGGTTGGCGGCCCAACACCACTTCGAAGGGGCTCTTCCCTGTGGCCGACGAGCGATGCAGGTTATGCGTGAATTGCGTGGCATCAAGGAGTTCCGGCCAATTTCGCTGGCTCGCCGTCACATAGTGACGCAGGAACTCTTCAAGTAAGGTGTTCACCCGCTCCGTCTGACCGTCGGTCTGCGGGTGATACGCCGTGGACATCTTCAGCGTCGATCCCATCCGTCGGAACAGAGTTTTCCAGAACCGCCCCGTAAAACGGGGATCACGGTCGCTGATAATGTCTGCGGGGAGACCAAAGAGCTTGACTACCCCACTCCAGAAATGTGCAGCGGCTTCCTCGGCCGGGCAATGCGGAGTCACCGCCATGAATATCGCATACTTGGAGAAGCGGTCGACAACGACGAATATGTAACCCAATCCCCCAACCACCGGGAAGCCGGTGATGAAGTCCATGGATTTCGACGTCCCTGGGTACTCCGGTCTCGGCAAGGGTTGGAGTAAGCCCGCTTCTCGTCTTCGCTCAACCTTGTCTTTTTGGCAGGTAATGCAGGTCCGAACATAGTTTTCAATGTCGCTCTTCATCGCGGGCCAGTAGCAGAGCCTCGACATTAGGGCGTACATCCGACGCTGCCCCGGGTGGCCTGCCCAAGGGGCATCGTGAACTTCCGCCATCAGTTCTTGCCGGAGCGAGCCTGCTCCCGGGATGAGGGGCCTCTGATCACTCGCCATTAGGAGTCCTCTAACGCCAAGCGAGAAGCGGCGTACCACTCCGTCTTGCACCCGTTTCCGAAGAGTCTGATACCGGGCATCTTGGTTCGCCGTGCCCTCTACTCTCATCAAGAGGTTGCCATCCACCGTAGACATCGCGCCACACGCCAACGCTGAAAGCCGGCTTAGCGCATCCGGCACGATGTTCGCGTGACCAGGTTTGTGCCGCCAGAGTATCTCGAACTCGGCCAGTTCATCTTGCCACCTGGCTTGGCGAGCCGACAGTCTGGGTTGGGTTGCGAAGAAGGTATTGGCTACGTTGTCGTTGTCAGTCCACAACACCAATGGAGCTCCCAGCACATATACCCGCCAAGCTCTCAAACAGTGGAGTACAGCCAGCATTTCTTTTTCGTGAGCTGTATACCGTTGCTCCGCCGAGCTTATCTTCCGACTTTCGTAAGCCACCGGGTGGCCGGCCTGCACCAGAACCCCTCCTATGGCCCGATCCGACGCATCGGTATGAACTTCAAATGGTTGTCGGAAATCGGGGAGGGCCAAAACGGGTTTCGTCATCAACCTCTGTTTCAACTCCTGGAATGCGGATTGTTGCTCGACATCCCACCTCCATGGCTCCGTTTGCCGAAGCAGATCCGAGAGCAGTGCCACAATCCTGGAGTATCCGACGATAAACCGTCGGTAGTAGTTGGCAACCCCCAAGAAGGAACGTAGCTCCGTGGTTGTCCAGGGAATTGGCCAATTGGCGATAGCGCGGACCTTCGCTAGGTCCATTCGCACTCGTCCGCCACCAACCAGATGGCCCAAGAAGGAGATTTCCCTGGTGGCGAACTCACACTTCGCCGGATGCAGGTATAAGTGGTTGTCCTTCAGCTTCCGAAGGATGAGGTGAAGGTGCCGTTGGTGCTCTTCTATCGACGCCGAGTAGACGACAATGTCGTCTAAGTATACTACCATGAATTCGTCAAGGAAAACACCTAGCACCTGGTTCATCAATCGGCAGAAGGTCGCCGGCGCGTTTGTCAGGCCGAAAGGCATGACCATGAATTCGTACGAGCCATAGCATGTGGAGGAAGCCGTCTTGTGCTCCTCTCCTTCCGCGATCTGGACTTGCCAGTAGCCAAATCGGAGATCTAATTTTGAGAAGATTGTCGCCTCACCCAGGCGATCCAGCAAGTCCGAAATCAAAGGAACCGGGTACTTATCTCTTACCGTAGCCTTGTTCAGCGCCCGGTATCGATGCACATTCGAAGGGTGCGGTCTTTCTTCCGTTGGAACAACACGGGTGCGCCATATGGAGACGTCGAGGGTCGGATGAATCCTGACTCGAGCAGTTGATCCAGCTGTTGACGCAGCTCTTGTAGCTCATTCGGCACCATGCGATACGGGGCCTTCGCCGGTGGTTTCGACCCTGGCAAAAGCTCGATGCGGTGGTCGACCTCCCTTCTTGGAGGTAATTCCTTTGGCAACGTCTTGACCAGCAGGTCGCGGAACTCTTCTAAGACGTCTTCTACCCCTGTAATCTTCTCGGCGTCTATCGAGTTTACACTTCCCGCAGTTGTCTCCATCATGACGACATAAGTGGGGTCCCCTTTACGGACCCCTGTAGCTAAGGCGGCGTCCAAAAGTGTAGGAACATCCGCATCACCGTGCCCCTGGCTCGCAGAGGAACCATCCGCCGTCGCCTCTTTCAGCGTCGGGACCCAGCAGGGCCCTTTTTCATGTAAGACCTGTACGCCGTCCAGGTGGGGAAAAACCACCACCCTTGCTTGCCGGAGGAGCTCGATGCCGACGACGACCTCGTAGTCGTCAATGCGCACCACCCATGCGTGGTGCCGCCCCGTCCATTGTCCGAGGACAATCGGAACGTCGTACGCTATCCCCAGCATCCTCTGTCCGGTTGTGTTTACGGTCTTCATGATGTCTGTCGTCGGGGAGATCCTCAGCTCCAACCGGCATGCCACCCCTTCCGACACGAAGAGGTGTGTAGCACCGGTATCCACCATAGCCCGCATCACCACACCATTCAGCGACAGCGGTACATACATCACCCGAGTGTTGGCCGACGTGGACCTCGTCGCCATGGCGGCTATCGACATCGCACCCATCATTGCTGGTTCGGTCGACTCCGCCTCCCTCGCTACCATGGCCGACAATCATTCTCGGGTGGGACAGTCTCTCATTCGATGAGGACCATGACATAAGAAGCACGCAAGCGGGCGCGGCTTGTCGGAGGGTCTGTCCGCCCCTCGAGCCACCTCGTCACGCGGCGGTGGTGGACGTGCATCGCCCCGTCCCCGCCGAGGAGGTGCCTTGCCTCTGCCCGCGCCTTGGGTCTTAGGAGTAGGAGCACGCCTCCCTAGAGGAGAGTGGGGGCGAGTTGGAGAGGTACGAGGACCTCTCATGTCTACCAACGCCTCTGCTATTGTTGCCTCCTCGCGCCATCCTGCCGGGTTCTGTCGCCGGACCTCTTGCTGTGCCCACCCTTGAAGATATTTGAGGAACATGAACCTTCGATCAGCATCTGACATATCCGGGATCTCGAGCATTAATGCTGAGTATCCCCGGACGTACTCCCTTACCGTTCTTGTGTGCCGCAGTCGAAGCAATGCATCTCGAGCCTGCTCCACGCTATTACCGGGGAGGAACTTCCGGCGCAGTTCCTCCTTGAACTGCTCCCAGGTCATCTCTGGAAAATCACAAGGACACCCACCACGTTTCGCAGGCGAGGAAGAAGTGTATAGGATAAGAGTATGGGGCAAAAAGAAGAGTCCATCAGTTGTTAATGTAACTCCTTTATAGGAATTAATAAGGATGCTAAGGTCGATGATAAATTTAGTTTTAACTAAATTCATAGGTCTTAAGAATATACGACCGATATAAGTCGGTGGTGTATAATGAGCATTTCCTAAGGAAAAGTAAAGCTTATGTTTAGAGAGAATATATTCATATAAGAATAATTTCTCATCCATTTGTTCTGCATAAAACTGATCTTGAGGATCAAGTTTCATGTGATATTTTTGTGGAACAAGATTCATGTCTAAAATTGTATTACTACAACCTGTGTCTATTAAGGCCGGTATTTCCAATCAGAAATTTGGATAATACTATTAATCTTAATAGATTATAACCAGGGTGGTTATAGTGGTTTATGCACGTAATCAATATGATGAATTTTTTCAGAAGAAAATTCATTATAATCTGCATTTTCATAAAACATGAGATTTTCAGGCAGTTTACCTTTATCAGGTAACCTTCCTTTTTCTGTATTTTCACAAAACAGGAGATTTTCAGGCAGTTTACCTTTATTAGGTAATCTTCCTTTTTCTAACTCATCTACTCTTTGTGAGAGTTTATAGAGTTCATTTTCTAATTGTAAAATACGCAATTCTACAATTTCAATTTTTCCTCTCTGTGGTGGCACAGGAATAGAAGAACTTGGAAGTGATACATTTTGTTTCTCTAGACAGTATTTACACGCTTCGAGAGAACAAATGATACATTGATAGCAAAGATTCATGCTGGGATATTTTGAGCAAAATATACAAGCATGGTCTTGACTACCTCTTCTTGGACTCCACTGATGTTCATGTACTGGTGGTAAGACGGGAGCCATAATTTGATATGAAGAAGGTACATGTATTCTTACTTTATAATTGCTCTAAGAAGGGCATTAAAATATCTAGTTTATCCATAGAAGGAACTAAATTTTCTGTTCCAAAAGGTGATTGTAACCTATCTGCTTTAGACAATAAGTCAGATGCAAATTCATCTAATTCATTGTCTGAGCCGGATTGGTATGTTGGATCTGGTATTGAGACAATACTGTAAATTGACTCAGTATCAGATAAATATTCATCTACATTAAGTAGATATTCTTGTACACAATCTACAAGAATAGATTGTTTGTTATAGAGATTTTGCCTTTTAGTACAATCTCGTGCTAAATGGTTTTGACTCCCACATGTAAAGCAAGAAAGCTTATTTTTATAATCTCTTTTTGGATTATATTTTCTGACATGCTTATCCTTTGCAAGGTAAGGTTTTTTACAAGAAGATTTTCGAAGAAAATACTTCTTTGAAGATTTCCCTTTCTTAGGCTTTTTCTTGTGTACAGGTTTCTCCTGGACATATGTTTGTGGCGTATATAGTTGGTTACAAAAACTAAATTCGTCTTTTAATTGGTGATTTCCCCGAAGGTGGGTACACCTTTCTACCAATTTATCTATGATAAATTGTATTCTTAGTGTAATATTATTTAAACCAGGAGGCTGTTGTGGACTAGCGTGCCAGACTTTATGTATTTCATGGCCTATAGGAGCATGTAATTTTAAAAATAACCTTTCCCCTAAAGCTTAGTCATGGTATCCTCCTGCAGCACAAGCATAATACAGGAAGTCTTGAAGAAAAGGTTTGATATACTTCCAGTTTTTTATCTGTAGTATTTCAAGTTTCCTAATGGTTTCTTTTTGAAGGGCATTATATCCCATATTAGGGTTTGCACCCGTAATCATTAGTCTCATCCTATTAGTAAAGTTATAAGGATTTACTCCTAGGGCAACATCTTGTTGAAATTCTATTGGGAAATTCAACTTATAGGATTCCCACATGACTCTTGCAGTGCCACCAAGGAAATTTTCTAGATAAGAATACATTTCTTCTGCAGAAAATATTCCATCTAATTCTGAGACCTTCATGGCTACTTTTGATGACCAATGGTCAAGAACCGTATTCCATGTTTGTGGATCATGAGCTGCTAGATTCAGGATTCTTCCATCATCTAGTAGTTTTTTCTTATCTATAATTTCTAAAGGTAATCTTTTGCCTTTAGTTTGTATTCCTTCTCGTTCTCCTTCATACTGTGTATAAGGTTCTCGAGGTGGTTGTCCTATAGGATAGGTTATTGATCGTGATGTACTGGCATGTGTTGCTACAGTACTTGCTTGTGGTGCATCGCTCATTTCTGTATTCATTAAATTTTTTTGAATACTTTGGATACTCTGATTATCATCATCAGAGAGATCATTAATATTTAGATTATCAAGGACATCTAAATCCATATTTAGATTATCAAGGTCATCCAGATCTTGATATGATTCTTCAGATTTTATGCTTTGTGTAGCATATCTTTCGTCATTGAAATTGTCTAAATTTGTATGGCTAGTTGCTTCAAGATCATTGTGTAACTTATACAATGTTTGAAGTGCTTTTAGGTTTACCTTCTTATCATTCTTTGCCTCAACTAGGAGACACTGGAATATTTGTTCTGTAGATTCATACTGAACTCGTATGTTTCCTTCCGAATCTACTATGAGTTTATGAGAACCAAGGATTTGACCAGTCTCAATAAGTTCAATTTCTAGGCTTAGCATTTCTTCAAATGTAAAACCTAATTTTTTAGGTATTATAAGAGTATTATCTGCTAATACCATTATGATTCTAGAAAATTTTCAATTCCTGATGTTGAAGCCTCGTTATCATTAAGAGGTTATTTTTTTTATAATTTGAAAATCTCAAATTATAGGTGTCATCAGGATTTTTAAACATAATGCTTTCTTCCGGGACAAGCATTTGTTCGCAATCTAGATTTTTGGAGATATTCCAATCTAATCCTCCAAGATCATCTGGCGATATGACCATGGGTTTTATCATCTTAATTCCTTTACTGGCTAACGCATCAATCACAGAAGAGATATAAAACTTATATCCAGTATTAGAATTGTTTGTTAATTTTCCTAAGAATCCTAATCCGATTAATAGATTAGAATCTCCAGAAAAATTCTCATATCCTCTTGCTTGGATACCGATTTCTAGTTCTCCAAGATCTCTCGTACTTATTAAGAAATCAGGAGCACAATAAAATATGCCTTTATTTTCAGTCATATCGACTTCCATACAGGCCATCATTGCTTTTCTTGCGTCAGACTTCCATCTTTTGTCAAGAACAGCAATTAAGACCTTTGTACCGAGTTTCTTCCGGGCTAGGCCTTTTATAGAGATAACTATCATCCCAATATGGGTTAACGTCTTCCCTGATTGTCTTATTTTTGTCAAAGAATCTCTTGAAATAATCTTGAGATTTCTTAGTTCTGTTGTGACAGAAAGATGTTCTTCACGAGTAATTCATAGGAGCTGGGTTCTTAGGTTTAGTGGTCCAGTTCTATACAGAAGTTGGGGACGTAATATTTGTAACCTATTATTTTGATAGGCTTCAAATTGTTGATCAATATCAACAACTTCTTCCAACACTTGTGCTGGAATTCCATTACCATCAAATATTTGGTTAAGGATGTTAGGAATGGGATTGCTGATTGATAACCTTTCATTATGGTTAATTTCTCTTACTGTTGTGGTTCCAGTAAGTGTATTAGAAGTTCCTGTAAATGGTCTTGTTGTCATTTACAAGTAAATTGGGTACTTCTAGGTTGTCTTTTACGTCCTAGGGTAGACGTAGATGGTGAAACAGTTGTTGCTTGAAGTACTCAATTTAGCTGATTAGCCAATTCTTGAACCGAGGTCTGGTATTGTTGGGTTTGTAAGACCAACAAATCATTCAAGCGTTGGATTACTTCTTATTGTCTAAGTATAGTTTCAGAAGAAGTAGTGATTCTTGATATCATACTATCAAGTTTTTTGTTTAATTGCATAAGATATGCAATAATAAAATTGTTCTGGCGAACAAATCTTTTATCAGAGGCACTTTGGGGATCGTCTGAGATCATGCCAAGTGCTCCATCTAAATAGTTACTAGATTCAACTAGTGCTTGTTGATAGTCAATATCTTGATCTATCTGTCTTGGGTATTCTTTAGATGGATCTACCATTCTTCAGAATTTTTCTGCAATTTCACAAGTAAATCTGCTACTTTTGCATGTTGATGATCTGGGATTTGAGATTGTCTATGTAGACGCTCTAATATCTCTTTTAATTCAACCGTAAGTTGTTTTTGTAAAATAATTGATTTTTCAATTTCTTTTACCATAGTAATTAGGTGTGTATATTGGTTCTTAATATACTCCTGATTATTATGAATATTGCGTAAAAGCATATTTTTCGCAATCATTTCAGAATGAACTTTTTTCCAAAGTTCAGTACAAAGATGATTGAATTCTCTAAGGCTTTCGGCCTGAGAGATTTGAAAATCAATTATTGTGTTCATATGAGCATGTTCAGTATGAAATTGATGAGCATATCTACCATTTTCTCTTGGAAAATAGCATTTATGCTTAGTTGCCTGAGAATTAGATTGTGTTTCCTAGTATTTTTGTGATAAGGTTAAATATAGATAATTAATATCCATATTACCTGTGTGTTGAACTCGTAGGAGTTTTTCGGCTCTTATGAGTCATATGTATCTTTGGGTTCATAACTGTTAGATAAATTGAAACCTTAAAGGTTTGTTTATGCCCAGAGGCATGATTATATGTAAAGCCTTTCAGCTTTTGTGGATAAATTCTTTTCATTAGAAAGATGTGTATAAACACAATAAAATTATCAGTTAATTTTTTCAGATCTACTAGGTACTAGCGTATAATTGTATGGAACTATGGTGTCATGTGTAAAGGAGTATCTAAGGAGTAAGAATATTTAATAGCTATAGATTCCTGGACATTATTATGCCATAGTTTTCCTCTGATATCAGCCGCTTTACCAATATATTTATAGAACTCAAGTTAACATCATATCATATGGTCGTTAGCAAGTTTCGCGTCCCTGGCGACCCTCCTGGTCTTTGGACTTTACTTGACAAGCCATTAATCCTCTAGTTAACTTGTTTACTATAAATCATGGTGACTTAGGCAGTCCCGGCATACCCAAATTTGTATAAAAAACAAGACATAATAAATCCTATCTGAACTATTAAATATAATACATCTGCTTAGAAGTCTTCTTTTACCACCAGAGTTTTACTCCATACTATACGCGTTCCCGTTCGATCAAATAGAACCGTACAAGGCTCTGATACCAAATAAAGAGGGGGGGGGGGTATTTTACACTTAGAAAATACTAAAAAGATGAAGATATATTATTTAAGGAAGAACATAAAGACTTACAAGACTTGAGAACACTTGAAATAAACTCGCACACTTCTAGCTGAAGGCTGAATGCTGAATTCTCTCTTACAGACCTAGAGGCTCTCTTATATAGACATCGTTGAGAGCTTACATTACTTACACAAGAAGTAAGGCATCTATGCTAATGGATGCCATCACACAAACTTTAATAATTGAAGCATCTTTGTACCAAAAGATTCGCCTGTAGAAACCGCCTTGCATAGTGGGCCGGCATCTCGTTTCTTTCAACACGTGAACCTTTTAAAAAGTAGCTTTTTCACAATAGGCCACTATTTAGCAATAGTGGAGATTCGAAAGTAGCTTTTTCACAATAGGCCACTATTTATCAATAGTGGAGATTCGTCCGTAGGCCACTATGTTTTCATAGTGGAGATGTTAACATGAGGCTTTAATCATCCTCTTGTATTTCGTCCAAAATATCTTCATCTCTTTCTAGTCTTATCATTCTGCCAAAATCTTTATACGTCTTTGCTAAAGATTCGCCCTTCGTCTGTTTGAAGTGTTCATACTGACCAGGCTCGGTGCAGAAGTGAGAAATGAATGGAACAAAGAAGATGTCCTATACATCTTCTACATATATTTTTAAAGTTTTTTCTTCTGAGATTAAATAGGAAGAGAAAAACTCTAAAGTTTCTTCAGTCATTATATAATTTCTCCATAATCTGCCTTGGAGATCAAGAGAAATATTTTCAGTTTTTCTTACGTCATCTTCAAAGGAAACGTCCCAAAAGTCTGGTAAGAAATCCTGTTGAATTTTGATCAACACCTGGTGTTTCGCGTTGCAGGGATAACCCGAAAACCATGGTGGGCATGAACTGATGTTAAGGTCCAAATAACCACTGAATTGATGAACCTTAAAGAATTTGTTAAGGCAATACCGAAGTTTCCATGGAAACAACTTGAGCTTGTCCAAGTGATTGTGATGAACCACTAATCTATCAAGAAGACCATAATTGAAAAGATCCAATAATGAGACTTCCAGGTTCATAATTTTGCAATCTTGCCATTTAGTCAGATCAATTGAAGTTTTAACAATAGTAAAACCTTTCTGACAGTAGTAGTGAGGCTCTTGTGGATGAGCCTGATCAGTCTGAAGGGTAATCATTGTAAGATGAAGCCCTTGTGGTCTGGTAATTTCGTTTAACGTCATTTTTTTCAGATAGCGAATAACCTTCAAAAACCTTTGTTGATGAGTTGCCAATAAAATCTCATAAACTTGTTGTTTAACTGGATGCAAAGTAGGAGGAATCTTTGCTTTCGCCAGAGTCCACTGAGACTTGAGTTCTTGATCCCATGCTTTAGCAAGGATTTGATATTTTTCGTCAAGCTCTTGTTTCTGCTTGACTAATTCTTGCTCTTTTTGTTGTAAAGACTTGACTTCGTTTTCAAGTCTTGTAATCTTGAATTCCTTTGCGACATAGGCTTCAAGAGTTTGTGGTTCCAACTTTGGTAATGGTGTACTTGGAGGTAATGTTTTCATACACCGTAATGCCTGCAAATGTCCAGCAAGCGTATTCATAGCAGTTAAGAATCCTGCTCCATGATGATCCTTCCAGAGTAGATCAAGGATCAAATGATCATGGCCAATTAAGGCTGTATAATGCTTCGGAGTCTTGAAAAGATAAATTTGTTCTTTTGGTGGAGCTTCGCGAAGTGTCTGAGCATAAGTTGCTCCATCAGTGTCCATTGGTTCAGCAAGTAAAGGTTGTAGAACCTTTTTTCCTGTCTTCTTTTTAGAAGAAGAATCTTGGGCCGCTGCCATTTTCTGCACAACTTTGTTAGTTGTCATATTAGTCTTTAAAAGACAATCATAATCTGCATAACCTTGTAGGTTATCGTAATTGAATATCAGGAATGACATTATTCTACATAACCTTGTAGGTTATCATTCTGGTCTTAATAAAAGACGTGATAAAATGTCAGAAATAATATTTTCTTTGCCTTTGATATGTTCAAAGGTAATTTTGTATGCATTATTAATGCAATGCAATGATCAATAAATGATAACCATCTCTTTTGGGAGATACGTTTCTCATTTTTAGTTTTGAAGAACTTAACTATGGCCTCACAGTCAGTTCTTATAAGTATGTCCTTTTTATTTAAAAGGAATAATCTGAAAGCATCAAGACCGTAACAAACAGCCAAGAGCTCTTGGTCAATACTGCTAGTGACATTTTTCTCACGAAATTTGCCAGAAGCATATCTACATATGGCTTCAGGAACAGAAGCATATTTATGTGGTTTGCGAAGTAAGATGGCACCCCATCCTTGTTCACAACCATCTGTTTGAACAATGAGATAATCATTATCCAAAGGTAATTTGAGCAAAGGTAGTGTATCTACCAATTGCCTGATTTTATCAATTTGTTTATAGTCTTCGGTATTAAATTTCTTTACATCGGTAAGAGATAACTTTGAGTAGAGGGGTCCACTCAATTTATGTAGATCCTTTAAACAAGGTTTAGCATAATTTATCAGTCCTAAGAATTGTTGTAAACTCTTAGTATCTGTAACCTCAAGGGTTTTTATTTTAGATGCGATATGGGGTTGGAGTTTGATTTCTCCATTACCAATTTCAACACCTAGATATCAATAGATTTTTTGTAAAACTGGGATTTTTGTCCAGAGATAATAATCCCGTTTGTATAAAATTTTTGTAATACAAGTTTGAGATGACTTGTATGTTCTTTCTCTGTTTTACTGTGTACAAGAATGTCATCTATATACACACAAACAAAGTTTTAATATGGTTTAAAAACCTCATCCATTTTTCTTTGGAATACTGCAGGAGCAGTTTTGAGCCCAAATAGCATGACTAGCCACTCAAAGCTTCCTAATGGACAAGTAAACGCTGTCCATGGTATTGATTCTTTTGCCATTCTGATTTGCCAGAAACCATATTTACAGTCGAATTTTGAGAAGATATTACTTCCTTGTATAGTTTATTAACTCAGTTTTATCTGGAATGTCATAACCATCATCTTCTAAATTGTCATTTAATCGACGATAGTCAATAACCATTCGTGTTTTGCCTCTAACCTGTTCACTGTGTTTATTTACAATGAAGGTAGGCGATCTATGAGGAGATGTACTCCGTCTGATCACATTGAGTTTAAGTAGGTCCTTAATGTGCATTTTAAATTCAGCAATATTATCGTTTGTTGCTGTGATTTTTTTATTTGTAATTCGAAAACCAGAGTCTTTGATTTTCAATTTACAGGCAAGTTTATTTTTATCCCAATGAACTTGGGGATTTGAACCAAAGATTTGGTCCTTTTCTAACAATCTAATTAGATTGTCTATCTCATCATTTCCTGATTCAATTTTGTTAAACAAAACTGGGTCAAGAGTATCATCTTTTTCATATTCCTTATGGAACTTATTCACAGGATGACGAAGTATCCATAAAATTTCTCCTGATTGATCCCCTTTGGTAGAAGGTGGAGGAATGTCTTCTTGCACTTGCACAGGTAATTTGCTTTTGTTTTTGCAAGAATTTGGAATATCACAGGGTGTCCTCTGACGCGCCTCTAGCGGTGTGGGTGATCTTCTGAAACTTCAAACTCTTCTTCACCTTCGCGGGTGAAAGTGCCGTGTTTGCTGCAACACGTTAACCTACTCTGATACCTGTTGTCACGCCCCGGTTGGATCTGCCTAAAAACAGGGCTTAACTGCTGTCTTAGGGCAGTCCGGCGGAACACCGGAACGCAACTATCTAGGATTTCCGGCCCCAAATCGAAACCCTAATCTCCCCGAACAAATTTTATCCCCAAATTATAGTTCGCTCAGAGAAACCCTAACCCTAATTTAGGGAAAATCCGAAATCGAACCCCAAATTTGGAAAAACCTCCAATTTTGACCGAAGTCAAAATTATCACCGCTCGCGTTTGATCTTCGGGTCGCTGACGTCCGCTGACGTCAGCCGCCAAATTCCTCCGCGCGCTGCACTCGATTTCGGCCGTTGACCGCGTCCGATTTTGACTCGCCTGCCTCGGAACGAACGCCTACGCGTTCGTTGTCTTCAAGCTCCGCTCGACGCCGCCTGCGTCCGAGCATTCGTCCGCCGTCGCCTCGCTTCACTGGAGAAGAGGGAGAGTCGTCGAGGAAAGCCGCCTGCTTTTCTTCGTCCCTCTCGTCGCCGCCCGACGTCTCTAGCCGTCACCGAAAGGATCGAGAACACGCCGCCGTGTGGAAGAACGGGGAAGGAAGAAAACTATAACTTTATTCCCTGAAATCAGTTACAAAATTCCTCGCGTCGATGACCCCCGTCATCGGCCGGTCTCCCTCTTCCCTCCCTCGCCGTCGACCCTTGTCGATGGTTACAAATCTCTAAATTCCTATCGTAGCCTCGAACCTGAAGCCGCTCTCGATCCTCTGATCTCTCTCGCTTTGGTGGCCGCTCGTGAAGGTCCCTTCCTCGTCCGTCGTCGGCCCCTCTTATAGCCGACCGTCTGCCGCCTTCGAGCCCTAATTTGGGCGTCCGAAAGTTCCGCCGGAGACCGCGTCACGCCGCCGTCCGTGTCCGCGATCTTCGCTCCCATCTCGTGCCTCCCCGCTTCGTTCGCCTTGGTCCGCATCTGCGTCTGGACCTCGCGCTGGAGAAAAGGCTGCCGACCCTAGCTGTGCGCGTCGTCCGCATCGATCGCAGCCACCCGCGTTCGTTGCGATTGGGGAAGGTGTCGTTGTAGCTTTGGAAGATGACGCGGCCGTCCTCTAGTCAACCTCCTCTATTGACCGAGGACTTCGGGTGAAGCAGAGTCCTATTTGCTTCCTTCCACATGGACATAGGCCTGGTTTTGGGCTTGGGTTGAACCGGTTGAACCGGACCCTGACACCTACCATGCTCTCATACCTTATGTTACCCATGGCCCATTAACTAGTCAACAACTTTGCATGCTTTGGGCCCATTAACCACTTGCAAGTTGCAACTATGTGAACCTCCTGGTAAATTTATTTCAGTTTAATTGTTATGAATGCAAATTCTATTTAAAGAATAAATTACATAAAGAATAATTTTAACCATATAATAATAAATATTCATATAAAATTTAGTGATCATATTGTATATTAGTATTTAAACAATTACATATTTAGAAAATGAACGTCAAATATAAATAAAGCATTTAAATAAATAAGAAAAATGTATAGGCAAATAATTTCTTAATTTCTTCAACTTATAAAGTTCTAAAACAATCTTACTATTAGATCAATACAAGAACTCTTAGATGTAATTAGAATAGAAATATTGATAGAAATAAAATAATATAAGCATAAAAATAATTAATCATGTGTTCGTAAAATCTAATTTAGAATTATATCACATTATATCATTGTATTACAGTTTCGCTATATATATTAAAATTATACTAATAAATAATTTAATTATTTAAAAATAGCGAATAACTATATTTCTTAATCATATAGTTTCTATATAATCTTGATGAAATTAAATGAAGAAAAAGAGATAATTTTCGTTACATATTTTTTCTTTTTAAGGAAATAAATAAACAAATAGATAGATATCTTTCACGGTGCAAGTATCGTGGTAGTAGGAAATAGGCACGGGCCTTTGGGTCCGGCCGACTTAATTTAACCCTGCCCAACTCAACAAGTGACGGATTGACTCGTGAACGAGTGGACTTAATTTAACCCTGGCCCAACTCAACAAATGATGGATTGACTCGTGAACGAGTGGCGTTTGATGTGGGACGATTTCATGAATTGGTACGCGACAAATTAATGATTGGTCCCACCACATCTAAGGTGTTAGGCCCCTGGGTTTCCAGTTCAGCCCAAGCCCAAATCTAAGCCCAAGCCAACACCCATGGAACGCTAATTGGAGGAGAGGAGCGCGGTCAACTGGTGATGTTGACCCAACAACCGAAGCCGCGTCAGCTGCGTCGTCCTCCCCGATTTGTTTGGATGCGGAAGGGCAGGAGCTCGGCGGCTCCACGCGAAGGACGCGGACGAGCGTCACCTTCGCAAGCTTCGCGCAGACGTGCGCGAACGAAGTGGGACGAGCAGGTCTTCGGCGCGGACGGAACGGGCGGCACGGGGATCTCACAGGCAACGCAATAGAGGCGTGCGCGAGAATCGGGCAGCGACTGCCCGATTTGGAGTGAAGGAAACGCATGGAGATTGGAAGCGAGGCGGCGGCCTCCTTCTTTAAAAGGGGGGATCAGCATCTTCAACCAGGAGGGACGCCACCGGGAGCGAGATCACGAGAGGAGAGCTTACCTTCCAGAGAGGAGGAATCCACTAGCGAGTGCAGAGGAGATCGAGTGAGTAGCAGCGAGCGTCTTCACCCGTATTTGGGGAGAGATTTCCGGCGACAAACAGAAGAGAGAAGGGAATAAGAGTGAATTGTAACCGGCGTTAGGGGTCGCCGGCGAGGGAGGGAAGAGGGACGCCGGGACCAGGGGGTCGTCGGCAACGTTGAGGGAAAGCTTCTGTAAGTTCTCCGAAGGAATAAAACTAAAGTTTCTCTTCGATCTTCCTTTTCCCCTTGCTCCTTGATTTCGGCATCGATTCCTCGTCTCCAACAGCGGCGACGACGACATCCTCTCCTATCTAGTGAGTCCTCGAGTGCAGGCGGCGCTCGGCGAGGGAGATACGGTGGCAACATACGTGGTTGGAGACGACGACGCAGTGACCGATTCGGGCGTTCGAATCGAGGCACGCTGTGAAGTCAAAATTGGCTGGTCAACAGACGGGTGAAGATTGAAATCGAATCAGCGATTTCGATTTCGTGGTGACAGCTGACGACGGGGCGACGTCAGCAAAGGAACGAAATTCGGATTTTGAATTTCGAAACGAAATCGAATTCGGACGGCAACGACGCGACTTTGATTTTGACTGTGGTCAAGATCAAATTTGGAGTAATCGAGGTATTTTGGAATTTAGGGTTCCCGATTGGATTTCTCTAAATTAGGGTTAGGGTTCTGAGCGACCTTGTAATTTGGGGATAATTATTATTCGGAAAGTTAGGGTTTCGAATTGGGGACGAGATTCGGTCCGGAAACCCTAGCGAGTTCACGCTCTGGTGTTCCGCCGGACGGCCCTAGGAAGCGGATAAGCGCTAATTCTAGACCGGTCCGATCGGGGCGTGACATAATGTCAGACCCCGGTCGGATCAACCCCGGACTAGCATTTATCTGTTGCCTTAGGGTTGTCCGGCGGAACACCGGAGCGCAGACTTCCTAGGGTTTCCGGCTAATTTTCCTTCCCAAATCCCGCTTAGTAAGCAAACTATTCATTAACTTGGTGAGCCGATTTGCAACATGGCCCAATATATTAAAATGCTTAAGCCCAAGTTAACAATAGTAAGCCCACTAAGCCTTATATGTCATATAATAAGGACGACACTCCTTGTCGCCGGTGGTGATGGTGTTGACTCTCGGATCTTTCTGATTCACCATCATGGCTGAATCTTTTAGCTCTGATACCTTTGTCAGACCCCGGTCGGATCAACCCCGGACCAGCATTTATCCGTTGCCTTAGGGTTGTCCGGCGGAACACCGGAGCGCAGACTTCCTAGGGTTTCCGGCTAATTTTCCTTCCCAAATCCCGCTTAGGCCGATTTGCAACATGGCCCAATATATTAAAATGCTTAAGCCCAAATTAATAATAGTAAGCCCACTAAGTTTTATATGTCATATAATGGTCCCTCTCACATTCAATATGAGACTAAACTTGAGTCTGGGCCACCATCTGGCCCACTGGGTTAGGCCTGCTGGGCTCTGAGTTGAACCGGATGAACCCGAGCATAACACATACCTCTCATTGGTAGCGATGGTGGCGGCCGCACCATCTAACCCATTGCCGACTCCAGGCTCGGACGCCTCCCCTCCACCCCCGTGACCCATGGCCACCATCGCGACGGCATCCGCCACCCGCTTTGCTGCTGCATCCGGCGGCACTCTCCACGGATTACGGTGGCGGTGCGCCCCTCCTTCTCTTCTCTTCTTTCGGGTGGGGCGGAGCGCCGTCTCCCTCAAGCAGAGGCGGCACTTCGTTGCCCCTTCCGCTCTTGCGAAAACTGATCTCCAGGTCAAGGAGGAGGGCCTGCCTGAGACCCTAGACTACCGGGTCTTCTTCCTCGACGGCTCCGGGAAGAAAGTCTCGCCGTGGCACGATGTGCCCCTGCACTTGGGAGACGGGATCTTCAACTTTGTGGTGGAGATCCCCAAGGAGACGAGCGCGAAGATGGAGGTAGCCACCGATGAGGCGTATACGCCCATAAAGCAGGACACGAAGAAGGGGAAACTTCGATACTATCCGTGAGACTATCTGCATCTCAACCACTGTCCTTCTTTTCCTTTTATTAGAATTTATTCTTGGATTGAATATGATTCTGCTGTCCTGGGGGTTGCACTGTATTAACTAAAAATCTCAAAACTCAACTAAGGAGGGCCTCTTGTCACATAGAACAATTTGCATTGAGCATTTGCCATGGAGGGTGGAGGACCACGCATACAGAACCCAGTATGACTACTCTTTAAATACTCTATTTAGTCTATCAGATGAGATCAAGGTTTGGTTCAAATAATCAGTTAGACTAGGTAAAATATTCAAAAACCGAATTTTTCTAACTAATTTTACCATCAAATCCATGGGCTAAAAATCGAACAAAAAACTAAATTAGTCATTTTACAATGCCAAATGTGTAGGCTGTTGGAGTAGATTAAGAATGTTATTGCACAAATCATCTTTATTATCACATGATTACGATATTTATTAATAGCATTTACATAATTTTACAATGATTACCTTTTTCATTAAATCATTAAATTTAATAGCATTTACATAATTTTACAATGATTACCTTTTTCATGAAATCATTAAATTTAACATAGCAAAAGAATCAATTGCTCATGCATCAATCCTTAATAATAAAATACAATGAAAAATTACCTATCCACTATTAGGAAGGAGAAAACAGCTAGCCCTAATTCTTTAGGCGACGCACCTCCTCCTTTCTGTAGCTCCAACAACTAGCAATTAGTGAATCAACAGCTAAATGAAGTGTAAATAAATAGGGGATTTTGGAATTCTTTTACTATGAATATTCTTTTGGTGATTACTATCAAATAAATTAATAATGATTGGTTTTCTAAGGACGGAAGGAAGCCTTATGCAGCTTGCAGCATCTGGAATTTGGTTTGGAATCATATCAGTATATAACATGCTTTGCTTGCAATATCAACTTTCCCTCTGGTATAATGGACAATATCATAATAACAATCTGGTATCATGATTTTAAAAACTTGATGTCAGCTTCTGAGTCAACTTGAAGACTCTATACAATTGCCAACTGAGTTATGTAGTTATCCAAAATAGTCAGGAATGATGAAAGTAGGGCCAATGGTTCAAGTAGAAATCGAATTGATAACTATATGACCTGAATCAACCTAAGGTAGTTAAATACTATTGGTTTGATATATTGAAGTTACAATTCATCTAAAAATGTATTTAATTGAAGTATTGGCCTTCTTAATATATCTTTGGGCTGTTTAATAACCTGTCTTTCTTGATTTACTAATCTGTATGTTAAGATTTTTTTAATGTTTTTTTTATCGTAGTATCAGTCTTTGGCATTTTAAATTTTCTTGGTTTGGTAAAATGGATTGGACCTCAAGTCCTTGTGGCTTCTCAGTGTCACAATAAAGGATTTCACCGAACCACAGGTACAACATAAACTGGAATTATGGATTGCTTCCACAAACGTGGGAAGACCCATCTTTTGCCAATGCTGAAGTTGAAGGGGCTTTTGGAGACAATGATCCAGGTTAAGTATAATCGTTCCCTATT
Organism: Costus lasius; assembly: GCA_027563935.2. Taxonomy (NCBI): domain Eukaryota; kingdom Viridiplantae; phylum Streptophyta; class Magnoliopsida; order Zingiberales; family Costaceae; genus Costus; species Costus lasius. The sequence goes on along the minus strand of CM050454.1, from coordinate 12,012,640 downwards.
TTTGAAGTCGGCATTAGTTATTGCTCTTTATAGTCAAGCAAGGCCATCAAGTTTGATAGAACATCATCTCCTAATAGTCTTCGTTTCCAGTTGACGTTGTTGAGATAGGTGATAGGCGTGCTAATATTGGTGACATTGTCAAAGTGAAGCCTTTGGCAGCTTTAGCCATGATTGACGAAGGAGAGCTTGACTGGAAGATTGTTGCTATTTCAATGGATGATCCTCGTGCTTCACTTGTGAATGATGCTGATGATGTTGAGAAACATTTCCCTGTATGTTTTCCTCCCAAATTTCTTTTGAAATGTTGAATATTTCATAGCTCTTTACATAACCAAGAATTTGTTTACACAATCTGTTGTTTTCAAGCAAGATTATCATGATAGCTACATGCTTGACTGGGGAATATGTTTGCTTAAACATAAAACTTTAGGATTTAAATTGTATTATGTACTACCTTACAGGATGCTTGGTTGCACGATGGAAACCCTTAGTTTAGATATTTAACTTTTTAGGCATGTGGACTTCATTGAGATTTGTTTTTAATCCTTTTTGATGTAGCCTAAATTTTCATGTTCAAAATCCAGATTTACTCTTTTTTGCATGTGATGTAGAGTCCTGCCTCGTGGACTTTCAACTGCTTGATGCTTCAATGCATATAATACTTTGGAAATAATACGATCAGTTAGAAAGTTTAGTCCAGTCCAAATCTTCTGAGACACTAGTTGCTTTAATTGGTCAAATTCAGAGACACTAGTTGCTTTAATTGGTCAAATTCTCAGGCTATGTTTCTTGAGAAAGTAATGAGCTAAAAGACTTCTATAGGATGTTGAGGTGACTCATGCATTGTGCCATATACTGATTTCTGTTGAAGGGGAAAAATATTATAGTTTTGCTTGAAAACAAATTGAGCGTGAGTGCTCTAGTAAGATTTTGAACTTTGTTTTAAAATTCTTGCTAATTTTAAGGAGTTCATACTAGTCCATCTGCAATGTTGATATTGGCAGTAGACTTCCTCTTTGGTATTCACCGTTTTGATCTGAACGAGACAATTATTTTTATACTGGCCTATCAATTAGTCCGACTTGTCAGATCGATTGCCGGAGAACTGGTGGTCCAACGACGGATAAAGCGGGAAGAAATTTCGTTGTCGGTAGTAGATCTAAACGGCAGATCTATTATTGTTGATCAGTTGTTGGAGAAAACCTAGAACACAAGAAGTTATGTAAAATCTCTCTTCTCGGTAAGCTTCCAGCGCGGGCGGTACTGTAGTAAAGTTACTATAGCGATGACACTGTAGCAATGGTACGATAACATCAAGTTATTGTAGTGGTGGGTACTGCGACATTGCAACAACCTAGGGGAGGAAGAGGAAGGACACGCAGCGCACATGCGACATATGTAGATTAGTGTTGGAAAAAAAATTAGAGAGATTAGTGGTTTGAAAAAAAATAGAGAGATTATTTAAAAAAAAGATAGGCGTCAATAGAGAAGATGACGAGAAGTGGGGTCAACGTTACGTGAAAATGAACGTCGTCTTGACGGTTTATATGAGATGAGAGCAATGCTGAAAGAGTTGGTTAGGGAGAAGAAAATGCGAGAGGGTACGGATGTGATTGTCGATGGGTAGACTTATCCAATCTCGAGCGAGATCCTGAAGACTACATTACAGAGTCAAAGTAACATAGAGGATAGATGGCAGATTCATAATCGTGTCGAATTACAAAGATTTGATGGTACTGATCCAGTATGATGGATTGCACAAGCTGAATAATATTTTGACAATCAAGGCACACCAGATGACTATAAAATTTCTATGGTGTTTGTTCGTATGGAAGGACACAGGCCATTGGTTTCGAGGGTTAAAACGACGAATTCTCAATTTTTCTTGGGAAGGGTTGAAGCAAGAGATGATACAAAAATTTAGTAAATTTCCTACAACTATGGTTCTTGATGAAAGCTACTATGAAGAGAAAAAACTTGATGGCAAACAGAAGGAGGTCAGTAAACAAGAAATAATTGAGCATACTCCTATTGTTGATAAGACTTTTCCAACTATAGATGTGGTGAGTACTAATTGTGGTGAACTCTCCAAAGGGGATGATGATAGCGTAACTAATTTTTTCAAAGATGATGATCTAAATATGAGATGGTCAAGTAATCTAGACGACAATCTAAGTAAAATATTTTATGAGATAAAGGTTGTGAATACTATAAAAATACATTGGAGGACTTGACACTGCTTACATGTATGCAGAGAAAAGGAAAAAAATTTTGCAGTAAAAAAGTATATTATTGATAAAAGAGATCGTGGAGTAATTTCACCTTATAAGTAGTGGGATCTAGGAAAAGTTTGAGAAAAGACCAACTGATACACAGCCTTGAGAAAAGGGCTGTAGTTTGAGAGGAGAGCAATTGTTACGGGCTTAATACTATTAGTAGATTATGTAATAAAGCGAATCCGGGTTGGTATATTATACCCGGTTCCCTAAGTAGGGAAATATTATAAATAAGGGTCTGGGTTAGAGTAGAGTATCAAGTACTTTGTTATTCTCTTTTGTAGGCGTGCTTTGTATGATTTCTCACCGGTGATTGCTGAGGTCTATAAGGTTTGCTATATACTAACATATAGTATTGCTCGAACTTGAGTGCCTGCGTATTTGTCCCAAGTTATATATATGTATAATATACTATACCCATATATGCAGACTGATATCCCACCTGTTTGTGTAATGGTGTTGGGTTTGACTAGATATGCAAGCTTCCCATCAATATGGATCGTCATTCAAATTGCTGGTTTTGATTAAATTTCTGTAAAAAATTAACACTAAAATCTTTAATTTTCTGTGGTATTTAGCTCTTACTTTTCATGTTTTGAATATTTCAGTATGTTTAGGTGTTCTTTGAGTGCAACATGTGAATTTGGTGCATGATACATTGTGTTTGATTAGTTCTCATTGCTGACTTATGTTTCCACAGGGAACACTTACTGCTATACGAGACTGGTTCAGAGACTACAAGATTCCTGATGGAAAGCCTGCTAACAAATTTGGTCTTGGCAACAAGGCCGCTGCCAAAGTATTTTTGATAGTTTTCTTTATAGCCCCTATTTTCCCCGTCAGACTGCTATCTTCCTTTTTATGCTGCAATAAATTTGCCCTTGTTCTTATTTGTTATATCATGGAAGATATTCATCGTAATTTTTTTTAATGTTTAGCTTTTATTTGATGTTTTTCTGATTCCTGTTAAATCACTCTTTTCTTTTGATTGATACATTTCCATCATGTACCTGTGAACATCCACTTATGGAATTCCTTTTCACATTTTTTAGGACTATGCTTTGAAAGTTATTAAGGAGACGAATGAGTCATGGGCAAAATTGATGAAGAGATCAGTTTCTGCTGGAGACCTTTCACTTGTATGACTGCCATTTTGGAATATGAAGGGTGTGTTTGGCACAATTTCTTGGCTGTTTTTGTTGCAAAAGCTATTTTTGAGAAGCTGGCCTGTTTGGCATCAACTTCTGTACTAATTTAACACACCACTCAGCTTTTTCAGCCAGCTATTTTTTAATCAGTACTTTCTCAACCAGTAGAAGCTAAAAGCTCCCGCTATACCAAACACACCCGAAGTCTTCAAATTTTCAATACTAGCGAAGAGTTAGTTATTCAACCGCATATCAAGTATTTAAACAGAAGCAAAGTTTGTATGGTTGGTTTTGATTTCTTCAGGATTTAGCTAGCAGCTCATTTTTTTTAAAAAAATAATTTAATTGTGAACATAAAATGTTGTTTGAAGACAACGAACAAGCTTATGTATTGCCTTGCGATTATTGAATGCTGCCAAGTATTTCTTTTCTTTTTTTTGCATAATATTCTATTTATCAGATGGGGCCATATTGGAATTCGAACTTATTTTTTTTACATATGTGATCAAACGAGTATATATATATATATTCTAAATGATGAATGATGAATTTTCATTTTTCTCGTGTTTCTTCGGAATTTGTTTTATTTTCTAGGTATTTGTGGTAAACTCTCTGAGCATGCACTCATGCCTCATGATATTTTAAAATTGACAATTAGTGACACTGCATATCAATGCACCGACTCATATTAATCACGACATCATCATTAATGATATATACAATGAGATAAAACAAAGAAACACTACAAGTTAAGGAATAAATTTATTGAATAAAATAAGCTATTCATGGTGAAATTAGAATGCAAGGCGCCAAATCATCTAGCATGCCATGCATCCAGCGGCTATGAATAACCATGCACTGATGGCCTAGGGTTTTCTAAACTAAATCAATTATAATGGCCTAATACAAATGTAGACCTATTTTGCCAAGACTTAAAGTAAATGACTTGGTCACCCAAGACCACACTTTAGCTTGAAGACAAGTGGACTTGAATAAATAAGCAAATCATGGTTTATAATAATCCAAACCTTATGCCAATCCTTATTAGCCGAACTCTGAATTGGTTATTATAATTATCTTTTGTTCTTTGACCTATACCAACATTCAACATAACCATAACAAAACATGAATGTTTGATCTTGCTTTCAAAATAGTAATTTAACTATCTTTTTAGCGAAACTTTATAATATGACCAAAACTTCAACTCATGTTAAATGATTGGCTCTTATAAGCTATGGTTTAAAATACTGACCAAAGCCAATCTACCATGTATCTTTACATGGTTTTGTGTGTTGGTTTTCATGTTTTAACATTTAACTCAGATAAAATTGAAAATACTAGTGTACGATAGTATGGTCCATGTATCAATGTACAGTTAGACTAATATATATTGGAAATATCGGCTGTCTAGAACCGGTATCAAAGACATTGCATCAAACTACAAAATCTATAAATATTCCTTAAAACTTCCTTAAACCTCAACAACATCACATCTAAGGACACCCTTTGGGTGAGATACATTGTTGCTTGTTTGGGTTGACCATCAAGGACACCCTTTGAGCTGTTTGGAGAGTTATTACGCTCCCAATTCCTTTCAAGAATCTTAGTATCTCAAGAACATTCTATCAGCTTAATAACTTGCTATGGGTTCCATCAGACACATCATTAGAGATGAGGAGATTCATATTTGACTTCATCGCAAGGATATCAAAGCATCCTTTAAAGGCTAGTGGAGGAATTTAAATTTGAGAAATCTTTGTGCAATTATGCAATTGTAGACTAGCTAATCAAAGAAGCAAAGTGGTGTATCTTTACTCATTAGCTTTCTTTGTTACACTCGGGTTATGCTACCATTTAGAGCATTCTGATCCAAACACAACTAAGAGGCTAATTGCATCTCTTCATTCCTAGAGGCGTCAGGCTCCTTTTGACTTGGTATTCAAGACCATTCATCTACAAGACTACAACTATGATGGAGAATTGACATGAGGTGTTGTTCAAGGCAAGAGTTTTATGTTTCTCATTTATCACTTGACTTCTCTTCCATTATTGGTTCTCAACCCTTGAGAGGATCAAGGTTGGGGGATTACTCTTGAGAACTTGCATCATTTATGTAACTCTTGCAATGAACACATAGACCACCTTTCTTCTATTTCCAATTTATTGGATCTATTTGAGGGTTCATTTCATATAGTAGTGGCTTGTGTAAGAGAGTAGTACCACAAAGTACTTTGTGCACTTTGGGGACCTAAGCCCTCCGGTTTGAACTTCATGGGTACCAAGCTGATCTTTACTACTAAAATAATACCATACATGGGCTATTAGGGAAAAAAGCAATCAAGACTAGGTCATTCCCTCATTAGCCTGGTGTGCCCACCTTAGTTGAACAAATGTATGGTGCAAGATCAACATTACGAGGGTCTTTGATAAAGAAAAAAAGACATTATCCTTATTTTTGAGCTGTTAGAGATATATTTAGTATGCGGACTCGAGGGGTTGAGTTTGTGTAACTGATTTAAACTTTTGAGTAGCCACAACATGTATATATTGTATATTCTTTTACTTTTACGTATTCTTTTGCACTTTGTGAAAAATCATCTAAGAGGTACTATGTAATCTATCTCAATATAGTATCCAGCATTTTTCTACCTTGAGTGACATCATAGACTTTATCATTGATAACTTCGTTGATGATGGCATCCCATCACCATCTCTCTTATAGTTCTTTGTAATTTTTCCATGTGCTCTCCATACTTGTTTGAACGATGCAACACCTTTATTAACTTAGGCCATGTTTACTTGAACGAAAAAGAGGAAGGGAAGAATGGATTATACCTTTTTCCATTGTTTATTTGGGCGGACGGAAAATTGACAGAGGAAAATGGGAAGGAAAAATAGGGCATTTTCCTTCGTTTCTCAATCCGCCCAAATCGGGCGGATTGCTCACTGCTTGCTTCGCTGGAAACTTATAACATTTTAAGAAAGTTATGTGTTGTATTTTTTTTATATTTTAATTTTATAATTTTTAATAGTATTAAATAATATTTAATAATTTTATAGTATTTAATAATATTTAGTAAATTTTAATAATTTTTAATAGTATTAAATAATATTTAGTAATTTTCATATTATATAATAGTATCGATAATAATTTTATAATATTAATAGTATTTATGTAATATGAGTAAACAAATAAAAATTAAGGGTGTATATATAAATCCATCAAATAATCCATCCTTTTAAGTAAACACAAGGAAAGGAAACTTATAACATATTTCATCCATCTATTTTTCCTTTCCTTCCTTTTTTCCTTTCCTTTGCATAATCCATCCGTCCAAGTAAACATGGCCTAAGTGTTTTTGTGACATTTTCTGCTCCAGCAACATACAAGTGTTGGATGCTTGCAGTTCCTCTGGTCTTCACTCATTTTGTCTATGTTCATTGCTGCAAAAACTATTTTTTTGCCTGCTTACGCCTCCAAATCTTGTGCTTTGACCCCTCCTTCCAACAGCTTACCTAGTTCTCTCACTTATGAACTTTGTCACAACCATTACCGCTCATTCTTGTCTGTGAGGTACCTCGCTTTTTCTTGTTTCCTTGAATAGGCATCATTCTTGTCATTATACACAAATTGACATGCGCTCTCTTCTCTATCGTGCACATGGGTATATGACATATTGCTGCTTTTGTGCCAGGTTTATTTCTCATTCACATATAGAATGACACACTCTCTTCTCATGTGGATGCATGAACATACAATTCTTAGTTTGTAGGTGTTGTTGATGCAACTATCTCTTACAACATGATATCTCTCTTTTATATGCACAAATTGGTGAGATTTCTTTTAAATGCAGTACATATCTTCTCTCATCTACAACGGAGGTGGTAAACTCAAGGTTGTATTGATATCCTACTTTTGTGTTTATCGGAACTATTGGAAAATAACTACGAGGTTGAATATGGCAAGACACCTCCATTATGACATTGTTTGATTAACTAATACCAGCTGTGATATTATTTTATCAAATATAGTTAGTTATGCATTGTTGTATCCTCTTCAGAGCTACTATATTTTGGTTATATTTTCTACCATAATCATAGTTACTATTTATCTATTTTTTGTTATTGATAAAAGTTTATATATTAAAGGCATTATATAATTATACTATATGCAATATTGCAATCAAATATCCTATCCTTTTTATTCCAATTGTTAGAATTCTGCATTGGTAATATTGCCAGAAATAAGTCCTCTTCGCTTCCAAAATGATGTGAATTATTAAAATATTGTTAGGGACGATAATGAAGTGGGACAGTGCAGATATTTGCATTCCCTCAACGCACAAGGCTATATGTTCTTTTTTCTTTATAATATAAATGCATTTTCATTGATACACTTGTCAAGAAAGTTCTTTCAAAGTTAATGCTGTTCAAGAAGTTTTTATAATTTTCTTTATTACTTATTTTGTACAATTATGGCAGAAATTTGCTGTTGCATTTGTCAATACCTAAGAGTTTCGTACTTGATCTATATGGCTGGGGATCCTTCACATCATGAAATGGTCGAAGTCAGTCCCTATAAGCTCTCGCATGATAGGCATGAGGAAGACAAATTGCCTGGAGCTTCTTGGTATCTAAGTAGGAAGGATATTGAAGAAAATTCTCCATCTAGGAGAGATGGCATTGATCTCAAGAAAGAAACCTATTTTCGGAAGTCTTACTGCACATTTCTACAAGATTTAGGCATGAGGCTGAAAGTGTATGCATTCTCTGGTTATTTTTTCTATCGATTTTTAATTTCTCATCTCGTATTTAAATTGTAAACTTCATTATATGGCTTTTAGAGCAACATTTACACGTTATTAGATGATTTAAAGTGTGAGCTCCTTTGTGAAAACATACTATTTTGCTATGCAACGAGCCCTTATCCTGGAAATCGTTGGTAGGTTTTCTTTGTTATGAGCTAAGATATCTCTCCATTTATAATACACTTTTTCTGTTGCTTTGTGCGTGGGAACATATACTTCTCCAGTTTATTTCTGATATATTTGTTTCAAATGCTGATTTAGCACTTTTCTTTATATCCACATGTCACTCATCTTGATTTACCCAACTCATGCTATAACTATAAATAGAAGTGTTCACTTATTTCTTGAAAGATGATGTTTTCTTTCCATGCTTGTGGTTAACGTGAACAATACCAGACATTAGTTATTACTTGATAACTGAGTTATATTTTAATATAATAATACCACGCCTTGGCCTGAATATGATCTTTATAAGATCTGTTTTTAAATTGAGGAATTTCTGCTACTTGTTGCGTAGGAAACGATGGAGTGAGTCCCATTAATACATATGATTATTAAATGCAAAATTTTCCAACGCAGCTTGCCCAATAAATCAATGTTAATAATGTCAAACATAATTCAGCTGGCTTAGGGACTGATTTGGATTAGTAAAAGTGATAGTTATATAATAAATGTTTTGAAAAATACAATAAAATCCATAACTCTCATTCAAACACTAAAAACTATAAAAATAAGCTTTATGCAATATGATCTTGATTTTCTATGAAATATCTAATAAAAAAGTATTATTTGTGATCCCAATATCATTAAAGGACCTCATATTCATTCTTTCCAAAGCATCCAAGCGAATGCAATTATTGGTATATGCCTAATTATCATATTTTTGACAACCATTTTAACTGAAATTTAGTTTACTGGTTGGTTACTTGGCTGTTGAATTGGGTTTTGGTTTCTCAGATCAACTGCTCTGAGTGCAAGATTAACTGAGTGATCGTTTGCCAAGTCTTTGATCTTAAAATGGCTAGAGCTGTATTGTTAGAACTAGAAATTTGCATAAATTGATCTCAAGCTTGTACAACCAAATTTCTAGGTTATTGGTTCTTGTGATGTGATAAAGCTAGAAGAAAGTTTTCAGAAAAAATAAGATAAAGTGATTAGAGCTTCTTCACACAACATATGGTAAATGCTTGACCAACATTTGTTCATTTTTATACATTCATTTTGTAATACATATTTCCTGTTGTCAGTGATGATAATTGAGGTTTCTATTATTTGGAGAATTTAAGGGCCACTCAAAAGTGTAGTACTTGCTAAATGGCATGTCTATTATACTTAGCGTAGTTAGTAGGAAAGAAGTGAAACAAGTGTTACTGAGGTAGAATATTTGAACGATAGAGAAGTTTGATTGCAGTTGGATGATGAATTGGTTCAGATGTTAAAATGTCGACATTCAATTGACATTCGATTTTTCTGTTTATGCCTCTTCTGTGACCGGAATCATTATTTAATCCAAATTTCCATGTTACTAATTATATCTACCTACTGATTTCTTAATTGCTGTGGTTAAAGCTACCAAAATTTGATTTTCAATAGACTTGCATTGGAAGGAACTTCTATGCTGAGCAGGTCTTTATTGTGATTTGCTTGAATTATTTTGCACATGTTAGTAGAAATGGTTTGGATAATTTATTTATTTTTATGTAAGAAAGAAAAATGTAGTTATTTACTTGCAGCTTAATTTTTTAAATTACAAACTACAAGTCATATGAAAAGTGATTTTATATATGGCATTGAAAGTATTAAAGAAGATTAAAATAGATTGGAGCACAAGATTGGAATCTATTGTCATTTTATCCTCGAAAGTGATTTGGTGTGGATTTGAATTGTTCAGGCAGTTTGTTTCTGCAAATGCAATTGAAAGTTGATTGAGTAGGCTTATTTTGGTGCTTACTTGTAAAGAAAGCACAACGTGGACTGAACAAATGATTCACACTTTTTGATAGTCTGATCTGTAACTATACAAATAAATGTAATATAATTAAAAATAAGCTCCCTCATAATGCTGTTAAAATGTGAGTTCTCATTTGAATCAATGAGTTTATGTGTTGTCTGCAATATGGTGAGTCGACTCACTGTTATGATTGTTTCTTTATAGTAAACTCAATCTGACTTGCGAAACAACTTGGTAAAATTTGTTGACTCAATCACGTGTAGCAGAGTTGAGAAAGTGAATGTAGTTTGTCTTTGACTATTCACTCGCTTCATAAAATGTTAAAAATGAAAAAGATGTGTCTATATTGTGCATGCTGCATTTGTTTACTCGTCTTGCCTACACAACATCATCCTCACCATTCATTTCTAAGTCATTGTTAATTCTATTTAGCATTTAACAAGCATGAATTCAAAACATAGAGATTACAGCATGTATTTTGATCTTCTAGAAAAATTCAGTTGATAGGTACATATTTATTATTACTTATTTTTATTATGATATTTTTCTAAAAAATATATATTTTATCTTTTTGGTAGGATCTTATGATCCTATAATTTGATTTTTGTTCTAATCTTATGCAGCATTTGTTCCTAAGATCTCGATCTAGATCAAGGTTTTAAAATCCGATTTAGCAAGCCACCGGACCGCTGCGATACCGGCAAACCGTGGGAGAACCGGGTGGTAGCAGGTGGGAGTGGAAGAGCAGCAGTAGAGGAAGAGCAGCGCATCTGGTAGAACGAAGCTTCCGGTGCCACCGCCCACTGCAGCTGTTGCCCGCTGTCGCCTCGCCGCCGTCCGTTGCTTTGACGCTAGATTCGGTGCCAGACTGGTACCAACCGGAGGAACCGGCTGGTACAGACCGGTTCCTCCGGTTCCTCAAACCTTGAACTGGATAACCTTGCACCTTGCACCTTGCACACACGATTACTTTCACTCACAATTTTTTGCCTCCGCCATTGCTTGTACCCTTGCTACACCGTATAGATCACAAAGGAATTTATTGATGATGCTTGAGAGCTTGCAACAAAGAAGGAAGTGCAAATTGTGAACCATAGTATAAGAAATTGCCCGTATCACTCAATACAAGCAGTGCATATAGGTCATACAAGAGTTGGTACTATATATAACTTATATATAATATATTTTAGTAGTACCGACTAGTTTTGCTGGGATTGTATGTTGGTATGGATTGGTATATGTTGATATGTATGGATTCGATGGTGAACCTATATGCAGGTACAAATTGCTCCTTAAAACCTTGTTATGAACAATCCTGGGTGATGCATAGAAGTGATGAAGTTTGCCTTTGGTCGAGATAAGCTATAAGCCTTGACCGTCTGGTGAGTCGCCAGACTGGTACCAGTACCAGTACCGTGAACCGAGCGGCAGCGGCAGTGGGGCAGCAGGCGAGCAGTGGCAGCGGGCTAGCAGCATGCAGCAGGCGAGTAGCGTGCAGTGGCAGTGGGCGCCAGAAGCCTTGTTCGAAGCTTCCGCCGCCAGCGGAAGCCTCGTTCGAAGCTTCCGCCACCGCTGTCATTGCTCACCCGTTGCCTCCTTTCTCCCACTTCAAGTTCTGCTGCTCCGCTTGCATTTCGCTATGGGTTCCTGTTCAGACCGGTACGAACCGAGAAAATCGGTCGAAACAAACCGGTTTTCAAATCACTGCTTGACACATAGTAGTCCTTAGCTCCTTGCTTTATGTGCATATGATGGTAAGGTTGCCTTACGCGAAGGACTGAGACAAGCTTTAACACATGCAGTCCCTACCATTGTGTTTAGTTGGGTGGACGAAAAATGGGAAGGATGAAAAAGTAAGAAGAAAAGAAAAATAAGGAGTATTTCTCTCTTTGGGAAAGAAAATGTGAAGGATTGATATAGACACTCTTTGTTTTTCTTTTTATACTCTTATTATATAAATATTATCAAATAATATATAAAATAACTACTTAGTATTATTATATATTATAAAAATAGTTAAAATAGTAATGCGATTTTACAGGAAAAAATTTTGTGATAATTTTCCTAACAAATAGGAATGCGAGTTTACAAAAGACACAAGAAATAGCGAAATTGAAGAGATGAAACTTTACAATGGAGAGGATTTAGTAAATGCTGCTTCATCGAGATCATCGTCGTCTTCCCTGCTCGTGAATAGTGCGGAGTCCTTGTCTTCCTCATTTGAAAAATCTCTTCTTTCAAGGTTTGCTACGAATAACAACTTGTGCACTCGATCAATGTTGGTTCTTGACCAATGGCCGGCCATTGGGAAGGATAGCGAAAGGATCTAGAAGAGAAAAGGATCCAGAGGAGCATATAGAAGGATCAAGAGGAGATGAAGGCGACGAAGATCAGCTGCGGCGACAACTCCAGCAAAGATCGGCGGTGGCAAATCGAAGGGAATGAAAAAGAGTGTTTCGAGGGTGAGAATACTCTTTTGTCACGTTAATTTTTTCGTTCAAATTGGGCGAATCTATTTTGGAAGGAAAGTTGGGCTATTTTCTTCCTCTTTCATTTTCCCCTACTAAACACAAAGAAAATCAATTTTCCATCCTTTCCACCTAAACACAGTGTACATGAAGTGGTGAAGTTAGAAATTTTCCTTGACGCTAGAGAAACTCATAGATGATCTTTGACACCTAGTCACTTGTATGACACTCCCCCTACCAGCTTGCCATAACACCAACTTTCAACCCTCTACAGTGTTAACCCTTCAAACAGCAGTTCACAGACGAGCAACAATGGTATAATAAAAACACTTCTATGCATGATTAGACTCATAATTATGTTTAGAATGTTAAGATAGATTTAAGGGAACAAGAAAATGGTGATGAAACGACTATTATATTAGATTACACAGATACTATTTATAAACTGTTAAGGCATTATGATTGAAACATTTTGACAAGATACGACATATATCAGCTTATGTTACTCTTCCCTTGACCATAGGTGGTGATTTCAATGTCATAAATATGGGGGAGAGGCCAAGAATAATTCAATTGCATTGGACAGATATGACATCATCACTTTTTCAAGTCTTGTTTTTGAGATTACTATGGTTGACATCTCTATCTCAAGAGCAAAATCACATGGTCTGCTCCAAAAGGAACCAGATAGGTGCAAATTGGACAAAATGCTTAATGACCTGATAAATGGATGCTAGATGCCCACCATGTTACTCAAGGTAGGTAATCATTTGCCATGTCCATATACTAGAATTGGTTGCATGGGAAGCCCTGGTTTTATGGGGCTTGACAATAAGGTTTGGAAGAGAACCATCTTTTTAGTGTCTTAGACACAATTGTTGCTAGTGAAATCCTCACAAGTTTCTACTTTCAAAATGGTATCATGCTAATGCAAGTCCATCACAATTTGTAAATCGAACTCAGTGCCACATCAAATTAAATCCACAAGTTCAATAATAAGTCAAATTTGGTCAAGCTCACAAATTCAACTCCTAGTCAAATCAACTCTACTGAAGTCATAAGTTCAACAACAAATCAACTTGAAATGTACAGTCAAACTATATCAAGTTCAAGATTAACATCAGCCAAAAAGTCATAAATAAAATCGGCTTCGAGTCCCAAGTTCAAGAGCAAAGTTAAAAGTCAATGTGACATTGAGTGATACTAGATTAAATTCAGCATCAAGACAACAGGAAAGTGCACATGCAAATTTAAAGCATTGTATATCCTTCAGATAAGGGGAATCCTAAAAATTACCTAGAATTTAAGTAATATATGAATCTTAAATTTGTCTTTTTTACCTTGAGAGGAGGGGGTTACGATTTTTTTTTTTTTTTTTTTTTGTCATAGGCAAGTTAAGTAATGAGAGCGGGGTTTGACCCCAAAGACCTTGTTATCAACAACAAAGGTCTTTACTGATACTCTCATGATTTTTATTCTCATATTATCTAAAGTAATAAAACTCATGTTTGATACTGAATTTTCTGCAGAATGCTAGTTGGCTAAGTCATTCACAGTAGTTCAACAGCGAGGTAAAAGATTGTAGGTTGAATTTATGAGATTATACACATATAAACCAAATATCAGTTTTCAGGATAGCAGGTTACTGACTAAATTGAACATGTAATTTCAGTTTGAATGATTGACCCAGTGGTTATAGCTATACTAACTAGTTTCGCAAAATACAATAGTTAAGAGAAAAAGAAAAAAGAATGATCATTTTACTTGATCGCATCAAAATTTCTTTAATCTATCTTTCATTTGTAGTGATAGATTAAATAGCAATGGCCATGCTTCAAAAAGATTGTAGAACTCCTGGAGTTTCTCATCAGGAAGTGCAGCTGGCTGCAGTGTCCTCCTCTGCCATGTTGCTTGTTGCTGGAAACTCCGCAGTTTCTGCTAGAGATGAACGTGTTGACGAGGAAGAAGATGCATCAGGCACTGGATTTGAGACTGCAACTTTACGCTGTGAATCTCTTCTGTGACTCTGAACATCAATTGGTGGTGGTTGATAGGTTTGTGGAGCAGTGGGCTGCACCTGGCCCTCTTCTGCAAGTTTTTTCAAAATGTTCATGATCGTGGGAAGAAATCTTGTAGACAGTGCAAGGATGCCAGAGATCTGCATTTGGAATTTGTATTAGAGTCAACGATAAAAAATCAAACAGCTATCTTACTTGTGACTATTCTGGAATGGGCAGATATGCGCTGCCAATTCATGTTAATCAAGTTTTGCAATTTAGACTTCCTCCGAGCTGAATGGAATTTTTCATTTCTGCTTTTTACTTCAAACTGTGGATATCAGTACTAAAGATCCACAGTAATTCCACGCAGGCACACTGGAATTGTTCAGTTAAGATGCTAGTTAATTATAGTTTTAGCTAGGGTTTTTAAAATCGATTTATACTGCTCAGTATACAGTACTAATATACTATGTGTCGGTATTATACTATATGTGGGTATAATTGATATCGGAATGATACAGTGTTGCACAAAGATGAAATTTTTTTCTGAGTTACCAATCTATTTCAGGTCGTATGCTTAGTATATATTGATCCAAGATGTGATTGGTTCCAGTGCACCATGTGTTGGTATATCCTATACCGATATGAGTATATGTTAGTATGTATCCTATACTGATATGAGTATATATTAGTACGTCCATTACATATTGGCGCACAATTGGACTAGTATATTTGAGTAGATCAAGATTCAAAACTTTAACTCAAAGTATATATTAGTATATCTTCATCAAGTCTAAGGTTTAACGTATAGTCTAAAGTTATTTTTAGTCGATAGCAAATGAGGTCAGTCTGATAAGCACTCAATTATCAATGATAACTCTTTTCTATTAAATCATCACTAAGCTTTGGAGTACATCTAATCTAACAATATTTTATTGTCCTTCGGTTAATGGAGAAATTAATTCGTCACAAACAGTCTCATTAAGTGCATTTCATAATTCATATAAGATCTGGATTTACTTACCAAGCCATTCTGGAATATATCGGAAATATCTAGCTGCACCCATAGAGCTTTGAACACCAAGTAACCAACAAAAATCAACAACAGGTACAAAGGATTCCTGCTCTTCAACACAAATCAGCGTGTTAAGAATTTTTTTTACCCAAAGCTAAGGTTGTAAACATTTTTATATAGAAGCTGGAGCTAGGAAAAATAATTCAAGGAAGAAATTACCTCAAGAGCGTCATCAACTCATTGAAACCAAGGATTGCAATTGCAAGAATCGCCCATGGAGGGGGTAACACACTGTTACTGCGTTTATGTGCTTCCTGAGATGAAGGAACTTAATGTAATTGTATGCAACTGATGATGATTAAATAGATGCAAGGATAAACTGTGCAAAGCACAGTTGAAGAAGAAAAAGTACTAGTTCTCCACATCAATATTTGCATTAGTAATGAAGTTGCAATTATGAAATTAACTAATGAATTTATAAAGAGTCTAGTGTTATAAAATGAACAATTTAATAGTCTCTATACTTCTTTACATATTGCGGATTGAATCCACTATCTTCTTTAAAAACATTGGCATAGTTTTCAATGAATGGCAGACTTGTTGGATGAGTTTTCCTCTATATTGGAGGATGTCTTAATTGTTTATGGTTTAATAGTATTTTAGTAAATATACAGTCTTGGAGTGTTTCAGATATCCTCTTTAAAGCTAGAGCTGTCAAATGAAGAAAAAAATAGAAAGAAAAGAGAGAAATCTAGATAGCTTCAACTAAAGTGGATGACTGGAATTTGTAATCATACTGGGGAGGTCGTTACCTAATTTTTGGATTCTTGGATTTCATTTTTGGAGTTCTACATTTCTTCTCAATGCAATAATGCATTACTTTGATGAGATTTCTTTATCTTTACATCTAGTTCAATTTTGGCCAATGTGAATGATAGCTATAGTTCTATTTGTGATTCAGGAATATATTATTCTTAATGTATATTGGTGTATTTTTCTTTAGTTGTGGCTACACATGACAAGTTAAACGAGCAACTGAGCTTTAATATGTATAAAATATGCCACTAGTCAGAACTAAAAGAAAAGAACAACAGAATTCTTCCTGCATTTTGAAGTTTGAACTAATCTGAAACTGGAAATATTCATTGAAAATACCTGTGCAGATATCGCTTGTGTGACAGAATATTCTGTTTCTGCCTTAAATTGTCTCCACAAAGATTTGCAGTGCACAGGAGTGATCAAGGTATTTGATGGAGAAACCTGGTCAAAATGCACCTCATTGCCTTCCTAGTGCTCTTCAAAGTTTTTTTTCCTTCTTGGAAAAAGAATACAGTGGATCAAAAAGTTCAAAATTACCTGATCCCATGTGCTGGAAGCAAGTGGATCTGTAGTTATTGCAGACTTCTTTGATTGTGCAGATGGTGCTTCCAACGACAGAAGAACAGATTCAATCATGTCTGATTTCCCATCCAAACGAATGGCAGACATGACAGCCAACAATTTCAGAGCCTGACATATTAAACAGTCACTCAAATTTCAATACTTCTAGCAAAAGGATAAGATTTTCTTAAGAAGTCTTTAAGTTATTTTTAGTGGTGAAGGCAGAATTTGAAATCAAGAAACCAAAGTCTTTACCAATCCATTTCAAGAGGATAAGAGGTGTTTAAACATACCGCAGAACGAGCATCCTTTGTGATCTTTCGAACATTTTCCTTTCCTGTCCAAACCCTTGGCATTGAATCTTTATCATGACTAAACATTGTTGAGAATCTGAAAGAATGCATCATAAAATCTTGAGAAACTGGTGTAATCTATGATATGACCTCGAGAAAAACAAAATTGTAGACTAATTGATCAGATCCTATATTTGAAAAAGTTTGTCTTTAGTTACCTATCCTTCATTTTGATCAGAACCTTGCTAGCTTCTTCTCTAGCTTTCTTTTCTACCACCCTTGTGGCAAATTCCTTCAGATTAGCAATCTTCTCATCGAAAATTACTTTATCCAGTTCAAACCCAGATAAGGAAGCTGAGAACTCTTGAATAGCATGCTCTGTCTCACGATTGTAAAGACTTCTTATTGATGCCCAAGTATCATTGCCAGCAGCATCAAATAAACACTCCACAGGTTCAGCAAGTGCTTCTGTTAGTTTTCCCTATAAAACAACAACGACAACATCATCTAAGCAGCTCTGCTCATAATATGAACAAGTAGTTTGTTGATTCGGCAAAGGCTATAAGAATTTGGTGTAAGTGTATCAGAAGATAGAGAAGTTCATTGACCTCGTAATGACTAATCAATTCAGACAATTTTGAATTGGAAAGAGCAACTGTATGAGCATCAATATCACGAAGAAGCTTCTCTCGAACTTTGGACGCATCCCAGTCAGCCAGACTGATCATAGCATCTGAAGGAAAATGTTCAAAATTATATAGGGTTTAGTTTAGCTTGTATTATCCAGCTAATGAGATGATCAGTGTGCAAAATGATTCACATAAATAATCAAAAATAAAAAAAAATCTATCCTTCTTAAATCAAAGAATTTGATTGAAGTAAATATGATCCCAACAAAATGTATGTGATATTGAGTCAACCATGGATGAGCTAGGAGATCAGCTGCATCGCTCTAAATATATTCTTAATAATGTTAATATGAGTGCATTTGGGCAACCAATATAGAAAATGCAAAAGAAAGAAGATGATAACCTAATGAATGGGAAATATTAACCAATTCTAACCATTCCTACTTGCAACAAGATCCCTCTAGCTTGCTTGTTCACAGCCATACTGAACATAAGTTCGTAAAAAGTCAACAGAAGCAACCATACTAACACATTCTTAGGTTATGACATTGAAAATTTTGTTTGTCTAAATCAATAATTTGACTAATGAGATATTTAATAAGATGATATTGTCATTCAATACCGTCTCCCAACCAATGATTTTAAAACCGGTCCGGTACCGTATGTACCGGTCCGGCGAGTGACTGGTCGCGGAATGTGCTCCGGAGCATGGTCGGCGGCGGACAGCGGGCGGACGGCGGGCGGCGTGCACAAGCAAGGGCGGAAGCTTCGATTGAAGCTTCGGCGGATCGAAGGCGGAGGAAGCTTCAATCGAAGCTTCCGCCCTCATCTGTGCACGCCGCCCGCCGCGCTGCCTTTGCCGCTGCTGCAGTGTCTGGAATTGGATGGTACACCGGTACCGTACCGCTCTAACGAGGAGCGGCTCGCTCCTACGGTTTTGCGATCCTTGCTCCCAACATTGTTTAAGGTGCACCAAAGCAAATAAGTCATTTTCACATGCAAATTCAAAACTTAACATATTTCAACTTAGTTCAAAGAGTAAACCATAAATGTACCTTCTACTTAAAGCAGAACAAAAGGAAAACCATTGCATAAAAGAGCCACATAAAAGATCAATTATACTATGAAGATTACCTGCACATCCTTGATCAAACTCAAGTATGGCTGACTGACTACACTCCCGAGCTGATGCTGCAAAGCCTTTCCTACTCTTCAGTGACTGTTCCATATCAGTTTTGAATTTTTCCACATACTTGGTGCGTAGATGCCCTAGCAGTGCTAGGTATGTAGGATGAACAAACTATGAAAAACAAAACAAAATATTTTAGTTATTTAGTTTTTACTAATCCTTTTACAGAAAAAAACATACTTAATGGAAATATTATTATCGCTTTTATGTAGTTCTTTTACAAATTTGATCGGTCTTCTTACCATGAACCACAAGAATTTTCAATAGAATGGGGAAAAGAAGAGAGAAAAATCAGCGAGGAGAATTTGTTATCAGAAACATCAAATTCTTAACTTATCGTTAATGTATAAAATTTCAGAATTACCTAACCAGAATCTAAATGTACGAAAACTAAAATATCAAGACAATTTTGGCTTGATAGGCTGCTGTAGAAACATAAATGAAACATCACTAGCACTAATTATCAGCAGCATCTCCGCTCAGGTCTCTTGAATGAATTACATGGAACCTCTCCTCTCCATCATTTAAAAGAGTTCATCATTGTAAAGAAATATCTGTGCATAAGTGTGGAGTTCAGAATTAACTCACATGTAAAGCTTTGGACTCCAGTTGCTTCTTTTTTGCACTCCTAACACCTTCATCGAAATAGATAGCTTCCTTGTCGTACCTATATGTAGGAAAATCAAATAAAACCTTGAGAATACAAACAAAATAGAATCAGAATGATTCAAGAAAATGCAATAATGAAAGTTCCATATGGTTGAAGGAAAAATCCATCTGCATACTGGATTTCCAGGGAACATAAATGAATTATAGAATGTGAACCTTGATTTATCTTCTCAAAGCTCACAGAACTTCAGGATTGATTCTAGACCAACATGTGGCTTAACTTAATTTCTACTAATGTAGAGCTTTTATATCATAACCTTCGTCTGTATACATGGTATAAAATTTTATCAAGATATTTTGTGTAAACTTGCATAAATCTACATATAATTTGTGATGTTAGTATAAAGTGTTCAGTCCCATGTATGATACAGATTCATATACAAATTCACTGATCTTTGTTTTGTTATATGAATCTGTTAGAACCAAAAAGTTAGACAAAAAGTCATTTTCATCAGAACCAAAAAGTTAGACAAAAAGTCATTTTCATCATAATTTGTAAAAGGGATTCTTCTTGAGTTAGAACTGATGATACCTAAGCTAGAAAACACCAAGGGTTGGATTGTGTTACAAAAAAAAAAAAATATCAGAAAAGGCCAGCCTGATATTCACAGACAAATACTGGATTAAGATTCATTCAAGAAACAAAGAAAAGAATTATTCATGCATGTCAGTTGTATTTGTTTGACACATCAAAACAGAGAGAAGTAAACAAAAGAAAATAAATTTTAAATTCATTACTCTGATAGGTAAGAATCAAGTATAGCTTCAAGTTTTTTTCCAAATCCTGCAACAGGTTCAGATTGTACAGCTTCTTCCAGCGCCAACCATCCCTGAAACGCTAATAATATCAGAACTTTTATGTAAAGTTCCATGATTGAAACGTAGTTGTCAAAATTTTATGATTGGCATCACCTCATCTGAAGTCAACTGACTAAGCATCTCATTTGCAATTTCTTCACAGCGAACTGTAGCAACCATTACCTAGGAAATTGAATTGCAAATATAAAAGATTAGGTGTAACATAAGAGGTTTTACTACTAAGATAGTATATGGGCAATCTAAAGATGCATTCCTATACTCCGTTGTGCTTTATAACATTCTTTGTTTAATCTCAAGGCACTTCTTTTTAAATACAATTCTTGTAATGTTATCATATTTATAACTAATCTACAGAAGTGGAGTATTGATAGATCTTATAAAAATAACGATATTAGCACAATTGTTTAAGCAAACTTGCATTCTAGCTATAATATATACCTTATGAGCAGGAAGGTCAAGATCCTTATTTTCTCGAATAACTCTCCATATTTCTTGTGCACTAAAAGAAAACCCTGAAGCTGGAACAACACCTCTTCTATCGCCTGCAAGTCCTCCTGGGGCAATTGAATGCATAAATCGCTGCCTGAGCTCCGCAACCTGATAAATGGTGCATTCTAAGTCTCAGCACACTCAATACGTGGACAGTAAACATATGCACCTGCAATTATAGTTAGACATACAAAAACATGACATAGATAATTAGAACGAAATTTATTGGAAAACACATGCATTACTCTCGTTATCTTTTGTTCCACATGGACCATTTCATTTTTTTATTCCTAAACTTATGTCTGTGTCTTAATCCCACATCGTGACTTGGACCATCAATATTTCATCGGTCTTTATAAGAAAACCTATTGTTATTCTATTAGTAAGGCAACCCCATATATTTTACCTGTTAACTTGTATCAGAGTGAGCCGGTTCAACAAATCCTTGCCATCCATCGATCCTAGCACGTTCCATCCTTGTCACTTATGAAGAAGCTCTAACTGTAGCTGCTTCAGCTATCGCTGCCACAGCCTTATAACCACCACAGACTTGTCGTCCTAGAGCTGCTCTGCAGTTTTTCTGCAGCTAGCAAGCATCACAGCAACGACAATAATCTGCAGCCACCTTCCCACATCCACCCAACCATTGCATCAATTTGCAGCCCGTAGTAACAGCAGCCACCCAACCATCGCAAACGCACAAATCAAGGAACTTCCTTGATTCCTTGGATACACTCATGCTGAAGGGCTTCCACTTTTATGATCCTATAGGTAATTGACATTATATCTCTACTAGTATCACCTTTTGCTACAGTCACACCTGCTTGTCCTATACTACTATAAATTCACCTAATTTTGGTCAAGTTCTATTTGAGTTTACCACGTAGATATTTATCATTTCACATCACTAAAACTACCATCATCATGTACTGAAGTCTTCTTCCAATAGTTTCCCCTCCTTCGATGGTATATAGTAGACATCCTTGTTAGGCACCAATCTATTACCCACCTTCACCCACATCCAGGTTGGACTAATCTATTACCCTTGCAAAGGAAAATAGTTCGATGTTAATCATCTCATTTCTCGATATTTTGCTTATGATCATTTGTCTTTTGTCTTTAGTTGCATGTTTTTATCCCTATCTGCTATATATACTCCAAAGGCAAAGAATACATGGGAAGTTATGCTTGGTTCTCAACGGAGGAAAGCTATGGATGAAAAGATGAAAGCAATAAGGTTTAGATATACTTGGGAACTTGCCCCTTTTTCCAAAGGAGCAAAAATATTACTTGTAGATGAGTTTCTACATAAAATATTGTCCTAATAGAATAGTAGAATAGTACAAAGCTAGAATAATTGCAAGGTTAAATTCTATTGAAGTATTATTTTCTCTTCCTATTAATCAAAATTGAGAAATATCTTAGATGAATATTAGAAATGTCTTTCTGTATGGTGATCTGTGGATGCTGTATGAAGCTACCTCCTCCTGTTTATGATGCTGAAGGGGAGAATGCAGTATGTAGACCCAAGAAGAAAACTATGGACTGAAACAAAGCCTGAAAACTTGTTTTGAGAATTGTTTCCAGTGGATATAAGTATTAGTGTACAATGCAATAAGACATATCCCTCCATCTCTATTCGAAATAGCCCAAATGGTATTGTCATATCCTATCACAATCTCTCCTTGTGCCACCTTGTCACATCACACATTTGGCACTATGCGCCAACCTAATAACATTGTGCATCTACCAATCCCTAACATGACTCACCTACTGTACATTTCGGTTCATACATCATGCCATGTATCAACCATGGACTAAAGAACCAATCTGGTACTGGCTGGTTCATCTGGTTTGTACCGGTCCAATGAAAGATTGGCACCTAAGTAGTGGTGTACTGGGTGGCGCTGGTGCTAGCTTCCACCCCATTGAAGTGTGGTTTTGCCAATGGTACATACCGATGCAAACTAGTCCGATAGCTTACCAGACTGAGTTGCCGAACCAAAATTTTAATCCATGGTATCAACATGCTCAAATGTCCCAACTTGGAAGGGGCTCCACACCTATCTAGTAAAGAATTGTAAATATATGTATAGAGATTTTAAGAGCTTATAATTGTAAATATCTGCATAGCAATTTTAAGAGCTTATACGATAAAACGCGCGTTAAAATTGTGTAAAGGTCCATGAGGTCAAATCCTAGAGTCAAAAGATCCACTAAATAGTTAAAAAAAATATTCTAATAAAAATATATTTACATAATAATAGAAAATAAAAGATCCATATATTAATACAGTAACATAATTCTAATTCAGTTTTATTGATCTCAATGATATATGTGTCCACTATATTGTTTTTACTAAATAGTAAAATAAGCTAAATAATAATAAGAGAAAGAACTTAGTAACACAATAATTGCAACATCAAAAAAGGTTATTGTTAGCTTTGGTCCAAGAACAACAAAGCCAACAGAGCCGTGAGTGGCAATGAGATTAGGCTAGCAACGTCAATGAACTAGCAATAAGGTGAATCCAGTTAATTGGTGAGAAATTGGAACTTTGAGTCTAGTACAAGGAGCACCAACGAAGTTGAAGTGTTGACATTATAGTTGAATTTTTTTGGTCAATGGAGGTCAAATTAATAAGATGCGTGAACAAATGAAAATCTTGTGTTATTCTAATGATTCAAACAATTTAGGAGCTCAATTAGCATTTAGCAGTTTAACAAGTGTTGAGATTATATCTTATTTTTCTTCAGTACACATGAATAGTTTCAATTGTCACTTCATTTTAGTTTATCTATGTAAGCGTTGTCAAACACTCTTCTAGAGGATAAAAAATAAGCCATTCAACTTCACAATAATAATAAATATATTTACAAATCATGTTAACTGAAATAGAAAACATAAGTTTTACATTGAAATATATTCTAATACATAGGTACCTGCTTATTAAATTGTTCTTCCTTCTCTTCATAACTAAACAGTGCAGTGACCTCAACCTTTAGGGAAAGAGAAGCATCAAGATTGGCAAGTTGACATTCTTGGTCAAAAAATCAAAAAGCATAGTAAAGAACAAACTAACATTAAAGAATTCATTGAGCGCAGTG
This sequence comes from Costus lasius, assembly GCA_027563935.2. NCBI lineage: Eukaryota > Viridiplantae > Streptophyta > Magnoliopsida > Zingiberales > Costaceae > Costus > Costus lasius. The sequence continues at coordinate 11,988,399 of CM050454.1, read as the reverse complement.
TCTTTATGAGCCTCAGGCTTAGTAACGCTATCCCATATCTGCTAATAACAGTGACAGATGTATTGTAGAAATGAAAAACTATAATACTGAAAGAATAACAAATAGCACATGCCTTCTGTATATCCTCTCTCAGAACTGGTTCTAGATGTTCCAATGGTGTCTGTAAGTAAGCACAAGAAAATTAGTAATTGATTAGAGAGAAGCTGAAGAATTAGACACACTATACATTCATGAAGAACTTAAGGTATTTCTATTGCTAAACGAACTCTAAACATATTAAAATAGGCAAAACTTATTGGCTATACCTTTGTCTTGTCACGGATAACAAAAAGCAAAGTAGTCTTGCGAGGGCTAAACAAACGCATCATAACCTACAATAGAAGCACGAATATATCATCATTGTTATAGTTGCATATACACTAGATTTAGCAAAAAAAGAGAAAATTACCTGAAATACTGTTTTTAGTAATGGCTTATTAGCAGCTTGTTCCCGGCCAATATCATGGCACCACCTAGATGAATTAACTTTGCAACAGATCAATGTAGGTTTGGAATATCATCATAGAATCATGTAAATATCACGCAAAAAACTGATAGTTGAAATACAAGGTAAATTTGACTCACATATTTATCAACACAATGTCTGATATTGCTAATGCAAAAAGTGCACTTTGCTTCTCAAAAGCGGTATCATCCTGGTAAGGCCAGAAGTTTGCTTCTTGTGAGAATTGTGAATGCTCATGTTGAATGATTAAAACTATGAAGACTCCATAAAAGCGTAGGAAAAATCATCCAATCTAAAGATTTAAAGTTTTCTGACCTTTGACTTGTATTGCAAAACTTCCACATATTCACTGACAATGAAGCTTAGACTAAAATGCTAGAAAATTGAGATGGTTACGGGTTACCTCTCCTCTTTCTCTTCCATCCGTGCCTTCCAAGTCCATGACAATTGTGTAAGGATCAATTCCAAGACATCTAGCTAACCAGATGCCTTTGGTAGTTTGACTCCTGATAAGAAAAGGAATGAAATACTAATCAGATGGTTGCAATTGCAGACTGCAAATGACAAGTTCTCGTGCATAAACAGAAGGACTAAAACCTTCCCCGGAAAGCATCCATTTCCCTGAAGTCAGTTCCAAAAAGATGGTTAAGTAGAGTGCTTTTCCCTGCTCCAAGGAAAAAGCATCAGTAGATAGACAGTATAGCATTCACATTTGCATTATGTTATGAATTCCCAAAAAAAATATAATCTTTCTTTTCCTTATCACTAAAACAATATGATGACGATCGACAGGCAAATCAAATGTTGAAAAGAAATCAAGGGAGATCTGAAGAGATCATCTCACCGCTGCTTTGGGGTCCCATGATGGCGACGACGGCGTAGGAGAGGCCGCACTCAGCGAGCCCAGCCTTCATGAACATCTCCACTCCGGGAACGTTGAACTCGCCGTCCCCATCGATGAGCTGGACAGAGCAGGCGTCCTCTCCGCCCATTCTCCCTCCTAGAACAAAGCTACGGCGAGGCCGGAACGACGACGGGGAAGATCAAAGCGGATTGGAGAGGCGAGGAAACAATAGAAGCAGCTGGATCGGAGCTCTCCGAAAGCCACTGACTTGGTTGTTGATCGAAATCTTGGGTTGACGAATACAGGAGAGGAGAGAAATAAGGCTTTTCAGAAGGGAGGCCCCATGTTTCGATCGTTGTGGCAGTTATTGACTATAGATAGTTCCTAGTTTGTCTCATTCAACCGTCGGTTTGAATTCTATCTAGTTTCTTCATTTGTTTTTCCGTTCCTTTTATAGTTATTTCAAATATTTTCTTTAATTTCCGTACGTTGACTTTCACAATATGTTACTTAAAAAGGAAGGATATGTTTCGTAAAAATTTTACACGATTACTCGCGGTTGAATATCATAATTTTATATGTTTCCCGATGTACCCCTGCAGCAGTAGCTAACCGCTATTTTATCCTTTATCATGGGTAAGGATAATTTAGTAATTAAGTCTTCTTCACAGGTTAATATGCCAATTCCATGACACGTGTCTTTATCTGGATCAATTTGTAAGCCATCTCTGCAGTTCGCGACGTATCGGATCCAAAGCAAAAGGTATAATCCTGTCCCTTTAAAAGTCTCCCTCGACTCCGCTCCAAAGTCCACACTAGCAAGTACTCGCCGGACTTTGAAGAAATCGCATCCCTGCTCCGTCGCTCACCGGAACGTCGCCGGAGCACTTGTTCTTGTTTCCCTGATATGAAGGATCTCCTTTTTGTAGCTGGTGTGGGTGAATCCTTCACGACTTAAGGTGAAATGAATGAGTTCCTGATTGCAGTCTCTGAACTGATATTTATTGTTCTGACGTAAAAAAAGTTGTTCCTTTTTTTTCTTAATTTGGTCGTTCCTGCATCGCTTTTGGGTTCTGGTTTGTGATTTTGTGAGAATGGTTTAGTATCAGTCAATGGGGTGGTTGCAAAAGGAGCGAGGATTAAAGGCGGCATTTTGATTGGGATCGCTTTAGCGATGCCATTCTCGATGAACGTCCAGCCGATTGACGCTAAAGGGGCGGTGGCGTTCGCCCTGAGGGGCGATTCGTCAAGGCCGGCAGCCAAGTCGCGGCTGAAGCGGCTCTTCGAGCGCCAGGTTCCAAGTGTCTTGAGGCCGAACTTGGTCGAGAAGCAAGCCGCCGCCGGAGATAGGGAAAAGGAGAGAGAACACTTTGGCGGTGGCGAGCCGAACTCGGTGTACTTGGACACGATGGTTATTGGCTTTATCGAGGAAGGGAACTGCGAAAAGCTGCCGCGGGGGGCGCTGCATCTGCTTCAACGCCAACATCGAGGATATCTCCGACGAAGACTTCGATGCCCGGGATTCTAATGCTGCGAACGACGCAACGGAGGCGATCAAAGTAGTCCACTCTTGAATTTGCCCCAAATTTCCCTGGAATTCAATGCTCGAAAAGAGACGAATTTGATGGGGGTATACGCAGGTGTTGGTACCTTGTGTGAGCGTTGAAGAGAGAAATATGTTGGCAGATGCATCAGGAATCATGGAGAAGACGAACAGCTGCAGTAACAAGCACGTTTGCCGAAGGCTGGTGGTCGAAGGGCTCCGATCTCTCGGCCACAACGCCGCCATTTGCTCGTCTCGGTGGGACACAACCCCCTCTTTTCCGGCCGGTACTCTGTCATCCCATTTCTAAGTTCTAACACCTCTTTGGGCTTTGGCCTCTCCTGCGACGCCATTTAATTTGTGGATTCCGCGGCAGGAGAATACGAGTACATCGATGTGGCGGCCGACGGAGGCCACCGCCTCCTGGTGGATGTGGACTTCAGGTCGGAGTTCGAAGTGGCGCGCCCCACCAAGTCATACCGCGCGGTTCTCCAACAACTACCGTCGGTATTCGTCGGCCGACCGGCTGCAACGGATCGTCGCCCTCGCGGCGGAGGCGTCGACGAAGACGAAGAGGAGGAAGAAGAAGAGGAGGAAGAAGAAGAAGAGGAAGAAGAGGAAGACGAAGACGAAGAAGAGGAGGAGGAAGAAGAAGAAGAAGAAGACGAAGACGAAGACGAAGAAGAAGAAGAAGAAGAAGAAGAGGAAGAAGAGGAAGAAGAAGAAGACGAAGACGAAGACGAAGAAGAAGAAGAGGAAGAAGAAGAAGAAGACAACTTGCTTGATGATCCACAAAATTTCTGTTCCATGCAAAGTACTACAACGCTTTCTTATATCATTATAAAACTTAATTATTTAAATTATGTTGCATGATCTTCCTTGTAGCAGCTGAAATCAGTTTCTCCGGAGCACACCATGCTCTGTTCTTATACATTTGCAACTTGCAAAATCGATGACAGGGGAGGTCACATGAAGATGAACATGTTCTCAATGAAGATGACAGGGAAGGTCACAAAGGAGGCCATGAACTCTCCCTCCCTCTCCACCAGCAGCAGCAGCTCCATGAATGACACAGTTCTCAATTCAAACTGCAAGCAGCGGCAGCACCATGAATGACACTGCTCTCAGCTCAAGGCACTGCAGAAGCACCAAGAGAAGAACAAAAATATGCGGTGAATGGAAGCCTCGCGCCTCCTCGATTCGAGCAACAGTGGCAGAAGCCACGCCATAAGTGCTACTTGGTATCTACTTTTCTCTGCTTCCTTGTACATTTATTCTCTAAATATTCCATGCGCCAGCGGCCAGTCAGTAATTGCAAAAGAGCAGCAGGAATCCAAGACGAAGTGACTAACTGAGCTCTCTGTTCTTCAGCTAGAGAGCAGCAATGGCGAAAGACACTCACTGCAAGTGACTGCTCGTCTCCAGCAGCAGCTAAAGTTTCGATTCATCCATCCATCTAACAGTGACATCCATAGAGAAATTCGTACATTGCTTTTAGGAAAGCAACATTCATTATAGCTTGTGAAGCCACTTTATTAAAGTCTCATCAGTAAACGACGCCAGTGCAGAAATCTCATGGAGAGCAAAGGAAAGAAGCGCTGTGGGGGCGCGGAATGGAGCCGTGTGTTGCAAAAGTAGACCTTTTTATGATTCGCTGACGGGAGAAGGAACTGAAACAAGGAAAGCCTCGGCATTGTTCCCCACCGAAAAGGACTGCTGTTCTTGGAATTCATTCCAGTTTGCAGAAAATGACTGGCACTGCCTGTAGCTTTGCTTTAAATTAGTGAATCAATAAAAAAGATTATGTTTTGGCTGTTTGGAGCGCTGCTCGTTGGAATGATACAAGTCATGAATTTATCATCAACAGCTCGCGCAGGGCAGGGGAGGCACCAGCTTTGATTTGGGTTTGTGGATTCATCTATATGGATAGAGATGTTTTTTTGAAGGAATAAAGGAAAAGAATTGGATCCATGAATGCATTCTTTTTGATATTTGAGAATATTTATCCATGGAGTGAAACTTTCTCAGATTGAGTATTAGGAAAAAAAAAATCAAATGTATGAATTGTTATAATTTCTAATTATAACTATGACTATAATGGTACAGTAGTGCTGATTAAGGATTTCTCTTAGAGCTCTAAGTGGACGTGGTGCTCTTGATGGATGCTAGAAGAATAAAGAGGGTTGGATTGGGAGAAAGAAAGGGTACGTGTGGAGCTGCGGGGCAGCAGCTTCTGCGGCACGGTCCATTATTTTTAAGAAATTTCGTTGTTTGGTCTGTAGCTTCTTCTCCGGCATAGCTCGAAAAATTCTCTTGTAGCTGGAGGATAAAAGAACCCAGCTTCTTCCGTCGTTTGGTCCAAGAACACACCGCCCCCCAATTACTACAGTCTCACCAGACGTGATCGGCTAGGATGAGATGACGGTGGAGTGAGGGGCAGTGTTTGGCAAGGGTGAGGGAAGTGGTTGAGGCGGAGGTGGCGTCGCTGCTGCGTCCCTAAAAGGGGGGCATCACTTGGCAACGCATAATGGAGGTCTTGAGCTGGAATTTGGATGCAAGAAGGTTTAACAAAAGTTTTAAAAAAAACAATGGGAGAAAAACAACAAATTCAATAAGTTAGTAATAATGGGAGGAAAACAATCCGGCATCATTCTTCTTAAATTCAGTAAATTAATTAAGATGAAAACATCAGCATTTTTAAACTACGTAGTAATAATTTATTTAAATAATTTTAGGCTTATCCAACTCTAGTCAAACTAAAAAAAGTTATAAGCTCTCGTAACTCCAAAACTAGCCCAAAATCAGAGTAAAGTTGTTAGGCCCTGGATTCCCCGGTTTAGCCCAAGGCCCAGGGGGCCTGACCCAAGCCCAAATAGTAGCCCAAATCCCACGTGGTGCCAGATTTACCAAGCAGCTCGAACGCGAGCACTTCGGACGGAGACGACACCGTCGTCGGCTGCAGGCGACGTGAGGAAATCGGCAGCGCGACGAGGGCGTTGACGGCGTCTCCGCGAGACTCGGAAGCGGCGTCGGACGCAAACTTGGAGACGCAGTCGACGCTAGCGAATAAGTTGGGCGATGGAGAAAGCGGCAGGAGGAGACGGCTTCGGAGGAAAACTCAGCCACGCGTGCTCGATTTAGCGGAGACAGAGGCGGCGCTGGCAAAGCCTCTGCTCTATAAGATGCTCGACGAAGCGGACAGAGGGCTCATCAGTGGCTGCTCCGAGCTTGGGAAACGACGAGCAATAAGTGAGGAGTGAGCAGAGATTTGGAAGGAAGAGATTCCGTGTGAAAAGAGAGACTGTGGGCGTGTAACGGCGGCGGGAGTCGCCGTCGACGAGTGGAGTGCCTCGGCGAGAGGAGAGGGTTTTTGTAGCTTTGATTTACGAAGAATAAAGTGAAGATTTTCCCTTTCTGAATCCGGCGAGCTTCCCCTGCTTTCCGACGAAGTTCCTCTATTTCTATGTGCTTCCTCAGCGGGGCGGATTCTGGTGGCGACAACGAGGTTCGGCAACAGACGGGCCCCGAACGACGACGGAAGGTCAAGGGCGAGTCTCTTCCCCCTTCCAACTTCCCCTTTCTGGTGTTGAGAGACGGCGCTTGGCGACGGCGGCGTAGGCGGTGTCGCGGATGAAGGCGAAGACAGCGAAAAGACGCCTTCCGATTTTGACTGACGTTAGCAAATTGAGTCAAAATCGGAAGGACAGGGCGGAAATTGAAATCGAAACCCGATTTCAGGAGGTGACGTTAGCAAACGTAGCCTGACGTCAGCGAGGCGAAACCGAATTTGATTTCGGTGAATTGAGAGGGTGACATCACAGTGACGTCAGCGCAAACGGAATTCCGACAACGGCGATTGTAATTTTGACTGTCGGTCAAAATTAGGGTTTGAGGTATTTTCTGATTCAGGGTTTCCATTCGTTTTTCGAATTGGGGATCGATTTTAGACGACTAAGGTTAGGGTTTCTGAGCGAACTGTAATTTGGGGGAAACCTAATCCGAGCGGAAGTTCACGCTCTGGTGTTCCATCGGACGGCCCTAAGACATCAGTTAAGCGCAGGTTTTAGGCCGATTCGACCGGGGCGTGACAAAAGGTATCAGAGCCTAAAGAGATCTAGCAGCATGGTGAATCAAGGAGATCATATAGCACGAATCGAGCAGGTGCTCGGTTTGACAGGGAACAGCAAAGATGCGGTGGTTCCTCAGGTGGAGGACCTCCATCGCACGATAGAGGAGCAGAGGTTGCAGATCCTTGCCCTCCAACAGACTTTGGCTGGAGTAGTGGAGGCTCCCCAAACTATTGAAGGCATGGCGGCTGATACGTTGCATTTACACCATATTTTTGCCTATATTTTACATCATATTTTGGGCTCAATTGAATGATTTTATGCAATTTTTAATGTTTTTACTTCACTTTGCATAGAATCTTCACTTTTTCTGGTTTTTATGAAAATGTAGGCAAAAGGCACAAAAATGATGGATTTCGAGAATTTTGAGGCCATATTATGATTCCTGAAGAAATCACGAGCTTGCACATCAAATTTGGGATGAAAACAGTGAAGATCGAGACTTTCACGGCCTTGGCCGTAATTTTGGGTCGGACGGAATTTCGCGTTCAAAGGGCAAAGAAAATCGACTAAGTTAAATAGTGCACAGAAACTTTCACGGGCGAGGCCGTGAATCCATCATGGGTCGTAAATATTTCTATGACTTAAGTGCTGTACACACAGAGGCTTTTACAGTCGTGGCCGTGAACGTGTTACGGACAGTAAAATTGTTGTCCACCTTTTCGGTTTTTCACTCGGTTCGACTCTAAATTGAACAAGAATTGAACCAAACTCTCCAGAAACCTTCCTAGATGGGTTCTATAGGGATTAGACTATAAAATGAATGGTTTTGGTAGGGTTTCGGGGGCTTCTAGGCACGAAAACGAAGGGCTATAGCGGCGGCAGCGGAAATCAATTTTAGGGCAGAAATTCGGTGAGAGATTACGCAAGGGAGGGGTTTGATCACTTCACCTTCATCACCAGATCAAGGGGAAGAGTTCTAATTACTTTCTTAGTGTCTCTTTGCATTATTTTAGAGAGATTACATGTGTAATTCATCGATGAACATGATGTTTGCTTTGAATATGAACATGTAAACCATATCTTTGGGATTTAGGGATTAGCCCGTTGACGATTTATGAATTGAATATATTGTTTCAATTCTTTTACATGAATTTTATAGATTTGATTTGATTAGAATTGTATGTATCTCGCTTTAATACTCTGGCCAAGTTTTATTGCGTCTTAGACGATGCGAGAAGGACCGAGAGGTGAATCACAACGTCGGAACTATTCTTTTCAAACCTGTGAATCCGATCACGAGAGTAGTTCGGATTCACTTGAAGGATTACCATGGTTTTTCATAGAACTTAATAGGTCTATTTATGTTAATTGTCACAAGAGTAGGGAATTAATATAAATAGATATCGGATTACGCTTTGGGAGGAGGTAATCTGTACCTTAGGAAAAATCTCTTTCAAAACTATAAATTTTCTGTTCAAAGAATTTATTTTGCTATAATTCATAATTATCAACGTGGTAAAACCATGGTTGATAACCTGTGAAAAATTGGCAATGGTACCTAAGGTTATGAGTTGAAGTCCAGTGCAATAATCAGTATATCGTATCCTAAATAAAACATTTGAGTTAACCCCAACGATTTGACTGGGAAGGATTGGAATTGCATGAGTGTTTTATGTAAGCTTAATTGAATCCTATGTTCGTTGTTTACTAAGTTGTTTGGCATCTAGTTATTGTGGGATCAAGCTGTTGAATACTTGAGACAACCATTTACATAATTTCTCCTGATTAGATCTTGGATTGGTATTAAATGTTTTTCTAACTTGGATGTATATCTTGACATGAAAGATTGCTCTTTTACCAATCATGTATCTCATCTTATTTTATTGCTTGAGAACAAGCAAATATTTAAGTCTAGAGTATTTTGATGCATTGCATTTTGGTAGTGATTTTCATAGTTATTTCATGTCAAATCTAGGCTTATTTCGGCATTTTTATACTCATTACGGGTTTATTTCCTTCATATCTTCGGAATGTTCACTTTTTTAGCACTTTTATGGAATTTCAGATAAAAACACCCTTTTTTTGACATATTTTGAAGATTCTGAGGCCACAGGACGATTTCTTATGCGAAAACAAAGCAGCCCGTCAAATTTGGAGTCATTTGGAGTTTTGCCTGACAATCACGGCCAGTCGCCAGCCTGCGAAACTCACAGAGAGCATCACGGCCGGGTGAACCCCACTAGAATTCCATTTGGCCAAAATCTGTCCAGAAGACATCACGGCCAGGTTAACCCGGCGGGGTTCACCGCGCTTTTTTCAGCCGAACTCTCAGAAGACATCACAGCCAGGTGAACCCGGCGGGGTTCACCGCGATTCTAAACCAGGCTCGCGAGCGACCCGACCCACACTCGGTTTTTCCTCGATTTCTCACCCGTTCGGAGGCCAAATTAGGCAAGTAAGGTGTCTATGGAAAGCTCTTTCAGAGGCGAACGCAGAGGACATAAAAGCCCCAATTTTATTGCCCTAATCATTGAGCATTCACGCGAAGAACGGAGGCGGGTGGAAGAACACAACGACAAAGGTGATTTTTGGAGATTTTCGACGATTGAGACACACGATCATCACGATTTCTTCAGGATTCCTTCGGTTCATCGTCTCCTTCCCCTTAGCTTCATTTTCTTATACTTTTCTTGTCATTAAAAGAGAGATTTTGAGCGTTTCAATGACAATTGTAGCATAAACTCTATTTCGGGGCTTGGTGGAAACCCTTTGATTATTTTAACTGCAAACTTTGTATATATTTTCGTTATTTGGTATAAACTTGTGAGCATATTTTACTTCGATATACTTATTTCGTGATTTTATCTTGGCCGAATATTTTCACGTGTTAGCCGTTACAATTCATATCGAGAGAAGGATCGTAAGGGTCGAACCTCCGAGTAAAACTTGCGAGACCTCGACACGAGAGTGCTTGGTCCTCGCTCGAGGATTTCATAGTCTGCCATAAAACTCATTGGGTTCGCCTTAGAACGACCCACCGCGAGAGTAGGAGGTCGGTCTAAGACGAACACCGGGGTGTTTCACTCAAGAGAGGGCACCTTGTACCCTAGGGTTAGACTCCTTTTGCAAAAATAATAAACCAATTAACTAATATCTTTCTTGTGCGGTTAAGATTATCATTGTGGTGGAAGCCGTAGCCCTGAATTCTCTCTTAAGTCGATTCTCTACCGACGTATTTGTGATTGCTTATTTACGATTTCTGTTCTCAAACCCACGTTTCGATTCGCCTAGCTATTAGGACTCGGACTTTCTAGTACTCAACCTTGCTCCCTGTGTGATTCGACATCTTTTGTATTACTGCGACATAACCGTGCACTTGCGGTCGTGTCAAGTTTTTGGCGCTGTTGCCGGGGAGCAACGTTTGATATTAGTATATTTTTGAGAATTTGTAGACTAGGCTTTAGGTTAGTTTTTCTTTATTGTACTGCTATTTACTTATTCTCTTTGCTTACTCGCTGTCTTATAACTTTATAATTTTTACTGACCATTTTATGCAAAGAAGTTCTAGGGCAGAAGCACTCATTGATATTGACCCTGAGATCGAGCGCACCTTTAGGTTGAGAAGAAAACAAAATCAAATTCTGAAGAAAGAAATCATGAACCATCCTGGAGGAGAATGTCAGATGGAACACATTCAACTCGAAGTGAACAATGAACGAGCACAACAACCAATGGGCAACAATTATAACAACAACATGACATTGAAGGATTATTCTACTCCCTACACTTATGGTTTCCAATCAGGGATTGCTAGGCCTGTTGTTGAGGCCAACAATTTTGAAATAAAACCTGCTCTTCTTTTTATGGTGCAACAGAATCAGTTTGGTGGTTCTCCTCTTGAGGACCCCAACATGCACCTTTCTATTTTTCTAGAATATTGCGATATGTTGAAAATTAATGGAGTGTCTGCTGATGCTATCAGGTTGCGACTATTCCCCTTCTCTCTGAGGGTTAGGGCGAGAGCTTGGCTGCACACACTACCTGCTGCTTCGATAAGAACATGGACAGAGTTTTCTCAAGCCTTTCTCTCCAAGTACTTCCCTCCATCAAAAACAATCCAATTGCGAAATCAGATAACGAGCTTCATGCAAAAGGATGGAGAGTCTCTATACGAAGCTTGGGAGAGGTTTAAGGAACTCCAAAGGATGTGTCCACATCATGGAGTTGAGACTTGGGTTTTGATCCAAATGTTCTACAGCAGTTTGGATAACAACACAAGGCTTACAGTGGACGTTGCAGCAGGAGGCGCTTTGATGAATAGGAGAGTTGAGGATGCAATGCACCTTCTCGAGGATATGGCGATTAACCATCACCAATGGACATCTGAGAGAGGTACTTCTACTAAGAAGTCAGGTAAGTATGACCTAGACTCTCTTATTGCACTTACAGCTAAGGTGGATAATTTGACTAGAAAGCTTGATTCTTGGTCTGGTAAGTCTATGGATATTAATGCTATTTTTTGTGAGGTCTGTGGAGTTGTAGGTCATGCAGGAGCAGATTGCTAGGTGGGAGATGGACAGATGATTGCGGCGCATCCTGAGCAGTTGAATGCAATTGGAAATTTCAACCAGAACAACAACCCTTATTCCAACTACTACAATCCAGGATGGCGCAACCATCCAAATTTCTCTTACCGGACAACTCACCCAATACAACCCGGACAAGTACCACCACAACAAACACAGCCCCCACAAGGAAACTTTAGGCAACCCCAACAGAACAACTTCAGACCACCAGGATTCCAAGTTAGAAACTATAATGCACCGCCACCACCGCAGCAACAGCCAAGACCGAACAATGAATCAAATCTGGGCAAGCAACTTGAAGGACTTACAAACATGATGAAGATGATGATGACCAGGATGGATTCCCTAGAGACACACAATAAGATGCTAGAGAGCCAGCTAGCCCAGCAAGCTAGCTCATCTTCCAGAGCACCAGGAAAGTTACCATCCCAGCCTGAGGTAAATCCAAGGGAGCAGTGCAATGCAATCTCCACTCGGAGCGGCAAGCAATTGGAAGACCCGAAGATGCCGACAGATGACATGATAGAAGAGTCAATACCAGAACTCGTGGAACCACATACTGATGTGACACCGGTGGCATCTGAACCAGCTGAAGAGGAGCGGCCCTATGTGGGACCGCCAGCATATAAGCCACCGATTCCCTTTCCACAGAGGCTTGTCAAGGCTAAATTGGACAAGCAGTTTGGTAAGTTTTTAAAGGTTTTAAAGAAACTCTACATTAACATCCCTTTTGTCGATGCTCTTTCGCAGATGCCGACTTATGCGAAATTTCTGAAAGACATTTTATCAAACAAGAGGAAGCTAGAAGATCAAGAGATCGTTGCACTTACTGAGGAGTGCAGCGCCATCATTCAGAACAAGCTCCCTCAAAAGCTTAAAGACCCCGGCAGTTTTTCCATACCCTGCTAGATTGGGGAGATGTCTTTTCAGAGGGCTCTGTGCGACTTAGGAGCGAGCGTTAGCCTCATACCACTTTCACTTTGTAAAAGGCTAGACTTAGGGGATTTGCATCCAACTAACATTTCTATACAGCTTACAGACCGATCTGTGCGTTACCTAGTTGGTATTCTTGAGGACGTACCTGTTAAAGTATGAGATTACTTTATTCCTGCTGACTTTATGTGGCAATGCCATTCAATTTGATCTTACTCTTGCTTTGAAAAAATCTTCTCTTGCAGGTACATGCTGCAGGGTGGACGTTGTGGAGAAAGCCACGCAGGATGTTGAGCCGCCTGAAAGAGAAGTGGACCCATTTGATCTAGTTCTGACGAACACTGATGACGACGGTGATGAAGGAGAAGCCGAGGAATGTGTTGCGCTACCAGAAGCTGATGCAAGCCAGGATGACAGAAAAGAGGAGAACCAAGGCGGAATATCGAACTCAAAAGCTTGCCCAGCACCCTGCGATATGAGTTTCTGGGTGAAAATTCTACATACCTAGTGATTGTCAGTGCGGCGTTGGATAAGGAGCAGACCGAATTATTGCTTAATGAACTTCGCCTCCATAGGAAGGTAATAAGTTACTCATTAGATGACATAAAGGGGATTGACCCTTCTGTTTGCATGCACAGGATCCTATTGGAAAACAACTGCAAACCTTCCGTGGAGTTCCAGCGCCGACTAAACCCACATCTAAAGGATGTAGTGAAGAAAGAAGTGCTCAAGCTATTGGACGCCAGAGTTATTTATCCAATCTCAGATAGTTCTTGGGTGAGTCCCGTACACGTTGTACCCAAGAAGGGCGGCGTCACAGTGATGAAGACCGAAGCAAACGAGCTGATACCTACACGCATGGTCACGGGACATAGAATGTGCATAGATTACAGGAAGTTGAATTCGGCCACGCGAAAGGATCATTTCCCTCTTCCATTCATAGATCAGATGTTAGACAGATTGGCGCATAATTCTTATTTTTACTTTTTGGATGGCTTTTCAGGTTTCTTCCAGATCCTCATCCACCCGGATGACCAGGAGAAAACAACTTTCACGTGTCCCTACGGCACATATGCGTATCGAAGAATGCCCTTTGGCCTCTGCAACGCTCCCGCGACCTTTCAGCGAGCAATGATGGCCATATTTTCTGATTTTAACGAAGAATTCATGGACATACTTATGGATGATTTTTCTATATATGGTTCTTCATTTCATCATTGCTTGTCTCATTTATCTAAGGTTTTGCAGAGGTGCGAAGAGGTGAACCTAGTCTTGAACTGGAAAAAGTGTCACTTCATGGTCAAGGAAGGCATTGTCCTTGGGCACCTAGTGTCTGAACGAGGGATAGAGGTGGACAGAGCAAAAATTGAAGTAATTGAACATCTCAAGCTGCCTACATCAGTGAAGGGGATCAGGAGCTTTCTTGGACATGCCGGCTTCTACAGAAGATTTATTAAAGATTTTTCTAAGATAGCTCGCCCCTTAACTGCTCTGCTTGCTAAAGATGCTATGTTTTGCTTTGACAGGGACTGCGAGGAAGCCTTTTCTAAACTCAAGGATGCATTAATCTCTGCTCCAATAATTCAACCACCAGATTGGTCGCTACCTTTTGAGCTAATGTGTGATGCTAGTGACCAAACTGTTGGGGTGGTCTTGGGACAGAGGAAGGATAAGAAGCTTCACGCCATCTATTATGCCAGTCGCACGCTTGACAACGCTCAGATAAATTATGCGACTACGGAGAAGGAGCTGCTAGCAATTGTCTTTGCTTTTGATAAGTTTCGCTCCTATCTTGTTAATTCAAAAATAATCGTGTTTACTGATCATGCAGCCATAAAATATCTCATCAACAAGAAGGATGCGAAGCCAAGGCTCATCCGATGGATCCTCCTCTTATAAGAATTTGAGATAGAAATCAGAGACAAGAAGGGGAGTGAAAATCTGGTGGCTGATCATCTTTCTAGACTTGACCGCAGCGCGAACAAAGAAATTGATGCAGAATTGGAGATTAACGATACATTCCCCGACGAGCACCTTTATGCCTTATTAGATCAACAAGTCTCATGGTATGCAGATTTTGTTAATTACATCGTGTCTAACATTTTTCCTCCATACCTCACTTTTCAGAGGAAAAAGCGGTTTCTACATGATGTGAAGTTTTACTACTAGGACGAGCCATATCTATACCGGAGGTGTGCAGATGGATTGTACAGACGATGCGTGCCCGAAGAGGAGATACAAGATGTGTTGATCCATTGCCATGCTTCGCCTTATGGAGGGCACGCGGGGGCTTCTAAAACTGCTTTTAAAGTTTTACAGTCTAGTTTATATTGGCCCTCGATATTCTATGATGCTAAACGTTTTGCCTCTACTTGTGACAGTTGTCAGCGAACTGGAAACTTATCGAAAAGGGACGAGCTGCCACTCAACAGTATCATGGAAGTAGAAATTTTTGACGTATGGAGGATAGACTTCATGGGCCCCTTCCCCTCTTCATGTGGAAAACGGTACATCTTGGTCGCCGTTGACTATGTGTCGAATTGGGTTGAGGCATCCGCCGAAGCTACAAACAATTCTAGAGTCGTTATGAGGTTTATGAAGCGAACTATTTTCCCCCGGTTTGGGGTCCCACGTTACCTGATCAGCGATGGCGGCTCCCATTTTATTGAGCAAAAGTTCAGAGCATTATTGAAAAAGTATGGTGTACGACACAAAATTGCTATGCCCTACCATCCTTAAACAAGTGGTCAGGTAGAGGTCTCCAATAGGGAGATCAAACAAATTTTGGAGAAAACTATATCGCGATCACGGAAGGATTGGGCGATAAAATTACCCGATGCTTTATGGGCGTATAGGACGGCATTTAAGACGCCCCTTGGTATGTCTCCTTTCTAACTTATTTATGGAAAATCATGTCACTTACCTGTTGAACTTGAGCACAGGGCGTATTGGGCTATCAAACAAATCAACCTTGATTTCAAGAACGCCAGTGAGAGGAGAAAGCTTCAACTTGATGAATTGGAGGAACTGCGCCTTTTTGCTTACGAGAACGCCAAGAGCTACAAAGTACGCACCAAATTTTGGCACGACAAGCGCATAGCAAAGAAGGAATTTCATGAGGGAGACAAAATACTGTTGTTCAATTCACGACTTCGACTGTTCCCAGAAAAACTCCGCACAAGGTGGTCCGGTCCTTTCACAGTTCAGAAAGTTCAACCATATGGTGCTATCACAATTTGGACAGAACGAACCAGAAGCTTCACAGTTAACGGGCACCGCCTGAAACATTACTTTGTAGATGAGCAAGTAGAGAGAGAGGAAGTTCTAGCTCTCTCAGACCCCCTGGAATTGAAACTTTGAAAACTCTTATGGTCGAGCTATCGACCTAAACCTAGCGCTCTTGGGAGGCAACCCAAGTTTTTGTCTGATTTTAGTTCTTTTGCATAATTTTTCTTTGTCATTAGTTAGTGTTTTAGATCATAGTTTTGTTTTTCTTTTATTTTTGCTTTTCTAGAAGGGATTGCTACTAATTTGATATCTCTATATGTTGTAGGAAGAAGAGGGAGCACATGGGAATTTTTCCAGATTTTTTCGAGCATCCAGTGAACATCACGGCTTGGTGAACCCCATGGGGTTCACCGTGACGTGTACTGTACAGTCCGCCCAAGCTTTGTAATCAGAGGACTTCACGGCTTGGTGAATCCCACGGGGTTCACCAGTATTCTTTATATGCATAATCCATCTAGTGAGCTTCACAAGCAGGTGAACCCCACAGGGTTCACCACGATTTCGAAGACCAGAAATTTTCCAGAATGCTTCACGGGTCGGTGAACCCCAGCGGGTTCACCCGTGCTTCTGTTGCATCCACCCGAACTCAGTAAAGTTCACGGGCTGGTGAACCCGGGCGGGTTCACCAGAATTTCAAGTCGTGTTCAGCCGAGTTAGGGCATCACACGCGTAAGGTTTCCGCCGCCCTCCAATCTCGGTGAAATCCGGTCGATTGCACCTCTCTCTGATCTGCTCAAAACACAAAGAAGATCCTCAGGGCTTCGATCCGGACTTCCCTTTTTTAGTATCTTCTCTAAGCAAGTTGCGATCTCAGTTTTTACGCATCCGCTGTTCTTCGAGTTTTTAAGCCGATCGCCGCCACCTTTCCGATTTCGAGGCCGCCGACCTGATCACGCCGCTTTCTCTACTTCCTAGCACTTGAAGAAGACCTTTAAGGGTTTGATCCAGTTTTTCCCTTTTTCTGACGGATCTTTTCTTCGAGCGATTAAGGATTTCGGTTTCCGCCGATCAGCCACCTACTCACGTTTCCTCACGCCACCGGCTAGATCTTCTTCCCAACTGATCTTGATCTATTTCTGCACCATGCCTCCACGAACAAAAGCTATGGCCAGCAAGAGAACCTCATGCCCTCAGCAGGCGCTGTCAGATTCGTCCGCCATGGACAATGAGGAGTATGAGCCGACGTCTACTCCTCCTTCCTACCAGCCTTCTTCGGCTACGCCAGGTTCCTCATCTCGTCGCAGTCGTACGCCTGCCAGCCGACCGCAGACTTACGTATCCCCCCCGAACGAGTTTGGGATTATCTTCCGGAACACTGCGCAAGAGGCACGGTATCAGATTCTGCGACAACGCCGCGTGCTCAATACGCGGTATCTTGATCGAACCACCTTACAAATGCTAGGGATGCTTGGAGACTTTGATTTGATGTATGCATCCATAGGGTGGGAGCAATTTCAGCAGCTATTCTCACCCACCTACATCGGTACCACACTGGAGTTTCTGAGTTCATTGGAAGTTAAAGCTGATCCTATACTTGAGGATGATCCAGGCCGTCTATCCTTCCGCCTAGGTAATATTGAACACATCCTCACTCTTTCACAGTTTCGCGGTATTTACGGTTTTCCAGAGCCTAGCGCACGCAGAGTCCCCACTGAGTATAATGAGCAAAACTTCTGGGGCGCTGTCACTAACGAGCACATCTACTCCGCTCGCACAGCTCGTGCTTCCAGTATGTGCAACCCAGTGATCAAGTACGTTCACTGAGTATTGGCCCACACTCTCTTCGGCCGCGGTGAAAGTGACGGTATGGTTCGACAGACTGAATTATTTTATATCTGGTGCATGCTCCACAGTCTTAGAGTCGATTCAGGATATTATTTGGCAAAGCATTTCAGCCGCGTCGCCCGTTCTTTGAGGGGGGCGATAGTTATTGGCAGCTTGATCACACTTCTGGCTGTTTCCCTCAGCATAATTCCCTATGGCACATTGGAGGCTACCGGCAACAATAGGCTCGACATCGAGTCCTGCGTTGCCATGAAGCTGATTGTACACAAGGTAGATTCATATTGTATGACATTCAAGGGGAGTCCCTTCTGCTTGCCTTTGCCAAATCCAGAGCGCACATCTATCCGCGTTCGTGGAAACTGGCGCATCCAGCCAGTTGAGGACGCATAGCCCGATCCAGTAGACACAGCGCCACCAGCACCGGGAGCATTTTCTTTTAGTGGTACCTCCTCTCATGATTCTATGATGTCTACATTGCAGGAAATCAAAAAGGAGCAGCTTCATCAGCAAGAGTTGATCGATCACATGGACACCACTATCTTTAACATGCAGCAGGACTACGCCGCTCGATGGGAATCAAATGAAGCTGGTATGCAACGCCAGCACAAAATGTTGAACTCTATTTGGGGGAAGCTATCCGCGATAGATGAACGCCTCACTTTCGCATCCGAGGAGCACAGGGCTCAGATGGACATCTCCTCCGACAGCATTTTTCCTTCAGATGAGGAGGTTGAGCCGGATTATAGTGCGCGTGGGAAGAAGAAGAGCTCAAGCTCGAAAGCATCTGGCTCCCGCTAGCGCAAAAAGAAGTAGCTGCCCCCGGATATCTATTTCAGCACTCACTTCTCTCACATCATGGTATTGCATAGAGGACTATGCAAACTTTTAGAGTGGGTGAGATTTCTTTACTCTGGTCTCTGCTTTTTCTTTCTTCATGTGGCTACTTGACTGTGATTGCTTGACCTTGTGATGTTGGGGATTAATACTTTTATTTTGAGATGGTTGGATATTATGTGGCATTGTATCTTATATGCCATTATATTCGTGGGCCTGGTCCACATCCTCAGGCCCCACTCTATGGCATTATATGACACTTTGCACTTTACTTTCATGCTTATATCAGTACTTTGCTATGATGATTGTGATTTCATATTGTGAAAATCTTGAATGATGTTATGATGCTTATTATTCATGATTCGTGTGTCTATTATGAGACTTGTCCTATGAAAGCTATTTCAAAAATTTGAGTTGAGTTCATGATTGGTTAAGAATAATCAAAGAAGTAAGTCTGGAGTATACCTCCTTGTTAGAAATACTGTTTGATCATATCCATATGTTCTATGATTTTGAAATTTTGTGATTTGGATTGGTTTGAGTTGTTCATTAGTGGGTCAAACATACCTATGATTGTTTAATCAACTCAAGCTTGCATCTTACATGAGATTGATATTGAGTTATATATTCGCTTAGTTACTCTTTGAATTTCTTTCTTTTGTTGGGGAAATACTGCATTTGTCAAAAAGGATATGTGATCAACTGCGGAACATGTTTATAAAAAATTTACTCACCCTTAGATTCCTCTACTTGGCACTGCACAAAATTGGCAGTGGTACCGAAGGACATGAGTTGAAATCTAAAGGATGTGAAGTTGAAAACAATAAAATGACTCCTCTACTTGGCATTGCGAAAAATTTCCAATGGTACCTAAGGTTATGAGTTGAAGTCCAATGCAATAATCAGTATATCGTATCGTAAATAAAACATTTGAGTTAACCCCAACGATTTGACTGGGAAGGATTGGAATTGCATGAGTGTTTTATGTAAGATTAATTAAATCCTATGTTCGTTGTTTACTAAGTTGTTTGGCATCTAGTTATTGTGGGATCAAGCTGTTGAATACTTGAGACAACCATTTATATAATTTCTCCTGATTAGATCTTGGATTGGTATTAAATGTTTTTCTAACTTGGATGTATATCTTGACATGAAAGATTGCTCTTTTACCAATCATGTATCTCATCTTATTTTATTGCTTGAGGACAAGCAAATATTTAAGTCTGGAGTATTTTGATGCATTACACTTTGGTAGTGATTTTCATAGTTATTTCATGTCAAATCTAGGCTTATTTCGGCAGTTTTATACTCATTATAGGCTTATTTCCTTCATATCTTCGGAATCTTCACTTTTTGGCACTTTTATGGAATTTCAGATAAAAACACCCTTTTTTTCGACATATTTTTAAGATTCTGAGGCCACAGGACGATTTCTTATGCGAAAATGAAGCAGCCCATCAAATTTGGAGTCATTTGGAGTTTTGCCTGACAATCACGGACAGGTGAACCCCACGGGGTTCACCATCTCAGTCGCCAGCTTGCGAAACTCACAGAGAGCATCACGGCCGGGTGAACCCCAGCGGGGTTCACCAGAATTCCATTTGGCCAAAATCTGTCCATAAGACATCACAACCAAGTGAACCCGGCGGGGTTCACCGCGCTTCTTTCAGCCGAACTCTCAGAAGACATCATAGCCAGGTGAACCCGGCGGGGTTCACCGCGATTCTAAACCAGGCTCGCGAGCGACCCGACCCACACTCGGTTTTCCCTCAATTTTTCACCCGTTCGGAGGCAAAATTAGGCAAGTAAGGTGTCAATGGAAAGCTCTTTCAAAGGCGAATGCAGAGGACATAAACGCCCCAATTTTCTTGCCCTAATCATTGAGCATTCACGTGAAGAACGGAGGCGGGCGGAAGAACACGGCGACAGAGGCAATTTTTGGAGATTTTCGGCAATTGAGACACACGATCATCACGATTTCTTCAGGATTCCTTCGATTCATCGTCTCCTTCCCCTTAGCTTCGTTTTCTTATACTTTTCTTGTCATTAAAAGAGAGATTTTGAGCGTTTCAATGACAATTGTAGCATAAACTCTATTTCGGGGCTTGGTGGAAACCCTTTGATTATTTTAACTGCAAACTTTGTATATATTTTCGTTATTTGGTATAAACTTGTGAGCATACTTTACTTCGATATACTTATTTCGTGATTTTATCTTGGCCGAATATTTTCACGTGTTAGCCGTTACGATTCATATCGAGAGAAGGACCGTAAGGATCGAACCTCCGAGTACAACTTGCGAGACCTCGACACGAGAGTGCTTGGTCCTCGCTCGAGGATTTCATAGTCTACCATAGAACTCATTGGGTTCGCCTTAGAACGACCCACCGCGATAGTAGGAGGTCGGCCTAAGATGAACACCGGGGTGTTTCACTCGAGAGAGGGCACCTTGTACCCTAGGGTTAGACTCCTTTTGAAAAAATAATAAACCAATTAACTAATATCTTTCTTGTGCGGTTAAGATTATCATTGTGGTGGAAGCCGTAGCCCTGAATTCTCTCTTAAGTCGATTCTCTACAGACGTATTTGTGATTGCTTATTTACGATTTCTGTTCTCAAACCCACGTTTCGATTCGCCTAACTATTAGGACTCGGACTTTCTAGTACTCAACCTTGCTCCCTGTGGGATTCGACATCTTTTGTATTACTGCGACATAACCGTGCACTTGCGGTCGTGTCAATTTTAAAAGGAACCCTTGCAAAATTTTTCTGAAATCTGTCATTCATTGATTTTAATGTTTATGTATATGCAACAACTTAAGTCTAGGGTGTGCTTCATGATTTGCTTTTTCCTTCAAAAGCTTTATAGATATGTATTTTGAATGTTTATAATTGTTAAGGAATTATCAAATTTGTTTTATCCTTAATTCTAGACTTAGGAAACATCTTGAGTGATTGATTTGATGACTTAGGAAATTTTTGAAATTTCATGTAGACTTAAATTGTTGAGTAAATTCAATTTTGGTATTGATAAAATGAATATGTGAATTGTTATATGTTCATATGACACATGCATGGTATCTTTATACTTAAAGTTTAATTTATCTGTTTTTGCTTGATGGAAATTTTTATGAATAGAATTTGGTGATATTTATTTAACTGAGATTTGCTCCAACTCCTCTAGTTGAGTGATCTTAAGTCATGAGTTATATTATACTATTGTTTGGTATACTTTAAGTCTGTTGCGATCAAGTAACAGAGGGAGAACTTTTAAAACAAATATTTAACTCTCTTGCAGAAAGATCAACAACGATTAAATACCATGCCACTGACCGGCTTTCTCCAAAAAGAGAGAGAGAGAGAGAGAGAGAGAGAGCGAGAGAGAAAAGACTCATCTAATTGGCACTGTTAAATCTGACAATGGTTCCGAAGACATGAGTTGAAGTCTAATAAAAAAAAGGAAAAAAAGAGAAAGCTGTAGGTTAAGTGGACAACTCCGCTGACTTTCATGATTGAGACTATGAGTTAGATTATATTATTCTGTAGTATACTTTAAACAATGTTATGA
Source organism: Costus lasius (assembly GCA_027563935.2). Classification (NCBI taxonomy): domain Eukaryota; kingdom Viridiplantae; phylum Streptophyta; class Magnoliopsida; order Zingiberales; family Costaceae; genus Costus; species Costus lasius. Next base: position 11,966,443 of record CM050454.1, on the reverse strand, counting down.
CATATGACAGTTTAAAGACCAAATTACTTTAAAAATCTCTTATCTTTAACATCATCAAGATTCTTGAAATAAATTTTTATCTATTGAGTAAAATAGATTTATTAAGTTGAAAGTATGTGATATTTAGTGTGTTGAATGGATATTATGACATGAATTATGAATTTTATCCTTTTTGGATTGTAACCTCCTGGGAATTTATCTCTATTATAATTTTTCTTGAATTACTTGAGTTTGAAAAGTTAATTACTTAATTTGTGGACTAAGGATATTATTAGGGGCAAAAACAAATGAGTGTTCCTTATCTTTACATTCTTTATACATATCAAGGTATTGCTTGAGGACAAGCAAATTTTAAGCTTAGGGTTTTTTATGCGTTGCATTTACACCATATTTTTGTCTATATTTTACATCATATTTTGGGCTTAATTGAATGATTTTATGCAATTTTTAATGTTTTTACTTCACTTTGCATAGAATCTTCACTTTTCTCTAGTTTTTATGAAAATGTAAGTAAAAAGGCATAAAAATGATGGATTTCGAGAGTTTTGAGGCCATATTATGATTCCTGAAGAAATCACGAGCTTGCACGTCAAATTTGGGATGAAAACAGTGAAGATCGAGACTTTCACGGCCTTGGCCGTAATTTTGGGTCGGCCGTAATTTCGCGTTCAAAGGCAAAGAAAATCGGCTAAGTTAAATAGTGCACAGAAACTTTCACGGGCGAGGCCGTGAATCCATCATAGGCCGTGAATATTTCTGTGACTTAAGTGTTGTACACATAGAAGCTTTTACGGCTGTGGCCGTGTTACGGACCGTAAAAATGTCCGCCTTTTCGGTTTTTCACTCGGTTCGACTCCAAATTGAACCAAACTCTCCAGAAACCTTCCTAGATGGGTTCTATAGGGATTAGACTATAAAAGGAAGGGTTTTGATAGGGTTTCGGGGGCTTCTAGGCACGAAAACGAAGGGCTGTAGCGGCGGCGACGGAAATCAATTTTAGGGCAGAAATCCGGCGAGAGATTACGCAAGGGAGGGGTTTGATCACTTCATCTTCATCATCAGATCAAGGGGAAGAGTTCTAATTACTTTCTTAGTGTCTCTTTGCATTATTTTAGAGAGATTACATGTGTAATTCATCGATGAACATGATGTTTGCTTTGAATATGAACATGGAAACCATATCTTTGGGATTTATGGATTAGCTCGTTGACGATTTATGGATTGAATATATTGTTTCAATTCTTTTACATGAATTTTATACATTTGATTTGATTAGAATTGTACGCATCTCGCTTTAATACTCTGGCCAAGTTTTATTGCGTCTTAGACGTTGCGAGAAGGACCGAGAGGTGAATCACAACGTCGGAACTATTCTTTTCAAACCTGTGAATCCGATCACGAGAGTAGTTCGGATTCACTTGAAGGATTACCATGGTTTTTCAGAGAACTTAATGGGTCTATTTATGTTAATTGTCACAAGAGTAGGGAATTAATATAAATAGATACCGGATTACGCTTTGGGAGGAGGTAATCTGTACCTTAGGAAAAATCCCTTTCAAAACTATAAATTTTCTATTCAAAGAATTTATTTTGCTATAATTCATAATTATCAACGTGGTAAAACCCTGAATCCTGAATTTATCCAAATTGATTTTAGTCAAAACCCTAAAACCACCTTTTTGTTTTCTTGCATTAGAAGTTTTCAAAACAAAAACCACCATTTGAATCGTCTAGATATAGATCAATCGTGTAATCAGTACTTGACCACCTGATCCTCGTTGGGAACGATAATCTTTTTATTACTTCGATAAATCTGTGCACTTGCGGATAGCTATCAAGTTTTTGGCGCCGTTGCTGGGGATCAAGCCAGTCAATATTGATTTAATCGTGAGATTTATAGACTAGACATTTTTTATTTATTTATTTTTGTTTTTATTTTTGTTTGTATTTTATTTATTTTATTTGTTTTTGTTTTATTTGTTTTTCGTAATTTTTTTATATAGTTAGTTTATTTTATTTTCCTCTTTTTGGATTAACACGTTGCATGAACAGAAGAACTCAAAAATCACTTGTCTACATATTTTGCATTTCCTGTTCTACATTTTATATTTCCGAATTTTATTGAAAAAAAATGATGTTTAATCAATGTCAATGGTTAGGTCAGACATATGTGCCACCGGCGATGACAAGAGAATATGGCACAGTTGTATTTCAATCACCTGCAGCAAGGGTAAATTCTTTTTCTCAATACACTAAATATTTAAGAATGCAATCTTCCGTTACTTGTGATATTTGTGGAAGTTATTATCATTATGCTTCTGATTGCCTGTTTGGAAATCCTGCCAGTTCTAATTTATCATGGCACCAAGATGATCCATATAATTCTAGATGGAAAAATCACCAAACTTCTTTTTATGAGGATTTTTCAAATAATATTTCAGAACCACACTTTGAGGAATCTGAAGAATCCATGCTTGAAAAAATTATGATAAATCAAAGTAAGAAACTTGAAGATCTTAGGGGGATGATTGCTCAACTTACTTCTCAAGTAGAATTTATAACTGCTAATACTGAAATGCTAGAAACCCAGATAGCACAACAAAGTTGTATACTTGAGTTTGATTTGGAAAATGGGAATATTCATAGTATGATTTATGGCACTGATAAAAATGATATAGAGGATGGAATCCAGGATAAATTTGAGAATTTTGTAGAGATGGATCAATCATTAGTCATGACTCCTGATTGTGATTTACCTTCTGCAAATTTTGATGATTCTTCAAATTTTAATGATTTTAAAAATTTTGATGATTGTGATTTACCTCCTGCAAATTTTGATGATTTTAATGATTTTGATTTACCTTCCTCAACATTTTACCAGCCATCTAGTCCCATCTCACATAATGAAGTGTCTTACAACATAAATATTTGGGACGTATTTGAAGAGAAATTTGAACTTTTGGATTCTTATGAGAAAAAAGATGATGAATTTAATGATCCTCAAAAAAGAACTAGCGAGATAGATGGGGATGAATTTGATTGTGTTAAGATGGAACATCCCTTTGAAGAAAAAGAAATTGAGGAAAAAGATGAGGAAGAGGATCCTGAGCATATTACACCACCACTACCATATGAACCATCAATTCCTATTCTCCAGGAAAATTCAATAGAAATTTGCATGATAGATGAAGGAGATGATTTTAAAGATAATGATGATGAAGTGATTGAAATATTTTTTGAATCAAATTCAAGCACAGGTGGTACTGAAGAGATGATAACACAAGAGATTCTTGATCACATTGGCATTGAGGTAAGAGAAAAACCAAATTTGAAATTCGAAAACTTCTTGATCAATCCAGGGTATGAGTTCTTTGATTTTAATTCTAATCTTCTTCCAGTTGCTGATATAAATCTAAAGGAAGAATGCATGATTTTACTCTTGGATAAATACAGAAAAATTATTGATTATTCTTTGCATGATTTTAACTTTTATTTTTATTTTTGTATGCATGTACTGGACACTGCAACATAGAACCACCTGTATGGATATATTTGGTGGACATACTCTTGAGATGAAGAAAAAGTAGAAGATTATATGCTCTCTATTATGGCACAGATTCACCAACTCCACCATGACAACAAGCTGTGGTCAAGCTAATGACCTTAAACAAGCGCTTTTGGGAGGCAGCCCAAAGTTTTTGAATTTTATTAATTTTTGCATTCTTAGTTTTTGGTTTTTGATTTTCTTTAAATTTTAATAAATTTTTACATCATGTATTGATAAATTTTTATTTTTTAATAAGTTGTTTTATGTGCAGGAATTTTTGAAAATTTTTACATGAAGAAAAGGTATCCGACGAGACGTTCACAGGCGTGGTCGTGAGTCACTCACGGCCGTAAATTTAACTTTTGCAGATGGATTTACGCCACAGAAACTTTTACGGCCGCAGCCGCGAACGGCTCACGAACCATGAAAACCCGATTTCTCGTTGATTCCTTCCACCTCATGCGACAGATCTCTGTTCCCGACCTTCCTTCATCACCAGCGACCCTTTCAGTTGATCCTCCGACGAGATTTTGGCTGAATATCATCAAGAAGCACTGGACGTTCGCAAGAACACGAGTTCGCAGCCGAAGCTTGATTGCAGCCCGATTTTGCTCAAATTTATGAGAATCTCTTTACCTAGCTGTTACATTTGGTTTCTCCACTTGATGTACATGTTTTTGCACTGATTTGGAACCGAGATTATTTGATTCTTGAGTGAGATTTATGCAAAATCATGGTTGATGTTTTTCTAGAGTTACTGTAGCTTTGCAATTTTTGCAAAAACTCTATATATTTGTGTTGGTATATGATGTTTGTGATTTGACATATATGATGGTTTTTGATGTATTTGAATGCATGATGTTGATTTGGAATGTATTTTGGTATTATACTGAGTTTTGATATTAAAAACGGTAAATGTGATTTAGATAATGAAACATGACAGTATTTGAAGTTTAAAACTTGTTTACATTGTAAAAATTGATTATCATTAATGTGATGCAGTTTCTAGATTTTTCTATGTCATGTTTTCATATTTTGATATAATTGCATAGGGAATCACTATATATTTTAAAAGGAACCCTTGCAAAATTTTTTTAAAATCTGTCATTCATTGATTTTAATGTTTATGTATATGCAACAACTTAAGTCTAGGGTGTCCTTCATGATTTGTTTTTTCCTTCAAAAGCTTTATAGATATGTATTTTGAATGTTTATGATTGTTAAGGAATTATCAAATTTGTTTTATCCTTAATTCTAGACTTATGAAACATCTTGAGTGATTGATTTGATGACTTAGGAAATTTTTGAAATTTCATGTAGACTTAAATTGTTGAGTAAATTCAATTTTGGTATTGATAAAATGCATATGTGAATTGTTATATGTTCATATGACACATGCATGGTCTCTTTATACTTAAAGTTCAATTTATCTGTTTCTGCTTGATGGAAATTATTATGAATAGAATTTGGTGATATTTATTTAACTGAGATTTGCTCCAACTCCTCTAGTTGAGTGATATTAAGTCATGAGTTATATTATACTATTATTTGGTATACTTTAAGTTTGTTGCGATCAAGTAACAGAGGGAGAACTTTTAAACAAATATTTAACCCTCTTGCAGAAAGATCAACAACGATTAAATACCATGCCACTGACCGGCTTTCTCCCAAAAAAAAAAAGAGAGAGAGAGCGAGAGAGAAAAGACTCATCTAATTGGCACTGTTAAATCTGACAATGGTACCGAAGACATGAGTTGAAATCTAATAAAAAAAAAAGGAGAAAAAGAGAAAGCTATAGGTTAAGTGGACAACTCCACTGACTTTCATGATTGAGACTATGAGTTAGATTATATTATTCTGTAGTATACTTTAAACAATGTTATGACATATGACAGTTTAAAGACCAAATTACTTTAAAAATCTCTTATCTTTAACATCACCAAGATTCTTGAAATAAATTTTTATCTATTGAGTAAAATAGATTTATTAAGTTGAAAGTATGTGATATTTAGTGTGTTGAATGGATATTATGACATGAATTGTGAATTTTATCCTTCTTGGAATGTAACCTCCTGGGAATTTATCTCTATTATGATTTTTCTTGAATTACTTGAGTTTGAAAAGTTAATTACTTAATTTGTAGACTAAGGATATTATTAGAGGCAAAAACAAATGACTGTTCCTTATCTTTACATTCTTTATACATATCAAGGTATTGCTTGAGGACAAGCAAATTTTAAACCTAGGGTTTTTTATGCGTTGCATTTACACCATATTTTTGTCTATATTTTACATCATATTTTGGGTTAATTGAATGACTTTATGCAATTTTTAATGTTTTTACTTCACTTTGCATTGAATCTTCACTTTTTTCTGGTTTTTATGAAAATGTAGGTAAAAAGGCATAAAAATGATGGATTTCGAGAGTTTTGAGGCCATATTATGATTCCTGAAGAAATCACGAGCTTGCACGTCAAATTTGGGATGAAAACAGTGAAGATCGAGACTTTCATGGCCTTGGCCGTAATTTTGGGTCGGCCGTAATTTCGCGTTCAAAGGGCAAAGAAAATCGGCTAACTTAAATATTGCACAGAAACTTTCACTGGCGAGGCCGTGAATCCATCACGGGCCGTGAATATTTCTGTGACTTAAGTGTTGTACACACAGAAGCTTTTACGACCGTGGCCGTGTTATGGACCGTAAAAATGTCCACCTTTTTGGTTTTTCACTCGGTTTGATTCCAAATTGAACTAGAATTGAACCAAACTCTCCAGAAACCTTCATATATGGGTTCTATAGGGATTAGCCTATAAAAGGAAGGGTTTTGGTAGGGTTTCGGGGGCTTCTAGACATGAAAACGAAGGGCTGTAGCGACGGCGGCGGAAATCAATTTTAGGGCAGAAATCCGGCGAGAGATTACGCAAGGGAGGGGTTTGATCACTTCATCTTCATCACCAGATCAAGGGAAAGAGTTCTAATTACTTTCTTAGTGTCTCTTTGCATTATTTTAGAGAGATTACATGTGTAATTCATCGATGAACATGATGTTTGCTTTGAATATGAACATATAAATCATATCTTTGGGATTTAGGGATTAGCCCGTTGACGATTTATGGATTGAATATATTGTTTCAATTCTTTTACATGAATTTTATACATTTGATTTGATTAGAATTGTACGTATCTCGCTTTAATACTCTGGCCAAGTTTTATTGCATCTTAGACGTTGCAAGAAGGACCGAGAGGTGAATGGCAACGTCGGAACTATTCTTTTCAAACCTGTGAATCAGATCACGAGAGTAGTTTGGATTTGCTTGAAGGATTACCATGGTTTTTTATAGAACTTAATGGGTCTACTTATGTTAATTGTCACAAGAGTAGGGAACTAATATAAATAGATACCGGATTACGCTTCGGGAGGAGGTAATCTGTACCTTAGGGAAAATCCCTTTCAACACTATAAATTTTCTGTTCAAAGAATTTATTTTGCTATAATTCATAATTGTCAACGTGGTGAAACCCCGAATCCTGAATTTATCCAAATTGATTTTAGCCAAAACCCTAAAACCACTTTTTATTTTCTTGCATTAGAAGTTTTCAAAACAAAAACCACCATTTGAATCGTCTAGATATAGATCAATCGTGTAATCAGTACTTGACCACCTGATCCTCGTTGGGAACGATAATCTTTTTATTACTTCGATAAATCTGTGCACTTGCGGATAGCTATCAAGTTTTTGGCGCCGTTGTCGGGGATCAGGCCAGTCAATATTGAGAATACAGCACAATTATCACATGAGCAAAATCATCATGCTATGATTGAACGCAACGAAATATATAAAAAATAGTTATCAAGTCATTGGAAATTAAGTGAACTACTCCCCCATGTCCCAAGAGTAGTTTAAGCTATCATGGTAAAGGAGTTACAGAATTCCATGGTTTTAGAAGATCGAAAATCAAAGGAAAAGAGAAATTTAGAAAATACAGCACGGCTGTGAAGTATTTCACAGCCGTAATTTCCAATTTGAGACGATGAACAGTGTCGACGCCTCTTCTTTCCTTGATTTCTCCTTCAATTGATCTCCTCTCTGTCTGAAACTTTTGGCACGTCATCTCCTCCTTCAGATGAAGCTTCAGTATGAAAATTACGGCCGGAGATCGTCTGGATCGAGCACGGTGCCGAAACTCTAGGCGGCGGCGTGGATGACGATTTCTCCCTCGACAGTGGATCAAAATTGGGGCTTTCCGTCTGTGCGTGATCCTCCCCTCTAAAACTCCTCGTTGCTTCTTACGGCGTCGAATATAAAGCTCTGGATCGTCCGCAATCATCTCCGCAAGAATCGGGCGTGGAAATTGACCTGGGCGTCGCGTTCAAAATAAGAATTACGGCAGTGTAATAGTTCACGGCACTGCCGTAAAATCGGTCGAGTCTTCTGTTCTGATGTTGTCTGGGGAATACGACACCGTAATCTAGTTTACGGTAGTGCCGTAAAATCGGCTGAACTCTCTGTTCGAAATCGTCCGGAAAATATGGTACCGTGTAATCCTTTACGGTGGTGCCGTAAAATCAGGCAAAGTCTCTGTTCTGAAGCGCTTTGAAATACGGTACCGTAAATTGGTTTACGGCAGTGCCGTAAAATCTGGAAAACTTTATGTTCTGAAATTCTTCAAAATACGGCAGGGCTCAGATTTTACGGTACTGTCTGAAATTACAGTACCGTAAAATGGATTACGGCACTGCCGTAATTTGCTGAGTTGTTCCGTTTTGCGTGAAATTTCTTGGGTGATCTCATCTTGATTATGGTAACTCTTCCATGTATTTGATTTCGCTTGAAAATGCCTTAAATAGTATCTTTTTGCCTGAAAAATATTAAAAACCAAAATAGAAGTAGACTTTGCAATATTTGATGGATTCGACATAAAAGCAAGTAAAAGATCCTCAATTTGGCATGAAAATGTACCCAAAATAAATGACATGCGCCACAAGACTAGAGGACAGCCGCAGCTATAGCCGAGTCTCTCGTGGATCAGAGAACTTCGGGAATGACCTTTCAGAGAGGACAGAGGTCGCCCCCGAAGCGACCATCTCCACCTAGAACAAGAGCGCCGGAGAGAGAGAGACTCTCTCCCCGGCGAAACGGAGGTCAGGCGGCACGGCAAGAGCAGACCCGACCTGCAGAGAGAGGGCAGGGTCAACTAAGACCGATTGCTTGCTTCTTGTGCAAAGGACCACACCGGATACGCGATTGTCCGGACCGACAGCGGGTGAACGCAATTGCAGCAATCGTGCATCGGGTATTAGCTGAAAAACCGGCGGTTGACGATGAACCAACAGAGGCTCGCATAAGAGGTATGTACATTGCCTCAGTGGTCGCAGGAAAATCTTCATCGACTTCCTCAGGTGCAGGCGCAGGGCCGAAAGACACGGTGGGCTAGAGCAGCGTCGAGCAGAAGGCGAGTGCCGAAGACGCAAAGTCCCTACAGGAGAAATCGACATGGAAGCAAGTGGTGGAGAAAAAGGCTTCATCGAAGTCTTTAGAGGAGATAGAAGTGGAGGAGCGAGCAACGCTCCTTGCGAACCATGAGAAACTCCAACGCAAGAGAGAACAGATCTGGAAAGAAAACTACGAGGCTAATTGTGCTGAGCAAGAGCGGTGGCTCGCCGGCCGGCGTTAAGCGGCCGTCCACGCCGAACATCGAGGGCGATGTCCAAATTGGGCGGGGGAGAATTGTTAGGCCCTGGATTCCCCGGTCCAGCCCAAGGCCCAGGGGGCCGGACCCAAGCCCAAATAGCAGCCCAAATCCCATGTGGCGCTGGATTTACCAAGAAGCTCGAACGCGAGCACTTCGGACGGAGACGACACCGTCATCGGCTGCAAGCGATGCGAGGAAATCGGCAGCGCGACAAGGGCTTTGACGGCGTCTCCGCGAGACTCGGAAGCGGCGTCGAACGCAAACTTGGAGACGCGGTCCACGCTAGCGAATAAATCGGGCGATGGAGAAAGCAGCTGGAGGAGACGGCTTTGGCGGAAGACTCGGCCACGCGTGCTCGATTTAGCGGAGACAGAGGCGGCGCTAGCACAGCCTCTGCTCTATAAGATGCTCGACGAAGCGGACAGAGGGATCATCAGCGGCTGCTCCGAGCTTGGGAAACGACAAGCAACAAGTGAGGAGTGAGCAGAGATTTGGAAGGAAGAGATTCCGTGTGAGAAGAGAGATTGTGGGCGTGTAACGGCGGCAGGAGTCGCCGTCGACGAGTGGAGTGCCTCGGCGAAAGGAGAGGGTTTTTGTAGCTTTGATTTACGAAAAATAAAGTAAAGATTTTCCCTTTCTGAATCCAGCGAGCTTCCCCTGCTTTCCGACGAAGTTCCTCTGTTTCTATGTGCTTCCTCAGCGAGGCGGATTCCAGTGGCGACGGCGAGGTCCGGCAACAGACGGGCCCCGGATGACGACGGAAGGCCGAGGGCGAGTCTCTTCCCCCTTCCAACTTCCCCTTTCCGGCGTTGAGAGGCGGCGCTCGGCGACAGCGGCGTCGCAGACAAAGGCGAAGACAGTGAAAAGACACCTTCCGATTTTGACTAAGTTAAAATTGGAAGGACAGAGCGGAAATTGAAATCGAAACCTGATTTCAGGAGGTGACATCAGCAAACGCAGCCTGACGTCAGCGAGGCGAAATCGAATTCGATTTTGGTGAATTGAGAGGGTGACGTCAGCGCAAGCGGAATTCCGACAACATTGATTGTAATTTTGACTATCGGTCAAGCGAAATTCCGACAACGGCGATTGTAATTTTGACTATCGATCAAAATTAGGGTTTGAGGTATTTTCTGATTTAGGGTTTCTGTTCGTTTTTCGAATTGGTGATCGATTTTAGACTGCTAGGGTTAGGGTTTTTGAGCGAACTGTAATTTGGGGGAAACATAATCCGAGCAGAAGTTCACGCTCTGGTGTTCCGCCGGACGGCTCTAAGACATTGGTTAAGCGTGGGTTTTAGGCTGATTCGACCGGGGTGTGACAAGTGCCAAGGTGTCACTCTCCTTAAAAATTTTAAAGAACTTAAATTTAATCGATGGATTACATGCACAACACATGTGGGACTAAAGCACGGTGCATGTTAGCATCCTGCACCAAAATCTATAAATCGGATCTCTCTTGCGATCCAATACCTTTAGGCAGCAAGCTTCCTAAATTTTTTTTTAAAACTTCACAATGTATTCATTTTTTTTCTTGCTTCTTTTGAAAACATTATAAAGGAAGAGAAAACATTTTTTTTTTACATAAGATATTTTTATAACACTGGTAGTGGAGAAAAATATAACTAAATTATGAAATCTCTTACCTTATGATTTTAACCTGCTTAATGAGCAAACTAACTCGCTAACTGAATATGTCAAATAACAATATAACTCAATTTAAAATATTTAAATTTAAATTAATAATAATAAATTTATTAAATCTTATATACAATATTATCATTTTTTTACATCATAAATATAGTAAAAATTTAAGTGGAAATAATTCCGATAAATAGAACATTTGGAATATTATTCGGAGAACAATCAAGATCTTTTGAACTTGCATTCACATCACAAATGTAGCTCATGTCACGGATTAAAAAATATGATGGTGCATTCAGTCCTACAATATCCAATAAATATAGGAGAAAACAATAAAATTAGAGAATCAAAATTTTGGAACATATCATTTTTGTTACCTTTATATTTAAATTTATGAAAAAAAATTTCATATAGCATTTTAAATATAAAAATGAGAAAAACTAAATAGATAATAAAAAAATATAACATTTTATATAAAATGAGAAAAAAAACGAGAGTAATATTTTATCTAATTTAAAAAATAAAATGAGGTGAATATTTATATCATAAGAAACAAACTGAGAATTGAAATGAGTCATGGCAGATCGTTTTTGTTGAGGGCAATCAACAAATCTAAATCATTAAGAAGAAAAATTGTAGAAGAAGATAGTGGCAGCAGAGGAACTTGAGTAGCAAAAGGGCATTGGTAGTGATAATAAACCAATAGTGGGAAGGTAAATGTTAGGATAGATGACATATTGATTGGTGTAATCTTAGTAGCGGAGATTGTGTGCTATTAAAGTTACGACTGAAGCTGTATTAGAAACGACATTTCTATAATCTAAACAGATTACATAGTTTTGTCTCACAGCATCAGCAGTCACAAATGGATATCAATTCATTGTGTTATATCACTGATAACTTATTTGAGTTTGGAAATATCCATGAAAATTATGATGAACAACATAAGATTATAACTTACAAGTAGAGATCACATAAAAATATATTCCTCCCCGATATAACTCGACCATACTGATTTGATTAGGAAAAACCTAAATTAACTTAGGGTCGGGTCAAGTTTAGGTAAACCCCGACTTCTATAAATCGGATCAAGTTGGGTAAGAATTTTTTACTGCTTACCCCAAACCCAACTCTTAACTAGCTCTACCTGTAAAAAAAATACAAATATATCCTCTAAACTAAAATAATAAAATCTTAACTCTAACTTTTCTTCTCTCCCTTTTCAGCTCCCCCTCTCCCTTCTCTCCCTCTCCTCCTCATGCACATTTTCCTTCTCTCTCTCTCCTCATGCCCTCCCTCGAGAAAATTTCCGAGGCGGAATGCTCGGCAGAGGCAATTTCAACCGTGGGATTTGCTTTAAAAAGTATACATACCTGTACAACACTTTGATGGGTGAGTGTGACACGAATTTTAAAGCATCATATATGATAAAATTTGCCTCCGTCGAAGATTCTTAGACGGAGACTCTGCCCAAAAAAAATTTTCCCCTCCCCCCTCCTTCCCTTGCCCCTACTTGTGCTTACGCTTGTCGCCACCCCACTCACGCTTTCGCTAACTACCACCTTGCTCGTGCTCACGTCGCCCAACTCGCACTGGTTGCTCACGCTTGCACAACCCCGCTCATGTTCAAGTTAGCCTCTCACGCCAACTACATCGCCCATGCATTATTGTGGCGTTGCTTGCATTTTCCTCGTGTCAAGTTTCCCCATGGGTACTCAATGCTTCAATGGGATCCAATTTGGAATGGAGTTTCCCAACCGGGATAGGGTCAAGGTCAAAGTTAGGGTCGGGTATAAGATTAAGGTGTCAAGATCACAATTGGGTTTGGCACCCCTCGCCCTAATTGTTGCCATCCCTCTTGCAAAGTCCATGACCAAACATTTAAAGATAACACGTACAACAAAAAATTTGGCTAATAAGATAGTATGTAAAAAAACAATATCTACGAAAAACACGCATATGAAACAAGTGTCCTAGTAATATCTAACAAATGATAATATTTATGTACAAAGGATAGGAGGTTTGATAACAAATGATAATCTTTATCTACAAAGAATAGGTGGTTTGATAAATTAGCTCATGAAAATTAGAAACTTTCCCAAGTTTAGACTTGATTATATTCGGAACTATTGTCAACAAGAAAAACTTTTAAATACACCAAATTGAATTTTTATTTTGGCAGCGGAGAGGTCAAAACAATTTTTGGGCAAACATAGCCAATACATCTTTGAGTAATAACAAAGTACCATAATCTATCTTTAGGGAATATAGAACTTAGACAATAAATATTAAATTGCACTATGTGAAACAAAGTAGAACTCATACTATATTGACTCGATTAAAATGAAAGAGTATCAAGGTGATAATCCTTCTACTCAAATCCCAAAAATATCACATAAATTGAACCCATAATAAATATGTTGTGCCATTGAATTTGATTATTTTGCCAAAAGTAGTAGTGAGCTTAAGGTCATAGCTTGTAGGGACAAAATCCATGGTGAAGACGAGAAGAAAAGAGTAATCATAAGAAAGATCAAAGAAGAATTGCTAGGATTAGATAACAAGTTTAGCTGTCAATCTCTATAATGTGCCAACACAAACAAACCCCTGAAAAGGAAAAAAAAACAGGATAGATGGAAATTGGAACGACGATGGTGTCGGTGGGTGGTAAGCAATGAAAGAGAGGTGAAAAGGGAGGAAGGAGCGAACAAAAGTTGGCTATGGCAGTATATAACATGATGAAAGGAAAAAGGTTGAATGACAGTGGAAAGGATCTTCCGAGAAATGAGAAAACCTAGTTATAATACTAAGTTGTAGAAAAAAAAAGTTACTCCACTAGATAATAGAGAATACAAATATATAAAAATCATAACAAACATGAATCCAATAACTTATCCAATAAAGCTCTAACAGCTTACTCATAAGCTCTTTTTTATTATAATACAACAGATGATTACAGAATTAATTTGGATGTCACACATTTGATAAAATTCTACGAAACCAAGTCAAGCTTGAAGGTCGATATTTATTTGCCTTTATAATATGAGGGTACCAGACAAAATCAACCAGAAGTGACATCAGTACTTTGCAAGTAAACACCTACGATAAGTCAAGTAGAACAAGAATGTTAGTGAGCAATGGGACTATAGCTCAACACAACACGGGAAGTTTTTCATTACCCTAAACTTGCACTACGCAATATTTATTTGGTGTTGTTCTTGCGGGCAATTTCTCGTGCCATTTCTCTGAGTTCTTCTGGTGAAGGAGGGCGGGGACCCTCAGGTGGATAAACTACATAAGAACGCTGCAAAAATAACATAATTAGCATGCACTTGGTATATGATCACACAGAATTCTTTTAACAAAAAATGTAATGTGATAGCATAATTACAAAGTAAAATCCTGATTCACAAATAAAATATAATTAACTAAAAAATCTGAAAGTAAATTTGACTAGCTGTCATTAAGAAGATCAGTAGGTCTAACCAGGTTAGCAACAAACCCGCAAGAAAAATATAAGATAGTTGTTTCATTTATTAATTCGAAAGCAAAAAATTCTGTCAACCGCAGCTCTCGTCCTGAAAAAGAATACTGTAAATGTACTTGCTAAATCCAACATCTAAATGCAAAGAAACAGAGAATTAACTAAAATAACACATCATAAGAACAGTAAGCTCCTTTAAAATGGTCAGTGCAGCAGATGGAAAGAGCAAAAGATAAAAGAATGTGCTTGATCAATATTACCCTGTCTTTATATGATTGTCCTATAATTTACTTAGTCAACAATCACCGTAACAACTTTATAGTCTATATTCTAGTAAGTAAAACCTTTAACTAAAAGGATTATTAGCAAAAAATCAAAATCAAGACATGAATAATATTGAATAATTAACAATTAAGTAGACATCTAAGCATCCAATAGAAACCAAGTGAACTGATATTGGTCCTTACAGGATATAAACAGACTACAAAATCTTACTTGAAGTATTAAAAGACCATTTACAGTAAATTAGATGATACTTGGAGGAAATGCAAAGTGATTTAAACTAAGAATAATATACTTTTAGAAGTTATTGAAAATTGAAGTCTAAACAAAATGAGCGTCTACATTTTAAAGGAAAATATGTGTAAAAGCATACTGAGACTCTCAGGAGCCTTATAAATCTACATGCTTATTCAGGCTTAACCTAAAACAGTTAGATGAAATATCACGATTAAAAAAGAAAATAATTGCTTGCGATTACCCTTAAAACACACTTGTTTAGATGTCAAGTATTTACACTGGGTCATAGTATGAATGATCAAATCAAATTAAAATTACTTTGAAGCCGAACATTAAGGCTCTATTTGGGCAATTGTGTTGTTCTTGGTGTGTTGTGAGAGGAAATGTTCTCCTTCTACATAAAAGTTATTTGGTAGCTCATTGATAAAAATTGATATCAATGCAGAAGCACAAACGCTCTACCACACCACAAACGCCTTCAACCAAGATGGAAGTTGGTTTGGACATTTTGTCAAGCATCTTTGAGTCGGCAAAAATTTCAGTCACGTGAACCAAAAGGCAATTAAGAACAAGACAATGCCAGCAGCAATAACATGTACAGATCTGTCATGGCACAAATCCGCCTGAAGGTGAAGGTCACTAAGGAGCTTGTACCAAACATCAATTATTGTCTTAATATATATTATTAAAAGAAAAAATAATCATAATCATAATCATAGAATAAAAAATAAATAATTTTTATAATTAAAATAATTATTTATTATATGATCATTAATATAAGATTAAATAAATATATACCCCATTTTATTAATGATAATAATTATATCTTGCATACCTTCTATTTATTATAAAAATATATCAATCCTCTTTTTAAATATGTGATCCACAGGGGCAGTGCAACGGTAATTGAGCTACTACCACTTAAAAGCAAAAATTGGATTGTGGCTTAAAAGCGTCGTAGCCAACAAAACATACATAAATAAAGCTTATATGTAGCTTCGATGCAGCAGCGCCAAATACACCCAGAGGTAAATGGTGTCAGTGCAGTCATAGGTAGCGTAATGTCAATATAGAAATTTGATTAGAATCATATTAAGAAAGCTCTAGCATGATGATTATAGATGATTTACCATTAAGTTCATCAAAAACTAAGGTTGTGTTTCCTTCGACGGAATCCAAAGCGGAAAGAAGGAAAAACACATTAAATCAAATATGTGTTTTTTCTTCTTTCTGCGGTGGATTCCGTCCAAAGAAACACAGCCTAAAGGACACAGCCTAAAGGATTTAGAAGCTTTTGTAATGTGAGATTAAAGTTGAAAATTTCTTACAAGATAATTGTTGGCAATTGTCAGACCAATGACACTTGCACATCACTATAATAAATCAATCACACATGCATCACAATGCATTTCATTAATAGGAATTGGAATTTTGTAGAAGACAATAACTAGTCACAAAAATGAATTAATTGGAAAAACAACTAAGAAGTGTTCAAATGATTTGGATATTTCAAGAGTTATAACCATAACAATTGATAATGCAAGTTATAGATACATACTGACATGAATATTTTATTCTAAAGAAGACATTAGCGATTGGAAATATAAAAATCATTGAATGGACTTCTTTCTGAATATTCATATGTTGCACACAATACAATTTAGTTATGCATGTGAATCACAAGGCATTACATAAGCACAAAATGTGAATTGCATAGAAGATTTTAAATTTTGTCCAGTAACTAGTTACAAAGATGAATTAATTACAAAAATAATTAAGAAATATTTGTATATTTATTTTCAAAAGTTATGATCATAACCATTGATAATGACATTATTAATTTTTTTTCTAAAAATGTATTAGCAATTGGAAAAAAGTATACTAAATGGAAAATTTTGAATATGCACATGTTGTACACATTAAGAATTTAGTTGCACTTAAAAATAATTAAATTCTCTAGTGATCATTCATGTTTGAAGTCGTGAGGTACATAAGCAATCTTCATGATGTTTCCAAATGCTGCATAGAAAAATACTAATGTAACGCTCATATGTTAGATATTACACAAAGGAACAAATGAGATTTGCAAGATTCCATAAAGAATCTTATTTTGAGTTAAAACCCTTGCTAATAGTGGACATAAGAGACCTTCTTAAATTGCTTAGACAATAGAGTTCTTGCCACCAATAACTTGGAACTCTGATTTCCAACCCACTTCAAATATCTTCCATTACAAATGCTAAACTCACATGTTGCAAAACAAAAAACTAGAAGTAAGGCTCATTTATCTCTAGGAGTTTGCACAAGGTGAAATTCAACCTACGGTATGTTAGATATTGCACAAAGGAACAAATGAGTTTTGCAATATTCCGCAAAGGATCATACTTCGAGTTGAAACCCTTCGCTAATGGTGGACATAAGAGACCTTCTGAAATTGCTTAGACAATAAAATTCTTGCCAACGATAACTTGGAACTCTGATTTCCAACCCACTTCAAATACCTTCCATTACAAACTAGAATTCTTGTCATTTCCTCTTTGGTCATAAAATATTTTTTCCTATTTCTAGGGAGCAAAAAGTTTCTGTACCAATTGATAGTCCTTTTAAAATGGGAACATAGATTCAAACCTTAAAGTCTAATAATTTGCAGTTCGATATCGAGGGGTGAGAACAAGCAAAAAATTTCCCTTTTCCGCTTCCTTATTGCGATCGTCTACATGCAGAACATAAAGAAATTTATCGATTAGGGGAAGAGATCGTACGAATCCCATGAGCTTGTGGAGAGTCTTGGAATCGGTGGCAACAGCGTAGGTAAGTGCGATGGGGACCGTCACGTACACTGCAAACTTCGCAATCTCTAGCAACCCCTTCGATGTACTGATCGACGACATCTCTTACCGTCTGTTTCCTTGAAAGGATGGAAAATAGAAAATAATGGATAAATGAGATAAAGGGATATATGAAAGGATAGAAAGTATTACAAAATTATACAAAGGATAATTTTACTCATTTTAATTTTTACATCAATTTCATCAAATTTTATTTTAGTTTTAATTATAACTTTTCTTGATAAATTATTATTTTAATAGATATAGTCATAAATTATTTTTTTTACTTATTTTTCAAAATTTTCTTTTACTATATTTTTATATTTTACATCTTTGTATTCATTGTCCATTTGTATTGGTTTATCCACATATGAGTTCTCAAATAAGGTACTAATAAGTACCGAAAGTTGTGCAACACAAGCTATAGCTGCAGAAATAGCTTTGTAGTTTCTTTGTTGAATGATGCCAAGAAGTACAATTTTCTTCTGTTTGTCACTCATTGGAGGAGTCATTATGATAACATCTATCAATAAACTAAATACATGTGAAAAACATAATGCAAGCATGGAAAGTATACAAAATATTATACATAATACAATTCATCTATTCTATATGAAAGTATGGAAAAACATAACTTGAAAAATATTACATGTTAAAATTCAATTCAAAATAAGGTTGTGGCTCTATAGTTTCTCTTATCAATCATGCATTTATGCGTGTCTTTGAAATACTTCAAACAGGATATCTTTGAAACTGATTTTCATAGTTTATCTATGGCTTGTCTTTTTGACAGGACAAGTGTTGATTCATACACAATTTTCATGGTTTATCTATGGTTCTCTTGGGCCTTTTCCAAGTTCTAAAGACTCTTGCTTCAGTAGTCAAATTGGCAACAATCAAATTGGCCAAATATCACCATGTCTTTATTAAAATCTCATTCAACCATTTAATCACCATGGGAGAACGAGCATGTAAGAAAGATGGTTTAGTTCAACATTGATCTCTTATCAATGCTAAGGGAACAACTTATCTCGCAGCTGGCTCAGGCTGAGAAGAAAGCAACAAAGACTCATGAAAATAGAGGCTCAGGCTGACGGAGAAGAAAGCGGCGGAAGGCTGGAAGCAGCTGGCTCCAGCGATCTCGCATGTTTAGGTAAATGAAATCCTACAGATTTCTTAGGCTAAATCCTACTTTCAGCTAGCTCCAACGTACCTTACTTGAAGATGTTTAGAAAAGCTGATGATGAGACGAGATCAAAGCCAAGAAGCTTACCTGGAAACGGAGGCGACGAGATCAGATGAATGCTGATGATGAGAGCAAGTAAACACCGGCGACGAGAGCAGCGGACACTGAGGAAGTGAGCGCCGACGATCACCGAGCAGCAGGACGTCGTGGACGCGAGCCGGAGAGAAACCTAGTTCACCCTAGGGTCACGCGAGAGACGAGGGGAAGTGAGGGCTGATCGCGTGAGGGAGGTAGGGAGAGAAGAAGAGGAGGAGCGATCGCCCGGACGCTGAGGAAGTGAGCGCCGACGATATCAGGAGAGGAGGACGACGGGCGCGTGATAGTGGGGAGCTTGGAAAGTCAAGGGGAAGGAGATTGGAGAGTCACGGGCGACGTAAGATTTTGGGCGAGAACGGGGTTTTCCGTCCGATTTTGGGATAGTTTCGAGGGATTTTTATGTAAGTATCAGAAAACAGAGGATTTTAGTGATATTCATTCCTCCCCTCTAATTTTTTTTCTTATTAGGAAATATGATATTACTCTCTCTCTCTCTCTCTCAGCCTCTCAGGCGCACACAAAATCCTTCTTCGGATCAAACTATAATTTTTAATTTAGAATCAGTTCAATTAACGAAACCGAATCGGTTCACTTCAATTTAAAAAATCTTTAAAAATTAGATTTAATAATTATTTATTATTTTATATAAATATAATATATTATATTTAAAAATAATAATAAATAATTAAAAAATAAATTTTATTTAACCTAAATATAATTGAAATTTTTGATTTGATGGCAATTTAGTGTTTAAGATATTTGATTTGATTGTAAATTTTAAAAATATTAAAATTAATGTTCAATTTAAACCGATTTAAATTGGTTTAATAGGTTCAAACCGTTTGGACAATTTTGGGCAGTAATGACAAAAGCATAGAATTTAAAAGATAAAATTAGAAAACATTTTTTACATTTTCCTTGGTAAAAGGAAAATTATTTTATTTTTATCTGGGCAAAAAATAATAATATTTACATTTTTTACCCGATTAGCTATACGGATCGGGTTCGAATTTAGGGACATGGGTACCCGGTACCCGATACCCGATTTCAATAAAAAAATATAAATATTAATTGTTATTATTAGAGTATAAATAATAATAAAATAACTATTATATAAATATTTATTACTATTAAAAATACAAAAATAATAATAAATAATTATTATATAAATATATTTATTTTAATTTTAATTTTTAAAATATATTTTATATAATAAATAATTTAGTTTTTTTAATTAAGGGTACCCGTTTAAATACCCGACCCGGGTTTGGGTCGGGTTCGGGTAGCGGGTTCTGGTGGCGGGTCGGGTTCCGATTTAAGGTAAAATCCCAGGTATCCAACCCGTTGCCGGTTCTACTACCAACTAAATGCAAATATCTGTTTTTAAACGATAATAGTATGACTTTCAGCTCCTACAGTTTTATTGCAGTAGTAAAAGAAAACAAGATAGGGCCATAAAAGATTAGATTAAAATAGTACCAAAACTACCCAACTTAAATGCCACAGAGAGAGAGAGAGAGAAAGCGAGCTGCTAGCCTGCTACCAGCCATTTTTTGAAGTAAATTCAACTCCAGATCTTCCAACTTCTCGCATGGTACTTCAAGTAAAACATGATAATCTTTCTTGTACAATTTATAATAAATACATTAAACATATTTTAGTTAATTATTTTCCAATTTTACTTCTGCGATAGTTTCTCTCCGTTTTATGTATCCTATGAAGCATGAAGAAACCAAATGAATCTTATGACATGTAACTTTTCTTTTAAATTAATTTATATTGTTTTCCTTTTCTTTGTGAAAATTTTGTTCGTAAAACAATTTCTCACAGTTGAGAGAAGGAAAAGAATCAATCTATTACTGGGACAGTCCAAAGTACATGTACATAATAGTAAAAAACTCAATAACCCACCAAGAATTAAACTCATAACAATAAATAACCAATATACGACAAATTTTCACACTCCCCACAAGCGAAAGCATAAATATCAAACATGTGTGATGTTATCCAAGTATAGGATCAAATAGGTATCAGAGCTTTACTAAAGATATCAACTAATTGGGCCTCAGAATTCATAAAAAGAGTCCAGCTTCCTTGTCAAGACAACATATAAACAAGCAATAGTCTCATCCACATGTTTAGTCCACTAATGAAAGAAGAATTGCTTGTGAAAATGACTATCTGGTTGTCGAAATACAGGAGTAGAGCAAGCGAGACTAAAATTCTTCAGGAGATTGCAGGGTTATATTATCTCACAGGACGTATGAATTAGTCTAATATTCTGATTTACAACTTGATCAGCTACTACACTATATTTGTTGCTCCTAGTAAAAAAACTTGCACCAATCCAAGTACAAAAGAGCATATGTTATTAGAATCCCCCTAGTCTACATGAGCGTTTACTTTCATATACACACTTTGAATAGATCAAAGACACAACAGTGACTCTTCAGCAAATAGAGTCAATCAATAAAAATGAAAAAGTAATGTAAATCATCATATGTGGGAATAGGACTCAACCACATATATTATAATAAACTAAATCAAAGGGAGAATAAAGTTCATTTTGATAGTGCCATTGATAGTGCCACTAAAAATGAGTAATAGTTGTAACAAGGAGAGCATAGCAAGCCAAAGATAGAGATCAAGAACAATGTAGATGATTCCATACTCAAGACCACCCACACCCCCCCCCCCCCCAACACCCCCACACACACACACCAATTGTCATTATCATCTTTAGGAATCATCAGATACAGGAATCACTCAACAAATAGAGTTATGCCATAGTACGAACAACACAAATGCCCTTAACAAGGATACAGGAATCATCAGTAATAGATATCGGTGAATGATTGATACTAAAAGTAAAAGACCATGAAAAAGTTAGATTACCTATTATTATAATAGAGGGTACTCCTAAATCTAATACCCAAAGAGTCATAGAAGAGGTTGAATAAATTACATCAGATGTATAAGAAGCAATGCAAAGAATGTCAAGGCAGAAGCCGACCCCAAAAATCATTGACTATAAGAATGGTTCATATTTAGCAATAGGAATAATAACAATGGAGCCTAATGCAGAGGTAAATATGGTCAAGAGAGTAGTATAAGCACCATAACCAATAGGAGGTGTAGTAGCCACTCAGATGAATAACTAAACTTCTACAACAACAATAATGAGTATAGATGGTATGTCCATGATCAATACAAGGAGGGAAAGGAGTCCAATCCCAACTACAACCATGTCTAAAGGTAGTATGTTCCCATGTCCACTAGAAGAAATAACCAAAGCCATAGCCTCGGAAGATACCATTGGAAACAAAATTAGTATTGGTAGAAGAGTGAATGCATTCTACAGGTTAGTTATGGTAGAATCTACCAAATGCTAGGTGTGTGCAAATGCATCTTCATCAATAATGCTAGAAGAAACTTGGCTACCGTGAAATCCTCACATTGCTTCAAATGATCTAACATCTACATAGTAGAGGGATGATACTCATTCTATTAGCCCTTGAAAAGGGTATAGTAATCTAGAGTGGTCAACCATCTTGCATCAAGTCAAAAACCTCTCAAATAAATATAATAAATATGACATATTTTATCACGAAAACATGTGGCGACTGATACATCCCAAACTTTTTTAGATATTTTCAAAAATATAATGGTGGAAAAAATGTTAGGTTTTGAGAAGACATGTGAATATGGCATAATTAGATTGTAGCCAAACAAAGATTGAATTAGAGGAATATGGTCGAAGAGAATCAAAGCTTTATTATTCCCTTATGAATGCACCCCAAAGAAGATATAGAGGTATCGAAAGAGGTTCACTAAGAGCAAAAAGTGAGATACCTAGGGTTAAGAAGAGAAGAGTAATATAAATCCATAACCTAGAAAGGAAAAAGCCAGAAGGGAGGAGAGAATAGAGAAAGAAATAAAGAAGAGGTTGGTAATTATAAGGTGTCTGCAAAAGAGAAACAGAAATGAAAGATGACTCAAGAGTGGAGGAAGTTTATATAGACAACCTCCTCAGTAGTCAGTATGTTGTGTGAATAGGGGTGTGAAGAGAGTATAGAGGAAAAGGCAGCGGATGGTTATTTGACAAAGGGGGCAGCGGCCATGAGAGGAAGGAAGAAGGAGCATAACTGAGAATGAGGAAAGGAAGTAAGCTTGCACTTTTAGCAAATAGAGAGAAAGAAAAGCATCACCCCATTAGTAGAATTGTTAGAAGCACATATAGAAAAGGATGGCAATTAAACTTTAGTTAGCTGAGCACTCGACCTAACCCGTTCATAACGGGTTTGGATACTCAATTAGCTGCATGAGATGGGTTTGGGTTTGAGTTTTTTTAGTTGAGTTTGGTTCGGGTTTGGGTTTAAAGTTATGGGTATACATTAACTGATTAAAAATATAAAATATAAAATTTTATCCAAAATCTCTTACCAACTAACCTTAAAAATATATATTGCATAAATATGTGAAAATCATACTTATTCTTTCCCTCTATGCATTGTGGGACAATACTATACATTCAACAAGCCATAAAAAACCAACTCATTGTCACAGGTGTAATAAGAAAGTGAGAAGTTTGCTCAAATCTTCTATTTTGGGTAATCTAACAAATTGCATGGTCATTTAGATTTCTATTGTTAGATATTGGCATTTTGCATAAGTATAGCCAATAATAAATATTTCATTATGTAAAATTATGAAAATAGGTTTGATGTTATAAAAATATAAAAAGGAATCTTTAGCTCCATTGGATGTAAATACTATAAATTATGTCCATAGCAAATTTATATTTCATGGTCACTAACTTTACATTAATGGTTGCCACTAGCATTGATCTCATTTGTTTATCTAATGCTTTAAATCTTTAATGATTTTCTTCCTCCATCCCCACCCCCACTTGTACAACATATAAATGTAAGGCTTGATCTAAATCTTACTTTTATTTAAATGATTCTGCCCATAATGTAACAATTTTACTATTCATATCTAGAAGACTAGAAATAAAAAAAAAAAAACATGTTTCAAAAAGTAAACAGTGTTGATATGAAGGAAGAAATGAGAGAGAAGTAGAGAACCACAAATTTAAGTCTTAATTTATACTAGTATATTAGTCTAGTCTTAGATAAGTATGTATTACACGTATTGACATTATATTATACAGTTACGGATCGAACTAGCATATGATGTATTGGTACCAATTGTGTCATAGATAGGTACATATGCCCATATTGGGCAATACATTTTTATAAGCTTAGAGAGAACACCCATATGATCTTGAAACAAGCCTTAGAGACGAATCATTTACCTCATCCTTTTGATACAAAAAATGAGTTATTGGTGGTTGGGAAAGACATGTTGTACAAATACCTAATGAAAAAAAAAAGTGATCTCAACAAAGTCATTGCTTCGTCTAAGAACTGAAGACCCTATGTCCTTTTTCTTGCTTCACCTTATTCTTGGTAGCTTAAAAAAAATAATCAAGATATATGGATCAACACACTCATTTTGGTAGCCATTCTTTTGATAAACATCATGCACTCTTTGTTCTTGATCAAAGATACATCATTCTTTTGATAAACATCTTGCAATCTTTGTTCTTGTTCAAAAATACATCAGCTCTCTTTAGATAAGAACCTTTCAAATTGAAATATAGGTTTCAATGCATCAAGCAAAAGGTCCAACCCAATCAAAACTGAAGCAGTAAGCCAAATTGTTGGTTGCACACTGATGGTCAAAAGTTAGTTGAGTCTAATTGTTTGTTAGTTGATTGAAATTACCTATGGTATTAATGGCTTATAGCATGGTTTAAAGTACTGTATGTATGAGGCATAAGCCCAATATGTATCAGTCCTAGCATAATCTAGTACACAGTCCCTTTATATTGGATTATTACTATCAATATCATGATATAGTGTTCTGTGCGGTGGTACGTGTAGTATATACTTCCAACATGTCTCGATCTAAGTTATGATATGTGCACCAACTCAATCCGATACTTTAATTCATGGTTTATAGTATTGTGCATGAGTTATGATTAGAGGAAATATCAGTCAAACCAAGACAAATAAAATACATAAAAATTTTTGCCTAGCTCTAATAAGTAATCGGATTATTTAGTTAAACAATACTTCATGCCAATTCTTCTGTAAATATTGTTAAGTGAGATTTTAGATATGAGCATCATAAGGAATATATAATCGATGTTCATGTTACTCATACCTCACTTAACATCGAAATGACTCCATCAAACTTTGTTCCTTTTGCTAGAGCTCGTGTAGCAGCAGCCTAACATACAATAGAGACAAGTAACTACAGCATATGAATCATCTTAAAAATGAAGAAGTGCATTAATAATCTTACCTGGATAACAGGCCCATCTGCTAATGGATCAGAATAGGGTATGCCTAATTCTATCAAGTCCGAACCAGAAGCATCAAGAATTTTCAGCGCTTTTGATGTTGTTGATAGATCAGGATCTCCAGCAATAATAAAGGGTATAAAGGCAATCTATTGCCATGGTAGACAATATTTAACAACCAAGTCAAATAAGAGATTTTGCAATAATATATGACAAGAGGGTCAAACAATGGAGAATATTTTGCAAAATATCAATCAATATAAAGGATTCTTCAGTATTTAGCTATAATATATGCCTATCCCAATGACTACGTATGATCACCTACCTAAACCATGTGGCAGAAGCCTCATGTCACATTCTTCAATTTTTTATGCATTCCACGTTTGACACCTAAGAACCTTATCAAATCATAATTTCATCAAATATAAGAATAAGTACTTATCGAATTTGATTAAGATAATATGAAAAGTAGGTGTTTTTCAAAGTCAAACAGCGCTCTTCATTTTCCAACTCAGTTTCGTGTTTCAGACATGGCCTTTAATGGTTTACATGTGACTTCTAAATGCTAAAAAATTTTGTCACTTTTAATAATCTTCTTAAAGGACTATGAATCTCAAAATAAATAAGATACAACGAGGGAAATCATGTGGATGCTGCACTGAATGATGACAAGTAGGATTGGTTCATAGTCCTTTAAGATTTTTTTTTTTCTTTCCCTTTCTGAGGAAAAATATCAAACAACTGGTGACAAATCTCAGCTTCCACTCTATGAATTTGATAATGATAATGAAAGCTAAAAATGTACTCACATCCGGATAATGATACAAGAAGGTTCGTTAAAATTCATCCTTTCACTTTCACTCAACAACGAAAACAATTAAACAAAGAGACAGAGTAAAGGTACAGAGTCCCAGGCACAATAGCAAGACAAATCAATGTAAGTAAAAGTTCAAATTTTACTACACCAGAGTAAAGAAAAAACAAGTCAGCAAAACAAAAGCTAAACAAACACTAAAGAACAAAAAATGATTATAGGCGCTCCATTCACCTTCCCCTCTTCCTTCAACCTGGAGAAGGTCTCAGAGATGCTGGGGGCCGGCGCGACGCTGTGAGCCGCCATGGGCGAGAAGGAACTCCGTTCGTCGGATGAATTACCCTCCTAGGTTGTGAGAATTTGGTATAAAAATATTAAGATGTCATTGAGTCACCTCAAGTCACGAATTTGAGTCAAATAATCGAACGCGTATCCCGAATCATCCAATTAAATAATATATATATATATATATATATATTTACCCAGATTTAATTCGCTTAAAAATATTCTAGTATTTTCCTAGCAATCTACCAATTTGGCATGTTAAAATTTAGAAAGCAAATACATGTATTCTAAAAATATATTTAAAAACTATTTATATATTAAATTGTTTATTCAAATTTAATATATAATATTTTGTCATTATATATTTTAAATTAATATGAATTAGATAAAATCAAATCTTGCTTTAATTCCTATTTCTTTAGTATTTCAAAATGAAAAATTAAAGATGAAATGAACTTTCCTCTCTCTTTCTTCTTTCTAAGTGGAGTATAGTTATAGCTATACAAGTAAGCTTAGCTTCTCGACCTACTTATAGGTTTGCGGCTAGCAAAAATTAAGAAGCTTAGGCAGCTTCTCGATTCTAACCCATAAATTAGCTGCTTCTCTGAGAAGCAGAGGTGAAACTGCTGGCCCCTATTTGATTATGCTCAATAACTCTTATATGTAATAATAATTTTTTAATAGTATAATTCATAATATTTTTAATAAATATTTTAATTATAATTAACTATAAATTTAATCATATAATTTTTTATCTTATTAATTTTTTTAATAAAAAATATTTATTATAAATAGAATAACATAATCATAAACTGTGTATCCAAACACCTTCAAACTTCTTCAGCCGGCATTTTTCCAACCAACACTTCTTCAACTAGCAAAAACTAGAAACAAAAGTTAAACCAAACGGGGCCTAAGTTATAGAATGAATCTATTTGGTCCTAGTTATTTACTATCGCTAAATTGTATTGTACTGTACTATCAAAAATTTTAAAGTACGGGATAAATAAATTTTTAATTATTATTATCTACCATCACAATTCAAGATATTTGGCAAATATTTTGCTTTTAATACTATCAAATGTTAAAATAATTTAACTATGCATGCATACACATATTTATAAATAATATAATATTTATAATATTTAAA
The DNA here is from genome assembly GCA_027563935.2 of Costus lasius. Lineage (NCBI taxonomy): Eukaryota > Viridiplantae > Streptophyta > Magnoliopsida > Zingiberales > Costaceae > Costus > Costus lasius. The sequence continues at coordinate 11,938,827 of CM050454.1, read as the reverse complement.
ATAATATATTTATTTATTTATATTAAAATCTTAAATTATTTATAATATATTATATAAAATAATAATATATTTCCTAATGGCAACACTTGTAAATATGATAAACTATAAGGGTTTCGATTTTTTTCTCCTATTTCAAACTACTTTTTTGGAAAAGCAAAAACACCCAAAGCATTAATTTGTAGTTTTTTTTATTTTTTTATTTTTTTATTTTTTTGTTTCTTTATTATCAAACACTTTTTCCCTATTTTCTTAAAAGCAGACTAAATAGGCCCTAAAAAGCTATAAAAACACTATAAATTATTACTAAGTAAAATACCACAACAATCATATGTAGATTGACATGATAAATTATCTCATATAATAATAAGTTAAATTCACATTCAGTATATTTATCTCGTATAATAATAAATAGTTAAGTTTATATCTCACATATATAAAACTAATATCACTAACTTTTTAATATAACACTAAAATAGTAAACTTTATATTTCATACATATATATTAAAAAATAGTCACTGACTTTTTAAAGTTATTAAATGTCACTTACTACCCGTGAGAATTTAGCTGTTGATAAAAAGATCTTAGGTTTAACTCATGTCTTCCTTACTTGCCTTATAAAAAATTAAATTATAAATATAATAATACATAATATTCTTAAATTTTAATTTTTTATTTTTAAAATATTAAGTTATAAAAATATTAATATATATTTACTAAAATATTAATTTAATAATATATTAACACATTTAATTTAATTTATATATATATATATATATATATATATACTTGTCCTTGTTAGTCTAAAATTTTATTTTAACAAAAAATATTTTTTATTTAAATCAATAACACAAGAAACAAAATGCAAATGAAATAAAAAGAGGAGAATAGAGAAATAAATCCTGGAGGTAGGTAGAAACTTATCATTAAGAGAAAATTTGATTGAGTTAAATATAAACTGAACACCCATAATACAACTAGGATTCCTCTTTTGCAAGCACGATCATGAAAAAATTGATCGAACATCTTTCAACAATGAGTAAACTAGACATCGAAGGGAAAAAAACGAAGAAAAAGTCATAGAGTAGTATGGGATATCTTCTAGTCGAGGGTGAGACACTTTTTATAGGTGAAACCCAACAATTAAAAATTAACTTTGAATAGTCAAAATAAATTCTAAAATGGTCGAAACTGTCACGTATTAATGCACAATGACCTGTAACCATTGATAACATGTTAATACATGATAGCACATAATAGTTGCATGTTAATTCATGATGGTTGTAATATTTTAGCATATGAATATATATAATTAATTAGAGAAGTTTTAAAATTTTCTCCAATAATCCCATAAAAATTTAAAACTTTTTAAGTATGATTAAAATCAAAAAAATAATTAAGTAAAATCAAATTATTGCTCAAGCTTATATTATGTAGTCAATAAAGTGCACTTAAAGCATAACTTTTGCTTAGTTGATAACAAGGACTTTAGTTTAACAATTAAGGATTTTAGTTATTGATAATAAGGTCTTGGAGGTTAAACCCTCCTCGCTCTCATCTAATATCAAAAAAAAAAATTATTTGAAAGAAAGACACTAAAACAAATCCACACACAACTCATAAGTTATCCAATTGTGAAGTTTTGACCTAAAGCTCGACACCACTAGAGAATCAAATACCCATGAGAAAATGCATGCCTACGCGTGAGTGTGATGGAGGGTGTTAGGGTGACATATGCCAAAAAAGAGAGTACTTCCTTCAACGAAAAATTAGGAGAAAAGAATAAAAAATATATTGAATCTAATAGTATTTTTCGTCTAGATTCAATGTATTTTCTATTTTTTTTTTCCAATTTTTTATCTAAGGAAACACAGCACTTATAAAATTTGAATTCATTCTATTTTAGCTAATCAAGTGTCTAATGAACCCACTATGAATAGGTCAGGTACCTAACAAGTTTTGGTTCAATTTGCATCCCTAGTCGAGCTAGATGATTTGGTGATACGTGATTCAGTTCCAAAAAAAAAAAAAATCACCCCAACTAAATATCTTACCGTAATAACCCAGCACAATGATCATATGAATGTATAGAAGCCAACTCACCTCAATAATTGATATTATTCATTACACATTATGGCCAAATATTACACATTGTTATAGATATTACTCCACAACATATCACATTGACGATACCTATATATATTAATATTACTAATCATTAGTGTGCACACAGTTATCATTAATCACTTAATTGTCTTGCAACCCAACAATAACTCAAAAATAGTATGTTATGAATTGTTGAAGGTATATATATAATAATATTATTAATATTAATAATAAAATATTATTATTATTATTATACCTTCTAGGCCGCAGTCTAAAATCGAAAAAATGTCTTAGGCTCGGCCTGTGCCTAGAATTCTTCGGTACGGTGGCTAATCCAACTAGGGGTGTCAATGGGTACCCGACTTCGCGGGTACCCGACCCAACCCGTTTATGGTGGGTTCGGGTACCCATTAGCTAATCGGGTCGGGTTCGAGTTTACTACCATGGGTACCCGCGGGTACCCGATATGCGATTATATATAATAATAATAATAATAATAATTATTATTATTATTATTATTATTATTATTATTATTATTATTATTATTATTATTATTATTTTATATATATATATATATATATATATATATATATGATAACATGATTTTTTATAAATACATTTATTATTATTATTATTTTATAGTTATATTTTTTAAAAATAATTTAAAAATAAATATTTTAATTTAAACGGGTACCCGCGGGTACCCGTTTAAATACCCGACTCGGGTTTAACCGGGTTCGGGTTTGGGTCGGGTCAGGTTCGGGTTTGGCCAAAAAGGGCGGGTACCCGACCCGTTGACATCCCTAAATTCAACGTTCAATTAGCTCGTATCCCAAAGCGAGAAACAGAAGTAAACTGCTATTAAGTTTAAAAAAGTTCGATAATAGATGCCAAAGTTTGACAATAATTATCGTCAAAATATGTCATATATTGTCGAAGTTCAACAATAATTATTATCGAACTATGGTTTAAAAAAGTTCGACAATAATTATTGTCGAACTTATTTGAAACTTAACCCAAATTTGTATAAAACTTGCATAAACTAATAGAAATAGTGTAGAATATTTTGGTATGAATGGTAATAAATTTATTAAAAAAGTTTTATATTATTATTATTTATGCTTATTATCAAATTTTAATATTTATTATTGAATTTTTAAAATATAACAACAGACTACTTCCGTTTTTTATTTTAAGATACGCGCTGACTGAACGATTGATTAGCTACCGTGTTGAAGAATCCTAGGCGGGCATTTTTTTCCCTGTTTCCTTGAAGGGATGGAAAACTGTAAAGAAAAGATAACTGCAGGGAAAGGAAATCCACGAGGAAAGGAAATCCACTAGTATCTATTTGTCACTGTTTCTAAGTTAGCTTTGCATATGAAGTAATTGCATATGACTAAACCAATATGTGCATGAACCTTTCTACATATGAAGCTTTCGATTTTACATACAGACATTTCTGCACTACTTTTAAATGAAAAGATTGGTTGAAATTGCCAAGCTGATTGTTTCATTGCCCATGATTGCTTCCTTCGTCCTCTTGTAGCTTAACTACTTACAAATATCCCTCCTCTTCGACCCAAAATTTTCATCAAATTCCCTTACTTTTGTTCTCTTCCCTTTTATGGATTCAAGAACCAGCTCTGTTCTCCTCTGCCCTCCGCCGGATCACATCAGCAATGAGAGTAGCTCATAGTCATTCCATCTAAACTACATAATGTTAGAACTAGTTAATTTGAAGAAAACAATACATCAGTGTGGACAACATTCTCACCATCTTCATGTAGCTTATATTGATAGAGTATTTTCATATATTCACAATTCGAGGATCTATTGTACAGATCTAAAACAACATGAATTACATCAAGAATATGAAGAATAAACAATTTAGCACATACCTGATTTCGCAATTGATCCTTTGTCTTTAAGGTCGACACATCGGGCTAGAAGTCTTCCACTGCTATCTTCTGTATGACGGCTCTTGATGGAAGAGACAACACTAGGGTTAAGGATGCAAGTGGGGACCTAGTCCATATTTATAGTAATAGGAAACCCTAACTGCTCCCATCAAGCAGAATGGGTTTCGGGTGCAGAATCCAAAATCCGCAAGGGATTATCCAATATGATTCTTCTCAAACCCGCAGGCTACACAGGCTGTCCTTCACATTCAATAATGAGATGTTATGGGCCCAATAAACAATTAACAAATGCTCCCATAAATTAATAATGTTAGACCAAAAATTCCAACATTATCCCAGTTGGTCAACATTAATTGATTTATAAACTAAAGATTTTATAAAATAATAATCATTTGTAATATTTATTAAAAACGATTTTAAAGAAGGATGCATTTGTTAATCCTGATAACACCTCATTCAATCCGGTCTAATGCAATTACCAATATTGAATCATGACGAAACATTGTATCAATATGCAATACAAGTCCTCCATGGTCACAAATATTAGTAGATTGCATCAACATAGATCGCAATGTGACTATGTAGTAAAATGATGAAAACTTAATATCATTTTCTTATCGGTCCTCTTTATGATTTCTCGAACCAAATGAGAAATCTACTCTATGGTTTCTCTTAATCTGTATGAGAAACCCGACACCAATGTGTCCATATCTCATAAATCTCTCTAAACTGTATGAGAGAATATATAATGTCTCATAAATCTCTCTAAACTGTATGAGAGAATCTCTTTATGATTTCTCTGAACCAAATGAGAAAATCATTAATTTTAAATTGAGACATATGTTACTTAGCAAAACCATCATGCTTAAGGTTATGAATCCTTAAGACTTTCAAAGGTAACATGTGCACAAGAGATTATCATCTTTTTAATGTATCAAAAGTGTCCATGACTAAAGTGACTAATACATGTATGAACGATATAAAATTAAGATTACAAAGCAGACAAACTCCCATCAATCAAAGTATCAAAAGATTCAATGATACCCATGCTAATAACATGGTTCACAAAAAATAGAGGGAGTTAAACCTTTAATTAAAGGATCTGTATCATCTTGCTATACTCAATATGAGAAAAATTTCTCATTGTGCACAAGACCATAATTATATCAGCTAGCCACCCCCTTTGGGCAGGTAAGTTAACTAATATAATATCAATAAATTTTATCATCACAAAATTTGAACATATCATAATTAATTATAAATGAGCCACTTTGGTGGCCAAAAATTTATAATAATTATAATATAATTGATGATGATTAAAACACTAATCTGGATTTATCTTAAATTATATCAATTAATTACCCCCTTTGGGCAGGTAAATTAACAATATAACAAAGATATAATCACCATCACATAAATATTAAGTAATGACATGAACTCAACATTACATGGCATGTATGAATTCAAAATAATATATGTGCACTCTAATTGATACAAAATAAAACATGTGAGTCAAATAATTGAGTTCAATATTTTATTGCATAAAACTCCCACTAATCAAATACATCAAAAGATTCTACAATACTCCATATTGATAACAGGGTTCCTAAAAAGTAGATATAGAGTACTTGATCAATGGATATGCAATAAAAAATATTAAAATTAATATATTCAATCATTGTGTCTCCTTTCTTAATTAGATCCATAACTGTAAGACATTTAACTTTATGAAGTTTATTGTATACAAACTTAATCTATTAGATCTCTCCCACTTACCAATAGTTCCATTACAATTAATGAACTAACAATGGAAGGTTTTTGATGATTCATTCTTTCTACGAGCAAAGTCAATGACACTCATGCCAAGTGCAAATAAAATATCTTCTTTTTATCTTTGACGGTTAGGATCTTTAATCTTTAAACTCTCATGATTGCTATTAATAGAGAAGGAAACTGATTGAAATAACAAGTATGAGTCAACACATATTACAACAAAAGTGTAAACACATAACTCAAAATTTTCTCCTTCGAACATAAATATGATAAACACTTAACTCAATAAAGGAGAAGCAACTATTATGAATATCATCTCATATTATATCAACTAATTACTCCCTTTGGGCAAGTAAATTTAATTAATATAACTAGACAAATCCATCATTATTATAAATACTGAAGTATATAATAATTAACCATAAATGATGCTAACATATCTATACATTAATTTATCCTATGTATATACTAATTAATTACCCCATTTGGGCAGGTAAATTAATTAATATAACAAAGATAATATATATATAACCATATCATAAATATTAAACATATTATAATTAACCATAAATGAGCTACTTTGGTAGCCAACATTTATGACAATTATAATACAATATATTTATGAAATAACAATGACAAGATTATATATTGAATTTAAATCAATGCTCATGACATTCTTCCTTATGATTTGTCTATATTTTATTTCTAATTCATGATGTTCAAAGAATATGATAATGATCTAATAACATGTATGAACATTAACATATATTTAGTTATACACAAAAATTCTAATAGCATCAATAAATTATAAAATTTTTGCTAACATGGATGCACCGTAACAAAAATTTATCATGTGTAGTAAAATTTAATAATGCACAACAAAATTTATAATAATTGAGCATGATTAAACCAAAAGAATAAACAGAGTACTAGATTTATTTCTAATAAATTATGCCTCTAAACTTAAAAAATTTAATGACATAGAAAACTGCACTGCCCAACAAGTCATTAAAATTGGCTGCTAAAGTAGACAGCACAGCACACAGCAGGCTGCACAGAAAAATAAAGCATCAAATAGCACAGTGGAAGCCAGCTTAGGCCCAGGCCCAAATTGGGCCCGAACCCAGCCCAGCAGCGAACACTAGGCTTAAAAACGGTCCAGATCCAGCCCAGCCAACCAGACCCAGCTCGGTTCAACCGAAGAGACAGATCTGTGCCGGTTCAGTCGAACCACCAAATTTAACCCGGTCCATACGAACCGTCAGAATCAGCCCGGTCCGATCGAACCGCTGTACCCAAAACATTGGTTCAGCGATTGCCCTAAAATCTCCTCACGCCGCACGCGTCCTCGTCGAACACACGCAGCACCCTCATGCAAGCGCCGCTCAAGCAGCACGTCGTCTCCCACGACGCCAGCGCCAGCGGAGGAAAACCATCGAGCGTGTCTTCTCCGCACGACGCCTCAGCCGCTACGAAGCCGCCTGAGCACGCGACCCACGTCGCCCGGCCAAAGCCCGTTCACAGCCGTCGCCCGCGTCGCCCAAAATCGATGTCGCCGGCAGGAGAACGAGCGACCCACGTCGCCCGTCGCTCGTCCGCAACGAAGCAGCAAACCAGCGTCGCCTTCGAACGCCGAATGCCTCTTGAAAACTTCGCCGCACACGACGCCGAGTCGCCTTCGCCCCTTTTGCCAGAAAACCGAACGTCGCCATGATTCGCAGGCAGCAGCCGACACCCAAAGCTCGCTGTTCTCGTCACCGAGCGACCCGCCAGGAATCGGCGCCGAGCGCCGATCCTCCCTGATTTCAGCGAGAGTCAAAGACAGATTGTGAGAGACTCATCCAAATGCTGATTAGGGCAGAAGGCGAGCGATCGACCATTAGGGCAGAAGCCCTAAATCCGGATGCCAATCAACCCACGACGACGAGAACGCCGGCGCCGATGAGGGCAGAAACCCTCGCCTGCGTCCACCTCCACCGATCGAGCACCGAACCAAGATTAGGGCCGAAGACCTAATCGAGCGTTGATCCACCTACGTCGACTCAAAACCAGCGACAAGTGCCGACGACAACGACGACGGGATTGGGGAAGAAGCCCAAAAATCGGACGCAATTTCAGACCTGACGTCAGCGACGACGTCGACAAGCATGATTTAGGGCAAATCCGAAAATCGAACGCTAAAAGGAAATTTCATCCGATTAGATTTTATTTCATTGAAGACCGACGGAAAGATCCAAGTTTCACCAACGTGAAAACAAATAAGATAAATATTTTGATCATTAAATTTATCATGCATTCTAAATCCATACAAAACCGATTTGATACCAAATGATAGAGTATTTTTATATATTCACAATTCGAGGATCTATTGTACAGATCTAGAACAACATGAAGTACATCAAGAATATGAAGAATAAACAATTTAGCACATGCCTGATTTCACAATTTGATCTTTTTATCTTTAAGGTTGACACATCGGGTTAGAAGTCTTCCACTGCTATCTTCTATATGACGGCTCTTGATGGAAGAGACAACGCTAGGGTTAAGGATGCAAGTGGGGACTTAGCTTATATTTATAGTAATAGGAAACCCTAAGGCTGTGTATACTTCAGCGGATTTTTGGATGGAGCGGATTTTTTATGACTTTTTCCGTTGTTTACTTCAGCGGACGGATATGTAGGAGGGATATTGAGAGGGAGAATTTGCGGATTATCCGCTGATTTCATATCCGCCCAAATCGGGCGGATAATCAAAACTGAAGCCCTAATACGTTGCTCTCTCGAAACCTTCGCAGCCGCTCACAACCTTACGCTCGCCGTCGTCGCCCTCTCACCAACGAAGCCTGCTCGCCCCTCTCGCCCACTCACCAGTGAAGCCCCTCTCGCCAGCGAAGGTCCTCTCACCAGCGAAGCTCGCTCGATCGTCGCCGCCGCCCGCTCGCCCCTCTCGCCCTCTTGCCAACGAAGCCTACTCGCCAACAAAGCCCCGCTCGCCCCTCTTGCCAGCGCGAAGCTCGCTTGCCGCCGTCGCCCTCTCACCAGCGAAGCCTGCTCGCCCCTCTTGCCCTTTTGCCCTCTCACCAGCGAAGCTCGCTTGATCGCCGCCGCCGCCCTCTCGCCTGCTCGCCAATGAAGCCCGCTCGCCCCTCTCGCCAGCGAAGCCCGATCGCCCAAGGGCTCGATGCTGCAGTGCCTTCAGCGATTGGATCCTTGCAGGTCGGCCACCATCCATTGCTTGGACACGTGACTTTCACGTGTCTGATATTTTCAACCATCATAAAATCCTTTCCGTCTCAAAATCATTTCCATCCTAAATCCCGTCCACCCTGGTAAACATAGCCTAACTGCTCTCATCAAGCAGAATGGGTTTCGGGTGCAGAATCCACAATCCGTAAGGGATTATCCAATATGATTCTTCTCAAACCCACGGGCTACACAGGCCGTCCTTCACATTCAATAATGAGATGTTATGGGCCCAATAAACAATTAACAAATACTCTCATAAATCAATAATGTTAGACCAAAAATTTCAACATATATAGATGATATACCTCAGTGTAGAGAACTTGCTATTGGATGATCTTTGTCACTTGATATTCTTTGGAGTGACTTCTCCAACCAAGCAAAATCTTGGCGCTGCAGCTTCGATGGAGAAGGGATGAGAGCTTGGCCTTCAGTGGGATGAGAGGAGACGGAGAGGGTTTTGGAGCTTGGTTCGGGCGAGAGTTCTGGTTGGGCGAGGGTTTCGGGCAAGAGTTATGGTTGGGAGGACAGTTCAAGCGGAGGCGAGGGTTTCGGGAGTCGGTGGGACGAGAGAGGTGTTCGGGCCGACGGGTAGAGGAGAAAAGGGTTCCGCCGGGAGAGATTCCGGCGGCGAGGACAAGATTAGTGGAGTGAAGACAAGCAAGGTTCGGGCGTAGGGTTAGGGCGAGAGAGTTTCGAGTGTGTCCGTTCGATTTTCCCACTAAATCAGAGGGGGTGTTAAAATGACACTATATCTATCTTCTTCTCCTTCCCTTCAATTCCTTCCATTGAATGAAACCATAGAAAACATAGTTTTCCATCTGCCCCTTCGGATTTTCCCTGGAAGGAAACATACCTAAAACCAGCCTCTATCATTCCGTCCGCTCACGTTGGGCTGCAATGTCGGTAGCCTCCTTCGCATACACGCGTCGCGCTTCCAGTGGTCTATCGGCAACAGTCACTGGTCGTGCATGAACGTGGTCCCGAATTCCACAGACGTGCCTCCCCCCGCGGGTCACTTACGCACTGCGACGGTAGCTTGTCCAGCGTTAAACGCCGTCATCGCAATCAAACGTGATGTGGCCGCCGCCGACCGCCACGCGAATTACTGCTGTGACCGTTTCCCCGAGGAACGTATGAACTCCGTGATACGGAGAAAAAACGGCTCGGCGAATCAAGGCCCGATTTTCTTGCCCATGACCAATGGACCAGCGGTCTACTTGCAATCCCCGCCGTCCATCTGCTCACTTAATATTATTTATAGGACCATTTCCGCCTACTTGACTAGCAAAGAAGCTGAAACTTGAAAACAGGGCAGCGAAAACAAGCTCTTGGAAGTGGGAAGAATTGACATCCTTTACCATGGAGCCGAAAGGGAAGCCGACCGAAGAAGGTAGGAAGGTGCACTTCCGGGGGGTGAGGAGGCGGCCGTGGGGCCGATACGCTGCGGAGATACGCGACCCCAGCAAGAAGAGCCGAGTCTGGCTCGGGACTTTCGACACGGCCGAGGAGGCCGCCAGAGCCTACGACGCCGCCGCACGCCAGTTCCGCGGGACCAAGGCAAAGACCAACTTCCCGTACGCAGACGCCAGCGGCAGCAGCCCCAGCAGCCAGAGCAGCACCATCGAGTTCTCCGGCCGCAAGGCGGTAGCCGCGGCGGCGGTGGCGCCACCGCCTTCATCCCTAGATCTCAATCGCGTCTACCGCGGCGGTGGTTACGGAGGTAGCGCTGCTCGATTTCCCTTCCATCCGTACCAGGTCGCCGTCCCGGCGCCCCATTCTTTCTTCTACATCGACGCGATCGCCAGGTCCGAGAAGACGGAAGCGTCGAATCAACGGCATCCGACGCTATTCCCGCCGATGATAGCCGCCTGCTTCCCTCCAGCGACCAAAGTAACCTCCCTAAGCGACTCCAGTTGCTCCTCTGTCGTAGATCCACAGCGAGGTCATCGATCTCCGACGCCAACGATGGCAGCCAAGGCGATCTGTCTCGATCTGGATCTGAACCTTTTCCCGCCTGCGACCTCCGACTGACCCTGTTTCTTGTGATCGACCAACTGATCGTCGCAGCAGCTTCCGATCATCTAGTCTAAATGCATTTTCTTTTTTTTTAAAAAAAAAAACTATATTCACCGAGATTTAAACATTTTAGCAATCGGCTTTGTATAATTTTATCGGCGCTGATCGATGAAGCTGCTTTATAATTTGTGTTGACTTGATGCAATTGAAATCCGATCGTCTATCCGTTTGGGAAGAGAGAACAGAAGCGTCCTTGACGGTGAAGTTAGTAACGCAAGTTCACCGGCAGTGATGGTGGACAAGAACCTGTCCCATTCCCATCGGCCATCGGAATCTCCGTGCGGCAGTTCGCGCGCACGTGAACCGGGCCGGGGCAAAGTTCGGCGCGGCTGGCGCCTTTATGGCGGGGCCCAAGTCACCTTGCTTCCCTCAACTGCTGTTGCAGGAGACCGATAGGACCACCGGGTGACGTCACGGGTGGGGCCGCGCAGAGCGAAAGCAGCGTGTGCGTGTCGTCGTGATCGTCTGCGTGGTGGCCGACATCGGCCGCAACGGCCACCGGGTGGCGTGCCGCATTTCAAGCGATTCGTTGGATGGCAGAGTGTGTACGCCATCCGCCAATAAAACTTCGCCACGCGGTCTAGTACTGCCAATGCGGTCGCTGTCTCGTCGGCCGCACCAGGGGCGTCGCGATCGAGGGGCCCGCACGTGGGGCTGCGGCCGGCTTTTGATTAGTTTGAAATTTGGATCCGATGCGTTGGTTGGGCGGCACGGGCCACGTGCGGTGAGGGCGGCGACTGGGGGAGAGAAGAGACGTTGGTGCGGCGAACGTGTTCACATTTGGAATCAGCGGGTGATGCAGCGGTGCGGACCCACTTGGATTTCGCGTATCGCAAGTCATAACTCCCACGTGATCCTGCTTTGGTATTGTTTAATGGAAATAAGTGGATAACGGCATTAATCCACGTCTCAATTAGTTAAATTGATAAAGACTTTAATAATTAAAAATACAATTTTAAACTCAAATTTTTGGTTTTGTAATAGAATATATCTTTGTAGTAATTTACAATGAATTTGTTACAAAAATTTTACAATGAATTTAGTTTATTATTTCCAACCAAATATTATTCTACGATAACAAATCCAGTTATTATGTCATTTACAACTAAAATATAATTACGAACAAACTCTGCAATATAACTAATTAGTTTATATTTGAAGTTTAGTCAAAGTTACCAAATTTTTGGCTCTTAAATTATACTTTATTTTGTAATTCAATAAATTAAAATGATGATGATGACTGAGGGTGCAGATTGGGGGGATCTTCTTCTGTTTCAGGCGCAAGAAGTTGGGCGTGTGATTGAGTTTCACCCGGGTCGACTTGGTCTAGTTGGGTGGGAATGGGTTGAGCCTAACTGACTTGGAGTTACAATTCATGATCCCTATCAATTTTGGACTACATACGTGCATGATTAGTTTTATGGAATTATCTATCTTACAATGATATATGCACAATTTGGAATTCATACAGAGGCAATCCAAATTTCTTTGGCGGCCTCCGATTCCATTTTGATCTATGGGCATGTAATTCATTGATTCCATCAACGGTGAAGACAAACAATGTGGTGAAGACAAACAATGTGGCAAATAGCTTTTCTATGACGTAAAAGTAAGCTTGTGGCAAGAGGTGACAAACATGAATTTTTAGGTATGAGTACAAAAATAAGATGTAAGACTAGATTGTAAATACAAAATACTTAATAATTATTTTAAAAAATAAATATGATTAAGAGTTATTGTACGTATGAATAATTACAAGAATATAATTTTCATGATATTTATTAGAATTTTAAATAGTCTGGATACAATATTAATATGTTTAATATATTTAAAAATGTTCGGAATGTTCAATGTTATATATCTACTATTTTCCTAGTTTTAATACTAAAATTTAACATATTGAATTCTAGAGGAGGTTTATAATAATAATGTTTTATATTTTTTATGGGCCACATAGTGCTAGAATAATTCTCAACCATTAGATTTAAGCCATAGAACAATAATAGGGTCTCAATGGGATGGCAAAAATATTTGTCTCAGTCGGATACATGACTTGACCCATTTAAGATGAGTTTACATACTAACTAGCTAAATAGGTTTGTATATGCAAGTATCAATGCTCAATTTAGAATCAATAAATATATTTTTTATTATAATATATTGTTTTTATTATTAATTAAATATTTTTATAATAATAATTTATAAAATTATATTTTTATATAATAATTTAAAATAAAAAAATTTAAAATAATTTTTTTATTTAATTAAGTACCCACGGATAGTAGGCAAAGGGTTAGGTATCTGTATAGTTGTCATTTCTAATCTCAATCTTAATTTCAATTTATATGACATTTCAAATTAACAGACCTTTTTTAAATTATGCTTTTAAAAAGACTTCAAATCTTCATTTCTCTTTCATTTCCTGCGACTTCCACCCTACTATGCCACTCTTCTTCGAGGCTCCTCCTACCTTCACTTTCTACTTCGGCAATTGGCCAACATCTATTGCATCCACTTTGCCTCTCTCAATTATACCAAACTCTCCTTAATTCATCACACATCTATTAAATACAATCAATCTCAACTTAACTTTATCTTGATAGAGGGTATCAGTTTGTTTATTTATCAAGTGTTAAGAGAATTGTAGGCAATGTGCCTACTCTCCATTAATTAGCTTAATAATTAGAAAATCATCCTAGTCTATATT